>JAEOAD010002615.1:1502500-2207724 GCA_036365145.1 Orientallactaga sibirica | reverse complement strand
AAAAAATTTACCTGTAATATTTTATGGTCTAATGGGGTTTACAAGCTCATACACAGCAGGTGAAACTTTGCAAAGGCTATGGCTGCGAACATGGAAAACTATGTGTCTTGAGTGGGACTCTTGGGACACAAGGAACTCAACAGCTTCTGCAAAGATTTTCTGGTGTGATAAGCATGTACCAAACTAAATGCTTGACTCAACAACTCATGATTTGCCTTATTCTGAGAATAACAAACTTTTTAAAATTTCAGTCTAAATTTCTTTACTGCTTTAAACTCTCAATGAAATCTGTGAGTAAAGTCGGCTTACATCTTCACTCCGATGAAGGCCCCTGGCCCTCCTTCAAATTCTGTGCTGTGTATTACAATAACATTTTGACTCCTTCCAGGTACACAAGATGTTAATGACAATCTATTTAAAAAATACACACCACATAGCTTTTAATATGTCTTTTAGAGTAATGTAGATCTAATTTTACCTCCCTGCTATTTGTATTATATGTCCCATAAATGGTACTTTTACTTTTTATTTATTTATTTATTTTTAGTTATTTTTTTTGGAGAGAGACACAGAGAGAGACAGAGAGAGGGAGAGGAACACAGAGATGGGCACGCCAGCAGTGTCTCAGCTGCTGCGAACGAAATCCAGATGTGTGTGCCCCCTTGTGGTCAAATGCGGCATTGCGCCTTGCCTCACTTTGCATCTGGCTAAACGTGGGACCTGGAGATTGGAACCACTGGAGATTGGAACCAGTGTTCTTAGGCTTAGGAGGCAGGTGCCTTAACCCCTAAGCCATCTCTCCAGCCCATAAATGGTACTTTTATACATAATGCAACCCCAGCAATATCAGTTAGTCTCTTGCTGTACTCATTTATTTTTCAGACTAGAGATTGAATGTAGGCCCATGCACATGCTAGGAAACTGTTCTACCTTTGAGCTCTATCTATTGATTTCATTTGTTTACTTCTATCATTTTGAAGCAAGTTCTTATTTAACTGCTTAAGCAGGCCTGACCTTTTGTACTCCAGTGTCCACTCCAAGAAATCTGAAACTATGGGCAAACAAAAATAGCCTAGCACTTTTGTTTTGAAAACAACTGATATAAAAATTCATATTTTCTGTATTTATTTCCATTTCTAGATTTGGGGTAGTTCTGTTTCTTCAGCCCAGAGTTTACCTCTGCATCATACTTGTCCTTGAAAAATACATGAAGCACACATTTGTTGATTGTAAATTTTTCAGCATAAGTGTAAATATGCATGTAACTGGATGCATAAAAATGTTTTTATGAATACAAGTCTTTTTTTTTCTTTATTAATGCCAACATATTTTAGTTACTTCAATGAGTACTAAGATCTGGTAGAAATATATACACACCTGATGCTGACCACACAGAAAACATTCCTTTCAGATTATAAATGAGAGACATGTGTGTATTTCCTTTCCCTTTTTTTCTTTAATTTTCTTTTTTAAAAATATATTTTAGGGCTGGAGAGATGGCTTAGCAGTTAAGGCGCCTGCCTGCTAAGCCTAAAAAACCGGTTCTGATCTCCAGGTCCCACGTTTAGCCAGATGCAAAGTGATGCAAGGGTGCAATGCCGCACTTGACCACAAGGGGGCGCAGACATCTGGATTTCTTTCATAGCAGCTGAGAGACTGCTGGCGCACCCATCTCTATCTGTCTCCCTCTCTGTTTATCTCTGTGTCTCCAAAATAAAATTATATATATATATATATATATATATATATATATATATATATATATATATATATATAATTATAAAATAGATAAAGAGAAGAGAAAGAAAGAGGGAGAGAATGGGCACACCAGAGCATCCAGCCACTGCAAATAAACTTCAAATGCTTGCTCCCCCTTGTGCATCTGGCTTACTTGGGTCTGGCAAATTGAAATGGGGTCCTTTGGCTTTGTAGGCAAATGCCTTAACCGCTAAGCCATCTATCCAGCCCTAATTTTCTTTTCTTCTTTTTCTTTCTTTTCTTTTTTTCTTTCTTTCTTTCTTTCTTTCTTTCTTTCTTTCTTTTTTTTTTTTTTTTTTTTACATAGACTATGGTCTTATATCCTGTTTCCCACATTCCCATTTCCATAAGGACCCTCCTCAGTGGGGTTACTCCTGCTCACTATTGGGTAATTAGGGCATCAATCACTTTGTGGGGGAGGCTGTGCATTAGGATATTTCTACGCACCCTGTGCCTCTTACAATCTTCCTGCCCCCTCTTCTACAATAATCCCTGAGCCTTGGCTGGTCTGTCAGCAGTTTGGTTTAGTGTTGACTTTTCTGTAGCCTCTGTATTTTCACTTCAATGTGTTTTGATTCACCACACTGTCTGTCACCATGTCCCTGGAGTTATTTGTCAGACTAGCACTGTCTATAAAGTATTTTGTGCACAAAAGAGAAATAAATAAACTGATAAAATAGTTTGGAATTATTTTCATTTACTACTTTGAAACTGGGTGTCTTGTATTGCTTTAATGAAACATACTGAGAACATCATACTTTTCAATATGATGTGTTGCTTGGTGACAGATTAACTATCCTTGAGAGTGTCATTGATAAAGTAACTACATATATCTCTGAAAAATTCCTCTTTTTTTAACTATTAAAATGCCTCAACTTGTTCAGTTTTCTATCTAAACATTGTGAGTTATGAATTAAGCAATTGTGTTTTTCCTTATATATGTGCACTTGTATTTAATTTAGTTCATCACAAAAGAAGACATAGTACCCATGCAGTTCATTACTACTAGGTTCTCAGGGCAAAGTCAAACCCTTTGCTGAATTAGTCCTTGAACTTGAGTCTTTGAAAGCAAGCCACATATTATTATTTGGAAATTGGCCCCTGAGGATGACAGCATGTTGCATGATGCTCAGTGGCCTTAAGAGACATCTGGTAATAACTAGGCACAGAGGCAAAGCATATCCTGTCCACCTAATATTCATAGCAGCTCTCAAAATTAATTGTGGGCTGTATCAACCTGGAAAACTTTCCATTATCCCAATAAGAGACCAATTATATAAAAAGATGAATACACAAAATTTTAGATATATTCTCAGGGAACACACATGCCACAGTATAGAAATTTTAAGATCATTAACTGAATTTTCTACTTTATTGTTAAAAAAATGGGAGTAGACAAATGGAGAGATATTTGACATCAGGAGATTTTTGAGCATGTTTCTCACCAACTTTGACTCTGAGTAAGTATTCTTGAAACTTGAAAGGTGGGAATGAATGGAAATTAACAGGAGTGTATTAAAAGAATGTGTGTATCTGAATCATTTGCAACCTTAAAAGTCATGTCAGGATTTCTGAAAAATGAAATACAGTGGACTGAATGAGATGCTTACCAGTAACCATCACATTTTCAAAGTGTAGTTTTTGAAGAAAGTTGACTTTGAATTATCAGAAAAGGAAAGATTAAATTTTATTAATAGATAAATGAATCAGTGTTGCCTTTTAAAATTAGGTGTTCTCATTATCACTTAATTTATTTTCAGATCTAAACATTTCTGATTTTTACTTCAATGTTCCCACTGAAATATTGAGTAGCTAAGTCTCTTCTAGCTAAGTAAAAATACAATTTACCATATATGTTTGGAAAAATTTGTTTTTATAAGAATTAATTAAAATTCCAAAGATATGAGTACTGAATTATACATTAAAATACATATTTTTTTTCAAAGGTGTCCATAATAGGCTAACATCATTGGCTCAGGTTTATTGAAGTAACCATATGCAGGAATTAAGTATTATGAATGTTCTTTGGAGTCAAACAATATTGGTGTAAAGAAAGACTTATCATGCATTTGCATTTAATTAAATAAAATAAAGATACTTGTTAATTAAAATTAAAATTAGTTTAAGATACTTGTTTTTTCAAGTTGCCCATAACCTTTCATTTCTCAGCAGTTTAGTAAAGTTCCATATGAAGACCTGGAATCACACAAACGTGGTTGACTTCATCCTGCTGGGACTGGCAGATTCCAAGGAGATGAGGCTGGTCCTCTCCATGCTCTTCCTCCTGATATACCTCATTACTGTGCTGGGGAATGTAGGCATGATATTGATCATTCGCCTAGATGCTCAGCTTCACACTCCCATGTACTTCTTTCTCACCCACCTGTCATTCCTGGACCTCAGTTACTCAACTGTCATCACCCCTAAAACTTTAGATATCCTGCTGACTTCCTCCAGGCATATCTCCTTCACGGGCTGCTTCACACAGATGTTCTTCTTTATTCTCCTGGCTGGTGCTGAATGCTTTCTTCTGTCCTCCATGGCCTACGACCGCTATGTAGCCATCTGCAATCCTCTACACTATCCCGTCATTATGTCCACAAGACTCTGTCATGTCCTCCTCATGGTGTCATATGTGATCGGAGCTATGGATTCCACTGTCTCTGTGCTTTGCATAAGCACAGTGCAAATCTGCAACTCCAATGTCATTCATCACTTTTTCTGTGACCTAACACCAGTTTTATCCCTGTCCTGCAGTGACACTCATAACACTGAAATAGTGATATTCATTTTAGCTGGTTCTACTTTAATAGTGTCTCTTGCCATGTTATCTGTATCCTATGTATCTATTTTATCTACAATTTTGAAAATCAATTCCACTTCTGGAAAGCAGAAAGCCTTCTCCACTTGTGCCTCCCATCTGCTGGGAGTCACGATTTTTTATGGAACTTTGATATTTACTTATCTAAAACCAAGTAAGTCCTACTCCTTGGGAAAGGATCAACTGTCTTCTGTTTTTTACACTATTGTGATCCCCATGCTGAATCCACTCATCTATAGTTTGAGAAACAAAGAAGTGAAAAATGCATTCATTAGAGTCTTACAGAGGAGAGAGGGCTCCAGGCAATTCAGATAGCAGTGAGGACCAGCATGTAAGCCTCCTTTCCTTACTTTTGAAGTATTCCTTCAGTGTCCTTTTCTAAAAACAAGAAAACCCCTTTTTATCTGTATATGGAGCTTCCCTTAGATACACTTTGTCATGGATCTTTTCATGATGTGGCTTTTCGAGCCTTTGCATTACTGGAACTAATAGAACACATGCTAAACCCATGGTCTAATACCTGTGTTTATAAGTGGAAATGGTGTGCAAAGTAGTAAAGTATCCTCCTGATTCTTAAACCTGCATGATACTGCAAACTAAAGTTCCCAGAACAGCTGTGCATCTGCTAGAACTACTTCCAGCAAGGATATATGGACTGATAACACTCCTGTGATCATAGAGAGATTGAATGCTGCAAAGTTAGAGTAAAACTACCTTGGGCTACCTTTAGCCCCTCAATAGCCCTTTATTGCCCCCCTCTAAACCTGACCTAACTTGACTCTCAGTTGATCAGGTGCAACCTTTTTTGAATGTACTACAGACAACCAGCTTCCACCAACTTAGGAACTAAGGGTGTCATCAAATAACACTTGAAACCTATGGTGGAGATTTTCCCACTTTGCTATAACCTGCCTAACTGATGGTCAGTCAGCCAATGCATTTGAAAAGTGCCTTGATTTATGACTTCTTTCCATTATGTAATATAAAACCTTCATGAAATTGTTAACACACTGGAACATAAAATTGGGGTAAACTAAATCTGTATTCCTGGGCCATGGTCACTCATATTGGATCCAGAATAAAGTAAATCTTATTCCCTTTAAGGTGAGATCTGTGCCTTTTGCATTCAAAATACAGTATTTCATGTTGAAACACCTTGCAATATTAAATTTAGTTTATTACTTCTACTTATGTTCCTTATAAAATATGCCAAAATTTTTATATGATTATGTTATTATATTCTAGTATCAATATGAGATGTTTGTGTTTGTCTTTTCATTTTATTATCGTATCGTTACATATTGTACATCATGTAATATGCTTGTAGAGTTTCAAATATGCTGAGGTTACAAATGCTATGCCTAAATGCTTCATTACATACACAAGTTTTTTAAAAAGACTGCAATGCACAATGATAAAACTTGCCCCAGTTTCAAAATTATTCCTTGCTAAATTGAGCATGGCAATAGATGCATGTTATCCCAGATATTTAGGGTTGCCACAGGTTTTAGGGGAGACAGAGCACATGCAAGAAATGGTCTCAAAAAACAGTTACTACATACATAATAGTAAGTATGGGTTTTGCTCTACATTTTCTATTTCCAACAATATCCAAAAAGCTTTAATTGTATGCCTATCATATTTTCTGTTCAATGCGCCATTAGCAATTGAGTACTATAAATAAGCACATTTTAATCCAAGGTAATAAAATATCACAATTTATATGGCCAAGATCTTAAGAATTTTCATAGAGATTTTTTATATATCTAAAGACAGTCTATAGAATGAGAGAAAATAACTAGCATTAAATAATGGCATACTAATAAAATGACCTATGGAAGAGGAACTGAATAGAGGAGATGCTTCTAAAAGAGTATAAATGGCCTATAAATTCAGGAAAAGGGTGACATCCCTAACAGTTATCTACTTGCTGGGACAAAATACCTGAAAAGAAGCAGCTGTGGCAGGAAAGTATTTATTTTGGCCTATAGTTTTAAGGGGAAATTTCATCATGGCAGGATAAGCATGTCAGAGCAGACAGCTGTGGAGTCACATCTTGTCACAGCAGCTAGAGTGAGCTATCTCAGAACAACCAGTGGGCTGGGCGAATAAAGCTCAACTTCCACCCCCAGTGATACACTTCCTCCAATATGGCTCCACTTCCCAAAGTTCTAACCAGCTGAGAGCCGAGTGAGAAGCATAATCACAGACACTTGAGACTATGGGATATTCTATATTCAGCTCTCAAAGTCATCAGTTTTCACATGCTCAGGTGCTGGTTTGAGAATATACAAGTTACTTTGTCTGATCAGCTTCAACTATGATTTCTTTTATGAATAGTATTGTCTACATAGAATTCATCAAAGATATAATACTTAAATATAGTATCAATGTCTACACTAATATAGTATATCCAGAAACCCTGTGATAAGGACTTTACTGAAGTATTGACTTGAAAATCTACCAAAAACCTAATTTCATCATGGAGCAAGGCAAGCTTCCCATGAATGGCTGACTCTCATACTGTGTTCACGGTCATTCTTTCCCCTTGCTTCCTCATCATGTGAAAATTGTCATCATTGAGGTAGCTCTTTAAAATAAAATTTCAAATTCTTTTCATTCTCATTCAAGTAAGAATTTGACTAAATAATATGCATAAGAAATGAGTTTTCAACAAAAATAATGTTGATAAGTTGGCTACTACTCCCAGGATAAACTTTATCTTTCATTTGTCATTTTTTGTACAATATAAAATAGCCTAGAACACAGAGCACATAGAAATATATTGCATACTAATGAATGAGGTGACTTCAGGAAGCCAGAATGCAGAATGAGGTCACTTTGTGATGCCACAAAATGTGTGTTTATCAGCTTCTGAAAGTTTGGATCACTTAGGGAATCTATGAAAAGTACACAAAACAGCAGAGGTTATAGAAAGCTGCTATAAGACAGGTCTTAGTATATAAATAATTTAACTGTAAAATAAGTATGAGATATTGGGTGTATGTGATACTAATTGTGAAAATCTCTAAGTACATGTCTAAAAAAGTATTTTGTGTACAAAAGGGATTATTTGAAAGTTAAATTTCATGTAAATAAACTGATAAAGTAGTTTGGAATTATTTTCATTTACTACTTTGAATTTTGATGTATTCTATTGCATTAATGAAGCATACTGAGAAAAATCATACTTTTCACTATAGAGCTGCTTGGTGACAGATCACCTTTGAGAATGTCATTAATAAAGTAACTACATATACCTGAAAAAATCTTCTTTTTTGCACTATTAAAATGCCTCAATTTGTTCAGTTTTCTATTTAAATATTGGGAGTTATGAATAAGAAATTGTTATGTGTTTCCTTATATATGTGCACTTGTATTTAATTTAGTGCATCACAAAAGAAGACATACTAGCCTTGAAGTTCATTACTAGGTTCTTAGGGCAAAGTCAAACCCTTTGCTGAATCCTTGAACTTTGCTGAGTCCTTGAACTTGGGTCTTTGAAAGCAAGCCACCTATTATTATTTGGAAATTGGCCCCTGAGGATGACAGCATGTTGCATGATGCTCAGTGGCCTTAAGAGACATCTGGTAATAACCAGGCACAAAGGCAAAGCAAATCCTGTCTCCCTAATATTCATAGCAGCTCTCCAAGTGAGTTGTGGGATGTATCAACCTGGAAAACTTTCTACTATAAGAGAACAAATAAGAGATCATAATTTCTAGGTGATTTAAGTTACCTGACAATTCCAAAAAAAAGATGAATAGACAAAATTTTACAAATATTCTCAGGGAAAACAAATGCTACAGTACAGAAATGTTAAGATCCTTAATTGAATTTTCCATTTTATTGTAAAAAGAATTGGGGGTAGACAAATTGAAGGATACTTTACATAAGAAGACTTTTGAGCATGTTTCTCACCAACTTTGACTCTGAGTAAGTATTCTTAAAACTTGAAGGATAGCAATGAATTGAAAAAAAGAGGAGTTTATTAAAAGAATGTGTGTATCCATATCATTTCAACCTTAAAAAGTCATGTCAGGAATTTTGAAAATGAAATATAGTGGATTGAATGAGATGATTACCAGTTACCATCATATTTTCAAAGTGTAGTTGTTGAAGAAAGTTGACTTTGAATTATCAGAAAAGGGAAAGACTATATTTTATTAACAGATAAATGAATCAATGTTGCCTTTCACAATTTGGTACCACCATGTCCACTTTATTTATTTTCAGATCTCAGTGTTTGGAATACTTTCTTTAATGTTCCCAGTAAAATATTAATTAGCTAAATCTCTTTTATCTAAGTAAAAATATAATTTACTATATACATTTAAAAATGAATATTGCAAAGATATGAATACTGAATAATAAATTAAAATATTTATTTTTTCTAAATGTGTCCATATTATGCTAACATCATGGGCTCATGTTTATTGAAGTAACCTTATGTAGGAATTCAGTATTATGAATGTTCTTTGGAGTCAAACAATATTGGTGTAACCAAAGACTTATCATGCATTTGCAATCATGCATTTGCATTGAATTAAAATAAGGTACTTGTTTTTTCTGCAATACTTTCCTTATCTGAAATGAATAAATATAGTTTCCACAGTAAAACATCTCATTAGGATAAATGTGTTAGTAAAGGAATCATTTAGGTTAGTACCTTGTACATTGAAATTAGGAAGTAAGATACCCCTTTGTACCATCTTCAAATGACAGGTTATACTTATATCTATTTTTGGCAATGAGTTATTGACTGATATGCAAGGTAACAGTGATGTCAGTTTTGAGACAATTGAACCAGTCATGACAATACTGAAGCCATTCACGCTACCTATAAACTTCCATTTCTCAACAGTTTTAGTATAGTTCTATATGAAGACCTGGAATCACACAAACGTGGTTGACTTCATCCTGCTGGGACTGGCAGATTCCAAGGAGATGAGGCTGGTCCTCTCCATGCTCTTTCTCCTGATATACCTCATTACTGTGCTGGGGAATGTAGGCATGATATTGATCATTCGCCTTGATGTCCAGCTTCACACTCCCATGTACTTCTTTCTCACCCACCTGTCATTTATTGATCTCAGTTACTCAACTGTCATCACACCTAAAACCGTAGAGATCCTGCTGACTTCCTCCAGTCATATCTCCTTCACGGGCTGCTTCACACAGTTGTTCTTCTTTATTCTCCTGGCTGGTGCTGAATGCTTTCTTCTGTCCTCCATGGCCTACGACCGCTATGTAGCCATCTGCAATCCTCTACACTATCCCGTCATTATGTCCACAAGACTCTGTCATGTCCTCCTCATGGTGTCATATGTGATCGGAACTATGGATTCCACTGTTTCTGTGCTTTGCATAAGCACAGTGCAAATCTGCAACTCCAATGTCATTCATCACTTTTTCTGTGACACAACGCCAGTTTTATCCCTGTCCTGCAGTGACACTCATAACACTGAAATAGTGATATTCATTTTAGCTGGTTCTACTTTAATAGTGTCTCTTGCCATGTTATCTGTATCCTATGTATCTATTTTATCTACAATTTTGAAAATCAATTCCACTTCTGGAAAGCAGAAAGCCTTCTCAACCTGTGCTTCACATCTCCTGGGAGTCACCATCTTTTATGGCTCCTTGATCTTTACTTATTTAAAACCAAGTAAGTCCTACTCCTTGGGAAAGGATCAGGTGGCTTCTGTTTTTTACACTATTGTGATCCCCATGCTGAATCCACTCATCTATAGTCTGAGAAACAAAGAAGTAAAAAATGCATTCATTAGAGTCTTACAGAGGAGAGAGGCTCCAGGCAATTCAGATAGCAGTGAGGACCAGCATGGTCTAATATCTGTGTTTATAAGAACTAATGGGTCTAATATCTGTGTTTATAAGTGCAAAGTAGTAGTAAAGTATCCTCCTGATTCTTAAACCTGTATTGTACTGCAAACTAAAGTTCCCAGAACAGATGTGCATCTGCTTGATCTACTTCCAGGATATATGGACTGAAAAAACTCCTGTGATCACAGAGATTGAATGCTGCAAGGTCAGAGTCAAATCACCTTGGGCTACCTTTAGCCATTCAATAGCCATTTATTGCCCACCTCTGATTCTAACCTAACTTAACTCTCAGTTGGTCAGGTGCAATCTTTTTCTAGCAGACCACCAGCTTCCACCAACTCAAGAGCTAAAAATATCATCAGATAACATCTGAAGCCTATGGTGATTTCCCCACTTTGCTATAACCTGCCTACCTGATGGTCAGTCAGCCAATGTATTTGAAAAGTGCCTTGATTTATGACTTCCTTCTATTATATAATATAAACCTTCATGAAATTGATAACACTTTGGAATATAAAATTGGGTTAAACTAAATCTGTGTTCCTGGGCCATGTTCACTCATATTGGATCCAGAATAAAGTAAATCTTATTCCTTTAAGGGGATAGCTGTGTCTTTTGCAAATGAAAATACAATATTTCATGTTCAAACACCTTGCAATATTAAATTTAAATTACTATTTCTACTTATGTTCCGTATAAAATATGCCGAAATTTTTTGACATGATTATGTTATTATATTCTAGTATCAATATGAGGTGTTTGTCCTTTAATTTTATTATCATATCCTTACATATTTTACATCATGTAGCATGCTTGCAGAAAAAGTTTAAAATATACCAATTAAGGTTACAAATGTTATGCCTAATTTCTTTATTACATAAACCCCTTTTTAAAAAGGCTTCAAAGCACAATGATAAAATTTGCTCCAGTTTCAAAATTATTCCTTGATAAAATTGAGTATGGCAATAGATGCATGTTAACGTAGATCCCTGGAGTCTGGAGTTGCCACAGGTTTAAGTAGAGATAGAACACATGCACGAAACCACCTCAAAAAAGTTACTACACACGTAAAAGTAAGTATATGTTTTACTCTACATTTCCTGTTCCCAACAATATCCAATAAGCTTTAAACATATGTTTATCACATTTTCTATTGAATATGCCATTAACAGTTGAGCACTAGAAATAAGCACATTTTAATCACAGGTAATAAAACATCACATTTTATATGGCTACAATCTTAAGAACTTTCATATAGACATTTTATATGTTTAGCAAATTTTACCTCCTATCCATGTGTGTCCTAGATTCTAAATTTTGAACTCTATTTCAAAACATTCTTTCTTAGCATCCTGGTCTGAACAACTGTCATTTAAACTTCAAAATACTTGCTGCCATCTCATATTTTTTTATTCATTATTCTTACTCTACTTATGAAGCAATTTGAAATCAGACCCAAGAGGAGCAAGGATTCACGAATATCTACTAGTTCTGCTAATCTCCACTGTTTGACCGAGGGGTAGCATTAATCTTACAGGATGTTTTATCACCAGCACAGAAAAGCCCCAATCCTTTACAATTGTCTGCAGGTAGGGTATCATGCTGTCCTCACTCCTTGCAGCTATGAACTCATCCCTTACATCAGTTATGTGCTTTGTGACAGCATGAGCTACGACATCTTCCCTGAAAATCATAGTCTTGATTTTATGTGGACTTTGCTGCTGGAAACGTCTTCCATGCACATAGATGCTTATTTCTTTTTCCTTTGGTAACAGGAGCATTCCTCAGCAGGGTATTTGAAGTGGTATTTGTCTTCATTCCTCTCTCATGTTAAAATTTTATTTTACATCATTCATCTTTATCTTTTAAAACTTGAAAAATTGTATGTTTGGTCCTTCCTTTTTGTTTTATGTGCTTCAGCCGTTACTTGGTAATTGTATGAAAGAACAGTGCTTTTAAAACTAGATTAAGATCTTAGCAAGTGCTTAGTGTATTGTATTTATGTTTTTATTTATTTATTTATTTATTTATTTATTTTTGCTCTAAAGCAAAAGTTTATTGTAATAATACTTTTTATAATTTTTTAATGACAAACTTGTATACTTACAGACAATAAATCATGATAATTCCCTCCCCTCCCCAACTTTCCCCTTTACAACTCCACTCTCCATATCTCATCCCTCTCTCCATTAGTCTCTCTTTTATTTTGATATCATCATCTTTTTCTCTTATTATGAGGGTCTTGTGAAGGTATTGCTAGGAACTGCGAGGTCATGGATGTCAAGGCCAATTTTTCTCTGGACAGTTGCCTTGTAAGGAGTAGTACCCTTCCCTTGGTTCTTACGTTCTTTCTACCCCCCTTCCACAATGGACCCTGAGCCTTGGAGAGATGTTTCAGTGCTGGATACTCCTCTGTCACTTCTTCTCAGCACTATGTTGCCTTTTGGGTCATCCCAGTGGCCATCTGAAAAGAAAAGCTTCTCTATCCAAAAGTGAGAGTAGCATTAATATATGTGTGTAGACATTAAGAGACTTGCTTACTGGGCAGTTTGGTGAGCATAATAATGCATTTACCCAAACAAGAGCAGGCTTTACACTCTAAGGCTCATGACCTCCCCTACTATAGGCTTTTGATTAGGTTTTCAGAACCAGGCATGTATTCCCTCCCATAGAGAGGGCCTCCAGTCCAATTAGAGAACAGTTGGTTTCCCCCAGGGTAGACATGCAACTATGGCACCCCCCATTCATTTGGTCTGAATGGCCAAAATTGAGTCTTTCAGTGTCTACTGTTTTCAGCCCTGATAACTTCTGTCTCCCAAAGGATTGCATGCAGTGCAGCTTTTTCCAGCTTTCAGTTGGCTGGTCTACAGGGAGAAGGTTTTCAGCTCAGCACCAGCTTGATTTCTCAGTGACCTTGCCACCCAGGCTTGTGAAGTCTTCAGCAACAGGGTAGCCATTCTGACAGGACTGAGATGGAATCTCAAAGTAGTTTTAATTTGCATTTCCTTGATGACTAAGGATGTAGAACACTTTTTCAGATGTTTGTATGCCATCTGTATTTCTTCCTTTAAGAATTCTCTATTTAGTTTCATAGCCCATGTTTAATTGGTTTGTTTGATTTCTTATTGTTTGGATTTTTTAGTTCTTTGTATATTCTGGATATTAATGCTCTGTCACATGGATAGCTGGCAAAGATTTTCTCCCATTCTGTAGGTTGCCTCTTTGCTCTATTCACAGTGTCCTTTGCTATATAAAAGCTTGATAACTTCATGAGATCACATTGGTTGATTAGTGTTTTTATTTCCTGAGAAATTAGGGTTATATTCAGAAAGTTGTTGCCTGTGCCAATATGTTTAAGGGATTCCCCTACCTTTTCCACTAGCAGTTTCAGAGTTTCAGGTCTGATATTAAGGTCCCTGATCATTTGGATTTGATTCCTGAACATGGAAAAAGACAAGAATCTATTTTCATCCTTCTACATGTAGATAGCCAGTTTTTCCAGTACCTCTGGTTGAAGAGGCTATCTTTTCTCTAATGAATCTTTTTGACATTTTTGTCAAAAATCAGAAGGCTGTATCTGCCTGGATTAACACTTGGGTCCTCTATTCTGTTCCATTGATCTACATGTCTGCCTTTGTGCCAGTGCAATGCTGTTTTGTTACTATTTCTTTGTAATGTACCTTAAAATCAGTATGGTGATACTATGAGCCTTATTTTTGTTGCTCAAAATTGTTTTGGCTATTCAAGGTTTTTTGTTCTTCCAAATGAATTTTAGGATTTTTTTTTTATTTCTGTGAAGAATGCCATTGGAATTTTAAAGGGATTGCATTAAATGTGTAGGTGTAAGATTGACATTTTCACAAAATAGATTCTTCTAATCCAAGAACATGGAATGTCTTTCAATTTCCTAGTGTCTTATGCAATTTCTTGATTAAGTGTTTTAAAGTTATCATTGTAGAGATCACTTCACTTCCTTGGTTAGGTTTATTCCAAAGTACTTTATTTTTTTTGAGGCAATTGTCAATGGGAGAGATTCCCTGATTTCATCCTCCACATAATTGTTTTTAATATATAGGAAAGGTAGTGATTTTTGTGTGTTTAATTTGTATCCTGCTACATTGCTAAAATTGTTTATCAGCTCTAATAGTTAACTGGTAGAGTCCTTAAGTTCCTTTATTGATAGAATCATATAATCTATAAATAATGATAATTTTATCTCTTCCTTTCCTTTTTATGAGTGTCTCTTGCCTTATGGGTATAGCTAGGAATTCCAGTACTGTATAAAATAAAAGTGAGGACAATGGACACCCTTTTTATTTTTCCTTTGCCATTTCTTTTTCTTTTTCTCTTCAACTGCTTTCAATATATATATATATTTTTTTTGGTTTGTGTGTTTAGTTCTTTTATTATAACATGACAAGGAGAGGTTCTTTCCAGGTTTTGTTGGTTAGATGTTGTAGAAGCTTATTATATCTGCATTGGCATTTCTTTCCCAAATTGCAGAAAATTTTTTTCTATAATTTTGTTGAAAAACACCTACTAAGCCTCTGGATTGAAATTCTTCTCATTCTACTATACCCTGAATTCTTGTTTGATATTTTCATAGTGTCCTGGATATCTGCAAATTCCCATTCATACCTTCTTGTTAGCTTGTCTTTCTCTTTGTAGGACTGTATTAGATCTACCACCTGGTCTTCTAGTTTAGATATTCTGTTCTCTCCTTCATTCATTCTACTGGTGAGAATTTTCACAAAGGTGTTTTTTTTTTTTTTTTTTTTTTTACTGTCTTTTTCAGTGCTGGAATTTCTGCCTGGTTTTTCTTTAGCATTTCCATTTCCTTACTCATGTCTTGTAATGACCTCCTTATTTCATTATGCTGGTTTACTGTATTCTATTGGAATTCTTCCAAGAGTTTGTTTTCTTCTTTAATTCCTTTGCTTTCTTCTTTCATTCCTTTGATTTCTTCTTTGATTTCTTTGAGTATAGATAAAATGATTTCTTTGAAAATATTTGTCAGGCACTTCATCTAAACAGTTGCATTGGGTGCCATTTCTGATGGATTTATAAATTTTGGTGGGATTATATAGTCGTGATTGTTTGTGTTTCTTGTATTATAATGTTATGATTTTTGCATCCTGAATTAACTTGAGGGTTGGGTTTTCTAATAACCTGGGGTGCTATTAAATTTGGAAATCCAACTTTATGTACCTTCAGAGTAGGAGTTTAAGGTGCCAAGTGTAGCTCTTGTACTCCAATCAAACCACAGAAGTAATTCTAGGTGTTGAGTTTGCCTGGTATTCATTTATTATGGTGGGCTGGGTGGAAAAATTTACTAGCAATTCCTAAAATTCATCTGAGTAATATACATTCAACAAAAACCAGCACAGAGTATGCAAGTGGGGGGATTGAAACAGATAACCTCATAAAGCCAAAATCTGTAAGGGTGTATGTTGATCTACACCTTTATTCCTGCCAGCTGGGAGCTTGAGATTTCTGTTCTGAAATGGGTTCCAGGTCAGCCTGGGTCTGAATCACACCCTGCCCCAATAATGGCAGAAGAAAAAGACAAAGGCCCTATGAATCTAAAAGCATCAAAAGCAATAATAATCAACCCCTAAATACAGCCTAATTGAGAATGGTAAGGCCAACCAAGAATATGTAACCCTTAAGATGCCCTGATATGGAAAGTGGTATCAGCACTTCCAGTATAGGCCTATGCACCTGCTTTTTTGTCAGTTGGCCTCATTACTTTTTGGGGTGGCTTCCAATCTCACCAATGCCCACCTTGATCCCTCCGTGTTGTGCTGTGGAGCTGGTGCTCTGATCAGCTGCCCTGGATGCCCTGCAGCTGGGAACTGAATGCATTCTCTTGAGGGTCACTGTTCTGTTGGTTGGAGGATGGGAAGTGCAGGAAGCCTGGAATTGTACTGGAACTGCTCATCTCATCCAGCCTGTGTCCCTTCAGCAGCATCTCTGATATCTCAGCTTCAGATTTCTTGACTTTTCATGGAGGCTGATGAGATTGGAAAATCCCCTTGTTTGGTCTCTGCTTTCTGCACTGGGCAGGTGGGTAGATCCACCTTGTTTCCTCCTTTCTGGTAGATCCTAGTTTCTCCTCCTTCTCTGCTGTGGCCCAGAAACACTTATACATCTTCACTTTTCAGACAAAGGGTATTTTGCTGTGGTTTTGCTCAAATCACTCCATAGACTGGATTGGTGTGACTCCTATGCAGCCATCTTACCCAGAAATCTCAGTGTGTTTTATAGATGTTCTATTTGGAGTATATAGAGATGAAACAAAATTTTCTCCTGTCATTACCCTTTTCCTGAAAATTACTTAAGTTCCTTTATCTTTAAGGTTGAAAATTTCCATTGTTTGTATATGCCACATTTTCTTACCCACTCCTTGGTTGCTGGGCATGTAGCTTGGTTCCATAACTTAGTTACTGTCAGTGATGCTGAAGTACACATTTATATTTCTGGAGTCTGTGTTACATGTTCACTTGTAGTCCTTCAGGTAACTACCAAGAAGTGGTAATTATAGGTTGTATGGAACATCTATTTCCAGTTTGTTGGGAAACACCATAATGATGTCTATAGAGGTTGCACTAGATCCATTCCCATCAGCAATGTCTAAGGGTCCTTATGTGTACATCCACACTAGCGTGTGTTGTTTGTGTTTGTAATGATTCCCATTATAACTGGGAAAAGAAGGGATCTCATGTAGTTTCAGTCTCATTTCTCTCATGATTTGTGATGGTACACAATTTTTTCATATGCTCATTGGCCATTTCTATATCATCTTTTCCAAATTCTTAGTTTTATTAGCCATTTATTTATTGGGTTGCTTGTTTTCTCGGAGAGATCTTTTGTACCATATCTACTGTTCATCTGTCCAATGTGTAGCTGGCAATCCTTTTCTCTAATTATGTAAGCTGTTTCTTAACTTGATATATTCCTGTGCTATATGGATTTTTTTAATTCATGAAGTTTCATTTATCAATTATTGCCATTATTTTTTGAACTAATGGAGTCATTTTCAGAATATATTTAACTGTGTCTGCATTTTTAAGTGTTGTCCTTGCAGTTTTGTGATTTAAAGAAAGGATTATTTGATCTTCACATCTATACAGATGATATCACAGTGCCAAGCATTACCCCCCAATGTATTTAATCCCAGAAAACAAACAGTTGCATTGTTTCAGTCCCATCTATTTTAGTAGTCCACCATTAATAAAAACAAAGATTGGATAAGCTACATATATTAAGATCAAAAAGGCTTGATAATGATACTAGAAATGTAATTAACTGGCATAGCTAACAATTTAGATGCCATCAACAACATGGCATGAGAAAACAGATTAGCCTAGATATGCATGATGCTTGGCAAAAATTGAGGTTTATATGTGTGATAATTTGAGTCAGAATACTCCCCGCATAAGCTCATGCTTTTTGAGTGCCTGATCCCATCTGGTGGTAATTTGGAAGGTAGAGCCTTGAGGGAAGAGGTGTGTTGCTGTGGTGAAGACTTAGAAGTGGCATAGCCAGCTCTCTATATCTTCATCAATCTCCTATGACTGTGTTCAACCTAGTGTGGCAGAAGCTATGTCCAGTCTCCTTAGGCCATGCTTTCCCTGCCATCATGAAGCTTCCCTTTAAGAGTATAAGCCAAAATGTAACCTTCCCTCCCAGCATCTACTTTTGGTCCAGTGTTTTTTCCTCCCAGCAATACTAAGGAAGCTGCAACAGAAAATTGGTACCTGAGGAGTGTGGTTATACTTGCTAGAAAATTTACTGTGTGGCTTTGACCTTTTGGAAATGAGTTTCAGGAGTAATGTAGGAAGATTTGAAACTTTGGATCTAACAGACAACTTGTAGTGCTGTAAGTAGAGGTTGATGGACCATTCGGGTCAGGGTAGAAAGGTCTAAATTCACAATAAACTGTGAAGTGTGATGTTTTTCTGGATGGGATTATAGGCAGTTTGTGTGAGGTGCTGGCTGTGCTCTTCCTGTGTCATATGAACTTAAATAAAGCTAAATTTTAAAAATAATGGTAGAAGACTATAGAGGAGAAGCATGTGGCACAGGAAGGAAGGAAAATTTCTTCTTTGTAATACAGCTTTAGATCAGGTATGGTGATGCCTCCAGAGGTGTTTCTTTTGCTGAGGATATGCCTAGATATCCAAGGCCTGTTGCCATTCCATATGAATTTTAAGATCATTTCTTTTTCATCTCTGGGAAGAATAATTCTGGGATTTTATCAGCATTACATTAAATCTATATATTGCCTTTGGTAAGATTGCCATTTTCACTATGTTATTTCTGCCTATCCAGGAGCATGGCAGGTCTTACTATCCTCTCAAGTTCTCCGCAATTTCTTTCTGGAGTATTTTCATGTTTTCATTATATAAGTCTTTCACATCCTTGATTAGTGTTATTCCAAGCTTTTTATTGATTTAGTTATTTTTGTTGCTACTGAAAATTGGATAATGTCTCTAATTTCTTTCTCTGCTTGTTTGCCCTTTGCATATACAAAGACTACTGATATTTGTGCTTTGATTTTGTATCCTGTTAACTTACTGAAAGAATTAATCCCCTTTAAAAGTTTTGAGATGAGGCTCTTGGGTCACTTATGTATAGAATCATGTCAACTGAAAATAGGGCTAACTTAACTTCTTCCTTTCCTAATTGCATCCCTTTTATTTCTTTTTTCTTGTCTTATTGTTCAGGCTAGGACTTCTAGTACTATGTTAAAGAGCTGAGGTGAGAGTGGGTGTAGCAGACAGCTTCAGATTCGGTGAGATGAACTTCCAGACCAGGCACAGTTATGGAGGAAGGGATATTATTTATTGAAGCTTACAGATCCAGGGGAAGTTCCATAATGACAGGATAAGCAGCCTGCTCTTCACAGGACCAGGCAAGAGAGAGAAAAGCCAACCAGGCACACAGCACACAGAGCAAAACTACAGTCCAGCCACAGCAAACTTCAGGAACTCCTATTAGGCACACTTTGCATATCTTTACAATGGAATCTCAAACCCACCACTCCTTAAGACTGGCCCCCAGTGACATTGCCTCTAGCAAGGTGATTGCAGATGCAAATTATAACTAATAAAACACTGAATATATTGGGGGACATATATTCAAACTACCACAGTGGGCATTCCTGTCTTGTTCCTGATCTCAGTGGGAATTCCTTGACTCTTTCCCCATTAAGTATTATTTGGGCTTTATGTGCTTTATATATAGCCTTTATTATGTTGAGATATAAACCATCCATAACTACTTTTTCCAATGTTTTGGTCATGAAGTGATATTGTATTTTGTTGAAGGCCTCTTCTGCATCTATTAAAATGATCATGTGTTTTTTGTGATTAAGCTTATTTATGTGGTATATTATATTGACATATTTCCTTATGTTGAACCAACCCTGTATTCCTGGAATTAGCCCACTTCATCAAGGTGGATAATGCTTTTGATGTGTTGTTGAATTAGGTTTGCAAGGATTTTGTTCATGATATTTGCATATAAGTTCATCATGGATACAGACCTATAGTTTTCTTTTCTTATTCTATCTATGTGTGGTTTGGAATTAGGGTGATAGCAGCTTCATAAAAGGAGTTGAGGAGCTTTCCCGGTTCTCTGATAATGTGGAACAGTTTAAGAAAAAAAATGATTTCAGTTCTTCCATGAAAGTTTGATAGAATTCCACTAAAAAAACAATCTAGTACTAGAGTCTTGTTTTGGGGGAGGGTATGATGGGTTTGTTTAGGAGAGTAACCTCCTATGTTCTTAATTTTGGTAGGTGGTATGTGCCCAGGAATTTATGCATTTCTTCCAGATTGCCAGTTTTGTGGAGTAAAGGTTTTGGAAGTAAGTCTTGATGATTCTTCGAATTTCACTTATGTCTATTGTGATCTCTCCTTTTTCATTTCTAATTTTGTTAATTTAAAGCATTTCTCTTTTTGCTTGATCAAATTGGCCAGGGATTTATCAATCTTGTTTATTTTTATCAAAGAACCAGCTGTTTGTTTCATCAATTTTCTAAGTTGCTTTCTTAGTTTTCAATTCATTAATTTCTGCTCTGATCTTGATTGTTTCTTTCCATCTGAAGGTGTTGATGCTTGGTTAAGTTATTGATTTTGGATCTCTCTGTCTTTGTTATGAAGGGATTCATTGCTATGAATTTTCCCCTAAGGACTGCCTTCATTATGTCCCATAAGTTTTGGTACAATGTGTTCTCATTGTCATTCAATTTTAGAAATATTTCAATTCCATTTTTTTTTATTTTATCCACTACCCATTTATTGTTTAAAATTGTGTTGTTCAGTCTCTAGGAGCTGATGGAGTTCTTGGTGCATCTCTTGTTATTAAGTTCTAGCTTTACAGCATTGTGGTCTGATATCATGTAGGAAATTATGTCAATTTTCCTAAATATATGGAGGAAGGCTTTATGGTTCATGCTCTATTTTGGAGAAGGTTCCATGGGCTTGTGAGAGTATGTGTATTCTGTAGATTTGGGGTAGAATGTTGCAGGACTAGTTGATCTATGGTGTTGTTAAGCTCTCTTACTTTCCTGTTGATTTTCTGTTTGGATGATTTATCTATTGCTGATAGTGGAGTATTGAAGTCCCCAACTAGGATGGTGTTGGTGTTTATTTCTGTTGTTTGGTCAAGTAAGTTTTGTTTTATGAATTGTTGTGCAACTGTGTTTGGTACATAAAGATAGATAATTTTGATATTCTCTTATTGGATCATTCCCTTGATGAGTAAGAAGTGGCCTTCTTTGTCCTTATTGGTTACTTTTGGTTTGAAGCCTATTTTATCCAATATTAGTATAGCAATGCCTGATTGTTCCTTATTTCTGTTCACTTGGAATATCATTTTCCACCCTTTCACTCTGAGGAGGTGTCTATATTTGGTGGTGAGGTGGGTTTCTGGCAGATATCAGATAAAAGGTCTATTTTTCTGATCCACCCTGTTAACTTGTGTCTCTTGATGGGTGAATTAAGGCCATTAATGCTTAGGGTAATAACTATGAGGTTTGATTTAATCCCTGCCATATTGTGGTGCTTTATGTGCTTTGGTGTTTTCTTGGAATTTGTAGTTTTTTGAGCCTTCTCTGGGTTTGGTTATTGTGGTCTGCTTCTTGTATATTCTTGAATTTGGTTGTTTGATACTTCTGTTTGGGTACCCTTTATAGGTTTGGCTTTGTGTTCATATAGTTGTAGAGTTGACTTTTATCATGGAAAGTTTCTCTTTCACTATCTCTTATGAGGGATACTTTTGCTGGGTACAGTATTTGAGGTTTGAAGCCACATGTTCTTAGACTTTGCAGTGTTCCATTCCAGCCCGTCTGGCTTTCAGGATTTCCATTGACAAATATGAGATAATTCATATGGGGTTACCTTTATATGCAATGTGTTGTTTTAGCTGCTTTTATGACTTTCTCGTTGTTTTCATTGTTCAGAGGCTTAATGATAATATGTCTTGAAGTTTCTCCTTTTGTCCAGTCCGTTTGGAGTTCTGATGGCTTCTTGTATTATGATGGGACTATTATTTGAGAGGGTGGGATAGTTTTCTTCAATAATTTGGTTGTATGAGTTCTCTATGCATTTGGTCTGAATTTCTTTACCTTCTGGTATCCCCATGATCTGAATGTTGGGACGTTTAAGATATCCCATAGTTCCCTCATGTCTGTTCACAAAAATTTTTGAACTTGTTCAGGCTTTTTTGACTCATGAACTGTTTCTTCCATCTGCCCTCCACATGACTAACTCTTATTGAGGGCTTCTAGAGAATTTTGGAGTTGTTCAATTTGGTTTTTATTTTATATTGCCTTTTCCTGTATCCATCCCTCTGTCAATTTCCCCTTTCAGGTCATTTTGAGGTTTTCTTAATGCTTCTTGGAATTCATCCTTGCATTATTTATGTCTTCGTTGACCTTAGCCAGGTGATTATTGAAGTCTTCTCCCTCTCTCTCTCTCTCTCTCTCAATCTCTCTCTCTCTCTCTCTCTCTCTCTCTCTCTCAGCTCTCCTTCAGGTCACTTAACTGTCTTTGGAAGACCCCCTGGTTATTTTCTATTAGGTAAACCTAGCAAGGACAGTATTCATACAATTGTTGGTCTTTTTGTGATTTTCTGCAAGTTCTACCAATTGCAATTGCTTGATCAAGGTCACATACTTTGTGTCTTCATTTTGGGGTTCTGATTCTGTTGTCTCTTCTATGTTGTGATTAGAGGCTTCCATTGTGGGACTAAGCAACCTTGTTGGGGTTACTTCCATTTGATAGTTCATGTTATTTTGTTTGGGCTGTGGTCTGCCCATCACAGTGTAGGAATTTTATTTAATTCATGAGGAAGCTATAGTTTACCCTTGAAGTGTCTTCAGTGATTGTTCCCTTTTATGCTTTACTGGATTAAGCATTTGATGGCAAAGGGGCAGTTCTGCACAAGTGTGAGGAGTCAGTACATCCATGGTTGGGACCCAGAAACTTGTTGGAGGGGCCCATTGGCCAGTGCTGGGGCAGGGGAATGGGACTGTGCAGTCTAGTGACATGGCAGGGTGGGTGAAAGGATGGGATGGCACAGTCCATTGACACATTGGGGGGGGAGATGGAACCGGGGGTCTGGTGATGCAACCGCAGCGCAGTGGGACAGTGTGGTCCAGAAACATGGAAAAGTGGGGGAATGGGATAGTTCATTCTTTTGGTGCTGCAGGGCAGGGGGTGGATGGCATCATCGACCAGCAGTGTAGTAGTGGGCAGGGGGATGCAGCACCACTCCAGGGACTGGGAAAGGGAGGAACACCCCTGGAGGGAAGGAGGAATGAGAGCCTGTTGGCATGGGGAAAGGTGAGAAGTACCTGGCCCAGATCTTCAGACCTGGAAGTAGTGCCCTATGTTCAATTGACTGAGGAGAAGAAGACTAGGGCATGATTTACAGATGGTTCAGCACATTATGAAGGCACATCCAAGAAGTGGACAGCTGCAGCATTACACCCCTTTCTGGGTCAACTCTGAAGGAATGTGTGAAGGGAAGTCTTCACAATGGGCAGAACTATGGGCAGTACACATTGTTGTGCATTTTGCTTGGAAGAAAAAAATGGCCAGATGTGCAGCTATACACGGATTCATGAGCTATGGCCAAAGGTTTGGCCAGATGGTGTGGGACTTGGAAGGAGCAGAACTGGAAAACTGATGAGAATGACATTTGGAGAAGGTGTTTGTGGATAGAGCTCTCTGAATGGGCAAAGGATATAAAGATACTTGTGTCCCATGTTAATGCACATCAGAAGATGACCTCATCAGAGGATGACTTTAATAATGAAGTACATAAGCTGACCCACTCTATGATAGTGGTCAACCTCTTTCCTCAGCCACCTCTGTCATTGCCCAACGGGCCCATGAACAAAGTGGCCATGGTGGCAGGGATGCAGGTTATGCATGGGCCCAACAACATGGACTTCCACTAACTAAGACTGACGTGGCTATGGCTGCTGCAGACTGCCAAATCTGCCAGCAGCAGAGACCAACTCTGAGCCCCTGATATGGTAGCATTCCTTGGTGTGACCAGCCAGCAACTTGGTGGCAAGTTGACTACATTGGACCTCTTCCATCATGGAAAAGCCAAAGTTTTATCCTTACTGAAATATACACTTATTCTGGGTATGCATTTGCTTTTTCTGCATGTGATGCTTCTGCCAAAACTACCATCTATGGGCTTACAGAATGCCTTATCCACCTTTATGGTGTTCCACATAGCATAGCTTCTGACCGAGGAACTCACTTCACAGCCAAGGAAGTATGGCAATGGGCTCATGATCATGGAATTCACTGGCCACACCACCCTGAAGCTGCTGGCTTGATAGAGCAGTGGAATGGCCTTTTACAGAAATAGCTACTGGGACAACTAGGTGGCAATAGCATGGAGGGCTGGGGGAGTGTCCACCAGCAGGCTGTATATGCTCTGAATCAACATCCTATAAATAATGCTGTTTCTCCTATAGCCCGGACTCACAGGTCCAGGAATCAAGGGGTAGAAATGGGAATGGTACCACTTACCATCATCCAGAGTGACCCATTAGACAAAATTTTGCTTCCTGTTCCTGCAACCTTATACTGTGCTGGCCTAGAGGTCTTGGTTCCAGAGGGGGGAGAGATTTCACCAGGAGGCACAAAGAACATTCCATTGAACTGGAAGCTAAGACTTCCCCATGGCCACTTTGGGATCCTGATGCCCTTGAGTACACAGAGTGAGAAAGGAGTTACAGTGTTAGCAGGGGTAATTGATCCAGACTACCAGGGGAAATTGGACTTATCCTCCACAATGGAGGTAAGGAAGAGTATGTCTGGAGTATAGAAGACCCTTTAGGGTCTCTCTTGATGTTACCATACCCTCTTATCAAAGTCAATGGACAACTGCAGCAACCCAATCAAGGCAGTGTGATAAATGACATAGATCCTTCAGGAATGAAGGTATGGGTCATCTCTTCAACTAAAGAACCAAGACCTGCGGAGGTGCTTGCTGATGGTGTGGGAAATACAGAATGGGTAAGTAGAAGAAGGTAGTTACAAATACCAGCTAAGTCCATGTGAGCATTGCAAAAAAGTTGATGGCCATGAGTGTTTTGGTCATACCTTATTAAGAGTGTTTGTACATATCTACATCAATATTAAGATGCTTTTGTTCTTCCTCTATCTCTCTATTAGGTAAGCAATACTGATTAAGATCATATTGCTAGTTATCCACTGTTGAATTTATACTTGACTTATTATATTAGAGACTAAGCATTCCTCAAGGAACTTGTGTTGGGGAGAAGACTGTGTGTTTCCAATTGCATGAGGGATAGTTATAGCATGTTAGGTAGAATTATGACCTTGTTACTGTCTTCATTTTGAAATTAAGTATGTAAGGAGATATGGTTTAGTGTCAAGTTGGCAAGGGGTGGACTTGTGATGGTTAAGTTTGTGTCAACATGATCTGTTTAATAATCCACAGACATTCCTCATAAGTGAGTCTGTGAGGTTGCTTCTAGGAAGGATTAACTAAAGGAGGAATCCTTCCCCCAGGGTGAGCCCTCCCCAGAGTGGGCAGCTCCTCAGAGGGGGGACTTCATCTAAGGAAGCTCTGGGAAGGAAAGGATCCTCTCCTCTCCTCTCCTCTGCCTGCTGGTGCTGCTTGCTGCTTGCTACTTTCCAGAGTGGACTGAAGACCAACATGGATTGAAGAGCAGTGTCTCTCCAGGATGTCTCCAGGCCTTCAGTGCTAGATTGGGACTGCTGAGGCATCCAGCCTTGTGGACTGAGCAGCTACTGGGTTCCTTGTCTCTCAGGCCTGCAACCTGCTATTGTTAGACTGGTGTAAGCTAATCCCAATAAATTCCCTTTTAATAAAATTCATTCTATTGGTTCTGTTCCTCTAGAGAACCCTGACTAATACACTACCCCAGAGTGAACACCAAGGACTCTACTGAGGAGGGTCCACAGGAAAATGGGGACCAGGGTGAGGGGATAAAAGATTGTAAACTATGTAAAAATATTTACATTTGTACTTTTAAAAATGAAAATAGAAATACTTTAAATTGTGGTCTTTCAAACCCAGGCTCATATCTATTATTAGCAAAAGTGACTTACCTATCTAGAACAACTTCCATTAAAATTCCAATGACATTTGATTCAGACCTAGGTTGTTATACTCATGAACTCTCAACAGCTGTAGTTTTCTGCACTAGAATGAGCTTATTAACATTGCATCATGGACAAGTGAGGGGACTCTGAGACTCCACTCTTCCTATAGGATCCATGAGTAGTGCCTGGGGATGAAAGGTCATGTTCTTGAGTTATTTACTCCCATAAATTACCCATTATCCATGCTCTTGCAAGCAATGGGTGACTCAAGGGAATCACAATAAAAATGAAATAAAAAGAAAATAAAGGTGGTGAATGACTTTAATCTCAGCACTCTGGAGGCAGAGGTAGGAAGATTTCTGTGAGTTTGAGGTCAGGCTTGGACTACAGGTCAGCCTGGGTGAAAACAAAAGACCATTCCTTAGGAAAAAAACACATAAATAACTAAAATAACTTGTTCTTTAAAAGAAAAAAAAAGAAAGAAAGAAATTAAAATCACAAATATGGAAGTAGAAAGAAAAAAATTGGAATACTTGGAAAGAAGGGTTTTAGTAAGGGTGGGTAGGAATAAGACAGGATACTAGTGGTGAATATGTTTGACATAACACACACACACACACACACACACACACACACACACACATATATATATATATATATATATATGAAATTGTTAAATACAAAATAAAAATAAATAAAAAGAAAAACCCTGAATATTTAAATGGAACATAAAGCCAAATCAATGCAAAAAAGCCATGATTCAGCCCATGACATTTCAGCTTATACTACATGCCATAGTAACAAAACAGAGCAATATTATCACAAATATGAACCAACAAAGAATTTTGTTCAGTTTCATTATGTGAACTGGCCAGACCATGATTTTACTTTTTTAAAAATTTTATTTATTTTATTTGAGAGAAAGGGAGAGGCAGATAGAGAGAGAGAATGGGCATGTCAGGGCCTTCCACCACTGCGTACAAATTCCAGATGCCTGCTCCCCCTTGTGCATCTGGCTTATGTGGGTCCTGGGGAATTAAACAGGGGTCCTTTGGCTTCATAGGCAAATGTCTTAACCACTAGCTATCTCTCCAGCCCTGATTTTACTTCTTACTTCTATTCTTTACATGATAAGCTTAATGAGGAAATACAAAAAACATCAAGATTTGCATGTATTCACTGTAATGCAGGCCGTGGAAGAACAGGTGTCATTTGTGTGATAGACTATGCCTGAACTCACTGAAAGCTGGGAAAATATCATAGGAATTTAATGTGTTTAACCTCATATAAGAAATGAGAATACAAAGGCATTCTACACTACAAACAAAACAGAAATATGAGCTTGTTCACAGAGCCATTGCCCAGCTTTTTGAAACAGCTACAACTGTATGAAATTCATGGAAGCTAGGACCTTGCTGATAGAAATGAAATTACTATTGAAAAATGCGGTCAGCTCCATAGATACTAGAGAACAAGATTCTCCTCCTCCACAACTATCAAGAATTTGTAGCTGCCACAAAAATGGTGCTAAGGAATACCGTAACCACAAGAACCTCATCCAGTGCCTGCCATCTTAACACCTTCTCCCCTTTCAGCATTTCCAACAGCCACTGCTGTGTATCAGGACAATGGCAGATACACTCAAAGCCAGTGTTGCACATGGTTCCATCAGAACAGTGTCCAACAGATGTCAACAGAAGAGTCAAACCTACAGGGAAAAACAAATCACCTATTAAGCAGATAAATAAAATTTGGAGCAAAATCTAAGTTTTGAGATTAAGAAATTCCCCTGGCAAGAGGGACCAAAAAGTTTGGATAGGAACATGCTCTTGAATAGGTAACATGCAATTAAAATTAAGTCTTCATCTTGCATAACTGATAAAATCTGTAAGCCACAGGAGTCCAGTTCACATAACATAAACACTGAGAAAGTTCCTCAGAATGGCTGCGTGGACTGTAGTGCAACAGTCACACAAAGCTCCTTTTACTTTACCAGAAAAATCACAGTGGAATCCAGACTCACTTCCACGGCCAGGCAGCTTGCCTCTTGATAAGAAAGGACAGGTAACATGGTCATTTCATGGACCTGAAAATGCCACATCCATTTCTGATTCATCTGATGGGAGATCTCCAGATAAACACTTTCCAATTATAAAAACTTGGAGTTTAACACTAAGTCCTACAGCAGAAGTTGCAAACCATGATGCAGGTGTTCATCATAACCGTTCACCTCTATTGAAAGCATCTCTTAGCTTTACTAATACTCTTCATCCTGATGATTCAGACTCAGATGAAAGGCACTCCCATGGTTCTGTGACCAAGAATAAAACTAATATTTCAAAAGCAAGTGCCACTGTTTCTACTGCCTCTAGTACTGACAGCATTTCTCCTAGTGAAGGATTGCCAATCAATGTCCACTGCTGGACAAGGTTTGGCAGGAACAATAACATTCTTTTGTATTAGCAAGTGAACATACTACACCTACAAGATCTGAATGGATTAAACTTCAAAGTCAGGAATGGTCTGAGCAAAGAGAGTCTGAAGGCTTGATAACCTCTGAAAATGAAAAATGTGATCACCCAGCAGGAAGTATTCACATTGAGACTTGCACAGAATGCCCATCTGCTGTTGTGACAAGAAGGATCAAGTAACAGAAAGTCTAACAGAGGCCACAGGTATTGGCTTTGGTAATCACTGAGGAAAACTTAAAGGACCAAGAGAGCCATCTTCAGAATGGATGTGACTCAGGGGGTTGAAAGACATTTTAAATTATACTGAAAAATTCAAGTGCTACCAAAAGCCATCTTCAAAATGTGGGACTAACAGCAGTGTAGATGTTTACCTTAATGTTTTTTTATAGGGCCATCTACTAGACTTATACTACACTTAGGAAAAAATATTACATATGGTTTATTTTGTAACTTCAAGTATTATTGCCTTAGTATCTCCTAACCCTTTTATATACTGCTTGTAGTCTTGTTAATATAGTATTACTTTTATGAAAAATTGAGTTTAAAGACCACTCTTCCACTGTTTTATTTTGTATGCATTATTTTATATATGAATTGAGCAAGTCAATATACAATTTGATAACGTTTCAGTTATAAAATATTATTAAGAGAGGATGTAAGAAATTTCTGCATGTTCTAAATCTTTGTGTACCTTGTCTGTAAATATGATTGTCCTGAAGTTTTAGAAAATAGTTTCTGAATTTTAAAGTTTCTGGATTCATGCAGCCAGCATCGCAGGTTATCAGAGACAAAAAAAAAAAATTGTAATGCTAATACATTTTGTAAATTGTAAGCAAAAAAGTTATTTTTATATTATATACTGTCTAATTGTTCATACTAATGGTTCTTGTTTTCATCTAGTCATGGAGATTCAGTAAGTGCCTTGGAACAATATTGAATACTCTTAGCTCATGTATGTTACCTTGATATTTGAACTCAACTAGGATTAGAAGACTATCAGAGGTCGCCATTTTGTATGAGTGGTTGTTTACATGCCATTAATAAAATAAAACAAGGGTCGGGGAAATGGTTTAGTGATTAAAGCTCTAACCTAGGAACCTTGAGGACCCAGGTTCGATTCCCTAGTACCCAGTAGCCATATAAGACAGATCCATAAGGTGGCACATGCATCTGGAGTTCATTTGCAATGCCTAAAGGAACTGGTATGCCCATTCTTTCTTTTTCTTTCTTTCTCTCTCTCTCTCACTCTCTCTCTCTACTTCTTTCTCTGTCAAATAAATAAAATAAAATATGAAAAAAAAACAAAATATAACAGAGGCCCAATATAATTCCAGATAGCGGAGGCCATTAGATGCTCCACAAAGGTGGAGGGGGCCCTCTTTAACACTGGGGTGTCTAAATGATATGTTCTTCAGAGCCTCGTGTGTTTTGAATAGTTATTGTCTACTTGGTGGGCATTTTTTGAGGTAAAGACTTCCTAGAGGGTGGTCTTCTGGTGGCAGACCTAGGTTTATTATTTCAGCTTCCCAGTGTTAGCCAGCTCATTGTGACTATTTCCACTCACATATGTGACAGCTTCCTGCTTGTTAAGAGCTTGTCCTGCTAAAATTATAACCCTGAAATAAACTGTCCTCCCATAATGTGTTTCTGGTTAGGTGATCTATCCAAGCAGCAAGAAGTTCATGACAACAAATATGCTAAGGGGCATTGACACAGGATGTAACTCTCTTAATAACAGACTAAAGAGACAGCCCAAAAAATGAGAGAAAATGTTTGCCAACAATTCTTATGATAGGAGAATAATGTAAAGAACTCAAAAAATAACCACCAAAAGAACACATGAACATCAGGAAGTGGGTGATGGATCAGAAGTCACTTCTCAAAGAAAGAACAAACACCTTATACAAATTTAAATGTGGTTAACACATTTAGCCAAGGGGAAAATGTAAATAAATTATATTGGGATTTAGTCTTATCTAGCAAGATTGACTATCATCAAGAAATCAAATAAGTGGTGGCAGAAATATGGGAAAATAGAAATCCTTATATATTGCTGGAATGTAAATTCAGGCAACCACTATAGAAATTGGTATGTAAGTTCCTCAAAACACTTAAAAAGAGAAATACCATGTGCACCAAGTACACCTCCCCTGGTTATATACTTGAAAGCATCACCAGCATGGCATCATGAATAAGAGAGTGCTGCCTATCCATGTAGTAACACCATTCCAAATAATGAGGTCATGGAACCAGCATAGGTCAATGAAAATCACTCACCTCACACTGCTAAGTGATACATAGTAGTTTATTCCGGAACCAGATATGTGTGACCATAGCTCAGAACACAGATTCAGGTTATCCCAAATTCTATGCTCTACCTTATTAACAAATTCATGAAGGTTTTATATTTACAGAACCAAAGAAAGGCATAAACCAAGGCATTTTTCAAATACATTGGTGGAAAATTAGGTAGGTGTGTTATAGCAAAGGGAAAAAATCTCCACTATAGACTTCAGATTCTATTTGATGAAAATCTTTTTTTGTTGTTTTTTTTTTTGTTTTGTTTTTTTGAGGCAGGGTCACACTCTGGCCCAGGCTGACCTGGAATTAACTATGTAGTCTCAGGGTGGCCTTGAACTCACAGCGATCCTCCTACCTCTGCCTCCCAAGTGCTGGAATTAAAGGCGTGCACCACCATGCAAGGCTTCCCCGCTTGATGAAAATCTTAACCTTTAGGTTGATTGGCACTAGTAATCTGTTAGTACACTCTCCAAAGGTGTCACCAGATCACCTGATAGTCAAGAGGATGTTAGGTCAGTCACAGAGGATGGTGAATCATTCGTGGCTGTAGAGAAGGTAGTCCAAGGTCATCTGACTCTAATCCCATAACATTTCAACTCCTCATGACCACCAGAGATCCAGAAGTCTGCTGAGTGCTGTTTGAAGTAGACGCAACACTGTAAAGAATCTTAGTTCACACCTACATACCTACATTAGCTACTTGTCTCTGCTATGCCAAAGTCCTTGACATAAGCAAATTAGAGAAATAAAGGTTTATATCAGCTGCGGTTTGAGGATACTCGTCATTTTGTCAGAGAAGGCATGGTGACAGGAGCCTGGTGGGTGGTTATTGGTGTCAATATCCTGGAAGCAGACAGCAATGCAAGCATGTGCTCAGCTCACTCTATCCTTTTTATTCAGCCCAGGACAAAACAGAACTAAATTGATGACAAAATTGTTACTATTTCAGGACTTATCTAGTCTTAGGTTGTCATTTTATTATTAAATAAAAGGTTAAATATACCTAACATAAACAACATTGCATAAGTGTTGAATCCCTGTGACAGAGGTGAAATTCACAAACCAGAATTGAGAATCAGGCTATTCCTATAGTGCTTCAAAATGTGTGTTTATCAGCTTCTGAAGCTTCATTTCATCTAGTGAATGATGGAACACTAATCTATGCAAAATATGAAAATATGGAGGTTATAGAAGGTGGCTATAAGACAGGTCGTACTATAAACAATTTCAACTGTAAAATAAGCATAGGATAGAATACAAAGTATACTAAATATGAAATTTGATGTAGCTATTGCTTTAATGAAAACATTTTACTGACAAAACAATACTTTTCAGTTTAAAGTATTGATTGGTGAAAATTTTACCATTCCAACATTAAAAGTGTCACTAATAAAATAACTACATGCATCTACCAAAAAAAAAAAATCTTTTCTTCATCTGTGCATGTTGGTGCACTGCTTTAATCCCACCACTCAGGAGGCAGAGGTAGAAGGATCGCCATGAGTTCAAGGCCATCCTGAGACTAGAGTGAATTCCAGGTCAGCCTGGGCTAGAGTGAACTACCTTGAAAAAAATTTTTTTTTCTTCTACACTAGTAAAATGCCCTGATAAGTTTTCTATCTAAGCATTCTATGTATAAATTAATAAACTATTAGTGACATTTTAAATATGTGCATATATATATATATATATATATATATGTAATTTAGTGCATCCCAAATAAGACATTTTGGTCACACTACTATTGCTGGTCTTCTAAGGAAAAGGATAACAAACCCTCTGCTGAAATACTCTTAGACTTTGGTACTTGAAAGCATGGTACATAATATTACTTGGAAATTGGTCCCTGAGGAGGACAAAATATTCCATGAGGTTTAGTGACCTTAAAGGAGGCTTCTTGTAATTACCAGGGACAGAGAGAGGCAAGGCTCACTCTGTTCTGCATATAATCACAGGAGCTCTCTGAGATTTCAGAAGGCCACATCTACCTGGTAAACTTCCCATTTGCCCAAGAATTGAGTAAAATTTCTAGGTAGAAATAATTTAACTACATGTTACAAATAGAATGAATATAAAAAAATTTGGGAAATAATATTCTATCGTAAAGAAAGTTTCAGATCCTTAAATGGGTTTCCTATTTAATTTGTAAGAAAAAAAATGGGAGTTGAAAGTTTTGGGGCATTTAATTATAGAAGACTTTTTCTATCTTCCACACTGACTTTGGCTCAAGTAAGTATTCAAAAACTGGAAGAAATTCAAATAAGTTAAAATAAAACAGAGGTTGAGTAAAAGAAAACATAGCATTTGCCACCTCCTCAAGTAATGACAGGATTTATGAGAACTGAAATATAGGGTTCATGGAATGAAATTCTATAAGTAACTATCATATTCTCAGAGTAGTTTTAGAAGACATTTGACTTAGAATTATCATGAGATGGAGATACCAATATTCATTAAGAGATACTGCATCAACATTCTGTTAAAGTCTGGTGAGCATCGTTACCTTATTTTGTTTCCAGTTTGGATGGTTCTAATTCTTATTTTAATGTTTTCAGTGAAATATCAAGTGGTTTAACATATTCTAGCTTAGTACAAATATAACCATATAATTCCTGGAAAATAGTGACATTTATTTTTTTAAAAAATAATTGATATTTCAAAGAAATGACTAAATTAAAAGTTTTTTGTTTTATTTATTTATTTATTTATTTATTTATTTATTTATTTATTTATTTATTTGGTTTTTCAAGGTAGGGTCTCACTCTAATCCAGGCTGACCTGGAATTCACTATGTAGTCTCAGGGTGGCCTTGAACTCATGGCAATCATCCTACCTCTGCCTCCTGAGTGCTGGGATTAAAGGTGTGCGCCACCATGCCCGGCAAAAGTTTTATTTTTATAAATCTATTCATGATATGCTAGCATCATTGGCTCAGGTTTACAGAATTAACCATACATAGAAATTCAGGATTATGAGTTAAACTGTATTGGTGTGACCAGAGAACTCTCATGCATGTGTACTGAGTTAAAATATATTATTTGTTTCTTCATCATTTGAAATGAGTGTGTAATAGTACTACTAACAATATAGAATTTCATGTGGATTGTGTCCATAAAAGAAGATATTTAGAACAACACAAAGTTGAATGAAAATATACCATACTCTATCATATTCAAATGTTAATTAATACCTATATGTATTTTTGGCAAACATTTCTTTAACAGCTATGCAGGGTAAATGCAATATATGTGAGTCAACCAAACAAATTATAAAAATACTTTCATGTGTATATGAACAGGTTTTTAAGTCACTCAATGCAATAATTAATTTTTATTTCTCATTAATTTAGGACAATTTCTATGAATACTTGGAATCACACAAACGTGGCTGACTTCATCCTGCTGGGACTGACAGATTCCAAAGAGATGAGGCTGGTCCTCTCCATGCTCTTCCTCCTGATATACCTCATTACTGTGCTGGGGAATGTAGGCATGATATTGATCATTCGCCTAGATGCTCAGCTTCACACTCCCATGTACTTCTTTCTCACCCACTTGTCATTTATTGATCTCAGTTATTCAACAGTCGTCACCCCTAAAACCTTAGAGATCCTGCTGACTTCCTCCAAGCATATCTCTTTCTCTGGTTGCTTCACACAGATGTTCTTCTTTGTCCTCTTGGCTGTTTCTGAATGTTTTCTTCTCTCCTCAATGGCCTATGACCGCTACGTAGCCATCTGCAATCCTCTACACTATCCGGTCGTTATGTCCACAAGACTCTGTCATGTCCTCCTCATGGTGTCCTATGTACTTGGAGTTATGGATTCCACTGTATATGTGCTTTGCATGAGCACAGTACAATTCTGCAATTCCAATGTCATACATCACTTTTTTTGTGATACCTCTCCAATTTTAGCCCTGTCCTGCAGTGACACTCGTGACATTGAAATAGTGATATTCGTTTTTGCTGGTTCTACCCTAATAGTGTCTCTTAGCACAATAACTGGATCCTATATGTCCATTCTGACTACAATTTTGAAAATCAGTTCTACTTCTGCAAAGGGAAAAGCTTTCTCCACTTGTGCCTCTCATCTCCTGGGAGTCACCATCTTTTATGGCACCTTGATCTTTACTTATCTAAGACCAAGTAAGTCCTACTCCTTGGGAAAGGATCAAGTGGCTTCTGTTTTTTACACTATTGTGATCCCCATGCTGAATCCACTCATTTATAGTCTGAGAAACAAAGAAGTGAAAAATGCATTCATTAGAGTCTTGCAGAAGACAGAGGGTTACTGGACATTCAAACAAGAGTGAGGCACATATGTAAACCTTTGTTTGACTCCACATTGTGTATTCCCTCTGTGTCTGTTTCTAAAAAAATATTACCAGAATCCCTTTTAGCTGTACATGGAATTTCCTGAGTGTGTGTATTAGTGGAACTCATATAACACATGTTAATAAACCCATGGTCTAATTATCTGTGCTTTTAAGTGCAACTAGTGCCCAAAATAGTAAATTTTGTTCTTGATTTTTAAACTTGTATCATACCACATTTCATGCATACTGAAATTTTAGGTAGTTATGGAAAAGATATTTTTGGCAATAACTTTTAGAATTCAAACCATTTATAATAAAATGGCTAATTTCTCTGTAATACTTATTAGTCCCTGAACTTTTCTCTTTCTCAGCTGCACAAGTTGATCATTATCTCAAGGCTCATGTGATGTAATGATGTAAGGCAATAAGTACAGCCTTTGTTATCATTATAGGACATATTGTTACATATTTTAAATGCACACTCCCTTTTCTTGATTAATATTCACTGATTTTTGGCTAGTTTCCATTAATTCTATTCTCAAATATACAATAGCTGACCTTAGATATATTTAAAAAAAAAAAAGATTTAGAATTAAGTTATAGGAAAACGTTATGTGCCAATTTTGTTTATAATTTGGAAAAAATATTTTAAATATATTAAGAAAGACACTGGAACAATAATTGAGACTAGTGAGAAATTTCCTTTGAGTTAATAAATTTATATATGAATATTTATGACATATAGAAAGAAAATTTATATCATCTCCTCTATACTCTTGCATTAACTTGATCATATAACTTAATCATTTCTGTGTCATTTCAAGCTATGAGGTCAACATGTGTTCAGTGTCTGGGCAAAACCTGTGCAATCATCTTGCATTGCTTTGGATATTAACAAGTTGAAAAGGCATGTTGTAAGGTCCCTGGTGGCTCTACTTGCTAAACATCTGAAAGCCATGCTATTCTGAAACATTTCAAATAGCTTTAATCTCCATAATCCTTCTTTACATTTCATCTAGATTCTTTAGATATCTATAGGTGTTTAATAACCAATTATTGAGTTAATTGATAAACTTATTGTTACACTTTCATAAAAATACCCTCTATGTCAAATTAATGAAAATGAATTTATGTTTTATGTATATTGAAAATGAATTTATGTGTTGTATGCCTTAGCCATGATGTTTGTCTAAGAGAGCATTAAATTTTTCCTTATTTATACATTTTTATTAACGTATCCTGGTATTAAAGTTTGAATTGTCTTTCTTCTAGTGAAATGTTGTTTTAGAAATTATAGTAATTTTCCAGTTGATTAACTTTGTGGCTACCTTCTTGTATTAATTGCTACATTCAGTTTGTCAATACAGCTGATACATTTTAAAAATTATTTAACATTTGGTAATTTATGATCAGCAATGTAAGATTATAATTATTTTTTCTAAATGCTTTCTTGAATATTTAAAATTGAGTCTATATTCATTATTTTAGTAATTTAATATAAATTCATGAATACCAACAAATTTCTTCAAAACTTCTAAATATGTATTACATTCCCTATTTATGTACCCTATTTCAAAAATTGACAATATAGTACATGAATCCCACAGAAAATATGATGACTTAATTTAGCTCTACATTTGCTTCTATTTCCTTTTATTTATGTTTATGGTGAGAATTTGAAATTTAATAAATGTTTATATTACAATCATATACTGTCTGGCAAAATTGTTGTCCTGTCTATGCCTTACATCAATTGAGACATTATGGGATATTTCCTCTTCTCCATCATTTTTCATAATAAGATATTACTTTGTAATTGTTTATGTTTGTATCTATGCTTTAGAAAATATATATTATATATTTGTGTTGACAAAAGTGATGAACAGACTCTGTAATTTTATAGAGATAACTTCTAAATTGAGAGATTATTTCACTTTTATTATTATAACTACTTTATCTTCTTTGGAATATATGCTAAAATTATAGAATATGATAATATAATTATAATCTATAGTCAATATGAAATCTTTGCATTTGTCCTATAATTTCATTATATTGTCATATATTGTGTTTTACTTACAGTCTTCCTGGAATAGTTATGAAATACTACTAAGACTACACTGTTATGCCAACATACTATATAACATATAACATAATTTTTTCAAATTATAAAGTTTTTAACATATATTTTATTAATTTATTTATATATTTATTTGAGAGAGAGAGAGGCAGATAGAGAAAGAATGGGTTCATCAGGGCCTCTGTCTACTGCAAACAAACTACAGATGCATTTGCCACCTCTTCATCTGGCTTTATGTAGGTACTGAGGAATTGAACCTGGGTCCTTTGGCTTTTCAGACAAGTAGCTTAACTACTAGGCCACCTCTCTAGCCCAATTATTAAGTTTAGTTAGGAATGAAACATGAGTTATGAGGTTTACTATAGGGAAGATTAAGATCTAGGATGGAGGGGAGACAGACATGCATTCATGTTCAGACAGATGAGAACACGGGAAAAAAGAGGGAGCTGGTTAAGACTAAATATAGATATTTACTTTTTGATCATATATATATATATATATATGATTTTTTTAAAGTATTGCATTGTTTAATTGCAAACAGAGAGAGAAAGAAGAGAGAGAGAAAATTGGCACATGCTAGAGCCTCTAGCCCCTGCAAATGAATCCCAGATGCATATATTATCCTGTGCATCTGGCTTTATGTGGGTACTGGGGAATCAAATCCAAGCTGTCAGGCTTTGCAAACCAATGGCTTTAAACCACTAAGCTATCTCTCTACCATATAAACATGTTTTTAAAAGATTGTAATATGTCATGATAAAATATTGCTGTGGTTTCAAAATTCTTCCTGTATAAATTGTATGTGGTCATGTATGCCTGTGATCCTATTACTCAGAAGTATGAAGAAAGAGCATTGACATTTGAGGTTTTAAGTCAGAGCACATATAAGATGTTGTCTGAAAAAAAAGTTACTAATTCATAATCATTTTTTTGCTCCATACTTACCAAGATCCAGACAATATACAAATAGCTATACATATTTGATTACATACTTATGTTTCTGATATGAGAGGCAGCTGAGCACTAGAAATAAGGAAATTGTAACCTCATCTAATAAAAAAATTACATTTTATGTGGCCAAAATCTTAAGAATTTTTCTAGAGTTTTTTGTTTGTTTGATTGTTTTGTGTTTTTGAGGCCAGTTCTCACACAAGCCCACGCTGACTTGGAGCTCACAGTAATCCACCTAACACACTTATCCAAGTGCTCGGACTAAAGGCGTGCACCACCAAATCTTGAAGATTTATTTATATCTAGCCAATTTCACCTTCTACCCACGAATGTCCATGGATTCTAAATTTTAAATTTTATTTCAAAATATTTCTTACCATCCTGACCTGAGCAAATATCATTTCAATTTTAAAATACTTGCTGCCATCTCATAGGTTTTCTTATTTTATTCTTATTCTACTCATGAAGCAATTTGTTGTCACAGCCAAAAGGAGTTGTGTGTCTCTATTGCACAGGTGTGTATATCTTGTCAGGCTATTTGCTTGCATATAGCAGGATCCCCTGCTTGCTCACAGTGTTGTTGGCTGTTTTCACCCAGTAGCTCATGTAGTGCTTTTCAGCACTAGATGGGCTAACCATCTGGGAACTGGCTTCCTTCCAAATTTAGCTGTATCTCTCAATGTTCTACACCAGCAGCATGTGATGTCTTCCACAATGGGGTCTTACCTTTCACCTCAGGTAGGTAATCAAGTGTTTTGAAGGAAGTCTGTCTTGTTTTAGGGACCACATAGGTCTCTCTGATAAACAACTCAACATGTATTGTAATCAATTTCTAATACTGGGAGTTACAAGCCAGGGCCAAATATTGTAGGGACAGACTTCATCCCATCCTCTCCAGGGCTTTTCTTACCGATGATCCCCCCAGGCTTCTATTGAGTGTTTTCTTTTATTCTTCTATCCAGGAGGAAGTTTTCTAGGGTATCAATGCATTTTGGATTTCGTTGTGTGTATATCTCACCTTGCCCTCCCATTTTCACTGCCCCCACCAATGCTTCTATCCCTCTTATCTGTCCCGTGAGTTGCTTGTGCCTGCAATTCAAGCTGTACCAGGTTAGGAACTATAGATGAAGGAGAGCACATGGTGTTTATCTCTCTGTGCTTTTGTAAGTTCACTTAGCATGATCTGTTTCAAGTCTGTCCAATTTCCTACAAATTTCATTGTATCATTTTTCTTTACTGCTGAATAGAATTCCATTGTGTATATGTACCACATCATCATTGCCCATTTGTCAAATGATAGGCATCTGTTTTGATTCCAGTTCTTAGCTATTGTGAATTGAGGAGCTATACACTTAGTTGAGCAAATATCTCTGCATTGAAGAGTGTATTCTTTAGGGTAGATGCCCAGTAGAGGAAATGGCTGGGTAGCTCTATTTTCATCTTTTCTAGGAGTCTCCGTATTGACTTCATAGTGGTTGTACAAGTTTACACTCACTCCCTCCTGCAGTGAATGAGGGTTCCTCTTTCACACTTCCTCTCCAACATTTATGGTCTACTGATTTTTTTTTTTAATTAAAGAGAGATGGAGAGAGAGAGAGAACTGGCACACCAGGACCTCCAGCCATTTCAAATGAACTACAGACACATGGACCCCCTTGTGCATCTGGCCTACATGGGTCCTGGGGAATCAAATCTGGGTCCTTTGGCTTTTCAGGCAAGCACCTTAACCAGTAAGCCATCTCTTCAGCTGATCAATTGATTTTTTTTTTTTTTAAAGATTGTCATTCTTTCTGGAGTAAGTAGAATCTCATAATTGTTTTAATTTGCATTTCCCTGATGGTTAAGGATATTTAACAATATCTTAGGTGAGTATTAGCCATTTATATTTCTTCCCTTGAGACTTCCCTATTCAGTTCTCTGCCCCATTTTTGAGTGGATTGTTTGACTTTTTATATGTTAGTTTTTTGAGTTCTTTGTAGGGTCTAGATATTACACTTCTGTCAGTGGAAGAGCTGATGAAGATTTTCTCTCTTCCTGAGGGTAGTGTCTTTGTATTATACCTGTGTATTATACTTTGTCTGTATAAAAACTTTTTAGCTTCATGATATCCCACTGGCTGAATAATTGCTTAATTTCCTGGGCTACTGGAGGAAGTCTTTCCCTACATTTTTAAGATTTTTTTTTACTGTGAAAATGGCAATCCTGCCAAAATCTATATGCAGATTCAACATAATACAAATAAAATCCAAACATCATTCTTTACAGAGATATAAAAATGAATCTCAAAATTTATATGGAATGGCAGAAAGCTTTAGATATCCTAAAATATCCTAAGCAAAAGAAACAACTCTGGAAGTATCACCATACCCAATCTAAAATATATTACAAAGCCATAGTAACAAAAATAGCAAAATGTTGGTATAAAACAGATATATAGACCAATGAAACAGAATTGAAAACCTAGCCCTTAGTTCAAACAACTACAGTACTTGATCTTTGACAAAGGAGCCAATAATGTTCACTGGAGAAAGGATAGCATTTTCAACAAATGGTGTTGGTCAAATTGGATAATCACATGTACAAAATGAAATTTGACACATTCTTCATGCCATGCATAAAATTCAACTCCAAATGGATTAAAGGCCTCAGCATAAGACCTGAAACTCTTATTTACCTGGAAGAAAAAAATAGGGAAAACTCTCCATAATGAAGGAGTGGTGAAAGACTTCTTGAACAATAGTCCATTAGCCCAGGTAGTTAAACAACCAGTGGGATCTCATGAAGCTGAAATGCTTTTGTACAGACAAATACACCATAAACAAAGTCAACAGACTGTCCACAGAATGGAAGAAAATCTTCAGCTATACCACTGATAGAAGTCTAATTTCTAGAACCTAAAGAAAGAACTCAAAACCTAAAGTTTAATTAGTCAAATAATCAACTCAAAAATTTACATCTACAAAATCTACAATGATCTATAAATAAACCTAATTGCATGTTTCAAAACTAATTTGATTTTTTTTTTATTATTTTAAAAACTAATTTAATTTAATAAATGCTTATTCATCTTAAAAAAATGGGTCAGAGAACTGAATAGGAAATTCACAATGGAAGAAATACAAATGACTAATATTCACTTAAGAAAATATTCAACATCTTTAACCATCAGGGAAATTTAAATTAAAATAATTATGAGATTCTACTTTGCTCCAGTCAGGATGGCAATCATTAAAAAATCAGTAGACAAGCCGGGCATGGTGGCGCACGCCTTTAGTACCAGCACTTGGGAGGCAGAGGTAGGAGGATCGCCAAGAGTTCGAGGCCACCCTGAGACTACATAGTTAATTCCAGGTCAGCCTGGACCAGAGTGAGACCCTACCTCAAAAAACCAAAAAAAATAAAAAAATAAAATAAAAAAAATAAAAATCAGTAGACAATAAATGTTGGCAAGTATGTGAGGAAAGAGGAACCCTCATTCATTGCTAGTATGAGGGCAAACTTGAATAACCACAATGGAAATCAATATGGAAACTCCTGAAAACAATGAAAATAGAGCTACCAACTGACACAGTTTTCCCTCTAAGGGCTCCATGTTTTACTGGAGAGATATTTGCTCAACCACGCTTACAGTTGCTTAATTCACAATTGCTGCAAACTGGAATCAAGCCAGATGTCCATCATTTGATAATTGGATAATGAAGATGGGTACATATACACAACGGAAACCTACTCAGTAGTAATAAAAATGATACAATTAAATTTGTAGGATAATGGACAGACTTTGAACAGATCATACTGAGTGAACTCATGCAAGCACAGAAAGGCAAATATCACATGTTCTCCCTTGTCTGCAGTTCCTAACCTGGAACAACTTGAAGCAGGCATACCTGACAGGCAACTTGAGGGTCATATGATAAGGATGGAAGTTTTCAAAGAAGGGGAATGGAAGGGTGGTGGGGAGATGCATACAAAACTAAATCAAAAATGAATTCATTTCATGCGAGCTTTCTCCTGGATAACAGAGTAAATGATACTACCCTCAACAGTAGTATGCAGGGATTGTCTGATAATTAGGGCCCTAGAGAGTGTGGAATGAAACCTAACTCTAAAATATTTGGTTCTGGCTTATTACTCCCAGTTCCAGAAATTGGTTACCACCCACATGGAACTGTTGATCAGAGACATCTATGTGGACCACTAAACAAGGCAGGCTTCTGACAAAGCACTTGTTTACCTGCCTAAGACATTTCTGAAGACACCACACGCTGCCAACACAGAACATCAAGAAATCTTGCTGGAATATGGAAGGCTAACCCTCATGGTTAGCCCATATAGTGCTGCAAAGTTTTACATGAAATTTGGGGGAAAATGACCAACAAACTTGTGTTCTAGTAGGGTACACTGCTGTACAAAAGCAACCAGCCTGACAAAATGGACATGCCTGTACAATAGTGGCACCCAGCCTAGGTGGGTAACCAATGGCTCTCTGTTTGGCTAAGAGATCTGCTCAGTGGAAAGGAACCTATAGCAGTGTGGTGGCTTGATTCAGGTGTCCCCCATAAACTTAGGTGTTTTGGATGCTAAGTTCTCCAGCTGATGGCAATTGGAAATTAAAGACGCTTGGAGGAGGTGTATTGTTGGGGGCAGGGTTATAGGTGTTATAGCCAGTTTCCCCTTGCCAGTGTTTGGCACACTCTCCTGTTGCTATTGTCCACTTTATCTTGTCCAGGGAGTGATGTCCACCCTCTGCTCATGCCATTGTTTCCCCCTGTCATTGTGGAGCTTCTCACTGAAGTTTATAAGCCAAAATAAACCTTTTTATCCCACAACCTGTTCTTGGTTGGGTGATTTCTGCCAGAAATGTGAACCGGACTGCAACAGTAATGTGGGTACCAAGGAGTGGTGTCGTTTCTTCTAAGCACCTGCCTGTGTGGCTTTGTCCTTTTGGAGCTGATTTTCAAGAGGAATGTGGAAGTATTTGAAACCTTGGCCTAAGAGATACTTTGCAGTGCTGTAAGTACAGTTTAATGGACTATTCTGGTCAGAGCTGAAAGATCTGAATGCAGTAAGAACTGTAGACTGTGAGGTTTGGCTTATGAGGGTGAGAAATAGCTTTGCCTGGACAGGGCTAGAAATAGTTTGTGTGAGAAGATTGTTGTTATGGCCATATCTTGAGAAGGTGTGCAGGGTTGCTTTGCATAGAAACACACTGGTGTGTGCAGATGGATATGTCACATAAAGAAAGCTTTAGGCCAAAATTGCTGCCTGTTAAGCTGCAATTGTATGAGAAATTAAAACCTTTGAGACTGGGCCAGTTGACCTGCAGTGGGGCAACAGGAAGAATGTAGACTCTTTTTAAGGGGCCTGAGTGCTCAAAGAGTGTCCTGTTCTTCAATGTCTGCTTTACCCACCCTCTGGCCCCAGATTAACAAATTTGTACACTACATGGTATGATGGAGTATAAGAAATTCAGGAAAGAGAGGGTCACTGAGTTTGCAAAATGGTCTTGTGTTTTGGAAATAGCCATGGGCAGTGTGAAGAAGGTTTGCTTGATGCTTGCATAGAGATCTGATGAAGCCATGAAGATGAACTGTGGATTGCAGTAAAGACCCAGTGGTGAGGCCAGGACCACAAGATGACTGCTAAGGAAAGGTGCCCAGCCCAGTTGAAGTTTTCCAGGACTGTCACTAGCCTAGCTGGAGGTGCAGAATTGGAACTCCAGAGACTTGTTGCTGGTTAGAATTATGAGACTTACAGACTTTCCACTGACTAGAGTTGTTAGACTTGGAACTACAGAATTTGATGTTTGCCCTGTTTAAATCTTGTATTGGTTGAATATTCCCTTGCTATGTCCAATACCATCTTTTGCAGTGTGAGTGTTTATTCTGTGTTATTATGGGTTTGGGGGCATTTTCTGGTATTATGGCTCAGTGAAAAGACCTTGGATTATGGGGATGTTTGAACATAATTAAGATTGATAAAAACTATGGGGACTTTTAAAGTTGGACTGAATGCATTGCATTTTACATCATGTATGGTTATCAGTTTATGGAGGCCAGTGGTGGAATGTGGTGGTTTGATTCAGGTGTCCACATAAACTTAAGCGTTCTGGATGCTGAGTTCCCCAGCTGATGGCAATTGGAAATTACATCCTCCTGGAGGTGGTTTATTGTTGGGGGTGGGCTTAGGGGTGTTATAGCCACTTCCCCTTGCCAGTGTTTGGCACACTCTCCTGTTGCTATTGTCCACCTTATGTTGGCCAGGGGATGATGTCCATCCTCTGCTCATGCCACTGTTTTCCCCTACCATCACGGCACTTCCCCTTTGAGTCTGTAAGCCAAAATAAACCTCTTTTCCCACAAGCTGCTCTCGGTTGGGTGATTTCTGCCAGCAATGCGAACCTGACTGCAACACAGATTCTTCAACAGAGAATGAGATCAACATAGGTTCAATGGAACAAGCATTGTTAATTAAGAGAAGCTTTGATGGGTTTGGCCTCTTTTGGCTAAAGACTGATGGGAGCTTCTCATTGGAGTCCATGACCTTGGTTTCCATAGGATTAGGACTTGGTTCCCATCCCCAGTTACTGCTTGTTGCAGTCAGGTTCACATTGCTGGCAGAAATCACCCCACCAAGAGCAGATTGTGGGGGAAAAAAGGTTTATTGGCTTACAGACTTAAAGGGAAGCTCCATGATGGCATGTGCAGAAGGTGGACATCATCTCCTAGCCAACATCAGATGGACAATAGCAACATGAGAGTGTGCCAAACACTGGGAAAGGGGACACAGGCTATAATACACATAAATGTGCCTCCAACAATACACTGCCTCCAGGTGTTAATTCCCAAATCTCCATCAGCTGGGACCTAGCATTCAGTTTGTGGGAGACACCTGAATCAAACCACCACAATCTTTTTTTTTTTTTTTTTTTTTTCAGAACCCGCAGTGAGTACCAAGGAGACAAACTGCCCTTCACTCATCAGCCAGGTGAAACCAAAGGGGAATTGATGAAATGAACAAGAATTCTGCTTCAATGGGGAGCCTGATAACCACTTCCAGGGCCATGAAGAGACACTGAGGATACTCAAAACACAGCAAAACAGAAATCAATAGCATACTGAGAGCATACTACTAAAGTAGACTTAAAATGTATACACTATGGCTCAGGGAATTTTGCAGAAGAGGAGGCAGAAAGATTGTAAGAGCCACACAGTAGAAGGGAATGTCCACAGGAATTGCCCCCCACCCCAAAATGACAGACTGATGCTCTCACATCTCATAAGCTACAACACTAGGAGGAATGCCAGCAATCCCACTGAGGAGGATCCCCATTGGAAGGGGACAAACGGGGGGGGGGGATGATGGTACTAACACATGATGTGTCCATACCAAGTTTTTACCTAATAAAAAATAATTACACAGAATAAGCTAACCTGGACTTCAGGGCCCTGGTCAGTTTAAATTGTTTGAACATTGTTGGGTTTGTTTAGGAAATAAAATGTAAATGTTTGTTTAGGAAATAAAAATAAAAACCTTTACAAATTCTACAAGTATCTGATCATCTCTTCCACAGTAGTGGTGGTGCATGTCTTTAATCCTAGCACTCTGGAGACAGAGGTAATAGGATTGCCATGATTTTGAGGTCAGCCTAAGATGACAAAGTGAGATCGAGGACAGCCTGAGTTAGAATGACACCCTACCTCAAAAACCAAACAAACAGGGCTGGAGCAATGGTTTAGCAGTTAAGGCGCTTGCCTGCAAAGTGTGAGGACCCAAGTTTAATTACCCAGTACCCACATAAGCCAGATGCACAAGGTAGCACACATGTCTGGAGTTATTTTATTTATTTATTTATTTATTTATTTATTTATTTATTTATTTATTTATTGCAGTGGCTGGAGGCCCTAGGACACCTATTCTCTCTCTCTCTGCTCCCCCAAATAAATAAAATATTAAAAACCAAAAAAACAAAAATACTCTATTTTGATATATATGTCATATGTTTTATATATATATGTCATATGTTTAAATATGTCATTAATTTATGTATATATTATATATAAATTTAAATACATGTATATATGTTAGTTTTGCACATAGGAAATAAAAATACTTGATTAACAAGCTATTCATTGTTGGGTTCCTAGGGAAAAGGCACACATTTGCTCATTAATCCTTGCATTTTGGTCCTTAAGAGAGTGCCAAGTAATCTTGATTGGAAATTGGCCCCTGTGGATAAGCACGTGTTGCATGATGCTCATTGCCCATGAAGGAGACAACCCAGGATCACCAGATATATAGGCAGGGAATATACTGCTCTGCTTATATTGTCAGGAGCTCTCTGGGATTCTTTGGAATCATACCCACCTGCAAAACTTTCCACCTTACCAAGACCTGAGTAATCATTTCAGGGTGATATAATTTCTGTCCAGATTTAAAAGGATGCAGGTGCAGAAACATGGAACTAGCAAGTGCAGGAAATACAAATGCTACATTGCATACATTTTTGAAACCTTATGTAGATTTCCTATTATATGTGTGAGCAGAATTAGTAGTTGAAGTTGACACTGGAAGAAGGACTTGATTTTTGATAATACCACTAACTTTGGTTCACAGTAAGTATTTCTATACCTAGACAAACTTATGTCAGATATCATAAAACAGGTGAATTAATGAAAGAAGATGTGGGCACCTATCATGTGGGCCTTACCCACATTGTGTCAGGATTGAGGCAATGTCGGGACTTTTGCACTTGCTGGAATTTAATACTATAAGTCATGATTAATTTTTAAAATATAATTTTATATTGAATAGACAAGTAAGAAGATATAGCATTTCCATTAATATTTACAACTTAATAAGCTTACTACATCACTATAAATTAAATTAAATATATGTAAAATTATTGTTAACAATTAATTTTAAATAATTAAATTAATAATTAATATTAAAATTGTTTTTATTGTAGTTCATTATATATCTAGCATTTTCCACTCACATTTGTGCTGATTTCACTTATGCTATTTGATCTTTCTGCACCCTGCTCCTTATCTGAAATGAGTAGCTAATAGTAGTACATATGGTATAACGTACATGTAGATAAAATATGTTGAAGGACAGAATTTAAGACAGCACTAGGCTATCCAAATAACAAATCACACTTCCTTTGTAAAATCAAATTCATGTGTCAATTTAAGCCTGTATGTATGAAGAATCCATCTTCTACAGTAACATGGTACAGCCAATAATCATTGTGAAAACATGAGAATATATATAAGAACAAAATGTTGGTAATCATTAAACTTGGTTTCTCAACAGTTTGCAATAGCTTATCATGAAGACCTGGAATTATACAAACGTGGCTGACTTCATCCTCCTGGGATTCACAGATTCCAAGGAGATGAGGCTGGTCCTCTCCATGCTCTTCCTCCTGATATACCTCATTACTGTGCTGGGGAATGTAGGCATGATATTGATCATTCGCCTTGATGTCCAGCTTCACACTCCCATGTATTTCTTTCTCACCCACCTGTCATTTCTTGACCTCAGTTACTCAACTGTCATCACACCCAAAACCTTAGAGATCCTGCTGACTTCCTCCAGACATATCTCCTTCATGGGCTGCTTCACACAGATGTTCTTCTTTGTTCTTTTGGCTGCTGCTGAATGTTTTCTTCTGTCCTCCATGGCCTATGACCGCTACATAGCCATCTGCAATCCTCTACACTATCCGGTCATTATGTCCACGAGACTCTGCTGCATCCTTCTTACTGGGTCCTATATGATTGGAACTATGAATTCCTCGATTAATTTGTTTTGTATGAACAGCCTGAATTTCTGTAACTCTAATGTGATTCAGCACTTTTTTTGTGACACATCTCCAATTTTAGCCCTATCCTGCAGTGGCACACATGACATTGAAATAGTGATATTCATTTTTGCTGGTTTCACCCTAATGGTCTCCCTTATCATAATATCTGGATCCTATATGTCTATTCTAACTACCATTTTGAAAATCAATTCCACTTCTGGAAAGAAAAAAGCCTTCTCCACTTGTGCCTCTCATCTCCTGGGAGTCACTGTCTTTTATGGCACCTTGATCTTTACTTATCTAAGACCAAGTAAGTCCTACTCCTTGGGAAAGGATCAAGTGGCTTCTGTTTTTTACACTATTGTGATCCCCATGCTGAATCCACTCATCTATAGTCTGAGAAACAAAGAAGTGAAAAATGCTCTCTTCAGAATCACACAAAAGAGACAAAGTTCAAGACAATTTACGTAACATTTATGTTATACACTTAAACTCTTATTTTCTTCCTTTAATTGAATATTTCCTTGGTGTTCTAAGACAACTGAAAATTCTGTGTCTATTTATGTTAATTGATCTGTATACAAACATGGTCTTTGATGTTTTCAGGAACATAGCTATAAGTTTTTGTCTTTCTGGAAATCATAAAATATGTGTCTTGCATGGCAACTGAGAAATTTGAGAAAAAGATCCTTGTTCGTCTTAAGTTTATATCATTTAATACTACAAGCATTCTGAAATAATTTGGCAAAACTACAAATTTCTGAGTTCACATTCTTTATAATATTAAATAGCTTATGAGTTACAAATCTTTAGTAAGTCACTATTATGTTTAAACCTCCATTTTCTTATGGCTCAAGATAAATCAAAATTACAGATTCATGTGATACAAGAAGGAAGGTAACACATTTAAAACAATAATTTTAAATACTCTACTACCATTAAAGAACTTTGTCATATTTTAGTGCATAATGCCTTTTCTTAAAAATATTCACTGTTTTACCATATTTTTGTTTAATTTAATTTACTATATATGTTATATATATATATATATACAACAATAGTAGCTTCAATTTCTTTTTAAAATTTATTTGTTTATTTGAGAGAGAGAAAGAGGGAGAGTGAGAGAGAATTGGCATGCCTGGTCCTCCAGCAATTGCAAAGGAACTCCAGATGCATGCGCCCCCTTGTGCATTTGTCTTATGTGGGGCCTGGAGAGTCGAACTGGCATCCTTTGGCTTTGCAGGCAAATGCCTGAACTGCTAAGCCATCTCTCCATTCCCCAGATTCTTAATTTATATTAAATTATTAAAGTATAATAACTTATAGGAACATGCCATAGACTGACTTTAGTGAAACCTTGGAAAATAGTTAAATTTATTAAGAAAATATTCATGTTTTTCAAAATCACAGATGATTCATCTAGCACTATAACAAACATATAGAGGGCCAAAGAGAGGCTCAGTGGTTTATGGGCTTGCCTTCAAAACCTAACAACCAAGGTTTAATTCTTCAGTACCCATGTAAAGTTAGATGCCTAAAATGGCACATACATTTGCAGTGGCAAGAGGCCCTCGTGCACCCATTCACCTCTCTGTATCTGCTTGGAAATAAATACATAAATTATTTTTTAAAAGAGCTGCCATTTTGCATTTATTTGAGAGAGAGAGAGAGAGATTGAGAGAGAGAGAAAGAGAGAGAGAGAGAAAGGTAGATAAAGAAAGGGCATACCAGGGCCTCTAGCCACTGCAAATGAACTCCAGATGCATGCTCCCCCTTGTGCATCTGGCTTACATGGGTCCTGGGGAATCAAACTGTGGTCCTTAGGCTTGACAGGCAAATGCCTTAACAACTAATCCATTTTCCCAGCCCGTAAACTATTTTTTAAAAAAGATATATAGGGGCTTGAGAGTCGACTTAACAGTTAAGAAGCTTGTCTGTGAAAACTAAGGACCCAGGTTCAATTCTCAAGAACTGACATAAGCCAGATGCACATGGAGGTGTATGCATCTGGAGTTCATTTGTAATGGCTAGAGACCCTGGCATGCCCATTCTCTTTCTCTTTCTCTTTCTCTTTCTCTTTCTTTCTCTTTCTCTTTCTGTCCCTCTCTCTCTAATAAATGACTAAAAATAAATTATTTTACCAAAAATACATATAGAAGCAAAACTTATGTCATTTACTCTTTTACAAATTTCTTTATTCACTTGCAAGTCTAACAAGGTAAAATTGCTCCACCCCTTGAAGCTATGAGCTGCAGGTCTTCACAGTGTATGAGTAAACTAGTGTCAGCACCTTGCTTTGGACGAACATATTGTAATTTCATCAAGTTAAGAATCTGAATATGGGCTGGAGTGACTGTGTAGTGGTTAAGGCATTTGCCTGCAAAGCCTAGTGAGCCAAGTTCAGTTCCCCAGGACCCAAGTAAAGACAGATGGCACAAATTGGTGCATGCACATGAATTTTGTTTGCAGCAGCCTGAAGCCCTGGCAAACCCATTATCTCTCTCTCTCCTTGCAAATAAATAAATAAAAATATGTTTAAAAGAATCAGCATGCAGTAATATCCCCTGTGTGTGCTCCTGCCAAAAGTTTAACCCCTTACCATTCTGCAAGAGGAGTAGCTTTGGAAGACTGCATCCTTGTCTTTTAAATGATTGCTTTAGGCTCCTGAAAATGTTTAACATATAAATTCTCTTCAAAAAAAGAAAATTAATTTTAATTTTGTTGCATCCAATAAATTAGACTTTGGTAGAGTGCTGTTTGTATTATTTTAAGTTTATTTACATATTCTTTGAATGCAATTTAAATTATCTTTTCAATCATTTAAACATTATTTTAGGAAACATTTTAGAAAATATAATTCCCTTTTCCAAGTGTTTCATTGAGTTGGCAAACTCTTATAACAATTGCCAGATATATTTTTCAATCCAACTGATATGATCTCATGTAAATAATGCTTCAATTTAATTTCTAAAGATTTGATACAAATATTCAAAATATGTTGAACCTATTCATTAGCCTGTCTAATCTTCCCACTAGAATTAGACCCCTTCTTCTTCCCAAATAATCTCCTTTCTAATATATCTTTTTGTCTTTGTGATACACTGTTTTAAATCCAGATGGATTATGCAGTCATGGGTGGCATGCTTACTGGAACATAGAGGACTCCCTTTTGTGGCACAATTGAAGACTATGCCTTCTCTTCCTCAGCAATCATTAAAAGCGAGTTCAAATGGATGTGATTTCTAATGTAAATTACTTTTATTTTTCCTAAGTACATTCTGGGTGTTAACATCAATAGCAAACAGAGCTATTGTAAATAATTTATCATTTTTCACAAATTAAAATTGTGAACTAACTTATCCAGACCATCTAATTATCATGTATTATATTGCCCTACTCTCTTCACCCATTAGAATGGTTAGCCTTATCCTATATCAATACCACAGAAAGGCATTATGATTTATTTTTTCTTTGATATCCAGTCATTCTATAATCCATATTTGTTGGTGTGTTCATGATTAAAAATATGAATGTAATAAATGGTTAGTATTAATCCATACTGTATTTAATTCATCTGTGATGCTGAGTATGCATATGATTTTGGAGTTTATGTGTTTTTGCTTCATTTCCAGTCACTTTACCACATAAATCTTTAACTTGTTTTATTTATATCTATTTCCATGTTTTATAAGGCTTACATTAGGGCTGGAGTATTTAGCATTTAAGGTACTTGTCTACAAAGCCTAAGGACTCAAGTTTGATTTCCCAATGTCTTAGCACATTTTGAGGGGATGATAGATTTTTCTCCCCTTCCTTCCTTCCTCTTTTCCTTTCTTTCTTCCTTCTTTTTCTTTCTTTCTTTCTTTCTTTCTTTCTTTCTTTCTTTCTTTCTTTCTTTCTTTCTTCCTTCTTTTTTCTTTCCTTCTTTCTTTTTCCCTTATTTCTTTTATGATTTTTAAAACTTTTTTGACAATTTCTATAATTATGGAAAATAAACCATGATAAGTCCCCCCTCTCTCTACTTTCCCCTTAACAAACTCACCCTCCATAATATCCACTCCCCTCTCAATTAGTCTCTCTTTTATTTTGAAGTCATCATATTTTCTTCCTTTTATGAGGGGCTTCTGTAGGTAGTACAAGGCACTGCAAGGTCATGGGTATTCATGACTGGAAGATTTATGTCTGGAAGATTGCATTGTCAGAAGTCCTACCCTTCCTTTGGCTCTTACATTCATTCCACCACATTTTCCATAATGGACACTGAGCCTTGGAGGGTGTGATGTTTCAGTGCTGAATACTCTTCTGTCACATCGTCTTAGCACTATGGTGCCTCCTGAGTCATCCCAGTGTTCACCACCATCTGAAAAGGGAAGCTTCTGTAATCAAAAGTGAGAGTAGCATTAATATATGGGTATGGACATTAATAAAAGTGCTTCAGGGTAGTTTGGTAAGCATAATATATGCATTTAGCTAGACAACAGCAGGTGTTACTCTCCAAGAGTTCATGACACCCTGCCATAGGCTTTTGATTAGGTTTTCAGTACCAGGTTTTCAGTACCCTCCAGTGGTAAGGGGCTCCAGTCCTACTAGAGAGGGGTTGGTTTCCCCATAACAGACATGCCAAACTATTGAAACTGCTGGCTCATTTTTCCTGGCTGGCCAAACTTAAGGCTTGCAGTGTCCAGTTATCTTCATTGGTACCCTCCCTCTCTCTCTCTCTCTCTCTCTCTCTCTCTCTCTCTCTCTCTCTCTCCCATGAAACTGCATGCAGCATAGCTTTTTCTAACTTTCTGTCAGCTGGTCCACAGTTCAAATGATGATGCTGATGGTTATTTCTAATATCTCTAGGTAAACTATTAAGGGAAAAACAGAAGCTCAGAAAGAAAATTTCCAAGCTTAAAAGCCATATACATGATCTAAAGGTTTCTAAGAGTGCCTGGAGCACACTCTTCTCTCTAGGCAGAACGGGGCTCAAATTACAGAAACCAACACAAACTCTCTTTGTAAGAGTGGCTAACTTACAATGTGAACTCGAATCCCAGCCTCATCAGCTTTCAGACATTAAAGTAAGGACACTGAAAAAGAGTGGGATCCTATGACTTGGGATGGTGAAATGAAAAGGCCCTGAAGAATCTGGGGAAATTAGACTCTCAGATTCTCAAGAAGTTGTTTCACATGAAAATGTGACCTCCTCTCCCTTAGCAAGTTACATCCCCAACCCCACACCCTAAAGTATTGCCCTTTCCACTCTTAACTGAGAAAATTAAACCTTCTTTGGAAAACCAGCAATGAATCTCCCTACAAGAGGTGCTGATACTCACCAGTGTCCACCCATCTTTGCCTCTAGACTTATAACCAGGTGTAAGGCTAGAAAGGTCCCTAAAAGTGAGATAAAAAGTATAACACAAGAAGAGGTAAGGTACACCACTAAAAAAATTCAAGAGTTTTCTAACTTGTACAGACAAAACATGGAAAATGTGAGTGGGAAAGGATTTCAAGGGTGTGAGTTGATGGAAAAAAATATATAAGACTATACCCAGCTAAATTTGTTAAAATGGGACCATTGAGCAGAGATGTGCCCTTCACTAAAACTATAAAAAAACAAATTTGTAAAGGGAGCACAAACATTCTTAAAGTTACCAGTAGTTGCCATAGTATATATAAATGACATCAGAGTGGGAGGGAGCCACAGTTGCTATATTAGGTGACTTAGATACAGTGGGTCTAACTGAATCTCAAAGTAACAAGGGCCAAGTGGCAACACTAAATAGCCAAAGATGAGATGAGCATGTTTACCATAATGAACAGCATAAACAAAACAATGCTCCTAATGGTATAACTCATATAGAACTTTGGTACCTTCTGATTAATCATGGTATCCCCAAAAGTAAAAGAGATCCAAAAAAGAAACTGCCTAATGTGTATAAACGACAACAACAAAAAAAATTCAGAACAAAAAAAAAAAAATGTCTTTAAATTATAACAACAGAAAATCAAGGCCATTAACCAGTTTCCAATCTTGAGCCCGTTAACGGATGCTGAGCCCCTTGATTAAAGGGGTGGCTGGGTCCCATCCAGGAAGGACCCACCCATAACCCCCCAAAGTTTCAGTATTAAGCTTAGTCCCACCCTTCCTCATAGGGACCTGCACACTTTTGCTAGGGTAACTGTACACGGGGACAAAAAAATCATCAACTCTTTCAGGGCCTACTGGACAAGGATTCTGAGACCACAAACAACATCATAGCCCTCCAGTTAAAGTAGATACTTGCAGAGGTCAGATGATCCAAGGAGTTTTGACAAATGTTAAACTAAAACTGGGTTCAGTGGGTCCCCAAACTCATCCTGTGGTTATTTCCCCAGACTCAAAATGCATAATTAAGATAAATACACATACAAGTTGACAAAATCCCTACATTTGTTCCCTACTACTTACCATCACCCCAAGTGACCCCATAGACAAATTTTTGCTTCCTGTTTCCACACCCTTACATTCTGCTGGCTTAGAGGTCTGGGTTCCAGAGTGGGGAGTGCTTTTGCCAGGAGGCACAAAATACATTTCATTAAAGCAGAAGCTCAGAGTTTTCCCTGGCCTCTTTGGGCTCCTGATACCCTTGAGTGAACAGGCTGAAAAAGAAGTTATAGTGTCAACATGAGTGATTGATCCCAACTACCAGGGGAAATTGGACTACTCCTCCACAATGGAGGTAAGGAAGTGTGTGTCTGGAGTGCAGGAGATCTTTTAGGGTGTCTGTTGGTGTTATCATGCCCTATTATCAAAGTCAATGGACAAGCACAAAAACCCAATTAAGACAGTGTAATAAATGACATAGATCCTTCAGGAATGAGGGTATGGGTCATCTCTTCAAGTAAAGAACCAAGACCTGCTGAGGTTTTTGATGAACATGGAGAAAATACAGAATGGGTAGTAAGAAAAGGCAGTTACAAATACCAGATAAGGCAATGTAACCAGTTACAAAAACAAGGGCTGTAATAGCCATGAGTGTTTCTGTCCTATCTTGTGAAGAGTGTTTATAGAGCTGGATGTGTTGGAGGCAGAGGTAGGAGGATAGCCATGAATTCAAGGCCACCCTGCGAATACAGAGTGTGCCGGGGACAGCATGCTCTGAAAAGCCTGAGTCGAGACACTGTATGTCCTTTGACATGGATCCGACCCGTGGTCTCCTCGGCTCATCTAGTTTGGCAAGGACATCTACTTCCTTCAGCCCGTACAGCTCATGTTTGTTGCCATGACCTTTCTGGCTTCTCTCCTTATCTTGGCTTGTTCTTTCTCTTCTGTGAATGATCTGCAGGCCAGCCATGACCCCCAGGAGTTAGACAGACTGCCAGTTTCTGATGAGGCGATTTTGTGGAATAGTATTATACAGGCAATAGGAGATGTGTTCCCAGATCAAACAAAAAAAATGGAATGGAAAACAATAAATGGTGGGAGCCACCTCAAGCTACTCATGAGGGGCATAGATTTGATCCTGAAAGCTTGCTTCCTCCAGGTGGTCACTATCAGTGTGACCCTAAGAGTGGGAGAGTGAGACTTAGGATCTGGGACAGGAGAGACTACAGAGGACAATGGGCTGATGAGTTAGGTTTTATTATTTAGCTGTTAGGAATTTGAGACCCTATGACTGTTTATCAAAAGATGAGAAAATACAGCTTCATAAAGAGTTAATTCAAGCATATGCTTAGCAAATGCAAGTTTGATGTAATGATTAAGTTATAAAGTATTGCTTGCAGAAAGGAAAAGAAAAACTTGCTGAGTTAACTATAATTGAATAATAGGCACCTGTTGTAGCCAATCTGTCTCTCAACTTTGCTAACTTGCTACTGAAAATAGGATCAACATTTAATAAAGAATGAAAAAGAAACCACAAGGAGCTAGTGCCCCATTATTCAAAAAAGAATTGGTCAAGTTGTTTTTCAAAGGTGTTTTTTACAGTTAATGGTTAACAGTGCTTGCTCATAAAGATTGTAAGGGATGGGTTTAACTTTCCTGGAAACATTATGTATTTGTAATTTGACAGATGTTTTTCACAGCTAATGGTTAATAATGCTTGCTCATAAAGATTGTAAGGGATTGGGCTAACTTTCCTGGAAATATTATGTCCTTGTAATTTTAAAGATTATGCATGTGTGTCAAATTTGGACACAGTTTTGCTTTTGCCTTTTTCCTTTGGAATCCTATTTCTTTGTATGAGAAAAATAAAAGACTGAGGTTTTGTGGCAAGAGGCAGCAGAGTGAGCAAACAAGAATGAGCAAGCAAACGAGAGAAAAGCCAGAGAGAGCGAGAATGAAAAAGAAGGAAAAAAAGAGAATGAAAAAGAAAAAAAGAAGAGAGAGAGAATGAATGAGAGAGAGAGCTAATGAGTGAGTGAGTGAGAGAGAGAATGAGTAAGAGAGAGAGAGAGTCAAATAGATCGCTGCTGAAGCCCGACCTGTCAGCTTGTACCAACATGTCCTAAGTTTCGTTTCGTTTTCGCCACTCCCATTCATCCCAGCTTCGTGGTCTCACCCCTTGTTGATGCTAGGGCTGGACCCCAGCAGAGTGGATTCCAGGTCAGCCTGGGCTAGAATGATACCCTACCTCAGAAAACCAAAAACCAAAAAAAAAAAAAAAAAAAAAAAAAAAAAAAAAAAAAAGCAGTGTTTGTACATATTTTCACCAATATTAAGATACTTTAGGGGCTGGAGAAATGCCTTTGTAGTTAAGTACTTCCTGTGAATCTTTAGGACCATGGTTCAAGGCTTGATTCCCCAGGACTCACGTAAGCCAGATTCACAAGGTGGCGTATGCATCTGGAGTTTGTTTGCAGTGGCTGGAGGCTTTGAAATGCCCATTCCCTCTCTCTCTCTCTCTCTCTCTCTTGCTGCCTCTTTCTCTCTGCCTTTCTGTTGCTAATAAATAAAAGAAAGATACTTTTGTTCTTCCTTTATTTCTTTATTGGATAATTAATACTGATTAAGATCATAGCACTAGTTAACTGTTGTTGAAGTTATATTTGATCCATTATATTAGAGGCTAAGCAGTCCTTGAAGATCCTTGCCTTTTGTTGGGGAAGATTGTGCATTTCCAGTTAAACATGGTATAGTTATATGATGTTAGGCAGAATTATGACCTTGTTAATGTCTTCATTTGAAAATCAAGTATGATGTAAAAATACATGGTTTGATGTCAAGTTGAGAAGGGGTGGACTTGTGATGGTTAAGTTTTGTATCAACTTGATCTATTTAGAAATCCACAGACATTCCTCATAAGTGGTCTCTGAGGTTTCTTCCAGGAAGGATTAACTAAAGGAGGAATCCTGCCTTCAGGATGAGCCCTACCCCCAGTGTGGGCAGCCCTCTTAAGGGAGGTGGGGGTGAGCAGCTACAGGGTTCCTTCACTCTCAGGCCTTCAAGCTGCTATTTTTAGACAGCCATAAGCTAATCCAATAAATTCCCTTTTAATACAACTCATTCTATAAGTTCCTTCCCTCTACAGAACCCTAACTAATACATCCTCCATCTTCTAAACTGAATTATAAGAATGGTCATCATTGACAAGATAATGATATTACTCTGCTATCACCCAAATTTCAGGAAGGGGTTCCATTCACAATCCCATCCCTAGTACTATCTGATGGTAATAGGTGATTTGTTTTAACCCTGAAAAACCTACTCTTTTCTCTCTGCTGAAGAGGAAAATTTTCATAAATTGGTTAATCTACTGAGTAGATATCACTACACACATTACTTAATATTGTGATTATTTTACTTTTATATTTAACTATCAAACTTATCAAAATGATAAGTTATGGGAATTAGAGAAAGTTGTCATAAAAAGATCATGGTATAAAAAGTTTTTGAACTGTAAATTAAGCATACAATTGAACATATAGTATATTAAATATGAAATTCTATAAGTACATGACCCAAAACTGTTTTGTTAACAAAAGAAAATACTTAATAGTGAAATTGTGCTAATAAATGTTAATAAGAGTTGGAAATTACTTTAATATGCTTCATTGAAATTTTATGTATCTATTGTTTTAATAAAAATATTTTCCAAAAAACACTTTACATTTCAGTTTAAAGTGTTTCTTGGCAAACCTTTACCATCCAAAACTTGAGAGGATCATTTATAAAGTAACTGTATATGTCTATGATTTTTTTTTCCCAAATGGATTAAAACCTCAATGTAAGACATGAAACTCTTAAGCTGCTGGGAAAAAAAAAAAAAAAAAAAAAAAAACAGGCATTCTCTAATATGTAGGACTGGGAAATGACTTCCTAAACAAAACCCCAGTAAACCAGGAAATTAAATAAGCACTCAACCAATGGGATTTTATGAAGCTAAAACCCTTTTGCAGAGACAAACATACCATAAAAGAGCCAATAGATTACCCATTGTATGGGAGAAAATCTTTGCCAGCTATCCCACTGACAGAAGCCTAATATCTAGAATATACAAAGAACTAAAAACTTAAACAATAAAAAAATCTAACAACCCACTCCAAAAGTGGGGCACAGAACTAAATAGGGAGTTCTTAGAGGAATAATTATAAACGTAAGAACATCAAATATTAAAAAATGAAATGAAGAGCTGGGTGTGGTGGTGCACATCTTTAATTCCAGCACTTGGGATGCAGAGGTAGGAGTATTGCCATGAGTTTGAGGCCACCCTGAGAATACAGAGTGAATTCTAGGTCATCCTGGAATAGAGTGAGAGCCTACCTTGAAAAAACAAACAAAAAAAATGTTGGCAAGGATGTGGAGAAACAGGAACACTCAGTCACTGTTGGTGAGAATATAAGCTGGTACAACCAATATGGAGATCAATATGGAGACTCCTGAAAAGGATAAATATAGAGTTACCAACAGACCATGTTCCCTTACTGGGCATTTACCCTATAAACTCCACACCTCAATTCAGAGATATTTGCTCAACTATGTTTACAGCAGCTCAACTCATAATAGCTAAGAACTGGAATCAACCCAGGTGCCCATTATTGGATGAATGGATAACCAAGATGTGGTATACCTACATGATGTACTTTTACTCAGCAGTAAGAAAAAATGACACAATGAAATTTGTAGAAAAACAGTCAATCTTGGAACAGATCATTCTAAGTGAACTCACACAGTCACAGAAAGACAACTGTCACATGACCTCCCTCATCTGTGTTTCCTAACCTGGATCATTCTGAGTTGCTGATGTACCTAAATAGCATCTTGAGGCTTGGTCAATAGGGAGGGTAGGGCTTGGGGGAAGGGAAAGGTTGGGAGGGGGCACAAAACTGAACCCAAATTGAACTGGTACCATACAATCCTACACCCTGGAAGTCAGACTAAAAGGTGGAACCCTCAAGAGGACCTTAGGAGGAACACCTGAGTCAAAGGGCCCTAGAGAGGGTGGGATGAAACCTAACCTTAAATTTCTCCTGTTTCTCTTTCTTCTCTGTCTTCTTCTTTTGCTTTTCCTTTGGTGCTGACCTATAATTCCCTGTACCAGGATGTGGTTTACATCCACAATGAACTGTTGATTAGAAAGACATACTAGATCTCCCAAAACAAACAAGACATACTTCTGTCAGAGCACTTGAAAACCCACAAGGGGTTAATGGTAAGACCCTGCTGCTAAAGATGCCATGCACTGTTGGCATAGATAGACCTGGTTGGAATCTAGAAGACAGCCAGTCCCCAGACAGCCCATCTCATGCTAGAAGGTGCTACATGAGCTACTGGGAGGGAAGTGGCCAACATCTGTATGAGCAAATCAAGGTCTAAGCTACTCAGAAACCAACAACCTGATGTGATACTCACGCAAGTGCAATAGTGGCACACTGCCATGGTGGGTAACCAACTGCTCTTGGATTGGCTGGCAGATCTGCTCATTGGAAAGGAAACCAGCTGTAACTGGGAAACAAGTCATAATTATATCCAAATAACTAGTTTGCTTTCCCATATCAAGCTCCCACCAATCTTGGGCTACAAGAGGGCCTATACCTATTAAATTCTCTCTGTGCTGACTTCACTCTCCATTGGAGAATCTGCTTCTCTTTTTCAGATGGAAGTAGGACCTGAGGAGGAAAACAGCTCATCGCACTTCATCCAGGCCCCACCTGAAGCCATAGAGGAATTGAGAAAATGAGCAAGAATGCTGCTTTCTCCGTGAACCTGATATCAGCACAATGTTGAAAGAGATAGACATTGAGGACACTCAATCCATACCAAAGCAGAAACCCAGAGATACAGAGGTTCCTAAGAGCCCATCACTGAAGCAAACCCAAAATGAACACAACATGGCTCAGGGAAATTCGTTGGAGAGGAGGTGGATGATTGTTGGAGCTGCAAGTTGGAATATTATGGACAGAAACATTGCCTTTTCCCCATAACTGATGGCTGCCCCCACAATGCACGACCTTCAGTCTCAATGGGGACAACCAGCATCCCCAACAAGGAGGGTCCCTTTGAGGGGGCAGAGATGAGGGTAAAAATGGTACCAACATGGGCTGCTTACATACTGAGTATGTCCATAACTAATAAAAAATGAATAAACTTTTAAAAGTCCAAATATCCAAAAACAAAGGAGTATAAAAAGGTAAGTTGAGATTGAGGGCATTAACTCGTGGTCTAAACTACCCAGCAACAATCAACCTGAGGTGATGCTCACACAAGTGCAATAGTGGCACACAGCGATGGTGGGTTACCAGCTGCTCTTGATTTGGCTAACAGATCTGCTCAGTAGAATGGATCCCATACCTGGAACTGGGAAACAAGTCAGAACTATATCCAAAAAAGAGTTCACTCTCCAAAATCAAGGTCATACCAATAGTGTGATATAAGAGGGCCTACACAATTTAATTCTCTCTAAAATAATAACGGTTATTCGTGTATCTTGCACTGACCTCACTCTCTATTGGAGAATTTGCTTCTCTTTCTCAGATGGACGTAGAATCTGAGGAGAGAATCAGCCCATTGCACCTCACCAGGGCACCAGCTGAAGCCATAGAATAATTGGGGAAATGAATAAGAGTGCTGCTTTCTCAAGAACCTGGTATCAGCACAGGGGTGATGGAGATAGACACAAAGAACACTCAACTCCTACCAAACCAGAGAGCCAGAGTCACAGAGACTCCCATGACCTGCTCATTGAAATAGACCTAAAATGAACCCAACATGGCTTAGGGAAATTCGTGGAAGAGGAGGTGGAAAGATTGTTAGAACCATAAGTTGGGTCATTATGCACAGAGACATTGCCTCTCCTCCATAACTGATGGCTCCCCCACAATGGAAGACCCACAATCCCTGAGGGTGGAGGACAGGGAGAAGGCTAACGATGGTACCATCATGGCTGTATGCATAATATATAGATAACTAATGAAAAATAAAAAAAAATTAAGAAGATTGAAGGAATTATTTCTTTCCATTTTCTAAGCAATTGTTGCATTAGAGTATGGATTAGCTATTCCTCAATTTTTGACCAGCTCTGTAAGTAGAGTAGTTAACCCTTAGAGAGCCTTAATAAATGTGCTATCAGTGTGTTTGGGATAAAAGTACTAAATGGGCCAGTCATAGTGCCACATGTCTTTAATCCCAGCACTTGGGAGGCAGACATAGAAGGATTGCCGTGAATTCCACTCCACCCTGAGACTACATAGTGAATTCCAGGTCAGCCTGAGCTAGACTGAAATCCTTCCTTGAAAAACAAAAAAAGAAACAAAAATAAAAAAGTACCAAATGGTTAATTAATAAAATAACTGGACATGCTGATCTTAGCAAAAGTATTGAAACACAGGAAATTCCTCTGTGCTATAAATACCTCTTCTGACTACTGCTGGATGGGACATCTGTTGCAAGAAATCATTGCCCTGAGACCACAAAAACAGGTCTATAAGTTAAAAATCAGACAGGCTGACTTCAGGGACTGTGGTCACCAGGCCTGCCTGACAAACAAGTCAGCAAAAGGAATGACCCCATTCCTAATTTTTAACTTTCCTGTCCTTTGGCCTGTTTGCTTTTTCTTGCCACTGATGCCATAAAAATCTAGTACAGCTGTGCTGAGCTGCTACAGCCTTAAAACCCACTGAGGGCTGTCAACTCTTCTCTGATATTTACTCTAGTAAAGAGCTCACTTGCTTGAGAGGTTGTTTTCCCCTTTCTTTTGATTTTATGTTCTTGGTTTGTCCTGGTCCTGACCATGGTCCAACAAGTAAAATGTTGTTTTTTCAGTCTCACATAATGTGGTTATCTTCATATTGCTGGGGAACAACACCTGACCAAAAGCAACTCATAGAAGGAAAAGTTTTATTTTGGCTTACAATCTTGGGGAGAAGCTTCATGATGCCAGTGGAAAGCACGACATGAGCAGAGGATGGACATCTACTCTTCCAAGACAGATGTAAAACAGTAGCAAACAGAGTAAGCTAAGCTCTAGAAAGGGGAACTGACACTACTACTCCCAATATCACTCCCTGCAACACACCTCCTCCAGCAATACTCCAACTTACAAATTGCTAACCAGCTGGGGACAAAGCATTCAAAACTCATGAGTTTGTGGGAGACATCTGATTCAAACCACAAGATTCTGCTCATGACCACCAGAGACTCACAAGTATTCCACAATATAAATTACATTCAATCCAATTTTAAATGTTCCTATAGTTCTTATAAATTCCAACATTGTTCATAAACCCAAAACCCAAGGTCTCATCTCAAGATAGTTTCTCAATTGTAAGCCAGTAAAATGAAATACTAGTTAAACATGCATAATGATGCAGAGTACACATCTACAATGCAAAATATGGCATTGACTATAACAAAGAAATGTTGAACTATAGCAGGGTATAAAACAAAGAGGGAAAACATCAAATCCTGTAGCTCTAAAGACAATATCTGTAATCAGTGATGAAGTCTGAGGTTCTAAACTACTTTCCAACTGGGATGACCACAGCCCAGAAAATTTCCACCCTTTTCTGGCACCTCTCCTTGGTGGCTGTACTATATTTCTGTCATCTCTAAAATCCTGAGGTCTCCATGTCATGGCTCTATATGACATATGGCTCTGTATGGGTCTCCTCCATACAAGACTGCAACAAGCCTGCCTCACATCCCTCAGTGACCACTTCTGGGTAGTTACCTGAAGGACTACAAGTGAACAGGTAACACAGACTCCAGAAATATAAATGTGTACTTCAGCATCACTGACAGTAACTAAATTATGGAACCAAGCTACATGCCCAAGAACCAAGGATTGGATAAGAAAATGTGGCATATATAAACAATGGAATTTTTCAATCTTAAAGATAAAGTAACTTGTGTAATTTTCAGGAAAAAGAGTAATGACAGGAGAAAATTTTGTTTAATCTCTATGTGCTCCAGATTCATCATCTATAAAACATACCCACTAAGCACTTACTGAGATCTTAATCTAGTTTTAAAAAACACTGTTCTCTCATACAATTACCAAGTAATAGCTAAAGCCATAAAACAAAAAGGAAGGACCAAACAAACATTGTTTCAAGTTTTAAAAGATAAAGATGAATGATGTAAAATAAAATTTTAACATGAGAGAGGGATGAAGACAAATACCACTTCAAATACCCTGCTGAGGAATGCTCCTGTTACCAAAGGAAAAAGAAATAAGCATCTATGTGCATGGAAGACGTTTCCAGCAGCAAAGTCCACATAAAATCAAGACTATGATTTTCAGGGAAGATGTCGTAGCTCATGCTGTCACAAAGCACATAACTGATGTAAGGGATGAGTTCATAGCTGCAAGGAGTGAGGACAGCATGATATCCTACCTGCAGACAATTGTAAAGGATTGGGGCTTTTCTGTGCTGGTGATAAAACATCCTGTAAGATTAATGCTACCCCTCGGTCAAACAGTGGAGATTAGCAGAACTAGTAGATATTTGTGAATCCTTGCTCCTCTTGGGTCTGATTTCAAATTGCTTCATAAGTAGAGTAAGAATAATGAATAAAAAAATATGAGATGGCAGCAAGTATTTGAAGTTAAAATGACAGTTGTTCATACCAGGATGCTAAGAAAGAATGTTTTGAAATAGAGTTCAAAATTTAGAATCTAGGACACACATGGATTGGAGCTAAAATTTGCTAAACATATAAAATATCTATATGAACGTTCTTAAGATTTTAGCGATATAAAATGTGATATTTTATTACCTGTGATTAAAATGTGCTTATTTCTAGTGCTCAACTGTTAATGGCATATTCAATAGAAAATGTGATAACCATATGTTTAAAGCTTATTGGATGTTGTTGGGAACAGGAAATGTAGAGCAAAACATATACTTACTATTACGTGTGTAGTAACTTTTTTGAGGTGGTTTCGTGCATGTGTTCTATCTCTACTTAAACCTGTGGCAACTCCAGACTTCAGGGATCTACGTTAACATGCATCTATTGCCATACTCAATTTTATCAAGGAATAATTTTGAAACTGGAGCAAATTTTATCATTGTGCTTTGAAGCCTTTTTAAAAAGGGGTTTATGTAATAAAGAAATTAGGCATAACATTTGTAACCTTAATTGGTATATTTTAAACTCTTTCTGCAAGCATGCTACATGATGTAAAACATGTAAGGATATGATAATAAAATTAAAGGACAAACACCTCATATTGATACTAGAATATAATTACATAATCACATCAAAACATTTCGGCATATTTTATAAGGAACATAAGCAGAAATAGTAATTTAAATTTAATATTGCAAGGTATTTGAACATGAAATATTGTATTTTCATTTGCAAAAGACACAGCTATCACCTTAAAGGAATAAGATTTACTTTATTCTGGATCCAATATGAGTGACCATGGCCCAGGAACACAGATTTAGTTTACCCCAATTTTATATTCCAATATGTTAACAATTTCATGAAGGTTTATATTATATAATAGAAGGAAGTCATAAATCAAGGCACTTTTCAAATACATTGGCTGACTGACCATCAGGTAGGCAGGTTATAGCAAAGTGGGGAAATCTCCACCATAGGCTTCAGATGTTATCTGATGATATTTTTAGCTCTTGAGTTGGTGGAAGCTGGTGGTCTGCTAGAAAAAGATTGCACCTGACCAACTGAGAGTTAAGTTAGGTTAGAATCAGAGGTGGGCAATAAATGGCTATTGAATGGCTAAAGGTAGCCCAAGGTAATTTGACTCTGACCTTGCAAGGTTCTATTTCCTGTGATCACAGGAGTGTTATCAGTCCATATATCCTTGCTGGAAGCAGATCTAGCAGATGCACAGCTGTTCTGGGAACTTTAGTTTGCAGTAGGATACTGGTTTAAGAATCAGGAGGATACTTTACTACTTTGCACACCAGTTCCACTTATAAACACAGATATTAGACCATGGGTTTAGCACGTGTTCTATTAGTTCCAGTAATGCACAGGCTCGAAAAGCCACATCATGGAAAGATCCATGACCAAGTGTATCTAAGGGAAGCTCCATATACAGATAAAAAGGGTTTTCTTATTTTTAGAAAAGGACAATGAAGGAATACTTAAAAAGTAAGGAAAGGAGGCTTACATGCTGGTCCTCACTGCTATCTGGAATGCCTGGAGCCCTCTCTCCTCTGTAAGACTCTAATTACAGCATTTTTCACTTCTTTGTTTCTCAGACTATAAATGAGTGGATTCAGCATGGGGATCACAATAGTGTAAAAAACAGAAGCCACTTGATCCTTTCCCAAGGAGTAGGACTTACTTGGTTTTAGATAAGTAAATATCAAGGTGCCATAAAAAATTGTGACTCCCAGCAGATGGGAGGCACAAGTGGAGAAGGCTTTCTGCTTTCCAGAAGTGGAATTGATTTTCAAAATTGTAGATAAAATAGATACATAGGATACAGATAACATGGCAAGAGACACTATTAAAGTAGAACCAGCTAAAATGAATATAACTATTTCAGTGTTATGAGTGTCACTGCAGGACAGGGATAAAACTGGCGTTGTGTCACAGAAAAAGTGATGAATGACATTGGAGTTGCAGATTAGCACTTTGCTCATGCAAAAAACAGTGGAAGTGGAATCCATAGTTCCAATCACATATGACACCATGAGGAGGACATGACAGAGTCTTGTGGACATAATGACGGGATACTGTAGAGGATTGCAGATGGCTACATAACGGTCGTAGGCCATGGAGGACAGAAGAAAGCATTCAGCACCAGCCAGGAGAATAAAGAAGAACAACTGTGTGAAGCAGCCCGTGAAGGAAATATGCCTGGAGGAAGTCAGCAGGATCTCTAAGGTTTTAGGTGTGATGACAGTTGAGTAACTGAGATCAATAAATGACAGGTGGGTGAGAAAGAAGTACATGGGAGTGTGAAGCTGGGCATCTAGGCGAATGATCAATATCATACCTACATTCCCCAGCACAGTAATGAGGTATATCAGGAGAAAGAGCATGGAGAGGACCAGCCTCATCTCCTTGGAATCTGCCAGTCCCAGCAGGATGAAGTCAACCACGTTTGTGTGATTCCAGGTCTTCATATGGAACTTTACTAAACTGCTGAGAAATGGAAGTTTATAGGTACCGTGAATGGCTTCAGTATTGTCATGACTGGTTCAATTGTCTCAAAACTGACATCACTGTTACCTTGCATATCAGTCAATACATCATTGCCAAAAATAGATATAAGTATAACCTGTCATTTGAAGATGATACAAAGGGGTATCTTACTTCCTAATTTCAATGTACAAGGTACTAACCTAAATGATTCCTTTACTAACACATTTATCCTAATGAGATGTTTTACTGTGGAAACTATATTTATTCATTTCAGATAAGGAAAGGGCTGCAGAAAAAACAAGTACCTTATTTTAATTCAATGCAAATGCATGATTGCAAATGCATGATAAGTCTTTGGTTACACCAATATTGTTTGACTCCAAAGAACATTCATAATACTGAATTCCTACATATGGTTACTTCAATAAACATGAGCCTATGATGTTAGCATAATATGGACACATTTAGAAAAAATAAATATTTTAATTTATTATTCAGTATTCATATCTTTGAAATATTCATTTTTAAATGTATATAGTAAATTATATTTTTACTTAGATAAAAGAGATTTAGCTAATTAATATTTTACTGGGAACATTAAAGAAAGGATCACAAACACTTAGATCTGAAAATAAATAAAGTGGTCATGGTGGTATCAAATTGTGAAAGGCAACATTGATTCATTTATCTGTTAATAAAACACAGACTTTCCCTTTTCTGATAATTCAGAGTCAATTCTCTTCAACAACTACACTTTGAAAATATGATGGTAACTGGTAATCATCTCATTCAATCCACTATATTTCATTTTTCAAAATTCCTGACATGACTTTTTAAGGTTGAAATGATATGGATACACACATTTTTTTAATCAACTCCTGTTTTTTTTCAATTCATTGCTACCCTTCAAGTTTTAAGAATACTTACTCAGAGTCAAAGTTGGTGAGAAACATGCTCAAAAGTCTTCTTATATGAAGTATCCTTCAATTTGTCTACCCCCAATTCTTTTTTACAATAAAATGCAAAATTCAATTAAGGATCTTAACATTTCTGTACTGTAGCATCTGTGTTCCCTGAGAATATTTGTACAATTTTGTCTATTCATCTTTTTTTTGGAATTTTCAGGTAACTTAAATCACCTAGAAATTATGTTATCTTATTTGTTCTCTTATAGTAGAAAGTTTTCCAGGTTGATACATCCCACAACTCACTTGGAGAGCTGCTATGAAAATTAGGCGGACAGGATTTGCTTTGCCTTTGTGCCTGGTTATTACCAGATGTCTCTTAAGGCCACTGAGAATCATGCAACATGCTGTCATCCTCAGGGGCCAATTTCCAAATAATAATATGTGGCTTGCTTTCAAAGATTCAAGTTCAAGGACTCAGCAAAGTTCAAGGATTCAGCAAAGGGTTTGACTTTGCCCTAAGAACCTAGTAATGAACTTCAAGGCTAGTATGTCTTCTTTTGTGATGCACTAAATTAAATACAAGTGCACATATATAAGGAAACACATAACAATTGCTTATTCATAACTCCCAATATTTAAATAGAAAACTGAACAAATTGAGACATTTTAGTAGTGCAAAAAAGAGGATTTTTTCAGGTATATGTAGTTTCTTTATTAATGACATTCTCAAAGGTGATCTGTCACCAAGCAACTCTAAAGTGAAAAGTATGATTTTTCTCAGTATGCTTCATTAACGCAATAGAATACATCAAAATTCAAAGTAGTAAATGAAAATAATTCCAAACTACTTTATCAGTTTATTTACATGAAATTTCATTTTCAAATAATCCCTTTTGTACACAAAATGCTTTTTTAGACATGTACTTAGAGATTTTCACAATTAGCATCACATACACCCAATATCCCATACTTATTTTACAGTTAATTTTTTTATATACTAAGTCCTGTCTTATAGCAGCTTTCTATAACCTCTGCTATTTTGTGTACTTTTCATAGATTCCCTAAGTGATCCGAACTTTCAGAAGCTGATAAGCACACATTTTGTGGCATCACAAAGTGACCTCATTCTGCATTCTGGCTTCCTGAAGTCACCTCATTCATTAGTATGCAATATTGTGCTATGTGCTCTGTGTTCTAGGCTATTTTATATTGTACAAAAAATGACAAATGAAAGATAAAGTTTATCCTGGGAGTAGTAGCCAAGTTATCAACATTATTTTTGTTGAAAATCATTTCTTATGCATATTATTTGGTCAAATTCTTACTTGAATGAGAATGAAAAGAATTTGAAATTTTATTTTAAAGAGCTACCTCATTGAAGACAATTTTCACATGATGAGGAAGCAAGGGGAAAGAATGACCGTGAACACAGTATGAGAGTCAGCCATTCATGGGACGCTTGCCTTGCTCCATGATGAAATCAGGTTTCTGGTAGATTTTCAAGTCAATACTTCAGTAAAGTGCTTATCACAGGGTTTCTGGATATACTATATTAGTGTAGACATTGATACTGTATTTAAGTATTATATCTTTGATGAATTCTATATAGACAATACTATTCATAAAAGAAATCATAGTTGAAGCTGATCAGACAAAGTAACTTGTATATTCTCAAACCAGCACCTGAGCATGTGAAAACTGATGACTTTGAGAGCTGAATATAGAATATCCCATAGTCTCAAGTGTCTGTGATTATGCTTCCTACTCGGCTCCCAGCTGGTTAGAACTTTGGGAAGTGGAGCCATATTGGAGGAAGTGTATCACTGGGGGTGGAAGTTGAGCTTTATTCGCCCAGCCCACTGGTTGTTCTGAGATAGCTCACTCTAGCTGCTGTGACAAGATGTGACTCCACAGCCGTCTGCTCTGACATGCTTATCCTGCCATGATGAAATTTCCCCTTAAAACTATAGGCCAAAATAAATACTTTCCTCCCACAGCTGCTTCTTTTCAGGTAATTTGTCCCAGCAAGTAGATAACTGTTAGGGATGTCACCCTTTTCCTGAATTTATAGGCCATTTATACTCTTTTAGAAGCATCTCCTCTATTCAGTTCCTCTTTCATAAGTCATTTTACTAGTATGTCATTATTTAAGGCTTGTGCATTTTTACCATTACCATTCCCAGAGTCGTTGGCCACCGATGTCCTGGGCGAGGGAGAGAGGAGTTGGGAGGGAAGCAGCAGGGTCTTTCCTGGAGCAGTGGGTGAGTGCGACTAACAAACATGAAGGACAATGAACGCCAGGGAGACCATCTGATGGACAGAACTCATTCATTCAAAAGTAGAGTGGATTTATAAACACTTGGGGAAGGTTGAAATGGCACATACAGACTATATGGCAATTGGATGCATAGTTTATGGGCTGTTATCTAGACTAGTAACTTCAAAGCTATGGGGGAAGGATAAGGGAAGGGGAAGTGTGGAAGAGGAGATAACAAAAGGCTGTGACTTCTGTTTCTATTGGGGTGAGAAGGCTAGTGACTTCAGCCACATGAGGGTCTCTTGGGCAGCTAGCCACAAGGTCAGGAACTGCAGGGGGTAAAGTATGACTTATGGAATGGTCAGAGCCTTTTGGGGGTCTGGGGGGAGGGCCTTGCCAGCTCTGCCCACTCTGGGCGATGACAGCTCACTACAACCTACAAGGTAGGGAAGGCCAGTCACAGTTGCCAGGGACTCCCTGACATAGGGCCAGCTTCAACCCCACAGCCCACGGTCCCTGGCCATGTCCAGTAGTTCAGGCCAGCCTCCTCACAGGTCCATCCCGTTTCTAGCAAGGCCCAACAAAGGCTAGTATTTTATCCCATTCTATAGGCTGCCTGTTCAGACCTTTAGTTTTATTTGCTTATTTTTAAGAGGCTTTTTGCCTGACTCTAATGTCTGTATATGACATCTTGGTGAATATTCAAATGGCTGTGTCTGTGTGGAATAGTTTCTGAACTCTCTGTTCTACTCCACTTGTCTCTGTATCTGGTTGTGGTAATACTGTGTCAGTTTTGTTATTTTGACAGTGTCACAGAATTTGAAAACAGGTTTTTTGGTAGTTGCAAGATTACTATTTCTGTTCTCAATTTCTTTACAAATTGGGGATTTTTGTGTTTCCTTATGAATTTTCAGATAGGTTTTTATAGTTCTGTAATAAATGTAATTGGAATTTTGATGGATATTACATTGAATCTATGCATTGTTTTTGCATAGGTTCAATTTATGCATTTAGCAATATTTACTCTATTGATCCATGAACATAGAAAATCTTTCCTTTTTCTCATACTTTCTCTAATGTTTGTCATTCACATTGCAGATGTCTTTCTTTCCCTAAGTTTGCATTTAAAAGCTATTGAGAATGTGATTCTTTGTCTGATTTCTTGGTCACCATGTCTGTTGTTGAAATATAGGATGACTAGGGATATTTATATAGTGATTTTATATTATTCTATGTTGCATAAAATATTTTGTCAGATGGAAGATTCTGGTGGAATCTTAAGATCTTTTAATTATAGAATCATCTCAGCTGAAAACAAAGACTATCCTACTTCTTTAACTCCACTTTGCATTCATATTCATTTTGTTGTTCTGGCTAAAATCTGATATGCTATCTATGATATAAGAAAGAAAACAGTAACTTGAAAGACCTTCTCATGTTTATGCTTACTCTATCCAAAGAGCAATGGGGGCTTCCTCTGGGGTCTGTGAATTTGCTGGCCATGGGATTCTGACTGGGTTATAAGTATCATTTATGATTTTTCTGCCTGTGAGCAGACCTCATGTCCAATCAGAGAGCAGTTGGATACGTGCAAAGGCTGTGTGCCACTATTGTGCAGGGGTGTCCTTCTTGTCTGGTTTGTTGATTATCTAACTTGCAGGGCCCCCTGATGATTTATGCTGTTGGTGACCATTCTAACCCAACAGCTCCCTTAGCTCTTTCCACCAGCATGAAGGTTTTCCAGGAGTGGTCTGGCTTTATTCTTAGTTACCATGTGGTCTCTTAGTGTCCTGTGACAGCATCTTGTAGTGTCTTCACCAACAGGATCTTACCCTTTAGCTCTGGCAGGTAACCAAGTGCTTTGGCAGTGGCCTGCATTATTTTGTGGACCTCCTGGGTCTCCTTGGTGAACTCCTCACTGTGGGGGTATATAAGTTTATAAAACAACAGTGAGTATTCAAAAGAAGGCATTACACATTATAAATATGGAACAAGGCATGAATATTTGCACATGCCTTTATCTTATCATTCAAGAGGCTGAGACTGGAAGAAGAGCAGGAGTTCAAGGCCAACAAAGTAATATTCAGGTTAGTCTAGAGTAACATGAGATCTTGGGCCAAAAATATGAAAAAAATATAATACTAGACAGAATTTGTATTTATTGGTTTAAATACATCACATCCATCCTTTTATCAAACAGAATTACAAATATTCTATTTCTAGGAAGGCAAGGAAATTGATGCTTAAACATATAACAGATAACATAAGTGTGGATATGACACCTGAAATTGTTGTAACTGTGCCAAAATTGTCCTTTTATGATATAATTACCTGAAATTTCAGGATGCATGAATTTATATAAGATAAAAGTTAAAGGTTTTCATTGTTTGCATGCTACTTACCTTAAAAAAAACAGATAATCATGCAAGAGAGTACCACATGTTTTGTGATTTTCAGTTATTTATGGCAAGGTCTTTAATTCCACATTCCTAGAAATGTCCAAGACCATTATCAGTTTTGAATAAGGGAAGTTCAATACTCAAATAAACGAGGTTTTCAATTGCTTTCAGAAAGAGACAGAGATACAGATGGAGTGGATGCAACAATACCAAACAGGAAGTAAAAAGAAAAACATTGAAATTCTTGATATGGTTGCAACTTAATGACTTTAACATCTTCTTAGAAAAAAGAGAAAGTCACTTGCTAAAAGGTAAGGAAAGGAGGCTTACCAGCTGGTGATCACTGTTATCTGAATTACCTGGAGCCCTTGCTCCTTGTAAGATTCTTATGAATGCATTTTTACTTCTTTGTTTCTCAGACTATAGATGAGTGGATTCAGCATGGGGATCACAATAGTGTAAAAAACAGAAGCCACTTGATCCTTTCCCAAGGAGTAGGACTTACTTGGTTTTAAATAAGTAAAGATCAAGGTGCCATAAAAGACAGTGACTCCCAGGAGATGAGAGGTGCAGGTTGAAAAGGCTTTTTGCTTGCCAGAAGTGGAATTTGTTTTCAAAATTGTACATAAAATAGATACATAGGATATAGATAATATGGCAAGAGACCCTATTAAAGTACAACCAGCAAAAATGAATGTCACTATTTCAATGTCATGTATGTTACTACAGGACAGGGATAAAATTTGTGATAAATCACAAAAAAAGTGATGGATAACATTGGAATTGCAGAATTGCACCTTGCTCATGCAAAGCATATTGACAGTAGAATCCATAGCTCCAAGTACATAGGACACCATGAGGAGGGCATGACAGAGTCTTGAGGACATAACGACCTGGATAGTGTAGAGGATTGCAGATGGCTACTTAGCGGTCATAGGCCATGGAGGACAGAAGAAAACATTCAGCAGCAGCCAAGAGGACAAAGAAGAACATCCGTGTGAAGTAGCCCATGAAGGAGATATGCTTGGAGGAAGTCAGCAGGATTTCTGTGGTTTTAGGGGTGATGACAGTTGAGTAACTGAGGTCCAGGAATGACGGTGGGTGAGAAAGAAATACATGGGAGTGTGAAGCTGGACATCTGGTGAAAGATCGATATCATGCCTAAATTCCCCAGCACAGTAATGAGGTATATCAGGAAGAAGAGCATGGAGAGGACCAGCCTCATCTCCTTGGAATCTGTGAGTCCCAGGAGGATGAAGTCAGCCATGTTTGTGTGATTCCAGGTGTTCATATGGACTTTCCACATACTGGTGAGAAATCAAAGGCTTTCCTAGATTGAATGATATCAAAATACATTTTTGATTATGTTACTGTATGTTTATAATATTTATGTAGTCTCAAAATTAGCAGCACTTTTATCATGTGTAGCTATAAAAATTGTCACAAATACATACATTTATGAACAGACATTTTAAAACAGTATAATATAGTCTCCATAATTTAAATTTTCAATTTGTCAGTACTAATATAAATGATTTTTTTTGAGAACACATTTAATGTGCAAAATGTTACACTGTAGGTGCTAATTTTATCCACTGACTTTGATGAAGAATAGTGTGCATAAAGTTCAGATAACTTTTTACAAAACTCTGTACAAATAAATGCATGTTGACTCTATGATCATGTCAATTATTTTGACTCAAAAAGCTAAGCCCGGGCTGGAGAGATGGCTTAATAAATGCTTGCCTGTCAGAAGCCCAAGGACCCCAATTTGAGGCTTGATTCTCCAGGACCCAGTCTTAAGCCAGATGCACAAGGGGTGCATGCATCTGGAGTTCAGATAACTTACTGGCTGGAGGCAAACCCATTCTCTAATTCTCTCTCTCTCCTTCTCTCTCTACCTGCCTATTTCTGTATCTCTCTCTCTCAAATAAATAAATAAATAATAAAATATTTTAAAAAAGCTAAGCCCATGATACTGTTATCCCATTCAAAATTTGTTTAACAAGCATGAACAACATTATACAAATATTTTGTATAGGACAAAGACAGAATCTAAATGTAACATGTAATTTCCTGCTGATTTCTTTGCAATAACACCTAGTTTGAATTGCAGTTGAATTTCACATTTCACTGGATTTTAACAGGTTGCAGTGTGACATAAAACTACTAAGGAAGATGATGTGTTTTCCTTACCAGAACATACAAAGTGAGATTTCTTCTAAAAATACATTTCCAAACATTATCATTATTTTTAGAATCTCATTCCATCAACTTTACATGTCTGTTTCTAAAACTTTCTGACACTGCTCATGTCAATGGCCATGTGGCCTCCACACTCATTTAATAACTACCCTATTTCACTATCTGATCAAACCTTCCAGTTTTGAATACTTGCTGTGAGCCAAAGATGAAGGGCCAAGAACAATGGAGGGAAAGAAAAAACTTCTAAAATTATATACCTAAAACTTTATTAACTCCAAAATAAGAGAAGAAATATATTTAATAATCTGAAAATTCTATAGTGTTTTCTTTGAGGCTGATGTTTCAACATTTTCATGCATTTTGGTTTTAATTCTGAAGTGAATTAAATACCCTAGAAATTGTAATCTGCTCATGGCTAAATGGATAGTTTTATATGTAGGTAAGGATAAAGAACCCAGAGAGCTATATGGATGCTTATATATGAGTATAAACAGGTTGTACAAGCTGAGTGGTTCCAGGAAGCCTTCTAGAAGAGCACTGAGCATCATGCAACATGTTGTCATGCTCAGGGGCCAATGTCCAAGCAAGATTATGTGGCATGCTTTCAAAAGTAAAATACAAGGATAATTTAGCAAAGGGCTTGCCTTTTCCCTAGGAGTGCAAAAATGAATAGAAAAATTGCTGATCCTTCTTTATTATTATATATGTGCATAAATATATGTATATAAATGTATACGTGTATGCACATGCATGATAGATATATGATATCACTTTTCTATGCATATGCATGATATACAGATCTATGGTATCACTTTAAATATGCATATATAAATATATATATATTTTTGAAGGGTGCCTAATCATTACTTAGTTTATTACATATAATGTTCAGACAGTGCTTTTTTAAGTACTGTATAATAGTGGAACTTATAGATTTCTTCCATTTGAATACTGTGTGATTGTAAGATGAAATTAATACTGATAGAAAATTTTAGACATATCCTAAAAGTATGGGAAAATACTAAAATGAATTGAAGATGCAAATTCACTACTTTATGTTTTTCATTTTCACACGTTTAGTTGAATTAAGTATCGTTTATCCCCCCAAATATCTTATTTATTTGCTTGATAGTTTTATATTTGAATATATGAACCCAATAGCTATTCAGTGTTTTAATATTTTATAGTTTTACATCTTTCATCACCTTGCTAGAAGGCAAGGTCATGCAACATGTTGTCATGCTCCATTCTTCCAAGGTGTGGTGATGGTTTTAGAGATTCCATTGTAAAAATATATGTATATGCAAATGCATTTATAGCAGGAGTTCCTGAATATATGTGCTGTGTGACCTTTTGGCTGTAGTTTTGCATATGCATGATATCTGTGTGCTGTGGTGGCTGGTTGGCTTTCTCTGCTCTTTGCCTGGTCCTGTGGAGAGCAGGCCACTTCTTTCCATTATTATCCTTCCCTGGAACTTATGTCATCAACTTCAATAAACATGCAACCCTTCCTCCATAACTGTGTCTGGTGAAATTTTTGCATGTTCATTTAAATTTACCTGAAGCTGAATGCAATATTAGCAAATATCTTATGTTGATGTTACATATAAATTCTGTAAGGTTATAGGGCTGGAGAGATGGCTCAGTGGTTAAGGCTCCTACCTGCTAAGCTTAAGAATACTTGCTCAAATGCCAGGTCCCACATTGAGCCAGACGCAAAAGTGACCTAAGCTCATGATGTCACACATGCACACAAGGCGGAGTTCATTCATAGCACCTGTAAAGTCCCTTGCGCACCCATTCTTTCTCTGCCTCTTCCTCTCTCACTCTCTGTCTTTCTCTCTGTGTCTCTTTCATTTTTTTAAATCTATAAGATTATAAAGTCTACATATAATAAATGTATATTATATATTTATTTATTATATTATATTACATTAATTATAGTACACATACATTATATTTACATATAATCAGGTCAATGCTATCCTAAACAAGAACAATGTGATTTAAAATGTAATTTTTAAAGATCGTGATGGAAAATGAAAAATTTATTGTGAAACAACTTAGGTACATAAAATATCAGATAAAGACAAAGAAGTATGATGGGAGCCAAACCTACTGATTATGTCACAGAATGGTATGGCTGTTAGATATTTAGCAGGTAGACATATAAGAGGTTACCGTTTGCAGTCTTAATTTGATGTTTCACAATGTATCATGTCCAAAGCAATACAAGATGACTATACAAATTTTGCCAGGACACTGAAAACATGTTCACCTCACAGCTTGCAATGAAAGAGATGATCAGATATTAGCCTTTCAAGTTAATGCAAGAGTATAGAGGACATGATATAAGTTTTTTTTTTTTTTTTTTTTTTTTTTTTCGAGGTAGGGTCTCACTCTAGTCCAGGCTGACCTGGAATTCACTATGTAGTCTCAGGGTGACCTCAAACTCACGGCGATCCTCCTACCTCTTCCTCCCAAGTGCTGAGATTAAAGGTGTGCGCCATCATACCCAGCATGATATAAGTTTTGCTTACATGCCTTACATGTTTATAGATTCACAATAATTAATTTAGAGGAAAAGTCACATGAGTGACAATAATTCACATAGTACTTGACTTCCTTAACAACTGTGAACATTTTTATGTTGTCAACAATATCAGCATATAATATATTTATATAAATTAATTCTACTTCAATAATTCACTTGAAATCCAAATTTATCTTCCTTTTCTAGTGCTGGAAGGCACTACATGAGCTACTAAGGGGAAAGTGGCCAACATCTGTCCAAGCTACTCAAAATATAAGTGACTCAGAAACAAACAACCTGACATGATGCTCACACAAGTACAATAGTGGCACACAACCATGGCTGGTAACCAACTGCTCTTGGATTGGCTAACAGATCTGCTCAGTGGAATGGAAACCATATCTGGAACTGGGAAAAAAGTCAGACTCATATCCAGATAATGACTCTGCTTTCCATTGTCAAGGTTTCACTAACTTTGGGCTATAAGAGGGTCTACACCCTTTAAATTCTTTCTAAATTAATAATAGTTATCCCATTTAACCAGTGCTGACTTCATTCTCCATTGAAGAATCTGCTTCTCTTTTTCATATGGGAACTGCACCTGAGGAGATAAATGACCCAGTGCAATCCACCCCAGCCCCAGCTGAAACCACAGAAGAATTGGGGAAATGAGCAAGTGTGCTGCTTTCTTAGTGAATCTGATATCAACACAATGGTGAAGAAGATAGACACTGAGTATAATCAACATCTCCCAAACCAGAGAACAAGAGGCTCCTAAGTGTCCATCACTGAAGTAGACTTAAAATGCTACCAGCATGGCTCAGGAAATTTTGTGGAAGACAGGGCAGAAATACTGTTAGAACCACAAGTTGGCATATTTTGCAGAGACATTGCCTCCCCTCCCCCCTCATAATGCATGACCCACAATCTCCATGGGGTTGACCTGCATCCCCAATGAGAAAGGCCTCTTCAGAAAAGGGGCAGTGAGGAGGGAAAGGATTGTACCAATATGTGTTATTTACACCCTAAAAAAAAAAAACACTTCCCAAATATAATGTACATATATTCTTTAAAAACCTATCTCAGTATTATATATCAAATAATTTGCTGTAAATAAATTATGTTAATTTTTTAATTTGAAAAAAAATTCTTTTTTTCTACACTAATAATAAAATGCCCTGATATGGTCAGTTTTCCACCTAAACATTATATGTATCAATTGCTTTTTTTTTTGTATGTGTCACTTTATGTGTGTGTGTGTGTGTGTGTGTGTGTGTGTGTACTTTTTAGAGGTAGTGTATCACAAAAGAAAGCAAATTGGTCATGCTGTTCATTGCTGAGCTTCTAGGGAACAAGAGAACAAATCCTTTTCTGAAATAGCCCTCAAATTTTGGTACTTGAAAATATGCCACTAAATCTTACTTGGAAATTGGCCCCTGAGGAATGCAACATGTTGCATGAGGCTCAGTGTCCTTAAAAGACACTGTAATTACCAGGAACAGAGGCAAGATGAACCCTGCTCTGTTTATATTCAAGGAAATTTCTGAGATTTTTGAAAGGCCAACTTTACATTTGAAACTTTTCATTTTTCCAACAACTGATTAAAATAACTAGGGTGATTTAATTGACTTGAGAATTAGAAATAATGAACATACAAAATTTTTGAAATAATATTATCAAATGCTGCAAATGTTGCAGTTCAGAAGTTTTCAGTTTCTTAAATGGATTTCCAATTTTATTTGCAAGAATAATTGGGAGTTGACAAATTTGGGGTTACTTCATATCATAATTTTTTTTATCTTTCCCACCAATTTGGCTCACAGTAAGTATTCTTCAAACTAAGAATTAAAATAAGTTACAATAAAACCAGTGGTTAAGAATGTGTGTATACATATCTTTTGCAAAATTTAGAAGTAATAACAGGATTTGTGAAAAATGAAGTGAAGAGTTCATGGAATGAGATTATTTTAGCAATAATGATTATATTTTCAAAATGTAGTTGTAGAAGAAATTTGACTTTGAATAGCCAGGGATACCAATCTTCATTAACAGATAAATATAACAATGCAACCTTTAAATCTGATAGCCTTGTCTCTTTATTTAGCTTCTGGTCTGGATGCCTTTAATTCTTATCTCATTGTTCCCAATGAAATGTTGAGTAGTCAAATCTTTTCCAGTTTAGTAAAATATAATTTACCATATAACTTCTGGGGAAAAGTGGCATTTATTTCATAAGATTTAATTGAAAATTCAAAAAATATTAAATTTTAAGTTTTATTTTTTGTAAATTTGTTCATGAAATGCTAACATCATTGCTTCAGTTTCACTGAACTCATCAAACATAGGAATTCAGAATTATGAGTGACCTTTAGAGTCAAACTGTTTTGGTGTGACTCCAGAATCATCATGCATTTGCATTGAATTAAAATAAATTACTTTATTTATTTCTGTAACCTTTTCTCATTTGGAATGAGTAGATGATACTGGTACCCACAGTTTAACATTTCATGCCAATTAATTGTGTTCATTAAAAAGGCATTTAGGCCAGGCGTGATGGCACACACCTTTAATCCCAGCACTGAGGAGGCAAAGGTAGGAGGATTTCCATGAGTTCAAGGCCACCCTGAAAGTACATAGTGAGTGCCAGGTCAGCCAGAGGTAGGAAAATAAACAAACAAACAAAACAAACAAACAAACAAACAAACAAACAAAAGGCACTGGGAACAGCATCAGACTGAATGAAAATATGATACCATATTTTGTCATATTTAAGTGCCAATTTATGTCTGTATTGACTATATCTATTTTTTGGTATTCAATTACTTTTTTTTTATTTTGGAGAGAGACAGAAAGAGAGGGAGAAGGAGACAGATAGAGATGGGCACGCCAGCAGCCTCTCAGATGCTGTGAATGAAATCCAGATGCGTGTGTCTCCTTGTGGGCAAGTGTGGCATTGCGCCCTCGTGTCACTTTGCATCTGGCTAAACGTGGGACCTGGAGATTGGAACCGGGTTCTTAGGGTTAGCAGGCAGGCGCTTTAACCGCTAAGCCATCTCTCCAGCCCTCAATTACTTTTTACACTCAAGCAAGGTAAAAGTGATAATTATGAGCCACTTACACTCATTCTAAAAATAATGCAATGTATATATGAACAAAACCCCTTTCATTGAAGCCATTCAAGCTATGCATTACCTTTTATTTCTCCACAGTTTAGCACAGCTCACTATGAAGACCTGGAATCACACAAACGTGGCTGACTTCATCCTCCTGGGACTGGCAGATTCCAAGGAGATGAGGCTGGTCCTCTCCATGCTCTTTCTCCTGATATACCTCATTACTGTACTGGGGAATGTAGGCATGATATTGATCATTCGCCTTGATGTCCAGCTTCACACTCCCATGTACTTCTTTCTCACCCACTTGTCATTACTTGACCTCAGTTACTCAAATGTAATCACACCTAAAACTTTAGAAATCCTGCTGACTTCCTCCAAGCATATCTCCTTCATGGGCTGCTTCACACAGATGTTCTTCTTTGTCCTCTTGGCTGCTACTGAATGCATTCTTCTGTCTTCCATGGCCTATGATCACTATGTAGCCATCTGCAATCCTCTACACTATCCCATCATTATGTCCAAACGCCTTTGTCATGCCCTCCTCACTGTGTCCTATGTGATTGGAGCTATGGAGTCTATGATCAATGTGCTTTGCATGAGAAAGGTACAATTTTGCAGATCCAATGTTATCTACCACTTTTTTTGTGACACATCACCAATTTTAGCTCTGTCCTGCAGTGACACTCATGACATTGAACTCATGATATTTATTTTAGCTGGTTCTACTCTAATAATGTCTCTTGCTATATTATCTGTATCTTATGTGTCTATCCTGTCTACCATCTTAAAAATCAATTCTGCCTCAGGAAAGCAGAAAGCCTTCTCCACTTGTGCCTCCCATCTCCTGGGAGTCACCATCTTTTACAGCACCATGATGTTTACTTATCTAAAACCAAGTAAGTCCTACTCCTTGGGAAAGGATCAAGTGGCTTCTGTTTTTTACACTATTGTGATCCCCATGCTGAATCCACTCATCTATAGTCTGAGAAACAAAGAAGTGAAAAATGCATTCATTCGAGCCTTACAGAGGAGAGAGGGCTCCAGGTAATTCAGATAGCAGTGAGGACCAGCATGCAAGCATTACTTATGCCATACTTGTATTCCCTCAGTGTCTTTTCCTAAAATCAACTGAAAACCTTTTCATCCAAATATGGAGCTTCCCATATATACATGTGGTCTTGGAACTCTCCATGATGTGGCTTTTTGAGCCTGTGTATTACTGGATTCATGGAACACAAGTTAAATCTGTTTTTTAAATATCTATGCATATACGTCCAACTAGTGTGCAAAATAACATATGTTTGCAATATTAAGCATTTCACACAAGATTTCATGAACTTTGAAATTTTAGGTAAGTACATAATGGAAAAGATAAGTTTTGCAATAAGTTTCAGAAATAATACCCTTTATAATAATCACTTTTTAAACTCTAAAAGTTAAGTCTCAAATTTTCTCAAGTGCATCATGCAAGCATTAATACTAGGCCCATGTAATAAAAGGGTGCGTGTAATGCATGTAAGGTAACAATCATAGCTTCTGTAACCATTATGGGACTTACATTCTTTCCATATTTTAAATGCTCAATGCCATTTCTTGATAAATATTCATTTACATTTTACAAATTAATTTTAGTTAATTCATTTCACTCATATACAAATTGTAAAGGAATACATTTAGCATTTTCTAAACAGATTTTGAGAACAAATATTGATTTAGAATTAAAATTATCAGAAAATGTTATATGCTAATTTTGATTACAATTTGGGAAAAAATTTAAAGGAAGACAATCACTTACTTAAAATTTTAGTGGCACACGTGACATTTCCTCATAATTAATAAATGAGAATATGTGAATGTGTATAATATATAGAAAGAAAGTTTTTCCTCTATACTCTTTCATTACCTTGAAAGTCTAATGTTTGATCATCTCTGTATAATTTCAAGTGTGAGTTGAACATGTGTTCAGGGTATGGGCATAGCCATTGCAAATAGCTTGCATTGCTTTGGAAATGATTGTGCTTGTAACTATCAAGTTGAAACTGCAAGCAGTTACATCCCTTGTGGGTCTAGCTACTAAACATCAACCATAATATCCTAAAACATATCAAGTCATTTTAGTACCTATTATGCTTCTTTGTCATTGATCTAACTCTTATAAGTGACTATAGATCATTAACAATAAATTCTTGAATTAAATCATTTAAAATTGATTATTACACCTCTCCAAGCAAAGAATTGACAATAAATTTAGATTATATAAATTTAGATTATATTTCATGACATGAAAACTTTGTCAAAGAATGTACTAAATATTTACTCATTTAAATTTTTAAATTTACATATCCTGAAGTTGAGTTTGAAGTGTATTTCATCTATTGAAATGCTATTTTAGAAATATAGTACCATTTTCCAATTGATTAATGTTGTTTCTAAATTTTGACAACTTTTTCAATATATGTGAAATGTCTTAAAATTATTTAATTTAATATTTTTTAATTTAATTTAATTTAATATGTAATTTATGTTTCTCATTAATGTAAAATTATATTTATTTTTTCCATAATGCAATTTGGAATGTTTAAAATCAAGTGTATACTCATTACTTTAGTAGTTTAAATTTTTTCATGAACTCAAAATTTCAAGAAAATTTATTTAAATATTCTAAATATGCATTGCATTTCCATCTGTGTAACTTATTTCAAAAATTGATTTCATACTATATGAAATCCACAATAGGCTTAATGACTTATTTTTCCCTTTGGTAATGATTTTATCTAGGGTCTATATTTGTAACTATTGTTATTTGTTAATATTTTGTTATTAGAAATTAGAATTGAATATATGTTTATAGTTTGATCATATACTGCTTGAGCTGATATCTGATCCTGAATATAACTTACATTAATTGAGGCTTATGAGATTTTCTTCCTTAATTTTTTCAATCTTTTTTTTTGACATATAGTTTGAATTTGCATTTATTTACATTTGTATGTATGATTTAGAAAACATCTATTTTTGTTGGTAAAAATGATCAACATGTTCTGTAATTTTGTAGAAAACACTTAAATTTACAGATTCTTACATTTTAATTATTTTAAGATTATTTTAACTCCTTTATAATATATGCCAAAATTATATACTCTGATTTATAATTATAATGTACAGTCAAAATGTAAAAAAATTGTGTTTTCCTTAATTTTATTATCAATCCTTTATATATGTATTCTATATAGTATCTTCCTGAAATAGTTTAATATATGCCAATTAAGGTTATAGCATTATACAAAAATGCTATGTAAAATGAACATAATTTGTAAAAAGACTGTGATGCATCATGATAAAATATTGTTCTACTTTCAAATTTCTTCCTGGATAAATTGAGAGTGGTCATGCATACCTGTGATCTCATCACACAGGAGTATGAAGCAGGAGCACTGCCATAAGTTTGAGAACAGTCAGGGGACATAGTAGCTATATGTTTTGTCCACAATTACTGTGTTTCAGACAATATTTGAATAGCTGTAAACTTGTGATTACCATATTTTATGTTTCTGAGATCACTGGCAGCTGAGCACAAAAAATAAGGAAATTTTAATTCTATATAATGAAAACTCACATATTATATGGCCAAAATGTTATGAGTTTATCTATCAGTATCATTTGCTTGTTTGTTTCTTTATGCTTTATTCTTATTTTACTCATGGAGCACTCTGAAAACATACCCAAGAGGAGCAAGGAATCAACAGAGCCTAGTAAGATAGTCTAAACCTCTACTGTTTGAGGAGAAATAGTGCATCCTATCTTCCATTCATAAATCTTGCAAGATGTTTTACCACCAGCAAAGAAAAAATCAAATTGTCTATAACTATCTACAGTTATAATATTATGCTGTCTTCCTGCTTCTAGGAGCTTATTGCTTACATTGGTGAAGCTCAGCATGAGTTTATTCCAACAAATGCTAGTCCTGATTTTATCTGTACTTTTTTCCTTACTAAAACTTCTTCCATACATATAAATTATTATATTTTATTCCTTTGATAATAGGAACACTCCTTAGCAGGAGTTTCATTTTCCACATCCCTCTCTCATGCTGCATTTATAATTTATATCAGTTTTTACAATCTGGTACTTTACATGTTTGTTCTTTCACTTTTGTGGTATTTTAATTGAATAAGATCAACTTTTAAAAAAAAAAAACTAGAACATGTTTAGTAGGCTTGTTTTAAAGAAAATGAATCTGGAGCACATAGAGATTAAAGAAGATTTTATACAGTTGCAACCTTTTCTCCTGAAAATTACATAATATACTTCTTATTTAACTTTTTAAAATCCATTGTTTGTATATGTCATGTTTTATGATCATTTCTTGGTTTTACGGTTACCTAACTTGGTTCCATAATTTAGTTATTGTCAAAGGTGCTGGAATGTATGACTACATGCACAAGACTGTATGTTATATCCCCTTACAGTCCTTCAGGTACATACCCAGGTATTGTAAACTACATCAAAAAGGAAAATCCATCATAATAATTAAAATCATCATAACAATATCCGTAAGAGTTGGACTAGTTATATTTCCAATAGCAGTATATGTTTTCCCTTTTGTCTACATCCAAACAAGTATTTATTGTTGTTTGGTTTCATAATGACTAATATTCCAAGTATCAAAGATGGAATTTTAATGCAGTTTTGATTGAATTTCTCTGATGATTTGTGATAATGAATATTTTTTCATATGTTTATTGGTACTTTCAGTGTTATCTGCAAGTTGTTCATTTCATTAGCCATTTATTTATTGGGTTATATTCTTGTTGTTCAATTTCTTGAGGCCTTTGTATGCCCTATACAATATTCTTCTGTCAGATATGTGACTGACAATGATTTTTATCTCATTTCATGGGCTGACTCTTCACTTGGTTGTTTCCTGTGCTATATGGATGCTTTGTAATTTCATGAAGTCCCATTAGTCAATGGTTTCCAGTATTTCCTGAGCAACTGGACGTCTGTTCAGAATGTCCTTGATTATGTCTGTAATATGAAATGTTTCCATACTGTTTCTCAAACACTTTCAGAAGTTCAGGAATTACATTAATATCTGTGATCTACTTGAAGGTAATAGTTGTACAGAATGAAAAATAAGGATACAGTTTTATTTGAGAAAGGTGTAGTGTTAACACAGGGAAAGATCTAACTGGCATTCAAATGCTCATGAAAATGGATACATTACAAAGAGGTGAGTGAAAGTAAGCTCCCACCCATGAGGACAGAGGAGGTCAAAGAACTGAATAAACAAAACAAACCTAACTACCACTAACATTTTGAATTCTGTAAGACAAGAATACTTTTACTTATTTCTGAGGAAAAAAAAGAGAGATGGAGAGATATAAAGGGTGTGTCAATGTTTCCTGCCTCTGCAAATTAACTCCTGCCATATGTGCCACTTAGTGCATCCAGCTTCATGTGGGTACCGGGAAATCAAACATGGGGCAACAGACTTTTCAAGCATGTACCTTTAACTGCTGAGACATCTCTCTACCTTAGAAATAATTTGATGTAGGTAAATTTTACTTTTATAAACCCCTCATTAAAATATCATAACCCAAAGAATAAATGTTAAGGTATGTGGCTTTGATTAGTGTGATTTTTATTTTTATAAGATAGAATTTTGTCTTTAAGTACACTCAGGATTATGTCTCTTAAAATTAAGTAGTTTTATAATTTAGGAAAGTTTTGTTGTAAGTCCTGCTTCCAACTATTTCCTTGTTCCAGTAGAGTGGCTCCACTTTACATGATGTTTCATATATTAAAAAAAAAAAAAAAAACAAACAAACAAACAAAAAAAACGAGCCAGGCATGGTGCACACCTTTAATCCCAGCACTTAGGCAGAGTTAGGATTGCTGTGAGTTCAAGGATACCCTGAGAATACAGAGTGAATTCCAAGTCAGCCTGGCCTAGAATGAGTGAGACTTACCTTCAAAAAACAAACAACAGCAACAACAAAAAAGAAACTAAACAACTAAATTTCACCTACTAGGAAGGCATTTTATCACTGAGATTCAATTCAGTTCCATAAATTAACTCTAAGGTAATATTAATTTGCTGTTGGTTGATTCAATTTTCCAGAAGGGTCTCAAGACAATCACCCCCATTACTGAAACTTCCTCAAAAGAAAAGTAAATCTCTTATGTTATTCCCTCTTCTGGTAAACATTGCAACCCATAAGAGTAAAGCAAAATAAATGAGACAGAAGGAGGTGGAAGATGCAAGTGTAAAAATACTTTCTATCTTCTGGGTTTTTGTTCCTGAATAAAATATTTGTTCAATGAAACAGAGGCAATGACATTCCTCATGGATAGAATACAAACACAAGAAGACTAGAGACTGGATAGGAGGTTGATATCAGAGGTCTTCCTCAGTTGTTCTCCATCTTCTGTACTGTGGGAGGATCTCTCACTTGACCCCAGAGATCACTGATTCAGCTTATCTAGCCAGACATCCCTTGCCTTCACCTTCTATTATGAGCAGGGTATTGTATATAGGTGAGCCACTACATATCTGTCACACACAGGTTCTGAGAACATGAACTCAAGGCTTCACAGTTGAGTGGCAAGAGCCCTCTCTCCAACTCTGAAATGTTTTCATATGTAAAGATATCTATAGTTTCTGGCAAACATGGATAAAACATCTATAAACAGTTGTGTGTGAGTTAGAGAGAAAAGAGTGGTCAATTGCTGTAAATCTGACAGGAGAGGGATTGAAAAATGAGGACATAAATTTAAGGAGGAAAATAAGAATTAGAGCCAAAATGCCTATATCCTAAAGTGTAGAATTCTGAAGACATGAGTTCCAATGACAATTGAACAATAAATTGTGTAATAACATTGAACATATATTGATAATATTTTAATACATATATGTTTGAAAATAGACATACAAATGTTACTACCCACTGACATTCATGAAGTGCTCCAATAAAGAACCTTTCCATGCTTTATTTAATACATTTTAGGAACATCATAATTGTAAACGAAATTCATAAGTGTTGCTTTTACTTTCTGATATTAAAATAGAGAAAAACAGCCTGATTTTTCAGGTTAAGAAAACTTTGAAAATATATTTTATTTAAGGGCCAATGTATCTCAACAATTTTTTCATGGCCTCTTTTACATCTTTGTTCCTCAAACTGTAGATGATGGGATTTAGCATGGGGATGACAATGGTATAGAACGTTGACACTACCATGTCATGCTCTAAGGCGTAGCTGGAACTCGGTCTCACATACATGAAGAGGATTGTCCCATGATAAATGGACACTCCTGTGAGGTGAGCTCCACATGTAGAGAACACTTTCCTCCTTCCTTCAGCAGAGTGCATCCTCAGAATGGCCAATAGGATGAAACCGTAGGAGACCAGGACAATCAGGATGGTGACGATCTCAATGGAGCCCACACAGTAGAAGAGAAGAAGCTGGTTTATGTGAGTGTCAGAGCAGGAAATGGCAAGCAGTGGAGGAATATCACAGAAGACATGCTTGATTTCATTGGATCCACAGAAAGAAAGGCTAAAGGTAGCCACTGTGTGGATGGTAGCATGTGTGATTCCACCAGCATAGGAAGCGATGATGAGTGGCACATAGACCCTGGGTGACATGCTCACTGTATACAGAAGTGGGTTGTAGATGGCTACATAGCGGTCATAAGCCATTGCCGCCAACAGAAAGCACTCTGTGGTCCCAAAGGTGACAAAGAGGAACATCTCTGCCACACAGCCGGGATATGAAATGGATTTATCTTCTGCTAGGAAATTAGCCAACATCTTTGGGGTGACAACTGTAGAGTAGCAGGCATCCAAGAATGACAAAACACTCAGAAAATAGTACATGGGGTTGTGGAGCCGAGAATCCCCTATGACCAACAAAACTAATCCCAAGTTTCCTATTAGTGTAAAAAGGTAGACGGCAAGAAAGAAGAGAAATAAAAACATTTGCAGGTGAACATCATCTGTGAAGCCCATTAGTATAAACACAGTGACTTCACTCACATTGTTCTCTGGGATCCTGTATGCATCCATGTGTGATGCAATCTTTGATAGCTCAGGCTTTGGTTATAGGGTGCAAAGGCCATATGCAGTGAATGCAGAGTCCATCAAGTACGTGTTCAATCTTGCATTCAGGAAAGGCATAATGAAACCCTTTTTTGGTGGGATCAGTTTTGATGATGAAGTGAGTCCAAGTGGATGCACTAGTCTGTTTATAAATCAAACAAGATAATTTTAATTTGTGCCTAAACAGGTCAATAAAACTTAATCTCATTGTTATAAGCTTATATTCCTTGTCATTTTTTCTTTGACTTTCATATTACTTTGTGTTCAAATTGGAAAGGCCAAAGAGACATTTTAGGTTTAATACAAAGTCCATGGAGTGATTTTCCTAATGTAATTTAAAAAATGGAATTAAGGGGCTGGACAGATGGTATAGTGGTTAAGTGCTTGCCTGTGAAGCCTAAGGACCCCAGTCGAGGCTCCATTCCCCAGTACCCACATAAGCCAGATACACAAAGCGGTGCATGGATCTGGAGTTCATTTGCAGTGGCTGGAGACCCTGACATGCCCATTCTCTCTCTGTCTGCCTCTCTCTCTCTCTCTCTCTCTCTCTCTCTCTCTCTGTTGCTCTCAAATAAATAAATAAACAAAAAAAATTAAAAATGGAATGAAGAATATTTAAATAATGAAATTGAACAGTGTGAAAAATCATTTAGTAAGTATTACATCTAGAAAGTGAGATGAATTTGCCATACTTTTCAAATTCATGCACACCAGCCTTTATGACAAATGCATTTCAGGTCCTCTGAAAATTAACTCAATTTAATAGTACCTACATTGTTGTGATGAACATAGATGCACCTTGTCTGAAAACAAAAACAAAAAGTATCATTTTAACAGTTACTTTTACTTTTCTTTCTTGAAACTATCACATACTCATTTCTGTTTCTTTTTCTTTTTGAAATAATTACACTTTTTTTCTAATATTAACATAATAGTAATATGTCTCAATGGCTATTATTAATGCAAATCTTGAGGTTATAAATAATTCATGGTTGTTAACTTAATGTATTGTGGTTCTTATGGAATTGCTAAAACTACTACAATTAAATTAAAATCAAGCAGTAATATGCAGTAGTGTTTTGGTAGAAGCTATTGCAAAATTAAAAATCATGATATGCACCACAAATTTGCAAGAAGGAAAGAAAGCTGGAAAGACATCTATAAGGGATATAATGGAGTTCAATGGTACATGTTAAACAAAATTTGTTGCAAGATTCTAGCATGAATGGAAGCAATGTAGTGTGATTCCCTAATATTCACAGTAATGTGACTCCCTAATATGCACAAACCCTTAAATTCAATCTCCAGATTTGGGCAAAATAAATCATCACTATGGGTTTTGATTTTCCTTCAGCATCTCATCCTATAGCAGACTGCCTTCCCCATTGGGAAAAGCTCATTGTGCAACTAGCCTGGTTGAATTTCTTGTGATCTACCAATGATTTATATTCATTAGGAAACCTACGAGGAGGAAGGAACAGGAGTAGTAGTTCCTGAGTTACTAAACTACTAGTCAATGTGACTGATGCTAGGGGTAGGGTTGATGTATTCTGTGGAACAACCCATGAAATAAATGATTCAGTATCCTTTTCCTGATGAAAAAGCTGAGACCCAGCTAAAGAAGGAATCTGACTGCATCAGAGAGTTAAGTAGCAAAACCAAGATTCTTCTGCCAGTTGCTCTATGCTCACACTCATGAAATTTCCTTGGAAATTTTTTGCAGACATTTGTTATACTGCAATACATGAATCATCCTCTTTAAAAAACAATACAGGGGCTGGAGAGATGGCTTAGCAGTTAAACACTTGTCTGTGAAGCCTAAGCACCCTGGTTCAAGGCTTAATTCTCCAGGACCCACATAATCCAGATGCACAAGGGGTGCACACATCTGGAGTTCATTTGCAGTGGCTGGAGGCCCTGGCGTGCTCATTCTCTCTCTCTCCCTACCTGCGTATTTCTGTATCTCTCTCTTTCTCTCAAATAAATAAATAAATAAAATATTAAAAAAACAATACAAAATCACATTTTCACTTACTTAAATTCTCTTATACATTCACTAAGCTTAAAAAGTATATGAAAATTTAAAAAAGTTTAAGCCAGACAAGGCAGTACACACCTTTAATCCTAGCACTTGGGAGACTGTAGAAGGATCCCTGAGTTGAAGGCCTGCCAAGGCTATAGAGCTAGCTCTAGCTGAGCCTGGGCTAGAGATAGACACTGCCTCAAAAAATTGCACATTCTAGATCAATTTTCTAAAACTAGGAAATCAACATAGAATTCATTTAAATCCCTTACTAATAAACATATCAGCAAGTGGCATCAAGCCAATAGTTGATTGAAATTTAACTGCCCCTACATTTTGAAACTTTTCTAAAATATTGGTATAACCCTTTGATTTTAGCATCCCTATTCTGCAACCATTTTTTAAAAATAAATCAAAGCCAATTCCTAATTTACAATTATTTTGATCAAATAAGGAAAGAGTTCCTACTTTCTCTTCTCTATATCTTGGAGCACCTATGATTCAATTGTTATGCATCAGTGGTGAAGTGAGCCCTGTCTCTAATTTACATATGAAAGAATGTGGTTTTTTTGGCTTCAAAAGGATTATAGTTTCTAAATATTGTGTGCTTGGTAGAAAGTGTTTTCTCTTACCTTTGGAATTGAGTTTTCCAATCAGTTAAGGCAAGCTGGGGATTTCTTGCATTTTATTTTTTACACAAGGCTCTTTCGCTCTTCTTGAAGTACACAAAGGTCCTCCAGGGAGGAAGCACATGAATTCTCTTCTGGGACAGGAAACTACCAAGGTGATTTTGGTTTTCCCATTGTAAGTAAGAGAAAAATCTGCAATAATGAATTACATGGTATAATTATTACAGAATTGTATTTCAGCCCTTGAAATGAAATTATTCCTTCAAGTAAAAAGTATATTCGTAAGACTAGAAAATAAATATAGTAGATAAGAACAGAATTACTGCTCTAATGCTAATTATGTGGTTTGATGAATTTTTTAAATTCTAGTTTACTTCACTTGGAAATTTAACCTACTTCATTGCCTCAATCTCTCTCTCTTCATATATATGTATATATGCATAACATGACCAAATTTGATATATTTTCAATAAAGATGCTAACTAAACTTATATTAATTTTAAAAGTCTATAATTATGAGTGGTAAGAAACAGTTTTAAGCTTACTGAGAGTTCATTGGAAAAGGAGGCACATGAAAATGCATAATTAAAATGCTCATTCATGACTATGCATATTAATAGGAAAGATTGGTCAATATATAATGAAAGTTCATTGGAGGAGAAAGTGCATGAGTACACATACTTAAGGTACATGTGCATGAATATGCATATTAACAGGAAACTTAGGTCAGTATACACAGAACTACAAAATTCTTTGCAATGAGACATTTTACTATTAAAGATTAGGTAAACTTAAATTTCAGACACTTTAGTTTGACAAGGTCTTTTTCTAACTTGAGACCTCCATGTACTGATCTATAGACTTCCAACTTTCTATGTAGATATGAAAGACATTAAAAGATTGAGATAAAACACAGATGTTCAAAAGAAATAAGCTATATGATAAGAGACAATATTTGCAAAAGACATTTCTAATAAATGACATAGAAAATATTAAAAAAAAAACCGCTGTTATACCTCAGCAATAGGAAAACAAGCAACTCGACTGAGAACTAAGTCAATGACTAGCAGACACCCCACAAAAAGAATAGAAAAATGTAAAATAATCACAAGTAAAGATCCACTGGAAAGGTCAGTAAGTAATCACAAAGTATGACAAGGAGTTTTCCTCACATACCTATCAGAAAGGCCAGAGGCCAAAACACAAGCATAGCTAAGGACAAATAAGAGTGACAACTATACAACATAGTGTGACTATAGATGTGTGATTATCATTGTGTGGAGATAGTTTGCAACTTGGTTAGGTAATTATGGGAGTGTGATTGCTGGGTCTTAATTAGAACTCTTTATTTATTTTTAAAAGTTTTTTTAAAATTATCATTTATTTAGTTGAGAGCGACAGACAGAGAGAAAGAGGCAGAGAGAGAGAGAAAGAGAGAGAATGGGCACACCAGGGCCTCCAGCCACTGCAAATGAACTCCAGATGCATGCACCACCTGTGCATCTGGCTTACATGGGTCCTGGGGAATTGAGCCTCAAACCGGGGTCCTTAGGCTTCTCAGGCAAGCACTTAACCACTAAGCCATCTCTCCAGCGCAGAACTCCTTATTTTTTTTAAGTGAAATCTCACACTTGCCTTTCAAAAGGTCTCTTATATTGCATTTCCATTGTCAATGGCTGAGAAGTAATTTAGTCTATATCCTCTCCAGCATTTGTTTAAGGGAAGAGGGCACTGAGTAAATTGGGGCTCCTGGCATTTCCATTTTTGTAGACTTTTAAGCCTTGGAAGGTGATTAGTATACCCAGGTAGATGGAATTAGATAGTTGCAATACTATCTGAGTATGGGTTACCTGTAAATAAGAGGAGGGAATAAGATTAAAATAACAGTTAAACAGACAAGTTTAAAAGATTAGCAGATTTATCATCATCAGTAATAATAAGCATAATTCTCTTTCATCAGATGCAGAAATCTGTTTTGAAAGCTGCTCACTCCATGGCATGGTATATACCTATCTGTTCCTGTAGAATGATCAGGAATACATACTTAGCATTTGCCCTTGAAAATGTCACATCTACCGTTACATTGTTTTGTATGGTTTGCACTCCTTTTATTTGACCTGTGGGAATTAAGAAAGGAAATTCTATGGGCTATGTTGTCTAAAATATTTAAGATATATTTAGTGTTTAAATTTTTTTTAAATTTATTTATTTATTTATTTATTTGAAAGAGAGAGAGAGAGAGAGGCCGATAGAGAAATAATGGACATGCCGAGGCCTCTAATCACTGCAAACAAACTCCAGACACATATACTATCTTGTGCATCTGGCTTACATAGGTACTGTGGAATTGAACTTGGGTCCTTAGGCTTTGTAGACAAGTGCCTTAACTGCTAAGATATCTCTTTAGCCCTTATTTTTTGAATATAGTTGTTCTGCTAAGTGTTAGAGATCAAATAGGTAACCAAATCTACTATATATCTATCTATCATCTATGTATCTATCTATCATCTACCTATCTATCATCTATCATCTATCTATCTATCAATCTATCTATCTATCTATCTATCTATCTATAATCTATGTTGTTTAGTAACATGGAAAACCATATCTAGAAAACAGAAAATATTTATTACTTAACAATGTAAGTACAGGCAAACATGTTAACATCCTTGGAAACAATTTTTATCAGCAAAATATAAATATTGTATCTGCAACTTGTATTTAGTTATAGTGTCCTGGTGAAAGTCACCAGGTTTTTTAAATTAATTAATTTATTTACAATGCAGGAGAGAGAGAGAGATAATTGACCCACCATGGCCTCTAGCTGCTATAAATGAACTCCAGATGCATATGACACTTTGTGCATATGACATTATGCTGGTATTAAGAAATTGAACCTTGGTTGTTAAGCTTTCCTGGAAAGTGCCTTACCTCTGAGCAATCTCTCCAGCCACAAGCCACCATTTTTTTTTTTAATTGAGCATTATTTCTTGACGGTGTGTACTTCTAATCTTAAAGGAACTTCTAGGAGGGCAACCTTTTATCTCAAGGGACAACCATCAGTTAGACAGAAATTTCACTTGAGAAATAATAGGCTTAACAACCATGGGTATACATAGTATCAGGTTATTCCTCATAGTTAATTTGGCATCCTCAGGAATAAGAAGGGCCATTTTTGTCAGTGCCTGCAGGCAGGGTAGCCTGGAACTCTCAAATTTTCTTGTCTCTACTTCTTGAGCATTTATTTGCTGGCATGTACCACCACAACTGGAAGAACTTTGTGAGTCTCAAGAATGTTCTAAGATGCTTGAGGATCCCAGGGAGTTAGCAAGAGATAATACCTCCTCTCCTTTCAAATTAATGCTTTAGTCTCTCTGAACAAAACAATCTCAAATACTTTATAGTTTCTTGGCACAGTTGAGTCCAGGAACTTAAAGCCTTATAATTTCTATCTATCGGGAAATTGAGAATTCTGAGGGATTAATCTAAGGCTTTGGGTCAGCTCTGGATGGTCTCAGAGATAGAAAAGAGTTAGGCACAGAAAACCTCAGTCCATTTCTTTCTCTTTTTGTAAAACAGGTCTAGCTGGAAGTTGATATTATTCCCTCAGGGGACCAGTTTTCCTTATCTCCTAGAGGGTCTGTTGCATGGTCTCTGTTACTTAGAACAAGAAATCCTGTGCAAAATTCACTGTTTACATCATACTTAGATACAGTCTAAGAAAATCTATGCTGAGGATGTATGACTACTAACACATAAAACAAAATACAATGTACTGGAAAATCTCCCAAATCTCCTTTGCGCATTTCTCTAGAGTGTCCCCTAGAGATCTTTTCTCTCTTTGTCAGCAGCCACAAGAAAAGTGACTACAGACTTTTTTGGGTTACTGGTTTCATACCAACATAGTCTGATATAAAACTGTATCTTGTTCTGCCTCATTAGCACCCATGAGAAGAAGAGCCAGAAAATTTAGCTGATCCCTTACTTTATGACTCTATACTAGCACTTAGGATTTAGATGACTTTTTAGATGATCTTTGCAGAATCGATGGCTGATCTCTTCTTAGGCATTCACACATTTAGTCTCTAAGCCCATCTCAGCCACGAAAACACTTTTGGGGGGAGGGAACTATATAGGATGAATACTGAGACATGTATGACAGGGAAGCCAAATAGCTTCTAGTAACTATATGAGATAGGGAGATTCTTCACCCCCTTGTGAATTCAGCCTCTAATAAGTTTTGGAAAAAAAGATATTTTTACTCTTATTCTTGAATCTAGATAGGATGCAAGCATGATGACATTCAGAGTAAATTCCTCATAAAAAGTTGTCAGGCTACCTGGAAAGCCTTAGAAAAACATAGTGTAATTTACCATTAGTAATAGAGAATATAAAACCATCTACAGGTAAAACATCTTGTTTCATCTAAACAAAAAGCAAATCAGAAAACATCAAACAGATATGGTCACTAGCAAGTATCTCTAATAACTGATCTATTGTCTCAGACCCTACATGGCTGACATTAGTATTCATTTGTTCTCTGTGGTAGTTTGAATATATGGCCCCCAATATATTCAGTGTTTTATTAGTTTATAGTTTGCATCTGCAATCACCTTGCTAGAGGCAATGTCACTGGGCATTAAGGTGTGGTGGTGGTTTGGGATTCCATTGTAAAGATATGCAAAGTGTGCCTAGCAGGAGTTCCTGAAGTGTGCTGTGGCTTTTGGCTGTAGCTTTGCTCTGTGTACTGTGTGGCTGGTTGGTTTTTCTCTCTCTGCTTGGCCCTGTGAAGGCAGGCCACTTCTCCTGCCATTATGGAACTTCCCCTGGATCTGTAAGCTTCAATAAATAATATCCCTTCCTCCATAACTGTGCCTGGTGTGGAAGTTCATCTCAGTGAACTTGAAGCTGTCTGTTACATTCTCTGATCCTCATGTCCAACCATGATACAAGTTATCGACAGTCCTGTGGTTCCTGCTAGTCAGGTCTGGCTGTGGCTTGGGGTCCCTTGGAAGTCACCCCATCACTCTTTGCCACCAAGCACAGGTGGGTTCTTGTGGGTCCAGGCACCCCTCTGGGGACTCTATAAGTCCCACATAAGTGTCCCTGTGTGCACATGCAGCTTAAATCTGTGTCCCAGGGAATTGCCAGAGTAACAAACAGCACAAGCAGAGCAATCCCAGGTATAATCTGCACCATCCTCCACCCCACAGTAGTTAAAACTCAAGTTAATGTTTCACAGAGTAAACACAAAATATATCCTGACAAAACTCAGTCAGCATTGTACCCACAGCCTTTTCATTTTGCTAGGGGCTTTAAAATCAGGCAGAAAGAAAAAAAAAAATGATTTTAGTAAATGATTCTCAGAGAAACTTTCCAAATCTACCATTTACCAAGTTTTAAATGAGTCCAGTTTTACTCAGAAGACAAGAACAAGGACAGAACAGATCATACCTACTGCCATGAGGAAGGCAGGAAGCAGGGGACCACCTACCCTCAGACATTCCCAACCCATGCACCAATAGTGAAATGAGAATTTGGCGGTTTCCTCTGACAATGCTCTGATATATGTCAGCCACTGATAATCTTGGGGTGTCATCAGGTTCTTGTCTGATGAATTTGATGAACAAATTGCAAAAACCAGAGGGTAATGTTCATCAAGATTTGATTATTGCATTGAGTTTTAAGGAGGGAGTGCTTTAAGAAAAGGGGAGCTTACAGGAAGGAAGGCAGAGCTCTTGTACAAGGAGACAAGAGGGCTTTTAAAAATTCCAGAACTTAAGAGAACAAAGCAAGGCTGAGCTCTTACCCAGGGAGCAAAGAGAGGGTTTGGGAAGCCTACCTTGAGATTCAGGTTGTGTTTTTTTATCAGCGGCCCCCAAATGCGCGGCTGGTTTAGGCAGTGGAATTCTGACAGCAGGTATCTGGGGTCAGGATTTCTGGCAAAGGGCAGCCTTCTCAGAAATTTTAATAGCCTGTGAAGGGCCTTCTCAGGAAGAAATGAATGGGCTCCCTAAGGGGAAAGGAACAAAAAAAATGTCCAGATCCTTCTGATGTCTGTGATCTGTAGAAAACTATAATGGCTTTGGTTTTCCCCTACAGGCCAAGGATAATTTCCATATTCAGCTTGGGGTCCTACTACCCCTAAATTGCTTCAATGTGACCTATTTCTGCTTTCTTCTCCTCCCCTATTGAAACTTTCCTCTGAGTTCTCATGGCCCTGCTCATTTGATAACAGCAATCCTTTACTGAAGGGGACCTGGCTATATAAAGGCAGAGTGTCCTGGCAGTCTGTGAGGTCCTCAGAGCCAGCGCGCTATGGCAGTTTAACAGTACCTTCTGGAATTCTGCACGTGTCCTCTGTGTTAGATGTACAGTCGTCCATCACCTACAGAGGAGAGAATGCCTCTTTCCGTTTCCCCTTGTACAGTGATTTATTAGTACAGATAGAGGCTCTACTGCACAAAAGAAAACAACAATAACAGCAAGGTCCATCCCAATGTCATTCTCTTACCCTCCTGAAACTTAGAAACTATTGATCTATGTTTCACCATCCTTGTGTGAGATAGATCCTTACAGTGGCCTTGCTGGATAATATGGGATTTCTATTTTTACATTTTTTTGAGGTGCATCCAAATTGTTTTCCATAACACTTCTATTATTTTACATTGCAAACAATAGTATGCAAATGCTACTGCTTTTCCACACTGTTGACAGCAATCAGTATCTTTATTTATTTATTTTTTTTGATAAAAGCTATGATAACTATGGGAAGATGAGGATGCCTCATTTCAGGTTTGAATTGCATTTTCCTGTTTATGGTTCATGTTTTAATCAAGTGTTATGTCTATATCATCTTCTCTGTCAGGATGCCTATCTATAGCTTATGTACATCTATATACCTCTTTTTATGTCCATATACCTCTTTGCCCAGATGTTTAGTTTGCAAACACTGTCTCCAGGTTTGTAGGGTGTCTCTTCATTCTGTTACTATTTTGCTATGAATCATGTTTTTTTTTTTTTTTTGATGTAGTCCCATTTGTCAATTTTTGCTTTTGTTTCCTGTAGTTTTAGGCCTTTTTCAACAGACTTTGACCAATGTAATCATTTTCTTTTCTTTTCTTTTCTTTTTTTTTTTTTTTTTTTTTTTTTTTTTTCGAGGTAGGGTCTCACTCTAGTCCAGGCTGGCCTGGAATTCACTATGTAGTCTCAGGGTGGCCTCAAACTCTCGGCAATCCTCCTACCTCTCTGCCTCCCAAGTGCTGAGATTAAAGGAGTGTGCCACCACGCCTGGCCTCTAATCTAAGCAATCTTTAATGATACAATTCAAACATGATTAATTTACATAATTCATCAACATTATTAAATTATATGTAACATATAATACCATTAAGGATGAATTTAAAAAATATCGTTCTATGAAGTTAAGAATATAAACTCAAAATACATGACAAAAATAACACAAATTGGGGAGGGTGTCAATAGAATTTACTGGACCTTTGGAATAGAAGCGGTAAAGATATATATACAATTTTTGACCTGAGAGTTGTAAATTCATGTTGTAATTCTGGGACATTTGTTAGAAGAAAAGAAAGAAGATTTATAACTGCAAAATTAATACAGGAATAAAATGAAAGGATAAAATACAGTCAAGCCCATAAATGATGGCTTGAAAGATGAGTCAGCAGTTAAAGGCCTGCAAAGCCTTCAGGTCTGTGTTTAATTCACCAGTACTCACATAAAGCCAGATGCACAAAGGGGCACATGTATCTGGAGTTCCTGTGCAGTGACAACAGACTCTGATACAACCAGACAATCTCCCCACTCTCGTCTATATGTGTGTGTGTGTGTGTTATTTATTTATTTATTTATTTATTTATTTATTTATTTATTTATTTATTTATTTATTTTTATTATGGACATACTTAGTATGGATACATAATGTGTTGGTACCATTCTTTTCCTCATCCCTTCCCCCATTCCACTGGAGGCCTGTTTGCTGGTATTCCCCACGGAGTTGTGGGTTATGCGTTGTGAGAGCATCAGTCAGATGTTGGGGGGCATGCAATGCCTCTGGGTCTAATGTCCCAACCTGTGGCTATTACAATCTTTCTGCCCACCCTGGCAAAATTTCCTGGGCCTTGGTGAGTGTGATTTACGTCTACCTCAGTGATGAGCTCTTAGGGGCCTCTGGATCGCTGTTTGGCATGTGTTGAGTATCTTTAGCATGTATCTCCTTCACCCTGGCACTGACTATCAGGCCACCATTGAAGCAGCACTTTTGCTTGTCTCACCAATTCCTCTGTAGTTTCACATGGGCCTTGTCTGAAGTGCAAGAAGCCATTTTGCTCCTTGGATCCTGCTACCTTCTGAAAAAGAAAAACTGATTCTCCAAGGGAGAGTGAAGTCAACATAGGTTAAATGAGATAAACATTATTAACTTAGGGAGAATTTGATGGATGTAGCCCCTCTTTTAGCAAAAGACTAGTGGGAACTTGACATTGGATAACATAATCTTTGTCTCCATGGGATTCTAACCTGGTTCCTAGTTACAGATATGGGTTCCTTTCCACTGAGTGGACTCTTTATCCAAACAGAAAGCTATTGCATATTTTTTATTAGAATTCACAGTTCACAAAATTACATGTCATGAAGTCATAGTTTTAAGTTTTTTCTTACATAATTTAGAGATTACTATTTCTCTTACAATTTAAGTTAAATACAGCTGTTTACAATTTCAATGGATTAACAGTGCAGTGTGTTTGAGTGATCATAAAACCTTTGCTAATAATAAAAGAAGCAAATAGAGCAAAAGGTAATTTTACATTATTATACTTTGTACATAACTATTAAATTGTGTTAACATTAAATTTCTCATATCCCCAGTGTGTGGAAATTTCCAGGAAAGCAAAATTTACAACTGGTGTCAAAGCCAGATCAGAAGATTTCTAAGGTCTTAAATTTCTTAACTAATAATCAAAAAAGGGCCAATTTTCAAAGCCATCATTTTTATAATGACAATAAATTCATTCATTTTATGAATGCCAACACCTACTTTTTACAGAGCTATTTATTTTTTTATTATGCAAGAATTATTCCTGATGTTATTTTGAACCAGAAGCTAATTGGGGCATATTCCCCATGGATTATCTGTTGGGGTTTTACTAACCATTGCATAAATAGATATAAACAGTGTAAATTAACCATGTTCCTAGTACAACCAAATATGAACTGGCTATTTGACAGGTAAGAGAAATTTATGCTTTCCAGAATATATTTTAGAAGGACTACATTATCAGGATGAACTATTATTATTCTAAAATTTTAGCTATTAAACATATGGTATAAAACCCTTTAATCCTGTTGGTTGCAAAAATGAATATAATGCATTTGTTGGTTCCTGGCATGTATAAAATTTACTATAAGCAGGTTAAACTAACATTCCCTTATAAACAAGCAAAATAGAATACGCTGATGCTATGCATTCAGTTGTAATTATGAATGTCCCATACTGAGCATATGTTTTAGTTTTCCTTCAGAAGAAGAAAGATCATTTCAAAGTATGTACAATAAAAATTCTGCAAATGGAAATCAGGAGACTTACAATTTGATATAATGCATTTTAGAATATTTTATTTATTTACTTATTTACTTGCAAGGACACAGAAAGAGCGAGCCTAGGAGAGAAAGAGTGAGAGAGTAGGTGCACCAGGGCCTCTAGCCACTGCAAATGAACCCAAAATACATGTGACACTTTGTGCATATGGCCTTATGTTGGTATTGGGCAATCAAACCTGGGACATTAGGCTTGGCAAGCAAACACCTTAACCATTGAGCCATCTCTCCAGTCCTATTGCCAATGCTTTTATGCAGTACAATATAGCAACACCAATGTCTGCTTTTATCTATTGTGGTTGGTGAGGGTTTTGTACATAACTTTTAGTAAGAAGCTGTGGACTATGAAACGTCTACAAATTATATGCATTATATGACAAACAAAAGATTTAATTAGGTACTTGGCATTTATCAGCCATGAGAGTTTGTAAAATTGTAGAATGATGTAATATGCATGAACACTGCAGCAAGTGCTCAATAAGACATTGAACTTACAACAATCCTTTAGCCTCAGGTTCCCAGATGTTTAGATTGAAAGCATGAACTACAATGCTCGGCAGTCCTATATTATTAAACTCTGCAAGAATCAGTCATTTTCCACTTATAACTCTGATTCCTTTTCATATATATCCATACTGACCAAGTGTTGTAGTCAAGTTCACATTGCTGGAAGAAATCACCCAACCAAGAACAGCTTGTGGAGTGGTGGGGAGGAGAGGTTTATTTTGTCTTACAGGCCTGAGGAGGAGGCTCCATGATGGCAGGGAAAATGATGGCAGGAGCAGAGGGTGGACATCACCCCCTGGCCAACATAAGGTAGACAATAGCAACAGGAGAGTGTGCCAAACACTGGCAAGGGAAACTGGCTATAAAACCCATAAGCCCACCCCCCAACAATACACTGCCTCCAGGAGGCATTAATTCCCAAATCTCCATCAGCTAGGAACCTAGCAGTCAGAACACCTATGTTTATGGGGGACACCTGAATGAAACCACCACACCAAATTCAACACTATGGAGGTTCTCTTTTGCTGTTTAGTAAAAATACCTGTCTCAAGTCAAATCTACCTTCAACAGTGCAGTGTGTACCATTTCATTTACTCAAAACAAGTTCAAACGCAGTTTTAAATTGAATCATGATAATATGTATGTATAGTTTTATATCAACAAATCACACAACCTACAAAGCCATGCTCTTTGATGAATTGTCCAAAAACTTATGGGCTTGCAGAATAAAATCAGAATAATTTAAATATAACTTCCAAAATGATTTAGTTCTGATAACATGGTAATTAATTAAATATTAACCTCAGGATTTTGCTTTTCAATAATTTCATTATAATGAATTCATAGTAAATAAATCCTATATTCCTTATATTCAGACCAATATAACACTGAACTCTATCTTGTGATCCCTAGACACAACTGAAAATAGATTTCATCATATTAATCCAGGCTGTATTTTTAAAATAGTTTATTTATTTATTATTTGCAAGTAGAGAAAGACAGACAGAAAGGGAGAGAGAGAGAGGAAAGAGAGGGAGAGAGAATTATACTCCAGGACCTCTAGCCGGAGCAAACAAACTCGAGATTCATGTATCACTCTGTGCATCTGGCTGTACGTGTGTACTGAGGAATCAAACCTTGGTTGTTAGGCTTTGCTGGCAAGCACTTTAACCACTGAACCATCTCTCCAGCCCAAAACTATATTTTTAAAATTCTGCTTGTCCCTCATATATGTAACATACTTTGATCAAGCTGTGAGAACACTGGGAGCAGAGCCATCACAAAACATACACCTACAAACAAAAGAATCAAGCACTCATTTATATGCAAAACCATAGCATTAGAGAGGACATATTTTCATCTTTCCCAAAAGAAATAATTTTATCATATGTGTTCCCTTATTTGAAATTTTACATGGAAACTAAGTTTTAATTGGGTCCAGCCTCTCACAATCCAACTATTTATTATTTCACAGGAAAATACTCCTGATATATATTTTTTAGCTTTTGATATCCATTTCTTATGAAATTGTGCTTTTGGTAGACTCTCTATCTCACTCTGTTGCTGCCCTTCTACTGGTTTTGCTCTTCTCCCTCCATAGCCCACTTCTGCTTTCATGTCACATATCTAGCCCCACACCACTTCTGTGGTGGTTTGACTAGATAGGACATGTTCAGGGTGGTATGGCCGTAGACAGTGGTGGTTTGAATTAGGTACCCCCATCAACTCATGTGGTATGAATGCTTGATCTCCAGTTGATAAAAAATTGGCAATTGTAGTCTTTCTGGAGGACATGTGTTGTTGGGGGCGGGCTCATGGGTATTACAGTCAGCTTCCATCTGCCAGTGTTTGGCACACTTTCCAGATGTTGTTGTCCAACTGATGTTGGTCAGGAGGTGATGACCACCCTCTGCTCATGCCTAGTTTTTCCCTGCCATCATGGAGCTTCCCTTTGAGTCTGTAAGCCAAAGTAAATCCTCCCCGCCGCCACACACACTCACACACACACACACACACACACACACACACGATGTCAGCAACATAAAGGCAACTGCAAAAACTTCCTTTAAGACCTCTTTTCCTGCCTCACCAATGATGATGGAGCAAATGAACTCAAAGTTAAAATAATTCATTTTAAAATTATTTAATATTAGGAAGCAGCATTGGTATGTCACCCAATTAATCCAATTAAAGAAAATAATCACTGGCAATTATTACAGCCTTAATTCAAACCCACCACTCCCAGCTCTCTTCAAGCATTTCCAGCACTTCCTACTAGCTAGGAAGTTACTTTCCTTTATCCCTTTCTCATTCCAGGTCCAGGTTTCCATCAGTCCATCTCAGTTCTTTATCAGTTGTCTTGTCTATATAGTTAATATAAATGGAATAATAATATAATCACTGTGTTATGTCATGTACTTGATATATTTTTCAGGATTGACTGTATCTGACCATATATTAATACTGTATTACTTTTATGAACAGGGCTCTGTGAATAATTATTTCACCAAACCCATGATCAACAGTACCTCTAAAATGAAAATATTAGAGAAAATAGAACATATTCATATGTGGATATGTGTGTGTGGAGATGCATGGATGCATGCATATATTTTCTCATACATGTGAAGCCAGAAATTTACATATGATATCCTCTTGATCATTCACCACTTTTTTTTTTTTTTTTTTTTTTTTTTTTTTTTTTTTACTGTTGCAGGGTCTCTCACTTGTATGAAAACTCACCAATTTGGCTTGTCTAATTAATAGGTTGTCCTGAGGATTCTGTCTCTCCCTCCTGACCACTAGGATTATAAGTAGACAGTTATGTCCATCCTGATGGGCATTAAGTTCTAATCTCAAGCCCCATTCTTGCAAGGTGAGCACTTTACCCACTGAGCCATTTTCCAACTTGAAAAACATACAACAACAAAATAAATCTCACATTGTATCAGAGCAATTCTGCACATTACCATGAAATGAGACATTTAAGTAATACAAATAAATATGTAAAAATGTATTTTAAAATAATAAAACAAATATTTTAAATTTCTTTTAAATACCATTATTTATTTGCTAGAATGACACACACAGAGGATGAGAGAGATAGAGAGAGAGAGAGGAAGAGAGAGAAAGAGAGAGGAGAGAATAGGTATGTTGGGATCACTAGCTATTGCAAAGGAATTCCAGACACCTGCCTCACTTTGTGCATCTGGCTTTATGTGGGTACAGGGGAATCCAAACTGGGCAGCCAGATTTTGCAAGCAAGCATCTTTAACTAGTGAGGCATATCTGCAGCCCCCAAATATGTAGAATTTTAATAGCCAGGATTGCTTAATTTATCATTGAAAAAGGGAAATGAAAAAATAAACAATTTAAGATAGTTGTATGAAACATGCTGTCCTAATTATCATGGTCCATCTTCCCTTTCAAAATTACCCTTTTTAGTCAGACAATTCCAGTAAATTCAAATGCAGTTATAAAATGTTTAGAAGTGGGGTGGAGAGATGGCTTAGCAGTTAAGGTGCCTACCTGCTAAGCCTAAGAATGCCAGTTCCATTCTCCAGGTCCCACATTTAGCCAGATGCAGTGACTCTAGGGTGCAATATCACACTTGCCCACAAGGCGGCACACACATCTAGAGTTCTTTCACAACAGCTGAGAGGCTGCTGGCGCACCCATTCTCTCTCTCTCTGACTCTCCCTCTCTCTCTGTCTCTGTGTCTCCCAAAAAAAAAATGTTTAGAAGTTATCTTGTCAAATATTATACAGGGAGACCTTATTGCATATGATCAAACTAGTTTATCATATTATATCTTTATGATTTATTTTTAAACAAATTCATCCTCCAATATTTATGCAAATCTTATAAAATAAAAATATTTTCATCATACAGGAGAGCAGATTAGAGTAAATCTTTTTTGAAATTTTTCAAATTCAAAAATTCTGACATTTCTGAGATTTGTTCACTGATATATCATGTCTTTGTGCCAAGGGCCAAGCCCAGCTTCAGTGAGGTCCTTAAAGGAAATGCAGAGTCAGCAGGGAAAGAACAAAAGATACCAGGTTGCTGTTCAGGGGAATCAGGCGTCTTTGCCTTCCTCAAAACCCTGTGTTTTATTTATACTACTACAGAACAAAAGCAGGCTTCTCAGCCAAGAACCTTTTCAATATCATGTGCTTAACCTTTCCCTAAATTTCGATTTCCATGAATACTTCATTAAGTATATAGAATTTTCCCCTTAAAGTAGATTCTATTAGCAATAAGAGCAGATTATGTCAGCAAAGTGCTAGACAGACTGTTTCATACTGAAGGGCCATTCTTCTAACTTTCTTATACATTCCTTATAGCCAAGCTTAGCACAATACTTATTAACCTGTTTTATTAAAGAGCTCTTTTGTTCTCTGGATAACAAACACCAAGCAGGGCCTGATCAAGCAAGCCTTTCCAAAAAGGGCAATGAACTATAGCATACCCATTTTCCATTCTTATTCACTACATGGCCTAAGTTTTCATCATAAATTCCTGTAGAGGGTAGAGGTCAGGCAATAGGACCAGGAAACCTAAATGTATTTGCCTTAGCTCCTCGAGGTGGACTTTGGAATTTCTGGTGTTGTAATGGGAGGATCAAGTAATTCTTTTTGCTGTAAGTTTGCAAAGAATTCCTTATTAGTTATATTCTTATATTTATCTAGGGAGCATAAGTCTGTACAAATGGTTTTAGTTTCATTTTCTTTCAGCCCTCTTCTTTCTCTACAGCAGGGAACAGCTTGAGTTTACTTTTCTTGAAAGCCTAAAAGAGACAGGAGTGCTATTGCCATTAAAAGAATGAAACAGAGTGGCTTCAGTTTTATCATGAAGTTCCAGCCATGTGGAAACCTCCTCCTAGCGGGGACCTTGTCCAGCAGCAGGAGTGATCTTGCCTCCACCGTCTTTGGATGTTGGACACAACTTTTCCCATCTACTTGCAATTTAAATGTGATCTAATATTAAAAGACTCATGAAGGTCAGTGGTAATTTAAGTGGTTAGAATCAGGGTTTGAGAAGTGGTGTGCATGTACCCATGGAGTGAACAACCATCATCTCCATTTCTTTCTGTATGAATGACATAAATTCTTCAACCATCATCACACCATTGAGCACTGCTCTACTGACTAGATTAAATAAAGTAATGTTTACTTGACTCTCATGATTATTTATTATTTTCATAGTACTATTTGCAGATAACCATCTGAATAGCTTCAAGTGTGTGCCCTACGATCTTGGCATGAAGAACATCACTGAAGCTACAGTATTTGTGCTCAAGGGACTTACAGACAGCACTGAACTGCAGATCATCCTCTTTTCTGTCTTTCTAGTCATTTACCTTCTTACCCTCATTGGAAATTTAGGACTGATACTTTTAGTCATTGTGGATTCCAGGCTCCACAACCCCATGTACTGTTTTCTGAGTGTGTTGTCTTCTGTAGACGCCTGCTACTCCTCAGATATCACCCCTAAAATGTTAGTAGGCTTTATGTCAAAAAACAAAAACATTTCATTCCATGAATGTGCAACACAATCATTTCTTGCTGTCACTTTTGGGACCACAGAGTGCTTTCTGTTGGCGGCAATGGCTTACGACCGCTATGTAGCCATCTACAACCCACTGCTGTACTCAGTGAGCATGTCACCCAAGGTCTTCGTGCCCCTCATCATCGCTTCCTATGCTGGGGGAATTACACATGCTATCATCCATACGGGAGCCACTTTCAGCCTGTCTTTTTGTGGATCCAATGAAATTAGGCATATATTCTGTGATATTCCCCCTCTGCTTGCAATTTCCTGCTCTGATACTTACACAAATGAGCTCCTACTGTTCCTGTTTGTGGGCTCCATTGAGATCGTCACCATCCTCATTGTCCTGGTCTCCTACGGTTTCATCCTATTGGCCATTCTGAGGATGCACTCTGCTGAAGGGAGGAGGAAAGTGTTCTCTACATGTGGAGCTCACCTCACAGGAGTGTCCATTTATCATGGGACAATCCTCTTCATGTATGTGAGACCGAGTTCCAGCTATGCCTTAGAGCATGACATGGTAGTGTCAATATTTTACACCATTGTGATACCAATGCTGAACCCCATCATCTACAGTTTGAGGAACAAAGATGTAAAAGAGGCCATGAAAAAAGTTTTGAAGAAAAACTTTTCATATTAAACATTAAAATTTTAAAACTAATTGTTTATTGATTTGATATCAAGTTCTCATAAAACTGTTTTGGTGTTTTTATTACTTAGTTTATAGAGGGTCTTTAAACATCTTATTGAGCACAAACATAAGGTAATTTGATGATACTCCCTTCCTAGTATCCTCTTTTCCCCTCCAGCCCCACCCCTATTCAGCTGGGGACCTTCTTCTTTCCAGTAGTCTTTGTTTTGTTTTTATCTCTCTCTCTCTCTCTTTTTCCTCTGTCTTCTAGGTCAAAATGTTGAATCGCGCAGGCCTCACTGGGTAACAACAACCACTGTGAGGCATAAATGGATCAGTTAGTTCGTGTCCAGAGCATAGTGTGCCAAAAATAGTCTTTCCTACCATGTGGCCCTTACGTGCTTTCTGCCTCATCTTTTACAAAGTTACCTGGGACTTGGGCACGTGGAGGATGTGATAGTGGTAGCTCATTTAGTACTGACTTCTGAGTTCTCAACAGCCTCTTTTTTTTTGGCTTTCATCAATTTAGCATCTCAGTGTGGACTGTTAACTCCATTAGACTGGCTACCAATAAGAGAAGCACTAAGCTTCTTTCCACTCTCTACTTAGGAATGTTCCCAGATTGCTGCTGGGTGTGCTAGAGATAATTCATCCAGTGCTAAGCTTGTCTTTCAGTATCACATTGATGAGTCTAGAGTCTCCTAGTATTCACCAAAGAAGCTTCTCTAGTCAGAAGTGAAAACAGCATCAATTAATTGGCATAAACATATATGTTGAAAAGGTAATTTGATAGGTTCAACATATCTGTACACATCTCTCTATCCAAACAATATTGGCTGTCTAGGGCTAACCCACAGGCTATTGAATAGGTTTTCTTTGCCAGGCATAAATTCTCTCCCACTGAGCAGGCTTCAAACCCAATAAGAAAGCAGTTGAGGGCTGGAGAGATGGCTTAGCGGCTAAGGCGCCTGCCTGCTAAGCCTAAGAACGCTGGTTCCAAGTCCAGCAGTTCCAATCTCCAGGTCCCATGTTTAGCCAGATGCAAAGTGAGGCAAGGGTGCAATGCCGCACTTGCCCACAAGGGGGCACAAGCATCTGGATTTCGTTCACAGCAGCTGAGAGACTGCTGGCATGCCCATTTCTGTCCCCTCTCCCTGTCTATCTCTCTCTGTCTCTCTCTCCAAAAAATAAATAAAAAATAATTAAAAAAAAAAAAAAAGCAGTTGAGTTGATTACCCTCATAATCTATGTTCCACTATTGCACTTGTAGGAGGATCTTGCCTGGCTGGTTGATCGTATAGCTTGCAGGATCCACTGTTTGCTGATACTGTTGATGACTTACAAACAAATTTAAATATTCAAAGCTACGATCTCAATACGAGAGAGAACATGCAGTGTTTGTCTTTCGGTGCCTGAGTTACATTTACTTAGTATAACTTTTTCAGCTCCATCCACTTTCCAACCAATTTAATATCTTATTAAAGCTGAAAAATACTCACATATGCATATGAACCACATCTTCATCGACAGTTTCCATTTTCTAGTTACTGTGAATAGAACAGCCACAGACATGGATGAACACATATCTCTATAGTAAAGGGTAAAGTCTTCAGGGTAAATGCTCAGGAGTAGTATTGCAATGTCATATGGTAAATCTGTTTTTAGGTTTTAGAGAAACTTCCATACTGAGTTCCATATTGGCTGTACAAGTTTATATTCCCACCAACAGGGGGAATATAAAACAAGGCTTCCTTTTTCACCACATTTTCATTAGCACCTGTTGTAATTTGATTTTTAATGATAGCCATTCTGAGCAGAGTGTGATGGAATCTCAAAATAGTTTTAATTTGCATTTTCCTAATGATTAAAATGTTAGAAAAAATTTTAAATGATTTTTGATTTTTTATATTTCATATATATAAAATTCTGATTTTACATTCATAGTATTGGTTCCATTGTCCTCCTCCTTGTCCTCCCTCTTCCAAAGGGACCCTCATCAATGGGGAATGTGGGTCAGAACTAACTCTCATGGCTTATTTTTTATTGGGTTGTTTCAGATTTCTTTACCACTTAGTCTTGTGATCTATCTTACAGAAAGTTCCATATGCTGCTGAGAAAAATATGTATTCTATAGTGTTTACATGGACTATTCGTAAATGTATATATTAGGTCCATTTGACCTATGCTCTCCTTTATCTTCCTTGCCTCTCTGTTTTTGTTTTCTTGAAATGACTTTTCTATTGGTAATACTGGAGTAGTGAAGTCATCCAGAATTATTGTGCTGGTATTTATCACTGGTATTTTATATAATAGATTTTATTGTATAATATTAGGTGTACCTGTGTTGGTGCATATAATTGTAGAATTTTAAAGTCCATTTGGTTTAATGTTCCCTTGGTCAATATGAAATGAAGTTCTTTACCTTTCTGATTAATTTTACTTTGACATCCATTTTGTCACACTTGCTTATTTTCTAGTTTTGCCTGCTTGAAATATCATTTTCCATCCTTTCCCCCTAAGACAGTGTCTGTCTTGAACAGTGAGACATGTGTCCTGAAGGTAGCGAAAATGATTGCTGCTATTTCCTGATTCAGACTGTTAGTCTGCATCTTTTGCTTGGGGAGTTGAGACACTTGATATTCAGAGTTATTGGAAAATGTGTTAGTCCCCTTTAAGCTGATGATTTTGTGGAGTTTGAGTTTTCTTTCTCTTCATTTGCTTAACAAATGTTTTAGCTTTGGTTACTATTTTTCTTCTTTTGTAACTTCTTGAATATGTTTATTCTCTTCTTCAGTACATAGTATTCCATTTAATATCCACTGTAAGACTTAATGCTCATAAATTCCTTTATACCAACTTTTATCATGGAACATTTTCCTAAACATAATTAGAAATGATAGATATTTTGAGTATATTATTTTGGGTTGGCAGCTGTGGTCTTATAACACTTGAAATATACAATTGTATGCTTCTTTCTCTTTTAGTGTTTCCATTAACAAAATAGCCATTATTCTGTTAGGTATTACTTTGTATGTGACAAAATATTTCCCCCTTGATGATTTCAGCACTCTTTCTTTTTCTGAATCTTTAGTGTTTTGATTATAATATGATCTGGGATATTTCCATTCTGGTTCAGTCTATTTTCTGTTCTATATAACTTTTGCACATGTATGGACATTTCCTTCCCAAGATTTGGGACATTTCCATTATTTTATTAAAAGTTGTTTACGATGCCATTCACCTGAAATTCTTCTACTCATATGTCCATAAGCAAGACAATGGGTCTTTTCAAGGTAGGTTTCATTCATCTCTATCAGGTTCCACTCATGTTATTTTGAACCTCTCATTCGTTTTGATTAGTTGGGCCAATTCCTCTTCTTTGTCTTCAAGGTCTGATATTCTGTCTCCACTTGATCCATTCTACTGGTGAGGCTTTGTGTGGAGATTTTTGATCTCCTGTATTTTTTGTTTACTGTTTCATTTCCATTTTATTTTTCCTTCAAAATTTCTATATTTATATTGAGTTCATTTTCATATTCTAGGTATACATCCTCATTTTGTGTAACTATTCTTTTTTATATTTTTAATATTTTATTTGGTTATTTGCAAGAAGAGAAGAGAGCAAGAACCAGAGTCTCTAGCCATTGCAAAAGAACTCCAGATGGATGCACCACTTTGTGCATCTAGTTTTATGTGGATACTGGGAAATTTAACTCATGTCTTTAGGTCTTGCAGGCAAGCACCTTCACAGCTAAGCCATTGTTCCAGCCTCAGCTGTTCATTAAAAACAAAAACAACAAAAAAAAAACTTTATTTTTATTAATTTTAGAGATAAAAATAAATGGAGAAAGAGGTGGGTATAAGAATGGGGGCCCAGGGCCTCTAGCCACTGCAAACAAACTACAAAAGCATGTGCCACCTTATGCATCTGGCTTTACATGGGTACTGGAGAATTGAACCTGAGTCCTTAGGTTTTGCAGGCAAGCACCTGCAAACAGAACTTTGTATACAATTTCGTATTCGTTTTTAGAAGATCCTTTTCTAATATTGTAATCCAATATACTTCTGAGGAAAAATAGACACAACACCCATCTTTAGTTAGTGTGCAGTACAAGCATGGTGGTAGATCCACACATGAACGAACTTACCACAACACACGTGAAAGGACAGCAGTAGTTACTGATAAGAGAGAATCCCCGTTGAAGAAGAGCAAGCCATATTTTTTATTGTATTTTTGGGGGGAAATTTCATTTACTTGAGATATACACAAAATACCTTTTGTTATGCACTACAGGTCTAAGATTGGAGACATACAACTAGCCTGAACTCTAAGGAGTGGAACTTCCAAGGGGATAATGCTCATCCTCTATTCCATACACACTCTGGGAGATTTTCTTATCATGTTAATCAGATATAGAGACACAGATCAATTAACCCAGTATTTTAGCTTAGCTATGACCTTATATACTTAACTTTTTAAAAATTTTTTATATATTTTTATTTACAGAGAGAGAGAGAAAGAGAGAGAGAGAGAGAGAATGGGTGCTCCATGGCCTCCAGTCACTGCAAATGAACCCCAGATGCACGTGCCTAACATCTTTTATGCCTCAACCGAGGTCCTTAGGCTTCACAGGCAAGCACTTAACTGCTAAGCCATCTCTCCAGCCAATACTGAACATTTTTATGCCTCACATAGTATTTCAAAGCACATAAGTATTTTATATATAGATATATTATTTGTTTGTTTTATTTATTTTTAATTTATTTTTTTGTGGTATTTCGAGGTAGGGTCTCCCTCTAGTCTAGGCTGACCTGGAATTCACTATGGAGTCTCAGGGTGGCCTTGAACTCACAGTGATCCTTCTACCTCTGCCTCCTGAGTGCTGGGATTAAAGGCGTGCACCACCATGCCCTGCTGTTTTTTGATTTTTTGAGGTAGAGTCTCACTCTACCCAGGGTGCCCTGGAATTCACTATGTAGTCCCAAACTGGCTTTGAACTCTTCCTCAGCCTCCCAAGTGCTGGGACTAAAGGTGTGTGCCACCACACCTGGCAACATATAGACATACTGAAAAAGTAAATGGCTATGTTTCAAATCTGAGAATCAGAGAGAGAGACTGATGTATAAGAGGTACTGGTTGGCAAGAAAAGAGGGTTCAGCAGAATAGAGAGACAGAGAGAGTCAATATAATGTTATGGGAAGGGATTATTTTCAAAGTAAAATCTATACACCATAAAACATAAATAAATTAAAGAAAATTTAAAAAGGAATAAGTCCTCTTAATTTTAAAGGATTATTAAAGTCAAGGGCAAGCTACTGGAAAAATCAGAGTCTCCAGGAGAAAGGCTGTACATTCACTCTCAAAGTCAGCTTTTCAGATTTTCACTGAGTGCTTATAAAAAATAAATCAATAAAACCTGCTTGTTTGAACAGAGCTGTTCCTGTTAGTCTGCATGCACAGAGGCTTGACAATTACTGATATGCAAGCTCACATGGATGTGGATAACAGGAGTTATAAATATACAAGGGATCTCATTGCATCAATGACAATTATAGTGAACCATGTAATGAGATTCTAAAAGTAAAAGCATGTTCATTCTTTTAATATATGTGACATTTTTTTTCCAAATGAACATCTTGAGATATAATGATGAGGAATATTATTGATGAATCTGAATGTAAAACAACATAAATCAAACAGAGGAAAGCATTAATGAAACACAGAAAAATAGAAATAAACATAGTCAACAATTTAACAATAATAATAATGATAATAAACAATTCTAGGTAATTTTCAGGTCCTGGGCTATACTTCTTAGCATGAATATACTAAATGCTTATATTCATCTTTCAATTCAAGCATGGTGTTAGGTCCACATTCTAATTAATTCCTTACAACACTGGTTAGATGGTAATAGTACAAAGTGGTAAGGCAGAGTTCCCACACAGAGAACAAGCAAAATTAATCACACAATTATGAAAATAATAATAAATGTTTACTATTAATTTAAAAATGTAATTGTGTATAGGGGATATAATTATCTAAAATTATAAAATGATGCATGGGAAAAGTGATTAATGCTTTTTGAAAAAATTCGAGTATACATAGGAAACTAACTAAAATGACATTTTCCACTAGAGTTTTTCATAACCTGAATTTAGACCAATATTTATGGTTTATTCTTATTCAATTTTATTTTTTATTCAGTTTTATTCAATTATAATGTACTAGTTATAAACTAATTTCTTTCAACAATTTTCTCATTGCCTCTTTTACATCTTTATTCCTCAAACTGTAGATGATTGGATTCAACATGGGGATGACAATGGTGTAAAATATGGACACTACCATATCATGGCTTAAAGCATAGCTGGAACTCGGTCTCATGTAACTGAAAAGGATTGTACCGTGATAAATGGACACTCCTGTGAGATGGGAGCCACATGTAGAGAACACTTTTCTCTTTCCCTCAGAAGACTGCATCCTCAGAATGGCCACCAGGATGAAGCAATAGGAAACCAGGACAATGAGGATGGTGACGATCTCAATAAGACCCACAAAGTAGAAGAGGAGAAGCTCATTTGTATGAGTGTCAGAACAGGAGATGGCAAGCAATGGAGGGATGTCGCAGAACACATGCCGAATTTCATTGGATCCACAAAAGGATAGGCTGAACGTGGCCACTGTGTGGATAGTACCATGCATGATTCCACCAGCGTAGGAAGCAATGATCAGTGGCGTGTAGACCCTGGATGACATGCTCACTGCATATAGCAGTGGGTTGTAGATGGCAACGTAGCGGTCATAAGCCATTGCAGCCAACAGAAAGCACTCTGTGGTCCCTAAAGTAACAAAGAGAAGCATTTGTGTTGCACACCCAAGAAATGAAATGGATTTATCTTCTGCCAGGAAGTTTACTAACATCTTCGGGGTGACAACTGTAGAATAACAGGCATCCAATAATGACAAAACACTCAGAAAGTAGTACATGGGGTTGTGGAGCCTGGAATCCCCAGTAACCAATGCAACCAGTCCCAAGTTTCCTATCAGAGTAAACAGATAAATGGCCAGGAACAGTAAAAATAAGCAGACTTCCAGTTCAAAATCATCTGTGAAGCCCAGCAATATGAACATGGTGACCTCGGTCCCATTTCGTAAATGAATCTCATTCGCATCTAAATCTGATGACATCATTTCCATTTTGGTTTTCATTTATATATTCCAAGTGTAGAGGCTGTCTTGTTATATCTAGTTTTTGCTTCTTAGTGACTTCCTGGGTAGTAATGAGATAGGCAGGTACAAAGAATTTGACCCAAGCAGAAAAATCTCACTATATGTGGAAAAGCAAAAGATAAATTCATTCATTTGTTAGCTATATTTAAGATCATGTTAAAAGCTCTGCAACTAACTGGGCAAGGTGACTCACCTCTTTAATCCCAGCACTCAGGAGGCAGAGGTAGGAGAATCACAGGGAGTTGAAGGCCAGCCTGAAACTACATAGTGAATTCCATATCAGCCTGGGCTATGGTTAGATGCTACCTCACACATAAATAAATAAATAAATAAATAAATAAATAAATAAATAAATAAACAAACAAACAAACCTGTAACTAAAGATTTTTTTCCCAATTAATTTTGGATGAATTTTCTATCATTCCTTTTTCTTTTTTTTTTTTTTTTGTTTTTCGAGGTAGGGTCTTACTCTAGTCCAGGCTGACCTGGAATTAACTATGTAGTCTCAGGGTGGCCTCGAACTCTTGGCGATCCTCCTACCTCTGCCTCCCGAGTGCTGGGATTAAAGGTGTGCGCCACCACGCCCGGCTCTCCTTTTTCATTTTTAAAAGCTTTAAAAAGCATTTATTGAGAATTTTTGTACATACATAATAAATTTGGATCACAATTCTTTCCCAAAACTTCCTTTTGGTCCCTTTCCCCATACTCTTACTGCTGGACCCCTTCTTATGTCCAACTAATCCCTGTTCTATTTTAATGTCTTTTCTATCAATCATGCCATGCTGTGTCACAACACTGTGCAAATACCAAGTTCCTGTGAATTCATGAATGCCACGGCCATGTTGTTTCTGGGAGACAGCATTCCAAAGCACTCCATCCCATATTTAGGCTCTTACATATCACCCCTTTGTATATTACACTGTCTTAAAATTAACAGAGATGAATGAATGTATGTAACAATAAATGCCACATACTGTGTAGTAAACTGTGTCATGCTACTACATGAACTACTTTTCTGCTGTTATTTTTTTTCCTTTTTTAATTAAGAACATAGTTTGTATGGATATATCATGGTATCATCTTTTCCCTCATCCCTGCTCTTTAGTGTCACACACTTCCTACAACAGAGGAAATCACACTGTAGCAGATAGCTTCAGGTTCGCTGAGATGAACTTCCAGACCAGGCCCAGTTATGGAAGAAGGGATATTATTACTGAAGCTTACAGATCCAGGGGAAGTTCCATAAAAGCAGGAGAAGTGGCCTGCTCTCACAGGACCAGGCAAGAGGGAGAAAAAATCCAACCAGGCACACAGCACACAGAGAAAACTACAGCCAAGCCACAGCACACTTCAGGAACTCCTACTGGGCACACTTTGCATATCTTTACAATGGAATCTCAAACCCACCACCACACCTTAAGACCAGCCCCCAGTGACATTGCCTCTAGCAAGGTGATTGCAGATGCAAACTATAAATTAATAAAACACTGAATATATTGGGGGCCATATATTCAAACTACCACACACACTTATGCCATAAGTAAATTTAAATTTAGCAATTATATTAAATGGCTATCAATTTGGGATATATTTCTATATCATAGTTCTCAATACAAATATTTTAAAAGATTGTTTCCATTAAAATGTTTTGCTATGAATTGAAAAATGAGAAAATGTGACCTTAGATTTCACCTTGTTGCAGGAGTGGCTGCACCAAATATTATTAGATCTTTGTAATTCTTCCACTATTGGTTTCTGGAGGCATTTCTGAAATAATTAACAAATAAATGTCAGTGATAAGAGCTAACAATAGTTTTAAGAAAACTAATATTAAAATAACAAAGTTGGTATATTTATCACAAATCCAATGTGTTGTTTCTGGAATTTTCCTTTTTAATGTCATTCTTTCCTCTTTCAGTGATTTTGAAAAAAAGAAAGTGCATTTTTTTTAGAAAAAGTAAAGAAAGAAATGAGATCAAGTTAAAGAACCATCAGAACTAAAAAACTCAGTTATTGGACCCCAATTTACTGAATTCATTAAGCTACCTGGGACAATTTCTGTATAGTAACTCTGTTTTATTTATTTTATCCTTCATCATGTCATACACCACATGTTTTTGGAAAATATTGAAAATTTTGTCCTGGATAAATTACATTGCTTCAAATGATCTACATCAATAATGTCAAGCATGAGGTTTTGACCAACTGAGATAAATAGACATCAATAAGAAAAACAAAATGTTTGTTAGATTCCACAAAGAGAATTCATGTAGCTATATTTCCCCAGAAATTTACTAAATATCCATATGAAACTTTTTTGCTATTACATAGCATAGTTTATAAATGTGTGACTTCAGAAAAAAAAATTGTGTCTGTGAAAAATTCTACTGCAAAATATATAATTAAGTTAAGGTACAATTTATATGTAAATACAGATAATTTGTATAATAAATGTAATATATATGCAAGTATATTAATGTACAAATTGGCTATATAATCATTGTAAAAATGCTTATATTGCCATCAATAATTTCTATAAACAAGCACAATATGGTTTTGAGGGTTTAGCAAAGTAAAAATTTGTTCAAACTAATCTCTTTATCAGTCGATACCCTTCTTTCTCCCTTCTTTCAATCTCTCAAAAAAGGTAATGGAATATTTTCAAAAAATGTTTACAGAAAAGTAGGTCAGACAATGAATAATTAGTCAAATAGAAGAAATTAATAGTGAAAATAGTACACACACAAATGAATTTTCAAAGATTTCCTAGTAGTAGTCTGCTCAATGAATTCCTTACATAATATATGAGAATACATCTTGATTGTAATTTACCTGAAAAATGTCCCATATATTTCAATACTAACATTTTTGTCCCCTAGTGGAAGAGGAAACATTGCATTCAGAATACAAAACTTGATGTCAAAATGTAATTTTTCAGTGTCTGGTGACAGTGAGACCTGTGAAGTGTACATTTTCCAAGCAAAAAAGATAATTAAAGCACTAGACTTCTTCAATTACATGAACATATGTGATTTTAGAGTGGTATGTTATGAGAGGTATTAAATATATTTTACTGAAATAAAGTTTTAATAATCTGTGTACAGTATGCCACTATATGTGTGTGTGTGTGTGTGTGTGTGTGTGTGTTTAAATCTAATTTCTAAACTTTTTTAAGTAACCAAATGTTGATGGTACATAAAACAATTGTTTTCATAAACTGAGTAAGGAACTGCAAACTAGGAACTAATAAAACAAAATAAGTTTTACATGTGTTTGTTATATGATAGTAAATACACATTCACTAAAATGCCTTCTATTGAAATTGAAATTAAATTCAATGACTCTCTATGTAACTATGTACAAAGTTTAAAACTGTATATCCCTGTTTCTGTCTAGGAGCCATAAGAGCATATTCATTTAATTTGTTCTAAACATATAAACATTACTTTCTCATAAATTTAAATGCTTTTGACATTGAATATAAACAAAATAATAATTCATAAGTTGAGGTAAGTTTTACAAATGATATTTCATTAGAATATATATACAGAAATATATATATACAGAAAGAGAAAGATAATATATATTCTCTCCATTTATGGAAATATACATTCAGTGTGAGAACTATAAATAGGATGGAATATATTGATATTTATACAAGATTATCATTGAACAGTTATTTCTACTAAATTATAGATGTTCATTGGGAATCCTGGAAAAAACAGATAAATATCAGTAAGGATTTTAGAACCAATCATCAGGATATTTGAAATGATCTAGTTCGTTCACTTAAAGGATATAGAGTCTAATGTGAAATTTACACATATTTTTAACTACAATGTGATTAATCTGAGAAGCTGAAAAATGTTAGTATCTAGACTCATGTGATCAAATCCATGAAATACTCAAAATTCTAAATTCAAGATGAAAACTTCTAATAGAAGCTACCACAGACTACAAAGGGTTATAAATTGGGTGCACATTCTTATTTGCTCTACATGGTAACCTGAAAATATGCAAAATCCTTTTAATATGAGTAAAGTAATGCCCACCTAGATAATTTTCAAATAGTGGCTTAATAGGTGAGGCAGAATTCAAGCTTAGATATTTGTAGTTGTGTTCATTACACAGTTTCTACTTGAGCATATTATACCCTTGTTGTGAAATTTCATAAGAGTTATCCCTAAAAATGAGAACAGATAGCAGGTCTTTTTATTTGATATACATTAGGAGATATAAAGTTTAAATAAATTTTCTTTCAAATTATATGACCAGTAAAATAATTGTATTTGAATTACTACATTAGAAAGCAAAATAAAAGAAAAAATGACCATGTAATAAAATCTATCCAATACCTCGTTAGTACTTAATTTTCTCTCCTTTTACTTTGACTGTTATCTTTCATAAAACAAAATTAAAAGAAGTTTCCAAGTTATAATTCTGTTGCCCAAAATATAAAAAGGAAATTCATCTTTTCTTCTTTTTGTTTTTGAATTTGATCCAATTTGAAATAGAACTTTATAATAGCATCTACCCCTTAGATTTAAATATCCAGGCATGTTTCCTAGCTTGAAATTCATTTTAACTCAAAAAACATTTTGAAGTGACAAAAACTCCCTTTTCTTACCTACAAATATGAACTGCTTTCCCAGCTATGGAATACCCTGGGTGCTGTATAGCTGGACTCTTATACCAGCTCCTCCAGTCCTAAAACCTGCAGGGAGGCGCCATTGAGGATATCCTTGTTGACTTGGACACAAATGTGTTTCATTCAAGTAAACAAGTGAACTAATTTGGGAAAAATATGATTTGTAGAAAATGAGACCATGAAGGAACTTTGCCTTTGATTAAACAAAATGACTTATCATTAATAGAAAAAAATGAAATTAGGTAGGACATAATCCTAGGTCTAATACTAACTACTCACATAAAAATTGAGTTGAGAACTCAAATGCTCTGAAATTCTTTCCTCTTTTTGGTAATTTAATTTTCCAATTTATAGAGACCTTATATGAAATAATTCAGAAAAATAAGGACCAAATTCAAATTTTTCATGAAGTTTCCTCAGTTATGTTTAATACATTATGCTTCTAAATGTCATGTGGAATTAACATCTTTTCATGGAGAATTTAATAAAAAAGAGAAGATGTGAACACAGGAGTAGGAAATAGTGATGAAAGAGGAGGCAGTCCACAGATAAACTACCCTATAATCAAATGTTAGAATATCAGACACCTCACAAAGACAGAGTTTAATGCTTTGCATTTCTAGAAATTTTCTTGAATGTGAGTATTAAATCAGGATTCTACATGATTACTTACAGACAAGTCCCTAACCATGATTATAAGAGTCAGGGAAAACCTGTGGAAGAGATTTTCAGTTAATAAATAAGGATTACTACTTATAGAATCTGAATTATAAAACAAAGAAAAATAGAAAAAAAACTACTGCTGTGTGAAGCCAAAATATAAGTTATAAATATGCAAACTGCTTATGTCTTAAGTTTATCAAATATTCAATGTCATACAAATAAAAATTTCAACATGAGCATTTGTATGAAGCTCATTCTACAATTTATATGAAAAATCAAAGAAACTGAATCAGAGTATTTTTAAAACAATGGAAAATTTCTAAACTTGAATATTCTAATTCAAGACTTATAAAATAAAATAATCATGAGAGGAGGAATTGGTATAACATTTTAAACATATAATACACAATTATATATATATTCAATCTTTTATTAGACAAAGGTAACAAAGAAAATCCATGAAGGTAGGCTAATTCTTTTTAAAAAAATACCATGAAAAAGGAGACCCTCATTCATTATTTATGTTATGTATGTAATGCTCTTCCAATGATTCTTAAGCCATAAAATAAAACCTAATGCTATAACATTTCTCTAAAAACCTCTTGACCATATGTTATACACATACTTTATGCATACAGAGTACATTAAACAAGTAATATATTGTGCTTAAAATTTATTTTCAGGGCTTTACCCCACTGCTACAGTCTCATGGGCAAGTGTTCTTTGGAATCTTTCTTAGATCCTTCTCTTAAGCAATGTAAGTTCTATCTATAATATAATAAAATTTATAAAAAAATTTAGCCAAGCATGGTAGAGCACACCTTTAACTCCAGCATTTGGGAGACAGAAGTATAGGGAGCTCTGTGAGTTCAAGGCCAGCCTGGAGCTAGAGTTCCAAGTCAACCTAGGCTAGAATAACATCCTACCTCTATAAGATAAATAAATAAGTACATAATTATTTTTTTCATAAAGCTTGGCACAGTGGTGCATGCATGTAATCTCAGCAACCTGGAATATGGAGGCAAGTCCAATAGGAGTTCAAAGTCATCTTTAGCTACACAGCAAGTTTGAAGCCATCCTGGGCTACATGAGCCTTTGTCTTAAAAAAAAAAAAAAATCCTCAACTTCTGTTCTGTAAACATTTTGAAATAAATCTTTCAAGTATAAGAAACACTTAAATGAGCAAGAATTTAGAAAAGTATACAAGGATGATTTCTTCAAAGATCAAAATTAATTTCCCATTTAGTTTAAAGGTGAAAAGTAGGATTAAAAAACTTATTCTCACTAGGTAGGCTTGCTTTAGTCATAAGTACACATGGTCTGTTAGTTTGCAATTTCTTCTAATACCCTTGGTTCAGTTTGATACATATCTTATATCCCAAAGGGAAAAAATGAGGCACTAAAAGGATTACAATCTACACTTTGTTCACCACTTGCAGAAAAAGATTTTCATGTTATAACTTTTTCACATTTGTAAAAACCAGTGTATTATCATTTCATATTTCAAAGCAGATTTTAGATATCTTTAATTGAAATATAATTGTAAAAGAATAAACATATATGATGCAGTGAAAATGTGATTAATCACATGTAGGTTTATACTATAGTTTTAACCCTACATTAGGCCCATTCTTCATCATTTCCATCTGTATATTTTGTCTATTCTGTGGATCTTTGTTAAACAATAAACATAGTATGAAAGACTTTAGTTAACTGGAATGATGTCTGAACACCAACTATGAGTTGTGAAAAGCCCACTTCACACAGTCCCCAGAGAGACTGTAGGTAGTTCTCTTGGCACTTTTCTATTACTTGGCAGGCTGATTCAGTAGTGAGTATGAAATTTACTTAACTTTGCTATAAATGCACTCTTATTTTGTATTCCTTTTTATATTTAGTATAGAAAACTTAAAAAAAAAAAAAAGCCTCATAAACCTGCCTTGGAAAATGTCACTTGTATTTCTCTGTGGGAGAAAATGAAATAAACATGTTATGAAACAATAATAATTTAATGTCATTCACTTTCAAGAGTACAGTAAATTTATGTATGTAACTTATAACCTAGTTGAGATTGATTATTCAATTAGAAATTTTAGCCCTTAATCAGTTGTCATTTGTGTAGTGAAAAAAATGTGCATACATGTATGCAAATGAAACTACTAAATAACAAAGGGCAAAAGTAGTCATCATAAACTGAGATGAGATTTCTATTGTGAAATCTACATTCCATTTCATTCATAAGTCATTCAAGTCCAGAGGTCTTCTTTAATAAATATCATTGTCTTTAACTCAGTTTTCTTCTCCTTCACTGATGATATGCACCAAGAGACACCTCAAAAGGCCACTGAGATGGAGTCTGTGAAGAGGAATGATGGCGTGTCTGTGGTGTGGATGATTTTGCCTACAAAGCAGTGTTTTCTCTTCATGAAGACTCTTAAGGACATTCTTCATGTCCTCCTGCATGCTCCAGATCACCAGACATCTATTCATTGAGGCTGCCTCCTGACCCTCTGTCTGAGCTACAGTGTTCTCCATCATCGCCTACCCCCTACAAGCTGACCTTTGGCTCCTTCTCTCAAATGTGGCATTCTAAGCTTTATCCCTCTTCTGATATCAGAGAATTCCTCATTTTCTCCACCTTGCTTTTCACAATGTAGGGCTCCACTGTTATTTTTGCCATCTTCTCTTTCAGGCTTGACTTCATCTATACCTTCAACTCTTACCATATTCCTAATGTTTCCATGTCCAGGAGATACTTGAACACTGTCGTAGATAACTTTAGGTCTCTGGGATGAACTGCTAGTCCAGAGTTACAGAGGAAGAGAATTTGTTGAAGATAGAGGGGAAGTACCATACTGCCTGAGAAATTTGACCCTACTTCCACAGGCATAAGCATAGAGCAAAAACACCACCTAATAACAAGTAAGCACATGTCAGGAACTCTAGGCAAAGCTCAGGCACTTTGCATATCATTAGATTGGAATTCCAAAGCCACACCCACACCTGGCTATACACCCACTGTGAAACTGCCTCTGGCCAGGTGGCTATACACCTAAATTACAAACTTTAATAAAATCCTAAATATATGGAGACCATCGATTCAAAGTACCACAAACACCTTCATGAAAACCAGGGTTTTCCAATTGCTGACTGGGATCACCACCAAGTAATATTGAAACTTTCCACTGTCTGACATAATGTTAATGACTCCTTTTGTTCAAATTGCTCCACAGACTCACAGTTAACTTCACTGTGGGAATCACTTGTCCTGTCACATGCTAAATTCCTGAAATAGCTTCAGGATTATTATCATTTTTTTCTCTGCCTGAACACAGATGGCAGTTTTTCCAGTTTGCTCCAATTTAGACCTCTAGATTTTACTTCTTCAGCTCTTTTGTTGTTCAGTGAAAAATCGCATGTGCATCCTAACTGAGGATCTTTGCCCAATTACTTCCAAATATTTGTCTGTTTATTTAGACATTTTTTTTTTGTCATGACCATTCTTTTCTGTTCATTTTACTTTTTCACTGTTGTCTTCTTTTGCAGACTCAGCTCCATTGTTGATGTTTTCAGCTTTACCATGGACAGTTTGGACATTTGGAGTTGAAGCCACATTACCGAGATATGAGGTTAATTCAGAGCTCCTGCTACTCCTATTGTCTTCTACAGCTTCATAAAATGTGACTATGACATTCAGCAACTGTTCACCTTTCTCAGTAAACAGCATAGGTTCAAAAGTCTTTGTCATTTCTCCACCATATATAATCACGCATGTTTACTTCACCCAATGCACACCAAGCATTCCATGGACATCTTCCCATTGGATCCTAGAAGCCAGATGCTGGCTATTTTCACATTCCCTCAGTTGCCTGTTTATAGAAGCTATAGAACTTGAATATCATTTCTTTGGTGGCTAGAATGATTTCTTTTTCTTCAAACATTGTTTCATATCTGCCAGCTCCAGCTGGTAGGTCCCAAAGTCTGTCAGCAGGAATCAGGCAGCTTTCTCAGGAGGCTATGGGGACACTCATAGCCAGAGAGTCATTAGATTCAGACCTGGGAGAGGGGGGCTTCTGCTGGGATAGGCCTGAGGAGAATACTGCAGTTCTTTCTGTGCCCATGTATGACACTGAGGTTTGACCCAAGTGTGGGTATCAGCATGTTAATGACACAATTGACTTCTATGCAGGGTCCAAAACCTACTTTCTCTTTGGAGCCCAGGCTGGCCTTTCACTGTGGTGATCCTCCTGTTTCAGGGGAATTACAGCAGTAAGCCATCAGGCCCTGCTCCTATACATTTTCTGATCTTTCTCTTTTATCTTGCTGTTTAAATGTTCCCTAATCGCTGTTATCACTTACTAATTGTGCTTTGCTTAATGTGATTGTCCTGTTATGGGGTCTGTGTCGCACAAGTAAAACCATCAACTCACAGAATGTGAGGCAAAGTTTTATTGGGTAAAAAAGAAAGAAAATAAAAGCTAGTGCACATGAGGTCTACACCCAGAGTTCGGGCTCTCAAGACATAGCATTGTTCAGAGTGTCAGCTTTCATTGGAAATAACCACATGATGTTCATAGAAAAAAATAGAGTGGAAGTTAAGGCATAAATCACAACTTACATTTTTAGAAGATTATAGGGAATTAAAAACAGAATGAACTTGTGAACAGGTCTGTTGGTCAGTTATGGGAAGTGCCTGGTCTGATTACCTGCCCTTAAGGACTTTGCACAACAATGCAGGCCCTGGGTAATGCCATTCAGACCAGCAGAGAATCCTGTTTATCTACCATCCCCACCTGTTCAAGAAAGTGTTCAATCCCATTCTTTAATGGGCTCTTACAAGGACGTGACTTCTATTTTTCTCTAAGCTTGTTGTAAAGAAATAATAACATTGTGCCCTCTTTACTGTCCATAAACATGACATGTGTTTGCTTCATATTTGTAGATTTTTAGTATTTTGAAAATTATAGTTTAGTGCTCTTTTTGTCTTTCACATTCATCTTTCTTTTCTTCAAATTTATTTTTTTGAATAATTAATATCTAGTCTTCCTTCATTTTAAGGGAGTTTAAGTTAACAGGATAACAAAACTTAACTAAAAATGATGGTGAGGACTGTCCTTGAGCCTGTTAAGGGGAAACTGGTTCTTCCTAAACTTTTTCCCTAAAGGAGTTCCTGACCAAGACCTCTTTATTTCTGAAACATGATGCGCTTCCCAGATCTCTTCCTCCCTGAGTTCCTCTTCCTGTTAAAAAAATAAATAAATAAAAATAAACTGATGAGAGGCGCCAGGCAGGTTATTGGCTCTTGATCCCTCCTGTTTTACAGGATCTTTGCCTCATTCCTTATTCTGAGCTTTGAATAAACATTTGTTATGCTTAACTTTTAAATGTTTCCTGCATTTGCATTCTTTAATTGGCAGAGAAAATGTACCCAACCACTAGAAGGTAACTATTTGTGCTCTCTGTGGTGACTGTCTTGTGTTTCTATTAGGTAGCTACTGACTTTTGATCATTTTATTCCCAATTTGCCTTGTCATTCTGAGTTCCATGACCCAACCATCTTTTCATAGACCTAGATATCTCCTGTGTGGATAGATATATTTGATTTTCTTAAAGCTGCAGCTGTTTTTATTTAAATTGTTTGAATAAATACTAATGGTGAACTTTCTATGGTGCCATAACTTATGGTCTAATGTTGGTTATTTTCATCGGTTTGGGATGTTGGGAATTGGATCTATAGCTTCTTGTGCCCTTGGAAAGTGCTCTTCCAGTGAGCTACACCTCCAGCTCTAATATTAGTTCTTTTAAATACTATTTGGCCAATTTCTATCTTCCAAGACTTTTTAAATATCATCATATGGAGTTCCATTGCTCTTGTCTGTCTATGTCCATGTTTGGAGGTGATGTGTGCATTGATGGTGAGAAGGTTTGTCAGAGGTACTGTATTACCTTACCCAGCATCATGCAGAGGAATCATTCATAGTTGTGACGGCATTCAGTTGCGGCTTTACATCTGTATCCCTCAGAGATGAGAGTGACCCATGTTTATACTTGAGGCTTTCAAGAGGCCCAAAGTCTTTCTATGTGGTCCTTTACTCTCTAAGGGTTTCTCAGCCTACATCTCCTGGAACTCTTTTCCCCATTGAAACATATTCCCACATATATCTAAGCATGTTTCTGCTTAGATTAATGGGTTTCCCTGCTGCAAAGAGTGTACACTGTACATTTCAGTATGTTTACTTTCCAGTGTTTCACATTCTGCCTGAGGACACAGAATGGAGCCTGCTGAGGGTATTGGTTATTATTCACTTGCAAGTTGGAATGTTTCCAGTTTGGTTTTGCTGAGGTTCTTTGTGAGTGGACTGTCTGTTCCTTGAAGCAGCAGACTTTCATTTGTGTGTTTCATGTATCCTGATTTCTGTCCACTCTTCCTGATAATTTCTGTAGCTGTAAAAAAATTATTGATTCTGATAAGACTGCTTCTTTTGGGTTGTATTAAGCTTTATAATTACTTTTCATCTTTTTTTTTTTTTTTTTTTTTTTTTTTTTTTTTTTTTAGGCAAACCCAACAGACTGGACTTTATATCTTTATGCAAGAGAACAAGACAGAGAGAGAGAAAGTCATAGAGAAAATTGGCACGTCAGGGCCTCCAGCCACTGCAATTGCACTCCAGGTATGTGCACCCCTTGTGCACATGTGCAACCTTGTGTGCATGTATCACTGTGCATCTGGCTTAAGAGGGACCTGGAGAGTCGAACATAAGTCCTTATGTTAGAAGGAAAGTGCCTTCACCACTAAGCCATCTCTCCAGCCCTTTTTTTCCATTCTTAATGAAAGGTTTTTGAAAATGTACTTTTATGTAACATTTTTTTAAATTTTTATATTCTGACTTTTTAAAAATTCTGGATCAGCAGAGTCCAGCAGTTCATACCCCTAAATCCCTTCCTTTAGCAAGTGTTCATTTAAGAATTATTCAAAGTCATTCCTTACCATTTTCACATGCAATGTACTACTTGTTCACACATTACGGGTTTTTGTCTGTTCAATAAAAATGACACTGGATGCTTGTATGCAAGAGAGGAAGCCACAGCAATAGTGACATCAGAGATTGGTGATAGCAGATGTAGTAGGTTTACTGATGGCTTAAACTAAACTTCTCTTCAGTTTCCTTTTTCTTCAGGCTGCTGCTAGAACAGCTACTCCACTCCCGAGATGTGGATATGAGGGGTTAGCTTTCTCACCTCTCAGGGTGCTCTCCTATAAGCAGTTTGCCCAATTCTGGAAAGAAGAGTTTCAGAGATTAGTCTTCTTGAAATTCAGGGTTGTGCCCCCCAAGGAGTGCATCAAGCTTTACAAATAAATACCTTTAATTGTTGAGCTACCTCCTATGCCTCTATTTCCTTCCTTTTTGTTTACTTTTTGTGCCTTATTTGCTTGTGTATGTTTGTTTCAACAGATAACAAGCATTCTTCATGAAATTCTAGGTTTATTAATAAGTTTCTTTTTAGCCTAATTTATTTAAGTTGCATTCAATTTTCCTTTTAGCATCCCATTTTTTGTTCTGTTTCATAGCAGGTGGTTTCATTCAGTGTCCAGTAGTGTGATACCTATTCATCTTTAATGGACTCATTAACAGGAACTCCAAATGTCATGTGTTATCCCTTCATTTAAAGTTTTTTGTTTGTTTGTTTGTCTTGATCTGGTGCAGCCATGATACAGATAAACTCAAGTGAGTAAACATATGGATTCTTTCTAAGACATAGCTTTTTTTTTTTTTTGGTCCGAGGCCAAAGAATTCCATTCATACATTAAATAGCAATATCTTGAGCTTTTCCAGGGACCGTTTACTTTTTTATGATTGAGAAACTCTGGTTGCCAAAAGATAACTGTGGCATTATTCTTGGGTATCTCTTGGGTGTCTTAAGCAGCTGTATGGGCAAAATCAGTCCAAATAGAATATGTTCATAATGTGCTCAATTCTGCACTTGCTGTTCCTCAGGTAAGTAAAATTATAAGATCATTTACAGAAATTATAATATCTATTACCTAATATATGATGGTCAAATGTTACTAACCCTCCCACATTAAGCTTCTAGTTTAATAGTATATATTTTTATGAGTTATGGAGAGCTCTGCTTAAGAATTATAAAACAACACACTGGAAAACAAGATAATAGAACATGTTTGTACAATACCTTAAAAATGCACTATATAAAGAATATACCTTTCTTTTTTCTTCTTTTCATTTCTTTTGTTTTCTCTTTTTCCCTGTTAGAAGAATGCATACTAATTTAAGTAACAACAGTCAGAAAAAAAATATGTGTAAAGGGAAAATAATTTGGCCTCTTTGTTATGTATAGGGTTCAATATTTTGATATAATAAGGAAAAACATCTATTGTAATTTCAATCTTATTTCTACCTATATAAGCCATTAAATACTATATATTTCATATTTCCCTAGTTTTCATACTTTAAAAATTACCTAAATATACCCCAAATCATGTTTTGTTTTTTTTTGGGGGGGGGAAGAAAAAGGAAGTATTGCTATAGTGAAGCCATAATGCAATAGGAGGAACTGAAAAATAATGAGAAATGATGCCTATTCTACAACCTTTTCCTGATAGTAGATAGAAAGATGAGCTAAAGTGGGCTGGAGTGATTGCTTAGTGGTTAAGGCATTTGCCTGTGAAACCTAAGGACCCAAGTTCAATTCCCTAGGACCCATGTAAACCAGATGCACAAGGTGGTGCATGTGTCTGGAATGTTTGCAGTGGCTACAGGTCCTGGCACAACCATATTCTCTCTCTCTCTCTCTCTCTCTCTCTCTCCATATATATATATATATTTCTCTCAAATAAATATATAGAAATAATTTTAAAGATTAGATAAATAACAGGGGCTGGATAAATGGCTTAGCAGTTAAGGTATTTGCCTGCGAAGCCAAAGGACCCTGGATCGATTCTCCAGGTCCCACATAAGCCAGATGTACAAGGGGCACATGCATCTGGAGTTCGTTTGCAGTGGCTGGAGGCCCTGGCGTGCCCATTTTCTCTCTGTGTGCCTCTCTTCTATCACTCTCTCTCTACTTGCAAATAAATAAATAAATATTTTAAAAAAGATTAGCTAAATAACAGGCATACTTGGCACAGAGTTCAACTACTACCATATACTAGCATAAAGTGCTGTTTTTTCCTGTTGTGGTTGTCATGTTTGTATTATTTTTACAGTTCTTATATGCTACAATTGAAATTGAACTGCTGAAATTTATAACAGAGGTCATCTTTATTATTTTTTTCTTAGATCTTGAGACAAAACCTCACTAAGTTGCCAATGCAAAGGAACTCCAGATGCACGCACCATCATGTACATCTGACTTACATGGGTACTGGGAAACTGAACCTGAGTCCCTAGGCTTCACAGGCAAGCACCTTCACTGCTAAACCATCTATCCAGCCCCTCAAATAAGAATTTCAATCCAGTTCTTTAGTAAATATGCAGAAAAACTTCTATGTGAGCATCTTGCTTGGCTAGTCATCCTCATAAGCACTTAGTAGAGACTGGCAGAGAACACTCCAGGAGTTCATATGAACCTTCCCCTTGATTTTCTTGCAATGTACACTTCATTTAACTTTTTAAAAACTTAGCTAATATCATCCTACTTGTCTCTATCCCTATTTGCTACATTTTCTCCTGCCATTTATCAAAATTAACACAGTTAATATGACACACTTCTTTGAGACGCTTGTCATATGGAATTCATACTATTCTGAAAATTGGGGCCTCACATCTCTGATAGAAACATGAAGTTATTCAGGACTGGAGATATGGCTTCATGGTTAAGGCACTTGCCTGTGAAGCCTAAGGACCCAGGTTTGATTCCCCAGTTCCCACATAAGCCAGCTACACAAGGTGTTGCATGCATCTGGAGTTCACTGGCAATGGCTGGAGGCACTGGCATACCCATTATCTCTTTCTCCATCTGCCTCTTCCTATCTCTCTTTTCTTCCTCATTCTCAAATAAATGAATAAATTTTTTAAAAAACTAAACTAAAATAAAATTGTTATTCAAAATACAGTATTCATTCCATCTTGAATCTTCCTACTCTTCCCTTCCTCTCCTCCTCCTCCACTTCATCCTTTTTATCCTCCCTTCCTATTATTTCTCTTCACAGATTCATCTTACTGATACTCATGTTTAAAATGTATAATTTGGGCTGGAGAAAAGGACCAATAGTTAAAGGTACTTCCTTGCAAAGCCTGCCAGCCCAATTCCGCAGTACCCACATGAAGATGGACACAAGATGGTAAAAGTGTCTGGCATTCATTTGCGGTACCAAGAGACCCTCTGTACACACACACACACACACACACACACACACACACGCAAAAATAAATGTTTACCAAAAATGTATAAATTATATATTTCCTAATCAACATAATTAATTTTAATGCTGAATTGAAAATTTCTAAAAGAGTTATGAAATATTGTCATTTTTCTTTTTGCAATCTATGTCTTAATAAAATCATTGTTACTGCATAAAGTGTTGTCAGAATGGCAAGCAAAGGAATTTGCAATGCTACTTTTTTATTCTTTTTAGTCAGGTTCTTAAAAGCAAGACCTCTGTGGCTTAAAAATGAAGTATGATGCTGTTACCACTGCTGGAGACCATGTGGCTTAGAACACATCACTTAAATCTGTATATCTCTGGATTTTGATTTATGTTAATAATGCTAGAACCTCTTTTTAAAATATATTTATTTATTTAAGAGAGATATAAATTAGTAGGTAGATAGGATGGGGTGTGGAGAATGGCTGTAAATGAACTCCAGACACAAGCTCTCCCTTGTACATCTGGCTTATATGGGTCCTGGGGAATCGAACCTTAGTCCTTTGGCTTTTCAAGCAATCACCTTAACCTCTAAGCCATCTCTCCAGCCCCTGGAATCTCTTTTGAAGTACATCTATAGTTAACCTGAGTTAATATGAGTCAGGAATTTATAGCATTTCCTAGTACTTAATAGTGATAATCAGTGCCATTCATTATTACTTATTCATTGGCTTTAATGTTTTGAAAAGTTACTTTCACTCTTACAGTTAAAAATATACTTTTGACTATAGTTATTTTGTTATGCAGTAGGTGTACATATTTGTAATCCTCATCTTCCTTTGACTGTACATGCTGTCACTAATAACACCAATACTTTAGCCTTGCTCCTTGACCATTGATAACAATCATTTTAATCTCCACTATAAAATCATTTTTGTTAAATAACACACATAAGTGAGTTCATTTATAATTTTCCAATGCATTATTTTATATCTAGTATTATTTCCTCTAGATTAAGTCTTTTGCATGAAATGAGAGAATTTTGTCTTTCCAAGGACTGAGAAATATTTGATGGTGTTCTTTTGCCATGTTTTCTCCATGTTATCATCCACTATGCACCCCTCATTTATGTGTTTAATTTCCACTAGATGTTATTTACAGCAGTAGTATTTCTAGATGACTTGTTTTTTCTATTTTTAGTTTTTTGAACACAAACCATAACTTTTCCCAAAACAGCTATATTATTTTAAAGTTATGTTTATTGTATTTTTCTAGATTGCTCAGTAGAACATCAACTGATATTGTAATCTACTATCTCTATTTTTAAGTAGGTCATAAATAGTGTTGATAACTTTTTGTTGCAATAGTAACAAGGACTATAATAATATAAACAATTTTATGAAGTTAAATAAAAGTAGATGAAAGCCATCTTCATATTTTATATAAACATTAACATGATAAATGAAGAGAACATAAAATACCATTTTGGAAATCCTTAACAGAGATTGTATTATGAAAAAGAAGAATGTGATAAGTTCTGATAACTTATTATAAGCAAAATGAGGATATGTCAGTCCATGTAATCCTTGGCATATAATGTTTAGTTACATAAAAAGTTAAAACCATTGCATAGTAATGTTTTGTAAATAAATTTCATATAAATATATATTTACATCAAAAATAGTTAACATAGACTTATTTGTACATATTAATTAATGTACATGAAACACAATTTATACATTAATATGCTCTACTGGAAAGCTGATTAATGTTTGTTTTAAAATATTATAGGGTATATAGCAGTATTAAGTTAAAGCAAGGACATTTACTCTCAAGTTTCTGAACACAGAAAAATGTACTCACTAAATACTAATAACTAGACATGTTATTTATTTATAAAACAGTATCTTCCCAACAGTACTTTCATTGCCTCTTTTACATCTTTGTTCCTCAAACTGTAGATGATAGGATTCAGCATTGGGATTACAATGGTGTAAAAGATTGACACTACCATGTCATGCTCTAAGGCATAGCTGGAACTCGGTCTCACATACATGAAGAGGATTGTCCCATGATAAATCGACACTCCGGTGAGGTGAGCTCCACATGTAGAGAACACTTTCCTCCTCCCTTCAGCAGAGTGCATCCTCAGAATGGCCAATAGGATGAAACCATAAGAGACCAGGACAATGAGGATGGTGACTATCTCAATGGAGCCCACAAAGTAGAAGAGTAGAAGCTGGTTTGTGTGAGTGTCAGAGCAGGAAATAGCCAGGAGAGGAGGAATATCACAGAAGACATGTCTAATTTTATTAGATCCACAGAAGGACAGGCTGAAAGTGGCCACTGTGTGGATAGTAGCATGTGTGATTCCACCAGCATAGGAAGCAATGATGAGTGGCACGTAGACCCTGGGTGACATGCTCACTGAGTACCTAAGTGGGTTGTAAATAGCAACATAGCGGTCATAAGCCATTGCTGCCAAAAGGAAAGATTCTGTACTCCCAAAAGTCACAAAGAGAAGCATCTGAGCTGCACAAGAATGATATGAAATGGACTTATTCTTTGAAAGGAAATTGACCAACATCTTTGGAGTAACAACTGTAGAGTAACAAGCATCCAAGAATGACAAAGCACTCAGAAAGTAGTACATGGGGTTGTGGAGCCGAGAATCCCCTATGACCAACAAAACCAATCCCAGGTTTCCTACCAATGTAAAAAGATAGATGGCCAGGAACAGTAAAAATAAGCAGACTTGCAGTTCAAAATCATCTGTGAAGCCCATCAATATGAACATGGTGACCTGAGTCAAGTTCTTTAGCTGATTCTCATATCCATCCATGTCTAATGGTACTTGTTCTATTTGAGTTTTCATGTCTAGGTCATAAGACTAAATTCTTGTAATAATAGTGTCCATCCAATTAGGTCTTCATATTCATTTCTCCAGCTGACAGTGCAAAAGACGTGTGACCCACATAGATGCATTTGACTGTACAAATAAAAATTTAAACATTACTTAACCTGTTGATGAATTTACAATGTTAAACAATTTTTCTATCAAGTTCATGTTTCCCCTAATTCAATTATTATTTGATTTTTCACCACCTTTTCTCTTACTAAAATTATTTCTACCTTAAAATTTACAGAGCCAATGAATATATTTGAATCCATATATTAATCCTATATATTATTGATCCCATATATTAATTCAAAGTTCTTAAAATGGGAGCAAGCAAAAATATATGAACACAAATACAGGTGGGAAAAACAAGATGTCAAAATTATTCAATTTTAAAAGAATTTCAAGTGAGTAAGGAAATGAGTCAGACTTAAATTTCAAGTTTTATATGAAATTTCATAGTAAATAATTTGGTTTTTGACCATTATCATTTTACAGTAAATGGAATAGATAGAAATATTTTGGAAATAGATGCATCTAGTACTCAAGTAAAACAAGTGCAATGTTTTGCCTTTCAATTTTTTTCTTAAATTATGTAATAATTATCCTTTCAAGATTCAATTTTCAAATTTAATTTAACAGTGATGTGTAATGTCTCTTAATATATCTTTTCATTTTATATTCCATGTTCTTGGATTTAGCTTAAGACTTGTTTGTCAGCAATTAATAGAAGGTGGACATTAGTAACTATTATAGCTTTTATGAAATCCCAAGACAACTATTAAATATATATAACTTTATAATACACAATTAAATTATCTGTAGGAGTTATTATTAAAGTAATAAATTAATATATTTATAAAATACAGAATAGTATTTTATTTCTGAATTTTTACTCCAGTTCAAATTATAGCATTTTTCATTGTGTGGAACATGAAAGATACCGTGCATGGGCAACCACATCAATAACACATTCAAAAATAATTGTTTATAATCCAAAATCCCAGTAAAAAGGACACAAATACCCAAGTAAAATGCTTGATCTACTGTAGCAGATTATTATACAGAATCTGTTTATTCTTCAACATACCACAGAAGAAAAGGAAAGAAGGGAATGAAAAACTTGAATTACTGAGGTTAGTGAATAAATGTGTGGTGATATTGAGCCACTCACAGATCAAGAGCAAGCACAGAGATAAAGTCTTAGGAAATTAGAAATTATTTTGTTTTTTTGAAGATCATTTAGAAGGGCTATAGCTAGACCTTTCTTTTTTTTTTTTTTTTAAAGACTTATTTTTACTTATTTATTAGAGACAGAGAGAGAGGAAGAGAGAGACAGAGAGAGTGAGTGAGAACGGGTGCACCAGGGCCTCTAACCATTGGCAAGTGCCACTTTGTGTGACTTTCTTACATGGGACCTGGAAAATCGGACCTGGGTCCTGAGGCTGAACAAGCATGAACCTTAATCACTAAATAATCTCTCCAGCCCTAGACTTTTCTTTATACCAGAACATTATCAATCTATAAAACTAAGAGAAAATAAGTTCCTCCAATGTTAATCATGAAAACATAACATATCAGAAATCCTAGAGAACAGTGTTACCAATACTAATAGTAAGGAGGCCAGGATAGGAGCTTCCACATGTTAATTGGTTGCAGTGTCCAATTTAATGCACTTTATTACATGCCATGTACACAGCAACCTTCAAACTAAATAACCCAGTGTCTTTATGTAGATTTTTCATCTGAGGCTGAACTAGAGCCATAATCATACAAGCAAGTGCTCATACACAGTGAGTGACACTTTCCCCATTTCCACCCACCTTGAGACATGTTATGACTAAGGACATGAGTATGCAGAAATAACAGAGGATGGAATACTTGGAAATTTCAATTATTTTAAGGACACATGTTAATTAGGTCACTGATATTTTTCAAAGAACACTAACCTTTCTTCTAGATCAATTAGTCAAATCAGTTTTCTTATAATATTTAAATATGTTTATTACTCTTCATCAAAAATTAAATAACTCAATGCAAAATATACATAATTGCAGGTAGAGAGATAATTTTCTCTCCATGTAATTATTTTCCTGAATTTAAAATATAGTCTTTTATTCTATTATTCTAATGTTATGTTTATCAAGTGAATAAAAGTATTAGTTTTGCAGCCCCACTGAAGAAATTTGGAGGAAGTCCTTTCTCTTTTCTCTGAAAGACTGGTTCAATTCACAGTACAACCTTGAGCTAACTAGGCTCATTTCTGTTAGATTTAATTATTAAATTTTACCCATTGATTTTAAAATCAATAGTATAGCTTCTAAAATGTTTTATAAGTAATTAAATCACCTTCATCTTACCCACAAAAGTGAATTGCTTATTCAATCATGGAACATGGGATAACTTACACTTCTGGTTTTTATAATATTCTTAAGCACATTAAAATGTCCTCAGTGATGCCCAAGGGAGAGTTGGCTGTTCTTTAGTGGACAGAAAATTATCAACATGATTTTTTTTTTCTTTCACAGTAACTAAGTTAATGATCATATAATAATGAACTAGATTTTTAAAATGACTACATTAAGAATCTTTGGCTTTTGGTTAAAGAAATTATATCCATAGTGACAGAGAAATCTAATGATACAGGTGAAAGTCTTTTCTATGATTCTAATTATCTACTTAATATTAAGTTGATAATTATATTCTCTAAAATATTGTTTTCTCTTTTAGGGAATATAACTTGTAAATTTTCTCAGAATTTCTAAGAATGTACATAATAAAAAATATCAAAACATAACTTTTCTAGAAATAATTCTTATTTAATAACTGTCATTGCACTTCTTTAAATTATAAAGTGCTACTCTAATATAGGTTATGAAAAATAGACCAAAGTTCATTAAAGGGGAAAGCCTCAAAGAAGTGTAAGATATTACAAAAAAAATGAGATGGATTTAATGTAATGATAGAACAGTATGCAGAAAATTACAATATTCAATGTTACTGAACATTAACTTGTAGATCTGGTAGATACTAAGGTCAAGCTTTTTTGAGTTGGATAGGGTCTTCTGTCATCTTATTGATAATGGATACTAACATAGGACAAACCTATAGCCATATGTAGATAGTATACATGAAATATAGTGGAATATATGAATGTCTAGCTTCTCACCCAGGAAGAAAGAAGGAATCCAGTTTCCACTTCCTTCTTGCTCCTGGTGAGCAACATTCTACTTTCATTTGTTTCAATGTTTATTATTATTATTAATTATTATTATTATTATATTTCATATGGATACATCATGTGTTGGTATCCTCTTTTCCTTCATCCTTACCCCCATTCTGTTGGGGTCACTCCTCAATGGATTGCAGGTATTCCCCATGGTGTTGTAGATTATGCATTGTGGGAGCAGTAGTCAGTTATTTTTGAGGGGGAGGGAATGCCTCTGGTCGTGATGTCTCAACCTGTGGCTCTTAGAATTTTCCGCCCCCTCTCCTGCAAAATTCCCTGAGCTGTGGTGGGTGAGTTTTAAGCTTACTTCAGTGATGAGCTCTTAGGAGTCTCTGGGTCTCTATTTTGGAAGGTGCTGAGTATCTTCATGGTCTGTCTGCTACACCCTGGCACTCATTATCAGGAACAGCATGGAGGCAGCACTCTTGCTCATCTCCCCATACCTCTGTGGATTCAGCTGTGGCTTGGCTGAAGTGAGAATCGTTCATCTCCTCCAGTCTTACTAAGTTCTGCAAAAGAAGAACAGATTCTCCAATGGAGAGTGAAGTCAGCATGGTTTAAATGGGATAAGCTTTATTAACTTAGGGAGAATTTGATGTATGTAAACCCCTCTTTTAGCCAAAGACCAGTGAGAGCTTCTCACTGGAGAACATAATCTTTGTCTCCATAGGATTCTGATCCAGTTCCCAATTCCAGATATGGGTTCCTTTATACTGAATGGATCTCTTAGCCAAACAGAAAGCTATTGCTTACCCACTGAGGCCCTGCACCACTATTGTACCGGCATTTACTGGTGTTTGTTTCTAAGTACCTTAGAGCTCTGGTTGCTCAGGCCATTTTCCCCCAGTAGCTCATGTAGCACTTTCCAGCACTAGACAGGCTAACTGGGAACTGCCTTTTCTTCTGAATTCCAGTCAGGTCTCTCTATGCTCTGTGTCAGGGGCATATGGTGTCTTCAGCAACAGGGTGTTGGCTTTTGCCTCAGATAGGTAATCAAGTGCTTTTGACAGAGAGCTGTCTTGATTTGGGGACCTCTGATCAACAGCTCAATGTGGGTAGCAACCAATCTCTAGTACTGGGAGTTACAGTTCAGAGACAGAAAAGAAAATTTTCTTTTAAGATCAGGCTTCATCCCACCCTCACCAGAGCCCTACTTTTCAGGTGCTCCCCCTTACTCTTTTTGAGGGTTATACCTTTTAGGCTATCTCCAAGATAAAGGTTTCTATGGTATAAGCTCATTTTGGATTGAAGTTTGTGTTTGCTTTCTTCTCCTCTCCTTTCCCTTTGTTCCCCCTCCCCAAACCCTTCCATCCTTACTGTCTGGGCATTGAGTTGCCCATCAGGTATGACAGCAACTAGAACAGGTCCAAGTTAGGAACCACAGATAAGAGACATCATGCAGCATTTGTCATTTTGTGATTGTGTGAGTTTGTTATGAGCTATTCGAAGTCTGTCCATTTTTCTACAAATTTCATTGTATCATTTTTTTCTTAATGCAGAGTAGAATTCCATTGTGTAAATGTACCACAACTTCATTATCCGTTCATCCAATGATGGGCATCTGGGTTGGTTCTAGTTTTTAGCTATAATGAATTGAGCAGCTGTAAACATGGTTGAGCAAATGTCTCTGTATTGATACATGGAGCATTTAGGATACATTCCCTGCAAGGGAATAATTGGGTCTGTTGGTAACTCTATATTCATCATTTTCAGGAATATCCATATTGATTTCCATAGTGGTTGTACAGGTTTACATTCCCACCACAATGGATGAGGGTTTTTCTTTCTCCACATCCTCCTCAACATTTGTCATAGTTAGATTTTTTTAGTGATTACCATCCTTACTGGTGTAAGGTGGAATCTCATGATTGTTTTAATTTGCAGTTCCTTAATGGTTAGTATGGTGGTTTGACTCAGGTGTCCCCCATAAACTTAAGTGTTCTGAATGCTAGATTCCCCACCTTATGGCAATTGGAAATTAAAGCTTCCTGGAGGCAGTGTATTGCACACAGTCTATGCAGGGAACCCAGAGCAGGGTGCTGGGAGAATCCAGGAAACAGGGGTCTGGCCTACTCACTGCACCCCTTGTCTGTTCAGAGAACCAAGACCAGAGCCCTGGGAGGAATTATCACATGTTCCTTATCAACTAATCTGCTTATAGAAACTTAGGTTGATTCCTTTACTTGGCTATTGTAAATAGAATTAAATAAACATGCAAGCATCTCTGTGGTGTGCTAACTTATACTGTTCTTTATGTATATATCCAGGAGGATGGTATAATAGTGGTATTTTGAGATTTATATAGTAGCTTAACAAGCTTACACTCCTGCCTGCAGGGCCCAGAGTTCTCTGTCTCATATCCTTGCCAGTGTTCATTTTTGTAAGTTTTCTTAAAGATCAGTACCTGAGTGTACTAAAATGGAGCCCCAATGAAAATTTCATTTCTATTTCCCCTGCTAAGAATGCTTGACATTTTGCATACATTTATTAGCCATTTGTACTTCTTTTAAAAAATGGTTGTATATATGTGAGAATTAAGTTAGCTATTCAGAGAATACTAGATGGAATAATTCACACTAAAGACATGAATGAACAAACTCAAGAGGCTGTAGGAGAGACAATAGGATAATCAAAAATTAGAACAAGGAGCAGGGATTGCTCAGCAGGTAGACACTTGCTTGCAAAGACTGATGGCCTAGATTTGTTTGTCAAGTACCAATAAGAAAACAAGCTGCAAAATCTTGTGATGCATATAGAGTTTGTTTGCAGTGGCAGCAGTCCCTAGTGCACCCATATTCACTTTCTTCTTTCTCTATATTACTGTCACAAATAAACGAATAAAAATATTTGAAACAATTAGAAGAGTTGGTAAAGCAAATGGAAATCAAGAAAAAACTCAACAAAATATTAAACATGATTTGCATTAATTCATGCCTTTCAATTATAACTCGGATTATCAATAGCTTCATCTCCTTAATTAAAAGACACAGTTTAACAGGCAGTATCAGAAAACTAGATCCATTCCTTTGCTATGTTCATGAAACCAATCTTACCACTAAAGACAAATACTACCTTAGAATAAAAAGCCAGGAAAAGATATTCCTCACAAACAGAAATAGGAAACAAGATGTGCCTATACTTATATATGACAAAAGATACTTTGAAACAAAAGCAATCAGAATTATGAAGAAAACTTTCTATATTTCAAGGGAACAATTCAATAAGAGGATATTTCAACCCTACGCTACACATATACACACCAAACACAGATACACCCAATATAAAACACAATCTATTAGACATAGAGTCAAATGTAAATCACAGCATAATAATAATAGATACCTTGAATATCCCAAACCATCAACAGATATATCATCTAAATTGAAAGTAGAAAAAACGGAACTGAACAACACCATAACTCAAATGGTCTTACAGACATCTACAAAACATTCCACTCAAACTCCACAGAATATATGTTCTTCACAGCAGCACATAGAAACTTTTCTAAAATAGACCACATATTAGGACACAAAACATGTCTCTGCATATGTAGGAAAATTGACATAATTCCTTGTATTATATCTGGCCACAATACAAGAAAGTTGGAAATCAATAATAAGAGAAACAACAGTAAATGCACCAACTCCTGAAGATTGGAAAATACACTATTGAGCAATGAAGGGGTTATTAAAAATAAAGAAAGAAGTAAAAAATTCATAGTACTAAAATAATAATAATAATAATAATAAATTCCTAGGACTAACTGACAATGAACAAACAACAAACTAAAACTCATGTGACACAATGGCAGGCAGTTCTATAAACAAAGCTTATATTACTCAATGGTTGCATTGCAAAAACGAAGAAATTTCAAGTAAGGAACTTAACCAACCATCTGAAAGCTATTGGAAAAGCCAAGAACAATCCAAAACCAAAAAAAAAAAAAAAAAAAAAAAAGCATAGAAAAAAACAATATAGTTCAGAAAGAATAAATAAGAAATGAATAAAACAATTTTTTAAATGATGAAAAGAAGAGCTAGTTCTTAAAAAAATAGAACAAATTGATAAACCCCTGGCCAAATTGATCAAAGAAAAAGAGAGAAGATTCTAATCAACAAAGTTTCAGATGAAAAATATGCTATAATAGACAGCAATGAAATGGATTGAGCAATCATGACATATTTCAAAAAACTATATGTCCCAGCATGGAAATCTGGAAGAAATGGATGCATTTCTTGACTCATATGAGCTACACAACCCAAACACAGAGGGATAAATTGGTAAATAGAGCTATAGTATCTGAGGACATTGAAGGAGTAATTAAAAGTCTCTGAACCAAAAGATAGTTTAAGCCCATATGGATTTACTACCAAATTCTAGAAACCTTGATCCAATTATACCACTCTTGAACATATACCCTAAAATCTCTACTGTACTTCAGATATACTTGCTCTTCTACTTTTGTTTCTGCTCTATTCACAGTAGCTAGAAAATTGAATCTTCCCAGATGCCCCATCAATGGATGAATGGTTAATGAAGGTGTGGTACATATACACAATGGAATTCTACTCAACATAAGAAAAAAAAAAATAATGAAATTTGCAAAAATGGGTGGGCTTGGAAAATATCACACTAACTGAGGTTAAGCAGGCCCATAAAAACAAATGCTACATGTTCTCCCTCCTATGTGGATCCTAACATTGAAGAGTTTGATGTGTTTATAAGTTGTAGTAAGCATCAGTAGTATTAGCAAGCAACCTAGAATGGGTTTAGAGAGAGGTGAAGCTGGGTGGAAAGGAGGGGATACTTAAAAGGCAAGTGGTTGGACAGAATACAGATAGTGAAATGGGCTGGTGTGATGGGAATGGAGTTATGAAATGTGAAAAGGGGAAGGGCCCTCAGTGGAATGCAGTTTGGGAAAGGGAAAATAAGAGTATAACCTAATGGGAATATGACCAATTTGCAATATGTTCATACAGTTAAGTTCTTAACTCATAAAAATAAAGATAATGGCCAAGAGAGATGCATGCAGTAATGCTCAGTAGCATTAGTAATCAGGGAAATGCAAATATAAACACATACAACGCAGAACAAGGAACACTACTCAATCAGTAAGCAGGAACATGGAGAACATTCTTCCAGAACCATTTCCCTTTTTCATTATGAAGTAAATCATTATGTTGAAAACTGCAACAAGGAGATAAATAGGATATTATTCCCTTTGGAACATCTTCAGTGGGCATCATAAACAGCCAGATATGTGTGTATAAACAACTTAAAATTATCCTAGTTACAGTGTATCTAAACCTTCATATGCTGTTCCTTGGGTAAGAGAAATTTTGAAAAATTTTAAGACATTTTTGCTTTATCTCCTGCAAATAGCGTGAATGATTCACATATATTATTTAAAATTGGTTTAAATAAAAATTCTGTACAGGGATTAAATTCAAGACTTTCAGGAAAAAGTTGAAAGTCTCCCTTCTTTTTTTCCTTTCTTTCTTTCTCTCCCTTTCTTCCTTCCTTCCTTCCTTCCTTCTCTACCTCCCTCTCTCCCTCCCTCTTTTCTTTCTTTCCCTCTCTCTCTTTGTTGCTTTACTTCTGTTTTCCTTCCTTACTTCTCTTTCTCTCTCTTTCTCATGCTCTCTCCCCCCTTCCTTCCATCCTTCCTTCTACATTGCTAGGGTTTCTACTATAGACCTTGTGAATGTCAGACAAACACTATCAAGCAAACTCTGCCCTCATCCCCAAAATATTTAATTTGTTTGTACAAATAGATGAGCATGTTCATTCTAGTGTGTAGTTTTATTTTATTAATGTAAGAAGCTAACTCAAAGAAGGAATCTATGAAAGTGTAAGGAAAAACTTGTCATCTTCACAACCTATGTTGTCATATTCTGATAGAATAAATATAAAACAACATTGAGTGATACATATTTAATAATATTTGGGGAGTTTAAATGGGATAAAACAGTTAAATACATAAGGATCATATTTTCTTTACTTCCTGGGATGGGGATGAAGCTATACAATAATGGAGGTGAGTGAAAAATTGGTTCAAAGTACAATGGTCCATGAGGGATACATTAGACCATCATGGCCTTGTCTTGAGTAATTTCTAAATATAAAATTTTCTATAAGACAAAACAGTTTAATAAGCTGAGAAGTTTATTCTTGCATCAACTGCTAAGTAAGTGGATTCTTCCATTTCTCTTATATTTTGCAAACTCAGTGTTTGATAATGTAACATAAGGTATTTGGAGTTTTATGCCATCTATTCAAACTGGATTTATTAAATTACATTTTTACTGACTTTGGCATTTTCTCCTATACTACTAAATGGTCAACAATCATGATTTTTTTTCTTGAGATGACTTCAAATTCTTTGAATATATAATAATGTTCTATTTTCATATCTAATAGAAGTAGAAGTCTCAAGAAAACATAAACCATTGTAATATGGAAAATAAACCTGAGGTAATTTGCATGTAATATTTTTGAAATAAAAATCAGAACTAGGGCTGGAGAGATGACCTAGCAGTTAAAGATGCCTGCCTTCCAAGCCTAAGAATGCCCATTTGATTCTCCATGTCCCATGTATAGCAAAACACAAGTGACACTATGGAGAGATTCCACAGTTGTCCACAAGGGGGCGCATGTGTCTGAAGTTGGTTCACAGTGGCTGAGAGGCTGCTGGCATGCCCATTCCCTATCTCTCTCTTTCTCTGTCTCAGAAAAAGAAAAGCAGAACTATAATTAAGCAGACAAATTATGGCAGAAAAAAATGTTTCAGTGAATTTAATGTAGATATAACATTAGCAGATGATTCATCCCATTTCAAATTTATGTTGGGCCCCCTGAGAATACATAGTAAATTCCAGGTCACCCTAGACTAGAGTGAGACTTTACTTCAAAAATAATTAAAGTTATTTAAAAAATTAACCTATTAGTATATCATATCATAATAAGTGATATTATGAAAATGTTTGCATTACTTTATTAACATAATTGTATTTCTGTTTTCGTGGTATGTGAAGGAAGAAAAGTATGCTTCACCCATTGGCTTTATATACTGTTCATTAATATAGTTTCTTCTAAGTACATGCACATTTATATGGATAGTACTTGATATATACAAAATTGCAAACAAACATCTTTATGACCTTAAAATGCTGGTCTGGGGAGAGACTCAGTGATCAAAAACACTGGCTGCACATGAAAGAGGACCTAAGTTCTATCTCCAATACCAACATAAAAATCCCAGCATAGCTGCACGTATGGATAACTCCATTGCTGAGGAGAGATAGATAGGGCAATGGCAAGAACTCTCTTGTCAGCCTGTCTAGCCAATAAACAGGGAGCTCCCAGATCAATGAGGGACTCTTTCTCAGGGAAATGAGGCCAAATGCAGAAACAGGAGTACATGTGAGGTCTTCCTCTGGCCTCTGAATGTATGTGTATGGGGCACATGAATCTACACACATACCTGCATACACTATGCACACACCCATATCCATACCACACATACTACACTGCTACTACTACTAAACCACAAACACACACACAGAGCAAAATAAGAAAAACACTACATTTGACTTTCTTATGATCTTTAGGAAATTTTATAAATTGGCACAGATTCAAGTATGAATAATTTTGACTTTATTTCAAATTGTTTATTATGCAAATATGCAATCCAAAGCAATAAAAAAAGGAAGAAGGAAAGAAAAAACACTGCTCAATAGCTCAGGCCATTTTTCAGGGAGTTAGTAACACCTAAATCTTCAGCAGGGTGTAACACTTGGAGTTCTCCTTAGCAATCTCATCACACGCTGCTGTTCATAGACCACGGATATGCAGAAATCTGTGCTTCATCACTGGTTGACTAGTGAGCATTAGGATTTTCCTTTTTTATTATAACTTCCATAGCACAAACATTCACCATGATCTTTGGCTCCTCACAGAACATGAAGATGAGTCATTAATAATTCTCAAGTTTATTTTTAAACTCAAGTAAAACTGGTTGGAAAATTTGGCTCTTCCCAAAACAGTACCCTTACCCATAACTGGGAGATTCCCTAAAGCCCTCACCACCTTAGCTTTTGAATAAATTCTTTTGGTGCCTTGTACTCCATAGCACTTCTACAGATATTACCCTTCCTCAGTGTCCAATTCCATGAAAGAAATACAGAAGAGTTCATTTCATCTGGCATGCTCAAGGTGAACATGCTTCTGACACACCATTCTCATGGCACAGCTGTCACCTCTCATGATTGACTTAAATAGCATGCTTTCCTTTCTTCACATTTCCTTTTCATTTTTAAAATATTACTCTATGAACTCATTTTATCCCATGAGGGTTCCCTTTATTTGTTAAAGATAGCTGGAAAATTCCCTCAACCATACTACATAGAATAAAACTGAAGAATATTTTCCCAAAATGGGATTCATAAACTTCTTGTAAATTGTAACTGTACAAGTATTGATCACCTCCTACCACAGTACATTTTTACATAGTGTTATGAGATTTGCTTCTTGCTCTTGGGGACTCTTCCTTGAGATAAGACATGATTCTTTTCTTAAATGTCAAAATAAAATCCAGATCATTAATATCCATTATCTGTACTTATCTAAGCAACAAAATTAGAACTGATCCATATAAGCATATGTGTGTGTGTGTGTGTGTGTGTGTGTGTGTGTGTGTATTTATGCTACTTTAAAAATCAAAAGGTACAGCTCAAAAATACAAAAAAATGAAAAATTTTATCCTTGTAAATTTTTTACATCTGTATCATAGAAACAAAGATAAATATACTTTATTAAAACCTGAAAAAATAGGGATAATCACATACCTGTTGAATGAATAATAACTAACAGGCTACTAATTCACAGGACATGGAGTAATGAAGACAGCAAAAGTTTGCAAGCATACCTGGGTTCACTTTAAGAATGACTTGAAAATGGCAATATAGTGTCATATCAAACAGCCTATGACCCATATATTAATATAGTTGTAGCAGTTGATGACTGCAAGGATGACAAGGAGGAGGAGTAAAAATTTCACTTGACTAGTGGGAGAATAAGAGTAACAGACATTTTGGGAAGTGGTTAGCAAGTTAGAATAGATGTATGTATTCAAAGAAGTCAGAAATAAACTCTGGCTAAATGAATTAATACAATTAAAAAAAGAACAATCAACAGTAAAAAGAAGTTGACTGAGTTAGACATTTAATGGTACATTATAAAAGTTTGCTTAAATGTCTTTTAACTTATATCTTTTTGTGGAGTTTTAAAATTTATAATTTACCAATGGCACCTTCTAGATGGTGCTTCCAGCTATAGGGAAGAGAATTAGTAGGATGTTTATCAGGATCCATTGAGGAGGGAAGGGCATACAAAGAGTTCCACATCTATAAAATGTGATTTGAATTTTTATGGTTTGCATTATGAACCAGTATAGCCATTTAAAAATAAGGTCTTAGATGCCAAAGAGATTGCTCAGTGGTTAAAATGCCTGCTTGCAAGCTTGAGTTCAATTTCCCAGCTACCAGATAAAACTGAATGCAAAGGGAAGCAAGTATCTCTGACCCTGTCAGCAATGGGAGGCAGAAGCAGGAGAATCAAAAGCTCATGAGCCAGCTAGTCTGACATCCCTTTGCAGTCTGGAAGTTAGTTGGCAGCATCAAGAGAGTCTGTCCCAAAGAAGATGGAGGACGGATACCTTGAGGTTGTCCTCTGACCTCCATATGTGTGCCATATGGACACACAAATAAATAAAAATAAAAGTGTTAACTATAATCTAATCCCATTTAAAATTTATTGAGGGAAGTTAATGTGACATAACACTTTGATGTAATGGAAATGGTTTGGTTGCAATAATTACATCCTTAAGTTTGTGTCAAAAACATTTCCATCTGGTTCTAACACATTCCCATCACTACAAAATATTTGTAATATAATTTCTCCTAATTCCTTCATCTTCCTCAAATCTAGTTTTTTATTTCATTTCTATGTATTTTCTAACATGAATGTTTCTAAAGTGACTTTTTGTACTAAAATTACATGAAGTATAAAAATTTTTTTCAAGGTAGGGTCTCACTGTAGCTCAGGCTGACCTTGATCTCTCTCTGTAGTTCCAGCTGGCCAAGAACTCACAGCAATCCTCCCACCTCTGCCTCCAAATTCTAGAATTAAAGGCATGGGCCATCATGCCTGCAGTATAATACATTTTAAAATCTGCTATAAACTCATTTTTTTCTTTTTGAAATATAGCATTTATTTCTTCAAAGTTACTTTTATGAGTTTTGCTGTGTGTGATCAAATGCCTAATATACACAATACTACTAATTTGCTCCAATTTCTTTATGTTTCCTCAGGTTATTTCATATAATTTACATTATATATATATATATATATATATGGGAAAATAGTGCCTGATTTTAGTCATCTTGGTGTGGTTGGGGCAACACAAAAACTGGAATACACTCTGTGGTTGTATCCCACTATACCTATTTCTTACCTGTACCTCACTGTAGCCCTGACAAATATATCACTTCCCTTTCTATGAGTATGCGCACATAGCAAACCTTTTTCTGGTAGGTTTTCAGCTTATTAAAACAAATACAAAGCCAAGAAACACTATGCCCATGAATTTGGATAACCAAATTTATGTGTCATTGATAGATGCATCATGACATGACCTTAAGCACTATACTAGGTATCGGGGAAAGAAACATATACATACCCTCTGGGAATTACACTCAGATGTAATGGATAAACTGATTCACTTAATTCTCCTCCATGTTTCTCCACAATCCAGGGGGAAAATTACTTGTCTATATTATTATTAAGAATTTTAATTAATAATTGAAGTATAACAACTCTCTGTATGCATACATATTTGTCTTGGTTTCTTGTCTCATATACAGGAAATTTATGATGTAATCATATTTTTGTATTAACACATTTAACAAGTGTATTAAAATTTTCAACTGTATATCTGTAAGTGCCATAATTTTTAGGAGTATATTAAGAATTAGGGGGCCAAAGGGATGGCTTAGCATTAAAGGTACTTGCCTGCAAAGCCTAAGGTCCCAAGTTCAACTCCCCAGAACACAGGGAAGCCAGATGTATATGGAGGTGCATGCATCTGATGTTTGTTTGCAGTGCCACCCCCATTCTCTCTCTCTCTCCCCACTCTTTCTTTCAAATAAATAAATAAAAATAAAATTCTTGTGAAAAGAATTAGGTATGAGAAAAAGAATGAACTGAGGAGGAGGATGGGCAGAGGGGGAGGAGATTGAATGAGAACAAAAATAATAACAAGATATGAAGATGCCATAATGACACATATTACCTTGTATGACCACCTAAAATATATAAGTAGAGAGTTTTATGTATGTTTGAACATGTTATTAAAATTTTAGATAATTTTATTATGCAATTGATATATATAAATGATAATTTCAATAAATACATTAATAAAAGTCACTTATTGATGAGAGTCAAAATAACTGATGGAAATTAAATATATGAGAAATGGAAATTTTAAACAATACTACAATAATTATATATTCATCTAAATCCCCAAATTTACCAATGTCTAAGCTCTTATCATTTTATCTTTATTTAAAAATTTTATTATTATTATTATTTTATTTATTTTTGGAGAGAGACACAGAGAGAAACAGAGAGGGAGAGGAAGACAGATAGAGATGGGTGCGCCAGCAGTCTCTCAGCTGCTGTGAATGAAATCCAGATGTGTGCTCCCCCTTGTGGGCAAGTATGGCATTGCGCCCTTGCGTCACTTTGCATCTGGCTAAACGTGGGACCTGGAGATTGGAACCTGGAGATTGGAACCAGCATTCTTATGCTTAGCAGGCAGGCACCTTAACCGCAAAGCCATCTCTCCAGCCCTCATTTTATCTTTTTACCTGAATTTCATCTGTCTTCATATCTACCTATTACTACATATTGGCTATTGTCTGTGTATCTACTTACTATCTATATGTATCTGTCATCTACCTGTCTATATCTATCATGATTCTATTATCTAGATATCTCTTTTCCTATCATCTATCTTCATTGATCCTGTATATCTCTACCTAGCAATTATCTGTTTATTTGTCTAACTATATACTTAGCAGAGATTTTCAACCTTACAATAAGGTTGTTCTGGATATTGTCATCATAATAGAAGATTTAAAAGATTAAATTACACTCACCATTACATACATCCATTCACACTTGATTGTGACAACAAAAATATCTGTATGTATAGAAATTAGTATATTCTATAATTAATATCACATTAGTTATAATAGGGCCACTGGCATATTTCTGTCTGTCTATATTACTAGATTTTCTAGTTTGTAGAGAGGTATTTACATTCCAGCATTTTAAATTTCAAAATTTGGATATATCTTACACACATTATACTACATAATTAGTCTATTATGTGAAATACATAAAATATAAGGACATTGCCATATTTCTTTCCAGAATAGGTTTTTCTAAAAAAAGTTGATGGAGAAATGTAACTTCACAGTGGTGACTGAATTCATCCTGATGGGCATCACAGACCGCCCTGAGCTGCAGACCCCTTTATTTGGGCTGTTCCTGGTCATCTACATGAGTTCAACAATGGCCAACCTGGGCACGATCATCCTCACCATGGTGGACTTCCAGCTGCAAACACCCATGTACTTCTTCCTCAGACACCTGGCCATTATAGATCTCGGTTATTCTAGCCATGGGACCCAAAATGTTGGTAAATTTTGTTGTTCATCAAAATACAATCTCCTATAACCTTTGTGCCACACAGCTAGCTTGCTTTCTTGTGTTTATAATTAGTGAACGTTTTATTCTGTCTTCCATGTCCTATGACCGCTATGTGGCCATCTGTAAGCCACTGCTCTACACTGTCATCATGTCCCAAAGGGTATGTCATGTACTGTTGGTCATCCCTTATCTCTACTGCATGTTTGTCTTTCTTCTAGTCACCACAAAGATTTTCACTTTATCTTTCTGTGGCTACAATGTCATCAGTCATTTCTACAGTGACAGTCTGCCCCTGTTATCTTTGATCTCCTCTAGTACATATGAAATAGAAATGATCATTCTGATCTTAGCTGCTTTTAATTTGATTTCCTCTCTTCTGGTGGTCCTGGTGTCCTACCTGCTCATCCTCACAGCCATTCTCAGGATGAACTCTGCTGAGGGCAGGCGCAAGGCTTTCTCCACATGTAGGTCCCATCTGACTGTGGTCCTTGTCTTTTATGGGACTTTGATATTCATGTATGTGAAGCCCAAGTCCAGTCACTCCTTTGACACTGACAAAGTAGCCTACATCTTCCACACCCTGGTAATCCCCATGCTGAATCCCTTTATCTATAGCTTGAAGAACAAAGATGTAAAATATGCCCTTCAGAGGACATGGAAAAAGATGTGGATGATTTTGTTTTGAAGATGCCAGTCAAAAACCTGCTGTGTTTTTTTTAACACATGTAACAAATATTGCAGTGAACAAAACCATACATGATTTTGCTTGTCTTGATGGGAGACATGAGTTGTAGTACTTCTATAATGACATAAATGAATAGGTTTGGGGTCTACATACCACAATCATGAAGAAAATTGTATGTGCTGTGAGGGGATGAAGAATAATGATAGATGCTTAGGAGAATTAATATTACCCTGCCCTATTCCTCTGACAGGATGCTCTCCAGCATCCCTGGCTGTTTTTGTTCTATATTTCTTCAATATAGTATATATTCTGTAGTATATAGCATAAGCTCCATGCTTCTGTTTAGACTCTACACACTGTTATATATTGTTTTGAGATCACATTCATTGGATTATTGTCATATACAGATTTAAAAAAATACACTCACATGAATTAGCCTAAGTGCTAACATGGAAGTTTCTCCATGTTATGTCAGGATCTTAAGGTCCTTTTCTTTCATCAGTACATTTACTTTCATGCATAGCCTAAGTGATTCTGTTGGCCTAACATTTAGCTTTTGATATCCCACAGTTTCAGTTCAGTACCTAATTTGAACTATTCAGTGAATTTGTTCATCAGAATTACAGGCCATTTAAAACCCAGGTCCTGGGCTTAAAAACCTGCAGGTATTCGCTTGTGATTTTTTTTTTTTTTTTTGTAATTACTGACTTTAATTCCTTAGTTCCTATTTTTGTCTAATGGGTGGTAACTTTTACTCAGAAACCTAAGGAAAACTAACTTTTCTTGTTTATGACAATTTTTTATTTGTTGGACATTCTTGCATGCAATGCCTATTCTTTGACAAGAGTTTGTTGCTATTCCTTCTTGTCGCTAACTTTACTCAGCTTTGTCCAAATGACTGTCACATGTGTGTATTAAGATCTAATTTTTGAAGATCTCCATATAAGTATAGTATCTGACGTTGTGAACAGAATTAGTGCTATGATTTGAACTATTGGTATTCCTAGTAATATTGTACTGTGAGACGCAAGAAGGTAAATGCTTGTTATGTACAGTGGGCTCCATCATCCATAACTCTCTCTAATAGCCTCCATATTTTGTCATTTTAAATTATTTAACATGCCTTGTATTTCATTGACATTATAAAGCTATCTCATCATTAATAATAACAGCTGATTAGTGAGTCAAATCTGAATAAATATAAATAACTGGAGTAATAAAGCTATACATATTGCCTTATGTGGATAGCATCATTGAAGGTTATGTAGTTGTTCTTTTTATTTAGTTTCACGCAATTATATGACAAATTTTCATATATGAAAGAAAATATTTTACTTTATTGGACTATATTTGTTTGACATAGACAAAGTGAAATATTAATTCTTGCTGCTGATGTATATAAGCTACAGATTTTTTTTTTCCATTTGGCTTTTGGAGATATAGTTTCTCCATGAAGGCCAAGATAATTTCAAATCACAGTCATTTAGCCTCAGTTTACCAACTCCTGTGAATATAGGCTTGTGCCTTCATGCTTGGCCCGAGTTTGTTTAAATTAATAACATTTAATATATTTTCTGTTTCCCCCAAATTAAGCTCAATGAATAATTTAAAAAAATATTTATTTGCAAGCAGAGAGAGAAAGAGTTAGAGAAAAGACACAGAGAAAGTGGGGGCAACAAGGCCTCTAGACACTGTAAATAAATGGCAGATGCATGTGCCACTTTGTGAATCTTGCTTTACATGGGTACTGGAGAATCCAACCCAGGTCATTAGACTTTGCAGGCAAGCACCTTAAATGTCGAGACATCTCTCCAGCCCTTCAATGAATAACTTAATATAAAAGTAATTTTTCCAAGATCTGAATTTTATGAACAAACTATGAATAAATAAACTGCAATATCCTACTTCAAAAATATTTATTGCAATTTTGATAGTTACTCAAATGAGGAACCAACTCAGAAAAAAGGGCTAAAATTTAAAACAGGGTAAAATACCTTATTCATTTTAGTAGTTTCTACTTCTGTTTTAAAATATTTTAGGGAGTGTTGTGTACTTTCTATCAACAATATTACAGGAATCAGCCCATATTTCTCAATAATAACTTTAAGTAAAGCTGGTGATAATTCTTGAATTAACAGATAGTAAAATGTTTGGATTGACAAGTATGGAATTCTTGACTATGTGCAGGTGATATGTCTGTGGCAAAGCCAAAAACAGACTGAAAATGAGAAAAAAAATATCACTCTAAGAAACATAATCTGAAAGATAGAAGGAGTGGTTTCCCTTATATCTGACAGTGCAGGCTTCAAGCCAAAACTACTCAGAAAAAAAAAAGGCCACTTAGCGCTGGGATACAGCTCAGTGCTACAGTTAGTTGTCTAATATGTGTGAGGCCTAGGATTCAAGCCTCAAGTACCAAACTTCTACAAAAAAGAGAAAGGAAGTGTGTGTGTGTGTGTGTGTGTGTGTGTGTGTGTGTGTGTGTGTGTGTGTTTGCAGTTACTTTCTTTGCTAGGAAAAGAACACCTGACCATAAACAGCTTATGGGAAGATATGGGTTATTTCAAGTTTACAGTTTCAAGGGGAAGCTTCACAGCAGGGAAAGCATGGCAAGAACAGAAGGGAAGGTTCCTGCCAAGATGGTGTCCATATAAACATACCTCACCTGGTCCAGAAGGAAAGGCAAGAACTTTAGAAGAACTTTAGGGTTCCAGTGGAGGGCACAGAGGACCAAAGCAGGGAATACTCTCCCATGCTTTTGGGGGGTGGGCACCAGTCCCCCAATCTTCTCCAATAGCCAGCTAACCATATTCCCAGGCCCAGGTACCTCTTGCACTAGCTAAGCAGACCCAAGCCAACAGGCTAGTGTTCCCCTGCCCTAGGTTCCCTCCCCCTGGGAGCTTCACAAGCAAGCTTCATCACCATGCAGCCCCATACCCACCCTCATCTTCCGTTCCCATACAAGAACCCCACTCACTCTCACCACCCCATCCCACCCCACCCCCCCATCCCCACCCTCCATGCTTGCAGTTAGTCCATTCATTCAGTCCCTCAGTCCCTGCACTGCCCCACCCCACCCTCTGTGCCTGTGGGAACTTCACTCTGTTGGTCCCTATGCCACCCCATGCCCACTCTCCATGCCTGTGGGAACTCCACTCCACTAGCTATCCTTTATGCCACCCCATTCCCACCCTCCCTGAATGGTGGGTACTCCATTCATTCAGTCCCCCTCATAGCCATACCCCACCCTTCATGGGCAGGGGAACTCCACTCGCTTCCACCCCTAGCCACCCAGCCCCACCCTCTGTGGGCAGAGGAACTACACTTGTTCTGCACCCCCTTGCAGCCCCACACCACCCCCACCATTCTTGTGGGTTGGAACTCTACTTGCTCCCTCCTCATCTCTGCCCTACTTCCACCTGCCCTTTGTTTGGGAACTTCACTCACTCTGCCATCCTTGCCACCACCTGGCCCCAACCCCCAAGTGCATGAACTCCACTAGCAAACTCCTTCCCCCACCTCACTCCTGCCCCCCAACCAAGCTCAATAAATGCTCCCTACTCTGCCACCCCATACCCTCCCTAGGCCAGCTTCATTCCCATTGCCACTGCTGGCACCCACCTGCAGGTATGGGAACCCCACATGCCAGTTCTATCCCCAAGGCTGCTACTGGCCTCCACCCCTGCCCCTCAGACCACCTGACCACACACCCCCATACCCTGAAACATGAAAGAACAAGGCCGGTCCCCTTCATCAGATCCTCAGTCACTCACCAGCTCCTTATGGGCTCCCGCTCTCTGAGCAGACAGACCCCACTGCCATCAGAAGCCTAATCGAAATAAACATAAAAGGGAATAATCACTGAAGACACTTCAAGGTAAACTACAGCTTCCTGTTGCAGTTCACAAGATTCCTTCACTGTGATGGGCAGACCACAGTGCAAAAGGAATAACATGAAAAATTAAATACAAGTAAATCCAACAAGACTGTCCAGTCCCACAATGGATGTCTCTAATCAAAATATAGAAGAGATAATAGGATCAGAGCCCCAAAATGAAGACACAACCAATGCAACCCTGGCCAAGAAAATAGTAGAACTTTCTATTTTAATAAATTGATAAAGGGCCAATGATTGTATGAATGCTGTTCTTGTGAGATTAGACTTAATAGAAAAGAACCAGGAAGGGCTCCAAAGACAGTTAAATGATTTGAAGGAGAGAAAAAAAAATAGGACCTCAATAATCAGCTGGATAAATGGGAACTTGATAAAGGGATGAAAACTACACATAAAAAAGCAGTAGAAAACACAAATCAAATCGAACAAGCCCAAAAGTCTATAAAAGCTATCAAGAATAAAGTCAGCCATGTGGAGGATAGAAACTCAGAACTGAAAGACAAAACAGAGAAAACAGTTTGTGAGTCCAAAAGTTTCAATAAGTTCAAAAATTTTTGTGAAAAGAACATGAGGAAAATGTGGGATCCCCTTAAACATCTCAATATTTGGGTCATGGGAATAAGAGAGCAAGAAGAAATTCAGACCAAAGACATGGATCATTTATTCAATAAAATTATCAAAGAAAACTTTCCCACTCTCCCAAAAGAAAGTCCCATCAGGTTATAAGACGCTAATAGAACTCCAAACAGAAGAAATTTTCCAAGACATATTATCATTAAGACTCTAAATATACATGACAAAAAGAAAGTCCTAAAAGCAGCTAGGGAGAAACAACACATTGCATAGAAAGGTAACCAGTTCAGAATTACTTCAGACTTCTCAATGGAAACACTGAAAGCCAGAAAGGCCTGGAATGGAACACTGCAAAGTCTTATGGCTTCCAACCCAAACTACTCTATCCAGCAAAAATATCCCTCATAATGAGATTCCATTCTCACTCCTGTCAGAATGGCTACCATCAAGGAAACAAATGACAATAAGTGTTGGCGTGCATAAGGAAAAAGAGGAACACTTCTACACTGTTGGGAATGTAATCTGGTGCAGCCATTGTGGAAATCAGTGTGGAGGTTCTTGAGACAGCTAAAAATAGATTTACCATAATATCCAGCATATATCTGAAGGACTATTCTTAGTACCTTAGAGATGCCTGCACAACCATGTTTATTTCTGCTCTATTCACAATAGCTAGGAAATGGAAGCAGCCTAGATGTCTCTCCACAGATGAATGGATAATAAAGATGTGGTACACTTACACAATGGAGTTCTATTCAGTGGTAAAGAAAAATGAAATTATGAAATTTTCAGTGAAATGGATGGATCTGGAAAGGATTATACTAAATGAGGTAACCCAGGCTCAGAAAGACAAATGTCACATTTTCTATCTCATATGTGGATCCTAACTACAAATGTATAGACTTGTATGTGAACTGGAACCAAAAATCGATACCCGAAGCCAGCAAACTGGTAAAAGGCTATATGGGAGGGAGGAGAGGGAAGGACTTAAGTGTATGGTATTGCACTTATGTAAGTAGAAGAACAGATTACAGGGAGGGGAATGGCCTAAGCAAGGCCATGAGAAGAGAATGCCTAAAAGAAGGGCAGGGGAGGGTCAATCAAAATTCAAGATAGTGTGAATAAGACTTATATAAAACTGATTTTTTGAATAATGGCACATCTAGAAGCTGTAAATTGTTACTACAAAATTTTCAGTGCCTGGGATAAGATACCTTCCAGTGAATTGTTGGGAAAGGAGGTCCAGGTAGCCTCCAAAACATTAAAGGCTATTGCAAAGCCCTTAATTTCCCTTGAGAAAACAGGTTGAAAGACCCTATTGCTAAAGACATTTCTTGCCTGAGCAGCAAGGTCACTGAGAAAGCAAGCTGGTGCTGAGCAGAAAACCTTCTCCCTGTAGACCAGCCAACTGAAAGCTGGAAGAGCTGCACTGCATGCAGCTGTATGGGCGACAGAAGTCATTAGCAGTGAAAACAGTGGACACTGAAAATTCAAGTTTGGCCATACAGGCCCAATGACTGAACAGGTGCAATAGTGGCATGTCTGCTCTTGGGGTAACCAACTGCTCCATAATTGGACTGAAGGCCCTCTCTATGGGAGGGAATACATACCTGGTACTGAAAAACCTAAGCAAAAGTCTATGGCAGGTGAGGTCATGAGTCTTAGGGGTATGAAGCCTGTTCTTGTCTGACTAAATGTATATATTATTCCCACCAAGCTGCCCTGAAAATACTACACTTCATGTTCATATTCACATATTAACGCTACTCTCACTTCTGGTTAAAGAAACTTCTCTTTTCAGATGGCGATGACCACTGGGATGACTCAAAAGGCAACATAGTGCTGAGAAGAAGCGATGGAGGAGTGCCCAGCATGAAACATCTCTGCCACACCCTCCAAGCCTCAGGGCCCATTATGGAAGAGGGAGCGGATAGAATGGAAGAGCCAAAGGAAGGGTATGACTCCTTTCAATACAACTGTCCAGACAGAAATTGGCCTCAATATCCATGACCTTGCAGTGTCTAGCAATACCTTCACAAGACCCTCATAATAGAAGAAAAAGATGTTGATATCAAATTAAAAGAGAGACTAATGGACAGAGGGAGGGGATTGGAGTTCTGAAGGGTAATGGGGGAGGGGAATGAAATACCATGCATTTTTGTATGTAAGTATAGAAGTTGTCAATAATTAAAAAAAAAAAAAAAAAGAAACACTTTCCATGATAAAACCCAGCTGTACAACTATATGAACACAAAACCAAATCTACAGAGAGTACTTCACAGAATTCTCCCCACAGATGAATGAAATAACCACCCTCAAGAGCCTATAAGAAGCAGATCACAATAACCAAACACAGAAAGGAACAAAAAACCCTTCAAAGTCCAAATAAAACACCAAACCACCACAACATGGCCAGGATTAAATGAAACTTCACAGTTATTACTCTTAATATTAATGGCCTTAATTCACCCATCATAAACTGACAGGGTGGATCAGAAAATTAAACTCCTCAATCTGCTGTCTTCAACAAACCCACTAAAGACAGACACCTTCTCAGGGTGAAAGGGTAGAAAATGATATTCCAAGCAAATGGAAATAAGAAACAAGCAGGCGCTGTTATACTAATAATGGAGAAAATACACTTCAACCCAAAAGTAATCAAAAAATACAAAGAAGGCCACTTCTTACTTATCAAGGGAACAATCCAATAAGAGGATATCACAATCATCAATCTTTACACATCAAACACAGGTGCACCACAATTCACAAAACAAAACCTACTTGACAACAAAAAAGAAATAACCACCAACACCATCAGAGTCGGAGACTCCAATACTCCATTATCAGCAATAAATAGATCATCCAAACAGAAAATTAATAGGGAAATAAGAGAGCTCAACAACACCATGGAGTAATTAGATCTAACAGATATCTACAGAACATTCTATCCAAAATCCACAGATTATACATTATTCTCAGCAGCCCATGGAACCTTCTCTAAAATAAATCAAATACTGGGCCACAAAGCCTCCCTCCATATATTTAGGAAAATTGACATAGTTTCCTGCATGGTATCAGACCACAATGCTGTAATGCTACAATTTAACAACAAAAGGTTTGCCAGGAATCCCTCCAGCTCCTGGAAACTGAATAACACACTTTTAAACAATAAATGGGATATAGATGAAATAAAAAATGAAATTGCAAAATTTCTAGAATTGAACAACAATGAGAACACACCATATTAAAACTTATGGGACACAATAATGGCAGTGCTTAGGGAAAAATCATAGCACTAAATGCCTTCATATCAAAGACAGAGAGATCACTTGTCAATTACCTAAACTTCTATCTAAAGGTACTGGAAAAACATGAAGAAGCCAACCTGAAAAGCTCCAGATGGAAAGAAATGATTAAGATCAGAGCAGAAATTAATGAATTGGAAACTAAGAAGACAATTAAGAAAATTGATGAAACAAAAAGCTGGTTCTTTGATTGTGTGGCACAATTTGAGAAAAATTGGTCTCAGTTCTTCCATGAAGTTTTGATAGAATTAAGCTGAAAAGCCATCTGGTCCTGGTTCTTTGAAAAAAATTAACAAGATTGATAAACCCCTGGCCAATTTGATCAAGATTGTTAGAGGCACAAGTTGGGTCATTATGCACAGACACATTGCTTCTTCCACATAACTGATGGCTGCCCCCAAAATGCAAGACCCACATTCCCCAATGAAGAGGGTCCCTTCAGAAGGGGAGGACAGGGAGGAGGCAAGGGAAGGCACCAACATGAATGTATTCACATTATGACCATAACTAATAGGATAAATAATAATTTTTTAAAAACAACAAATAAAGAAAGGAAATAAAAGAAGTCTGCTACATAAAGGGAACAGTCCATCAAGATGATATAAGATATCTAAACATGTATGCTATAAACATTGGTTCACTCAATTTCTTTTTTCCTTTCTTTTTTTCATTTATTTTTATTTTCTTATAGTTTTTTAAAAGTCCAATATTCATTAGCACAAAAACATTGAACAAACCAATACTAAAATTCCTGATGAACAATGAGGATTAGGCAGTGGCACTAAACAAAATTATGTTAAACAAAGAAAAATCAACACCGTCAATAAAAGCAACAAAACCAGTTCCCAGGATCAATACTATTGGCTGGCAGATTTGACTTCTCCCAGAAATGAATTCATATCATACCTATGGCATTCCCTAAAGTGGTGCCCTTATGCAGCTTTTGTTCTGTGTCCTTTAGACCTCCACCATTATGTGAGGCTCCTACAAGTGGCCCTTTGCTCCATGCCCAGGTCCTTGAAGGAAAGAACACAAAAGCATCTCTCCCATGTTAGGTTTACTGCTGCTGCTGCAATCACAGTATTTTCATGGCAGAGCCATGCCTTCCTCAAAGATGTGTATACATAGCCATTTTGGCTTTCTTTCATCTTTGTTGTTTTAAATGGAACTCAATTAAGTCATTTCCCTGAAGGATTTCATTTGCTCATTAATTAGAATCCTTAACAGCATTTGTAGCACACATTGTACAAGAAAAGAGTATGTTCTTAAAATATGATTAAATAATTTAAATAACTCCTCAATGTATAAGTAGCATCTCCTACCACATTATTTTATTGTATCATATATTGATTCTTTTCTGTCTATAAGTCACTTTACTAAAAAATATTTTATTACTTTTATTTGAAAGAGAGAGAGAATGGGTGTACCAGGGCCTGTAGCCACTGCAAACGAACTACAGACTCATGTACCATGTGCATTTGGCTCTACGTGGGATCTAGGGAATTGAACCTGGGTCCTTAGGCTTCACAAGCAAGTGCTCTACCTGCTAAGCCATCCCTGGCAGTCTCTTTTCTGTGATATTGAATGTGTTCTTGTACAGCTTTAAAACAGTGTTCCATTAGAGCACATGTGTTCATTCTCCTCCTGTTGTATGAATATAGCCCACAGGAAGGATAATCATGAATCTATCAGTAGAAAACAACTGGCATATTCAACTACAATGAATCTGATATTTTGATAGGATAAGTAAACAAAAATTATTTGAAATTATTTATTTTTAATTAATTATTGATTTAATTATTTTATTATTAATTATTAATAATTTAATTAATAATTTTATTGTTTAAAATTTATAATCCTACTATGAAATCGAGTAGCCCTTGAGTTTTACATTTATTTTATTAATCTTTATAGTTTTAATTGTTGAACAGTAACCAAACATACCAACACAGGTTTTATTTGAATTCTGTGGGCAGGATATGGAGCAACCAGTTTTACAAGGAAGCAATAAGCAACATGCCAAAGCATTTTCAAAATAAACTTGGGAAGTGCATGCAATATTGGGGATATTTTGGATGGAATCATATATTGAAGGAACAACTAGTTTGAGCATATTGTAGAATTTCTTAAAGATTCAACTTTATAATTTTTCACTCAATGCATACAATGACATTAATTTATATTCACATTAATATGTCCCATAAGTATAGATTTTAGGAAATACATCTCCATAAATGTTGAATTCTGGTTCTATTCCAGTGTCCTCCTGTGGCCATAATATTCTGAGACTATCCGTGTCACAAGGGATATTGTAGCCATATATATGTATATTTGGTTTTTCAAGATAGGGTCTCACTCTAGCCCCGACTGCCTTGGAATTCACTATGTATTCTCAGGGTGGCCTCAAACTCATGGCGATCCTCCTAACTCTGCCTCCCGAGTGCTGGGATTAAAGGCATGTGCCACCTTGCCAGTCCTATATTTTGTATTTTAATATGGCTTAAAACCATAAGTAATAGAATTTGGTTGTACATTAAGGAGTGGACAGATGGTTTAAAAAGTTCAATGAGTACAGACACTTGGCAAAGTTTATATAATCCACTTAATTCTGCATTGAGTAGCATATGGTGACTGGGTTTGTTCTCTAATCTGCTGCACAGAAATTATGGAGTATTATCTCTGTCTCAGATGTGGTATATTCTTCCAGACTAATATAACTACCATTTAATGATCACTTTCAACTTTTTTCTAGGATATTTTGACATGAAGAATGTCCCAGACATCAATGAGTTTGTGTTGAAGGGCTTCACAGACAACCATGAGCTACAGATCTACTTCATCCTGTTTCTAACATTTTACTTTTTCACTCTAATGGGAAACTTAGGCCTGATTATCTTAGTCATTGGGGATTCCTGGCTTCACAACCCCATGTACTATTTTCTGAGTGTGCTGTCTTCAGTGGATGCCTGCTACTCCTCTGTAATTACCCCACAGATGCTAGTAACATTTATGTCAAAGAAGAAAGTCATTTCATTTATTGGATGTGCCATGCAGATGTTTCTTGCTGTTACATTTGGGACCACAGAGTGCTTTCTGCTGGCCGCAATGGCTTATGACCGCTATGTAGCCATCTACAATCCCCTTCTGTACTCACTGAGTGTAGTGCCCGCGCTACCACCAAGACCCCGAGCTGGGTGAGGTGCTGAGGATTGAAGAGACGTTCACTGGGTCATTCGTGCTTCAAGAATCCCATTTATTGAATGCCCCTTATTGAAGGCAGAGGGCTATATATCTAGTCTTATAGCACTGTGGAAATGTACCAGGGTTAGAAGGTCATGTTCTCATATCCTGTTGTTTACGTCCTCCTATCCTGTTGTTTGTATCCTATTGTATACTGTTAGAAAGAACTACCTGGGGCAAACGGAACTTGCAGTTAGGCCAGGAAATGGGAGTGGAACAGGATGTTTAGCCCTAGGGCCATAGGCAAACAATCCTTGGTCATGTCAATCAAGCAGGGCAGCAGACTCCCCAGGAAGGTGTACCCCACAACTGAGCATGTCACCAAAAGTGTACTTGCCACTCATCATTGCTTCCTATGCTGGTGGAATCATGCATGCTGCCATCCACACAGTGGCCACATTCAGCCTGTCCTTCTGTGGATCCAATGAAATCAGACACATTTTCTGTGACATCCCTCCACTACTGGCAATTTCTTGTTCTGACACACACACAAACCAGCTTCTGCTCTTCTTCTGTGCTGGATCTATTGAGATGGTGACTATCCTGGTTGTCCTGGTCTCCTATGGTTTCATTCTGCCTGCTATTCTGAGGATAAACTCTTCTGAAGGGAAAAGGAAAGTCTTCTCTACATGTGGTTCTCACTTAACTGGAGTATCCATTTTTCATGGCACTGTTCTTTTTATGTATGTGAGACCAAGTTCCAGCTATGCCTTGGAGCATGACATGGTAGTGTCAATATTTTACACAATTGACATCCCCATGCTGAATCCTGTCATCTACAGCTTGAGGAACAGAGACATACACATGGCAATACAAAAAGTGTTTGGGAAAATATTAGCTTATATGTAATCTATTTTTAAGAAAGATACAATAAACATTATTCTAGTTACATTCTATATGTAAATACAGATCATAATGATAAAAAATTCTTTAAATTTATTAACATAGCACATTTTTGTGGATCTATTAAATTATTATTTTTTTAAAAAAAATTTATTTTTAATTATTTTTTGGAGACACACAGAGAGAGAGAGAGAGAGAGAGAGAGAGAGGAAGACAGAGATGGGCGCGCCAGCAGTTTCAGCTGCTGCGAACAAAATCCAGATGTGTGCGCCCCCTTGTGGTGAAGTGCGGCATTGCGCCCTTGCCTCAGTTTGCATCTGGCTAAAAGTGGGACCTGGAGATTGGAATCGCTGGAGATTGGAACCGGTGTTCTTAGGCTTAGGAGGAGGTAGGCGCCTTAACCCCTAAGCCACCTCTCCAGCCCAGATCTTTTAAATTAAAGACCAGGGTAGACTTTTCCTATATGTGGTGGAATCATGCATGCTACCATACACATGGTAATCTTTTTTTCTTTCTCTCTTTAAATGCAGAAAGAACAGTAACATCCCTTTACTTTCTATAATCTTCACAATCATATATGTATAAATTTATATATGTACATGTATGTTTGTACATATGTCCTGATACTACCTCAAATACACGAAATGTACAGATACATGCGTGCACTTATATTTGACATACTTTGTATTGCTTAATTTATATGCAAATCACAAAGCTTCCATATTTTCTCTTATAAACATTATATTTATGTCTCAATAGATAATAAAATAATATGTGGTCCACCAGAGGGGGAAAAACATGTCTCCCAATATCCCAGGATATTTCCATTTATCCGGAGTCATTGCAAACTTTGCTGATAAATATCAGTTTGTTACTTTTGTAGGTCTATGAAATAATCTATTCACAGCCTGTTATTCATACAGCACAATGGAGGTACACATGTTTCTGTGTTTCATCACTGGGCTTTGTTCATGATGATGAATTTCATAAGTCATTGTGACATGCATGGCACAGCCATAAAATCCTTTCTTTAATTGCTCTCAAAATTTAGTAAACTTCCAAAAAAATAGTAACAAGATATTCACATTTTATTGATTATAATGAAATTCAAAAATAACAAAAATGAAACCCTTCAGAGACAATATATAGCTGTTTGATAGTTTTGGTGATTTGACTTCTTTGAAAATTGATCCTGAATTCACCATTACTAGAATCTGTACAAACTGACCTCTGTTTAGCTTTTGTCTTTATTTTCTATGGACTTCTTCTGTCTTATCCACTACAATAGAAGGTACCTTTCATCATGGCTCAAGGCCCAAAACAAAAGCACCAAATCCTGTGATGCCTGTAGTTTTTTACCTGATAACTTTATTATAAGAGCATTGTAGCAGACAGCTTCAGGTTCGCTGAGATGAACTTCCAGACCGGGCACAGTTATGGAGGAAGGGATATTATTTATTGAAGCTTACAGATCCAGGGGAAGTTCCATAAAGGCAGGAAAAGCAGCTTGCTCTTCACAGGGCCAAACAGAGAGAGAGAAAGCCAACCAGCCACCACAGCACACAGAGCAAAAACTACTGCCCAAAGGTCACACAGCACACTTCAGGAACTCCTGCTAGGCACATTTGCATATCTCTACAATGGAATCTCAAACCCACACCATTAAACAATAAGACCAGCCCCCAGTGACATTGCCTCTAGCAAGGTGATTGCAGATGCAAACTTTAACTAATAAAACACTGAATATATTGGGGGACATATATTCAAACTACCACAAGCATATTGCATATTGGTCATGTTCTTATTGGCTTATACTCTTACATCCCTTCTCCCCACCTCATTTCCACTGAGGCAGCTCAGTGAGGTTATTAGTATTTGCTGTGGGGGTAATGAATGCACCAATCAGCCTTATGTGGGCAGCGGGGACAATGCCTCAGAGTATATCTTCCCATACTGTGACTTTCACATTCTTTCTACCACTTCTTCTGCAAAGTTTCCTTAGCCTTGGAGGGCATGTGTTATCGTCAGCTTCATGTTGCTGGAGTAAACATCCTAACCAGGCACAGTTTCCTTTAACTAATAAAACACTGAATATATTGGGGGACATATATTCAAACTACCACAAGCATATTGCATATTGGTCATGTTCTTATTGGCTTATACTCTTACATCCCTTCTCCCCACCTCATTTCCACTGAGGCAGCTCAGTGAGGTTATTGGTATTTGCTGTGGGGGTAATGAATGCACCAATCAGCCTTATGTGGGCAGCGGGGACAATGCCCAAGAGTATATCTTCCCATACTGTGACTTTCACATTCTTTCTACCACTTCTTCTGCAAGGTTTCCTTAGCCTTGGAGGGCATGTGTTATAGTCAGCTTCATGTTACTGGAGTAAACATCCTAACCAGGCACAGTTTCAGGAACAGTTCCATAAAAAGGCAAAATCAGCTGCTTCCATATATTAAGACAAAAAACATTCAAACAGCTTTTTTTTTTTTTTTTTAAAGCAGCAGCACTAATGGGCAACAACAGTAGGCAGCCCTCAATATCTGCATACCTTTGGGCTGGAATTCAGATTTTCCCTCAAAAACACCCTAAGGCTAGACTTCAGGATCCACCTCCAGCCTTCCAGCCCACAACAGCTGGGGATCCAAGTTACAAGCTTTAATAAAACACTCAAGTGTTAATTTTCCACTTTCTGGCACATTTCCTGGACCCTTTTTATGCCTTTATTTTACTTTGTTTCCAAAGCATCACCTCATTTTCTCAAATATCAATTTATGTGGTATTATTTTTCCTTCCTTCATCTTCATTTATTATTTTAAATTATTATTTGGTAAACTTATTTTGTCCCTAAAAGGATACCATTACTAATTAATTACAGAAGACAATATCAGTCATACTGAGGAAAAACTTTTCCTAAAACAAATCTGATTAGTAATACTTTAGACTTCTTTTTCCTTTTTGTGACTCCTCTTTTTGATGTCATGTGAGTCCTTCATTTTCTTTCTTTATTTTTCTTTTTTGTTTATTATTTGAGAGCAACAGACAGAGAGAGAAAGAAGCAGATAGAGAGGGAGAATGAGTGCACCAGGGCCTCAAGCCACTGCAAACAAACTCCAGATGCATGAGCCACCTTGTGCATCTGGCTTACATTTAATCTGAAAACTAAATCATGATTATTCATGTCCAGGCCTCTATATACCTACCTGAACAATTCAAATTGGTACTAACCCTGTGTCTATCTATGTGTGTGTTTGTGGAATAATCATGAAACAATAGCTGTTTAAGTATAATTTAAAGTTCTAAAATTCAGTTAGTTTATGCTTATAATATTTATCCTATAACATAGGTATCAGTTAAATTAAGTAATGACAAACCTATAGAACTTGAGATAATATGAACTTTTAAAAGAAAATTACAAAAATACCATTCTAATAATAACCTAACATTACAAATTTAAAGTCATTTAACCAATTTAAAATGTGGTAATCAGTGCTGTCATGTGATGAAGGGCAAAATTGAGTGGGATAAGGACTAAGACTTGCTGAGATAGGAAAAGTACATGTGACATAGCCTTATGAAATACTATTTTATAAAATTGATTAAGAGTATATAAACAATAGCTCTATTTAGTAGTCTTTGTGAAATATATTTTAATTATAGGACATAATTTTAATGTTATTATCACTCAGAAATGTTCATGTTAAAATACTTCCCTTATTTAGTTCTAATTTTTCTTTTGAAAAATGCTTCTTTTCAAACAAAAATTACTATAAGCATAACAAATGTGAACCTTATACAAACCAAAACTAAATCACACCTCAATTGAAAACATAGCTATTTTATTACAGGCAATAGACAAAATTTATTATCTAGAAAAATTTAAAAAAAACATTAAATAATCTTTCCCATTTCTTACATCCCTCACCCCTCTAATTTAATTTCATTACTATATATTGTCCTATTCTGAATATTTCATAAATAATTCATAGTCAAGCTGGTCTTTGTTCTTCAGATTTTTCAAATTGATATAATATTTTCAGGATCCACACTTATTGTACCGTGTGTTTGAGAAGGGGTACAGTTAGGGTACCTGAAACCCTGGAAGTAAGAAAAAGGCAGAAAAGTTTGCACTAGTGAGAAATCAGAGGTGTTCTGACTTCTTACCTCTTGTCTACTTGCCTAGACCTGTTTTTCTACAAACAACCAGGACCCTCCTGGGAGGGAGGTCTTTCATAGGATTTAAACATTGTGGTTCATCAAGTTCTGCCCCCAGAACTTGGTGCTGGGGTAACCTCTTCCTAAGACAGCCCCTAGCCCTAACCAACCACTAGCCCTCTGGTCCTGAGCTGGAAGACAGCCCACCACTATAATGTCATAAATATTGCCAGGTTGAGCCAAACGTAGGGCACTCCTAGCCCTTACTCTCCATATGGGTTCCTTTCACATCCAGCTCCCCTCATTTTATTTATTTATTTTTTTATATTTTTTGTTTTTTGAGATAGGGTCTCACTCTATCCCAGGCTGACCTGGAATTCACACTGTATTCTCAGGGTGGCCTTGAACTCACTGCGATCCTCCTACCTCTGCCTCCAGAGTGCTGGGATTAAAGGTATGCACCACCAGCTCCCCTCATGACAGTGAAAGACCCAAAAGCTAGAGTGACACCATAACAGCCTCAGCCACCCTGTAGGCCTCAGTGTCAGGTTCCTGGAATCTAAAGTAGAACAAACAGTTACTGGAAAACCCATTAGAGCAAACTTGGAAATCCCCTAAAAACCATGACCAAAAACCCCCAAACAGAGCCAAGTAGAGACAACTTGGGAAGCCCCTAAAAATTGGGTCAGCATTCTTGTGGTCAGGAGCTGGATGTTACAATAAGAACCACCAATAACAAACAAACCTCTCTGACTGATATAAATGCAAACCAATCAAATGTATGCCCACCTGGAAACCCCCTAAGCTTACATGTAACTGCCCCGGCCAGCGGGGCTTCAACGGGAGCAAGGACCCTAGAGAACCTGAAATGAAAGGGACAAGAGACACAAGGAACCGACAGCAAGACAAAGATCTGATCAAGCTGTGTATTTTATTACTCTTAGAGTGCCTTTTATGCAGCAGAACAGGGAAGTTTGTCAACAGTTTAAGTATTGCTACAATTCCAAATATCACAGGTCAAGGACCCCAAAGCCAGAAGATGTTTCACAGGATAAGGATCCGGCCCTAAAACCACAAGATAACGACTTCCTCAATCTCTGTGGGTCATTGTTTTTTTCTCTGTGCATGGGTTAATAGATAACTGCAAACCTTGCGACTTCCCAGAACAGACAACTTATCACAAGATGGAGTCACTACTCAAGATGTAGGCACTTTTGGTCACCTAGTGCCCAACGGTTCCCCACATCTCCTCCCTTTCTATTAGTTTTAGAAGGTGTTTTTGTTGTGGCCAATTTTTGTAAACTTTATTAGGACTCCCAGGGTTCCATGATGTCACGGTGGGCCTGTAACCAACTGGGGGAGCATTGACGTCACTCCTCCCATGGGATTTTTATCCCACCTCTTTTGGCTTTTGTTACCTTTTGGGGAGGGGAGGCAGAGCCAACACAGAAAGTACGGTACCAACCTCCATGCAAGTCAGGTTTGACTCTCAGGGAATTCAGAAGCGGTCCAAAAGGGGGGGGGACCTTCCCTTGCAATATTTTCTACACACACGTTGGTGCCCATATTGTACTCACACATTTGTGAGTCAATATGAATAGGTCTGACTCCTATGCGGTTCCTGTCGTAGGGGAGTCGCTCAGATTATTTTAAGTTTAGACAAGTGCCAATAAGGGAGGAGATATGGGATACACCTTGTAAACTAGGGCAAAGGTTCAGCACCTAGGCCAGGGGGCGGTCGCAGTGGGCCGTCATAAGGCAAGTCAGGCTGGAGGCAGGTCCTCAGTCGCGATTCCTCATCTTGTCAGCTCCAGTCTGTGATCAGCAATCTGTAGAGCTGCTGAAACACTTGAGCTCTGGAAGCCGCTACATTTAGCCTCTGTAACATTGTTTGCTCGCCTGACTCAGGCACAGCCATTCCTGCATGTTGAAACTGTTGTAAACCAAGTTAAAGTTTTTTTTTTTTTTCTTTTTTACTTAGAAGACATTATTTAATAGCCAGACGACAGTACTGCCATCATAGAACAGACAGTCATTAAGCCCAGGCCTGACTCAGATAAGGAACTAGCTGAGGAATGTGTTAACCTCCAACTCTGTAATCTATGTTTGTTCCTTTGGCAGTAAATTCCCCCCTGCTTAAGCCAAATGAGAATCTGAGAAAGAAATTGTTTGGGAGATACTTAAGGCAACAAAAAAAAAAAAAACCCTTTTGCAGCCTTAGCAGGACCACCAAAAGACAAATGACTATATGAAATAACAGATATTTTCTTTTGTAAACCTTGTAAATCTATGTTAAGATTATTATGATTTTAAATAACCCAACTATGATTTTTAACCTTTTACTATACAGTAGCAGTCCCATTGTAGGATAAAGGAGTAATACTTATAAATTGATAATTTACATGACAGAACAATTGTTTTTGAACCACCAGATTGACAACCTGTCTTTTTAAAATATATAACAGCATTTTTAGAGCATTTAACCTGACTGACAGCTTTTTATCAATATCTATCTGTGATGAAAAAGTTTGAGAAAAATTTTAATCAGTCCAATAACATAGCTTTTGGGGAGTTTTCAAATCTGTAGGACCTTCTAGAGATACTCAGCCATGGGAGCCTCTGGTCCTTGTAATAGACAAATTTTGTAAACCATTTATTGACCTGAGATATAATTTTCAGTCTCTATTCCCTCCCCCACACAAGAATCGGGACCAAAGCTTCAGTGGTGGGCTTGATGTCTCTTTTGGCTGTGGCCACCAGCACCTGTGAAAAAGGGAGTGAAAGAGGGGGAGGGGAACTGTCCCATGTTATTAAGTCAAGGGAGAAGCGTCCGTCCATAGGGAAACAATTAACATATAGACACACAAATATGACAGAAACACATAGGGCCCAATAACACAGACACATGAATATGACAGAAACAGAGGGCCCAATAACATAGACACACGAATATGACAGAAACGGAGGGCCCAATAACATAGACACATGAATATGACAGAAACAGAGGGCTCAAGAAAAGCTATGTGCACTTTAGAACCAAATTTAAAAAGTAGAAAGAGAGAGAGCGCTCAGATACTCACCAGACTGGTCTGAGAAGAATTTTTTGAGTCTCGAAGTCTTGGGTTTGTTTGGGTTTCTCAGTCAGGAAATTAAAGGAAGTGTCAAGTCCCCCACACGAGTGTTTGGGGACCCCCAGGGTTGTGTGACATTTGTTATCAGGAGCACATAGTTGGATAGGAAACAATTATCACAGGCAATGGAGGGAGATGTTAGGCATTTTTTGTATATTAGTTATATTAACCATGTGAGAGAATTAAATATTAATGAACCAATTTTAACTTTAAGATATAGTTAAAATGTTGACAAATAGGAACTTAATTAACTTTATTGGGTACTCTAAATTTAGTCTTTTTTACCCATCATCATGACCAGATTAATATCAACAAGTTAAAGTTGTAAATTTACAAACTGAATACCATAGTAACCTTCTATCAGCTAGAGCCATGTTTTTATTAGTTTGATGTAAGCCCTAGGTTGATAATCACTTTATTGTATCTTAAAAGATCTGTAATCTGGTTAAGTGTTTTGTCTTTAACCTTAATATCTACAGTTATATATTTTTATCTTACAAACTATGTAACCACTCTGTAATAATTTTTTTCATTAAATAGTTACCAACATTTGAAGTTTTTTCTCTGGTTTAACTTTTTTTAGTTAGTTTATCTTATTATTACCAGCGAAAACTTTTATTGTTGTTACCATGAGGCTTTTTAAATAAAAAGGCCTTATGAAATATCTTTAAAGAGTAGATCAGACTTGACGTCTGACACACATTTAAATTATGAAAGTAGATTTGAACATTATTAAAAAAATTTTAACAAATTTAGTATTAAGCACATATTCAAATTTAAATATAATTTTTGAGACTGTTTTTTTTGTTGTTGTTAGTAGTCCCAGAAAAGCATAGAGAGACAAAGTAAGCTTAAAACAGTTGTAAATACTTATAAGAAATCCACATCTATTTATAGTAATTTGGCATTTACCCATATTTTGAGATTTTTGTTAGTAGTCCCCAAGCTCTGCAAGCCAGGGAAGCTAAGAGCCTCTTTCTCTCTCTCTCTCTCTCTCTTTTATTCTATTATCTCTTTGTTTAACCTGTTGGGCGGTTGGTGGGTGTGGCTGGAGGCCACCTGAGCCCACGTGGGGTAGGCACGCCCCTGGAGCCTGGGCTTTGCCCCCAGCTATGAGCTTTTGTCTTTGTTGCTGCCTGTGGTTTTTGAGCAGTTTTTTCTGTCACAGTTTTTTGGTGAAAGCTAGTGTTTTTCACGATAAAGAAAGTTTAGAAATGCCCATACTAGAGGGCAACGTTCCTGAGCTATAAATAGCTCAGGGGAATTCCCCATGGATCTTAAACATAAGCCTGACCGAAAGTTTAAAAGTCTGGTTGCCGCCCTAAAGGTTATTGGAGAGAGGACTAGATAGGAGGTTGCTGCCAACACCTGGTCGGGCTGTCGGGACTTGAACAATGAGCTCGGGGCCTTCAGTCAATGCCGGAGAGTAGCCCTGGCCGAGAGACTTTCGTTGCCCTGTCGCCTTGATTCAAGTCCACGCGATGGCTCAAACCGAAAATAAAGAATGAAAGCAGAAGACAGTGTCTGAGAGAGAGAGATTTGTCTTTTTCTTTGAGAAGGAAAAAGTCTGTTTTTTTTTTACATTATACCTCGCCTAATTTCTCAGTGGGGAGGCGGCGGCCACTGGGCCTGTAGTTTTGCTTTTCTCTGATGGAGAAAGGGAAAGTTTGTTTTTTCTTTACATTATATCTCGCCTAACCGTCAGTGGAGAGATTACTTTCTCACTGGGGATGCGGCCACTGCCAGGCCTGTTTATTTGCCTTTCTCTTAACCCTAGTTCCTCATACCTTGAGAGCTTGTTTTAGCCCAGTCACAAAAGAGTCTTCTTTTGTAAATGCTTGTCCCATGGTAAAAAAATCTTACCTTACCGTCCGAGTGTTCACGCGGATCTGTCTCAGGGGCGGGCAACTCAGTGGCGAACACCAGCGGGCCAGTGTTGAATCCCCTCTTCGGGTCGCTGCGGCCTCGGTGCGGGATCCCCAATGAGTAGGTGGCAGACGGTGTTTCAGGCTATCCTGGGTTCGAGCCCCACGTTGGGCGCCATTTGCCCCGGCCAGCGGGGCTTCAATGGGAGCAAGGACCCTAGAGAACCTGAAATGAAAGGGACAAGAGACACAAGGAACCGACAGCAAGACAAAGATATGATCAAGCTGTGAATTTTTATTACTCTTAGAGTGCCTTTTATGCAGCAGAGCAGGGAAGTTTGTCAACAGTTTAAGTATTGCTAATATTCCAAATACCACAGGTCAAGGACCCCAAAGCCAGAAGATGTTTCACAGGATAAGGACCCAGCCCTAAAACCACAAGATAACGACTTCCTCAATCTCTGTGGGTCATTGTTTTTTCTCTGTGCGTGGGTTAATAGATAACTGCAAACCTTGCGACTTCCCAGAACAGACAACTTATCACAAGATGGAGTCACTACTCAAGATGTAGGCACTTTTGGTCACCTAGTGCCCAGTGGTTCCCCACATGTAACCACAATAAAAAGCCTGCTCTCCTGCTTCTTGGGGCTCTGACACAGATAACACTGCATTGGTGAAGTCAGAGTCTGAGCTTAAGCACGAAGGAAAGCTCTCTGCTTTTGCATACGTGTTTGGTCATCTTTGGTGGTTATCGGGGTGCCGAGCTGGGTAGTACAACAGGAGCTCCTTTAACTTTATTTCCATGGCTTTTCCAGGCCCTCCATGTGGAATCTCTAGCCATGAGGGTGCCTTTCCTTTGCGCTATAATTCCCTCAACAAATATGATGACTTAATTATTCTTCTCAGTCTTTTAAAATTGAATCTGTTGACTAAAATTAGAAACAAACTTAGGGTTTGGTATTCACGGTCTGTCCTGGACTGCAAGACTTCATTATATGTTGATACTGATTCCTTTTTTTTTTTTTTAATTTAAGTTTTTGACTATACAGAATATGAGATTTGTTCTCTTTACAATTTCATCTCTTCAGCATGGTGTTATAAACTCATAGGTATAGCTTGTATTTAGGAGGTCTCCTGAAACACTCCTTTTGAATAAGGTCACCAATGTGGGGGCACCAAGAAAGAAAAGACACTACCCCCTGGAGTCGGTTACCAGACGTGAGCTGGTGACCTCTTTTTTGGCTTCAGGCTGCTTCTCTCTGCTTCAGAGGTTAGTACTCATGTCATGTTTTTAACTGAACACCAAAAACAGCAATACTTGAACAAAGAATCAGCAATATGTGAATGAAGGAAAAGGAACTTTGACACAATAATTATTAATACATTTTTAAATATTTTATTTCTTGGTATATTTATGAGAGAGAGAAAGAATGGGCACACAAGGCCCTCCAGCCACTGCAGATGAATTCCAGAAACTTATGCCTCCATGGGCATCTGGTTTACGTGGGTCCTGGATAATTAAACCAGGGTCCTTAGGCTTCTTAGGCAAACACCTGAACTGCTAAGCCATTTCACCAGCCCTCCAAATAATTTTGTAAACATTTTCTCAAATGAAGAGATCAGGTGAATTTTTGTTTTCTGGGAACACATATACATACATACCATTTATCACTTCCTGATATTATTTCAAAATTTCCTTTTTTTTTCCCCTTCTTTGGTTTTTCAAGGTGGGTTCTTGTTTTAACTTAGGTTGACATGGAATTCACTATGCAGGAATAGGCTGACTTCAAATTCACAGTTTCTCCTACCTCCATCTCCCAAGTGCTGAAATTAAAGGTGTACACGACCATGCCCAACTGCTTTCAATATTTCCTGTTACAAATTCCAACCCTTTTAAATGTACTTCTGGCTAAATAAATAAGTAAGTTAAATACAAAGTCTCCCTTACAATTAGTGGACAACCTCCTGACAACTCATTAGGCACTCTGATGCTTTAGGAATACTCAACAGATCACTTCTAACTCCCCAGAGAGATTATCTGAAGTTAAAACTCAGTCTGTAAGTTGTGTGATAGAAAACGCATATTAAGCAACACATTGGAGAATAAACAGATATTTTTCCTCACAGGTAATAAGAGAGAAAATTATCTGAGATACCCCATTGTACCATGACCTTCAGGAACTGTCACACTTTGCTCTGGCTTTGACTTCTAAGGTAAGAGAGAATTTCTGATCCAGTCTCTGTGATTGCTATTATACCAGGAATCCAGAGCATAAATAGAACCTCACCTTTTTTATAATTTGCTTTTGAATATTTACTCAATGTTAAAGTTTTGTATATATATATATATATGTATGTATGTATACACACATGTGCATATATATTTGAAATATGTTGTTTTGTGCTTAGAAAATATGTTTGTATACATAAAATTTATCTAACAGATTTCAAATTTGATTAGAAATAACATATAAATAGGAAGATGATGTATTTTAGAGGCAGAAGTTGAAATGGGAAGAATTCACTCTCTTGCTTTGACATTCTCCCAAATATGTACATATTTAGAGAATCTGAGCTTGTTTTGGTAATGCTTATGTTAATAAGTGTGTGAGCAATATTCATTCCTCATCTGTTGATAAGGCAAAAAAATAGAATTCATTTTGAAACACTATGTCTTTTGTGTCTCAGAAGACTTTAAGCAGTTTTATCATAATGATAAAATACTCATTTGCAGTAGATTCTGATAGAATTTTTCCAACATATTATTAAAAATAAAAACAAGTTTCAAAGTTAGTAAAGTATGAAAAAAATAGGGATTTTCTAAATATAGAACTACAAAACTGGTGAGAGGAAATGAATATACTTATATTTATCCTAGAAGAATGTTTGTGCTAACTAATCACATGCACTTCATTTTGTAGATTACAAAATAAAAGAAGAATCCATAAGATTTTTTTGTTTTGTTTTTGTTTTTTCAGGTAGGTCTTCACTCTAGTCCAGGCTGACTTGGAATTCACTATGTAGGCCCAGGGTGGCCTCAAACTCAAGGTGATCCTCCTACCTCTGTCTCCTGAGTGCTGGGATAAAAGGTGTACGCCACCACGCCCAGCGAATCCATAAGATTTTAACTGCTTAATTATATTTATTAAAGATACCTGATGTTGTAACTTGATATATTTTAATTTTTCCTAATATTTAAAATGTTTAATGGGGTCAAGGTCAATTTTCAGGAAACTGCCATTACATATTAAAAAAAAACTGATGTTAAGAAAATGGAACATGACTATAATGAAATTTATATCTAGCACTATAAGATTGTACAATTTTATTTCTTTCCTTGTAGCTCATACACATATGCCTGCTGCTGCAATTTTTACTGTAAAGCATTTTACACTTCTTTTTAAAAACTTAGACAATTGTTGATCATAGTTTTTCTAATCAGTTTTTTTACCCTAAGGTTTCATCAAAACTGATAATCTGCTATACTTTGCTATTCTTTGGACTATTCTTAAAAATGTGAATATTGTCACTTGATTTTTACACATTTATCTGCATAATGTGATAAATCATAATTGGAAGAGTTTATTGTGACATGTTGTATGTAGCATTCCATAATATTGAAAAAATACATCTATATAATATTTTCTTTGTATATTTTCTTTTTTTCCCTAGAGTGTGGAAACTCATATGACATAAAGCTTTGATTTTCCATGTAAAAGAAATGGTTTGGTTGCAATAATTAAATCCTGAAATTTGTAGCAACAGCCTTTCTATCCAATTGTAACACATTTCCATCACTACAAAGTGCTTATTATATAATTTCTCCTGATTACTTCATCTTCCTCAAATTTAGTTTTTCATTTCTATGTATTTTCTAACGTGAATGTTTCTAAAATGAATTTTCGTACAGGTGGTCAACATTTTCTGGTTTCTTTGAATGAGTATAATGTTTCTATAATTCACACTTGTAAAATGGACTGCAATATCTTTTTTATTTTAAGTTTATTTTACTATGTGTATAAGTTCTAAATTTTATTAACTGAGAGTTGAAATATAGGCTGCAGGCATCCTAGACAAGTGCTCTTCTACTAAGCAACAGCCTTAAGCCTCTTTTCACTTTTTATTTTAAGCTAGGATCTCACAAAGTTGCCCAGAATGGCCTTGAACACACTCTCTACACCAAGCTGATGTTCTCCCCACTGAATGCCAGAGTAGTTGAGATGACAACCCTGTGCTAGGCTGACCAGGTAGATCTAAGTTCTTACTAATTTTGAAGGTATAATGAAATGCTTTTAACTGCAGGCACAACTTCTATAGCTGATTCCAAAAATTCATTTTGCAAAATTGTATATTTATGAAATCACCATCTCAATATCTGTCTCTCCAAGTTTCAGTGGTTTCATTCTTAGGTAAGTGGGGTGACATGGTATTTATCTTTGCATAGCCATTTTATTTCATCATATTCTCCAAGTTCATTCTTAATGTCATAAATTTCACAATATCATTTTAATGCTTAATAATTGTATTTCCACTTCAGGTGTCTCTATATCCATGAATGAATATCAACACTGTTTCCCTACCTTGGTTATTTTAAATTCTGTTACAAAAATATGATCACATTAGTATCTGTTTATGCTACTAGCTATTTTTCTTGGAGAAAATCCAAAAATTGGTGGTGCCATAATACACAATCAATTAAGGAATACACAAAGTCACAGATGTATATTCACTGTTCCTGACAACTGCTATTTCATTTCATGAATTTCATTAAGATCTCAAAAGCTTCAGGGATAATCTTTAAGTTGCATGACAATTCCCAGGGGAGAGTCTCAAAAGGAGGAAAAAAAGTTCTATAAATTGTCTTCAAAATAAAATGTTAAGAACATGGAAAGACTAAGAAAGAGGTTTGATTACAGGTAATATACAGGAGATTTCTCATATTGCTGTGTGTTATGAGTATCTACCAAAATGCTATAGTTTTGTCATCCAACGTACAGGACCATGACTGACTCAGTTTCTAGTCTTTCTACTTTTCCAAAATGCCTGAGTAGCAACAGAATGGCTCTCAGATCTTCATGTTATGTATTTTTAAGAGTATTGATATAGATTGAGAAGAAGCATCAAGGAAAATTATATTATGTGCATTTCACTAGAATATTATTAATTTTGTGTATATGCACATACATCTAATATATAAAATTTATGTCTTATGAAAGACAAAGTGAGAAGAAATGATAAGTTTATAGAAATTATATATGTATGTATAAATATACATGTATAAAATTTGAACCTGCAATATATCTTTCTTTCATTTTGATATCCTTCCAAATATTTGAAAATTAGAAATTCTAGGCTTTTTATGATTTTTTTTCATATTAAATGTAAAATATTCATGCCTTAATTAAAAAGAAAGTTTTAAGTTTACATAGAGATGTGAAAATACAATTTAATAATAAGAAGAATTTAAGTATTTAATTTATACTTAAGGTAAATTATTTTTCATTTTGCAATGAGATGCAATTTTTCCCATTTTAGTCTTAAAAATTTAAATCTAAGTATTCAATGAAGATAACAATCTGAAAAATATTGTTTCTGTCCTCTAAACTCTAAAGCAGATGATAAGAAACCTTTTTTAATCTTATCTTATTAGCAAAATTGGTTCTTAATGTATTGATGATAAAAAAAGCAAAACAAAATATTTTTATCTTTTCTTTATTCTGATATTATAATTTTTCCCCTTTCTTATATTTCTAAGTTCTTCATAAACTGTGTGCACAGACAGTATAGACATCAGCTAGCCACAGTGAAGCAACAATATGGTATGTCAACACATTGGAAGTCACATATGATCCACTTTAATGCTGTAAACATGTATGACTGCATTTGTTTTCTTATAGCTCATTTATAGAGCACTGCTATTATGGTTTTTGTTATGGAGATATGTCCTTTTCTTCTTTGAGTTAGGAACCATGGATGTCTATGAATTCTACAATACCAATGATTTTGTCTTTAATGGCTCATTTCTTTGTCTATAATAAATATTTTAATTTCTAGGCTATGAGCTATTCAGATATATTTTGCTTGAAGATACATATATTTTTTGGCGTGTGTTGCTATCTCATATTTGAAAGAAATTCTGGAGACTTTACTGCAGAGGATATTACAATATCCATCAATACATATATATATCATCTTTATGGTAATGTAATTTGTTTCTATGATTTGGTGTACCATACTAAAATTACACTAAGATGTCTCAGATAAATGGATTCACTTAATTCTCCTCCATATTTTTCAACAATCCACAGGTGGAAATTACTTGTCTATATTATTATTAAGAATTTTAGTTACTAATTAAGTATAACAAACTCTCCATATGCATACATATTTGTCTTTACAATGTGATCATATTTTTGTATTAATACATTTAACAAGTATATTAAATTGTCAGCTGTATATGTGTACATGCTACAATTTTTAGGTGGATATTAAGAATTAGGGGGCTGGAGAGATGGTTTAGTGTTAGGTGCTTGCCTGCAAAGTCTAAGGACCCAAGCTCAACTACCTAGAACCCAGGAAAACAAATGTATATGGGGGTGCATGCATCTGAAGTTTGTTTGCAGTGGCATGCCAATTCTTTCTCTCTTATTCCCTTTATTATTCTCAAATAAACAAAAATAAAATTCTTATAAAAATTAGGGATGAGAAAAATAAGGTGGACAGGAGGATGGGCAGAGGGGGGGAGAATGAATGAGAAAAAAATAATAACAATATATTAAGATGCCATAATGAAACATATTACATTATATAACCACCTAAAATACAAAAGTAGGAAATTTTATGTACTTTTGAATATGTTATTAAAATTTTAGAAAATTTTATCATGCAACTGGTAAATGTATTAGGTAATTTCAATAAATACTTTTATAAGAGTCACTAAGTGATGGAAATTAAATATATGAGAAATGGAAATTTTAAAGAATATTACACTAATTATATATTCATTTAAATACCCAAATTTAGTAATGTCTTAGCTCTTATCATTTTATCTTTACCTAAATTTCATCTGTCTTCATATCTACTTGTAACTACATATTGACTATTGTCTATGTATCTACTTACTATCTATATGTATCTGTCATCTGTCCATATCTATCATTATTCTATTATCTAGACATCTATTTACCTATCATCTATCTTCATGGATCAACTATCCATCTACCTAGCAATTATCTGTTTATTTGCATAACTATATACTAGGCAAAGATTTTCAAGCTTACAATAATTTGTTCTGGATATTTTCATCATAATAGAAGATTTAAAAGCTTAAATTACTACTCATCATTATATACATCCATTCACACTTGTTTGTGACAATAAAAATATCTGTATGTATTGAAATTATTATTTTTTATAACTAATATCACATTAGTTAAATATGACAACTGGTATACTTCTGTCTGTCTTTATTCTAGTTTGTACAGATTTATTTACTTCCCAGCATTTTAAATTTCAAAGTTTGGATATACATTATACTATTGTACTGTATAAATATACATTATAGTACATATTCTGTTATGTAAAATACATAAAATATAATGATATTATTACCATGTTTCTTTCCAGAATAGGTTTTTCTAAAAAAAAAAACTTGATGGAGGAATGTAACTTCACAGTGGTGACTGAATTCATCCTGATGGGCATCACAGACAGCCGTGAGCTGCAGGCCCCTTTATTTGGGCTGTTCCTGGTCATCTACATGAGTTCAACAATGGGCAACCTGGGCATGATCTTCCTCACCACGGTGAACTCCCGGCTGCAAACACCCATGTACTTCTTCCTCAGACACCTGGCCATTACAGATCTTGGTTATTCTACATCTGTAGGACCAAAAATGTTGGTGAATTTTGTTACAGATGATAATAGCATCTCCTTTTCTCTTTGTGCTGCACAGCTAGCTTTTTTCCTTGTTTTCATTGCCTGTGAACTGTTTCTTCTGTCTTCCATGTCCTATGACCGCTATGTGGCCATCTGTAAGCCACTGCTCTATACTGTCATCATGTCCCAAAGGGTATGTCATGTACTGGTGGCTGTCCCTTATCTCTACAGCACGTTTGTCTCTCTTCTGGTCACCACAAAGATTTTCACTTTATCCTTCTGTGGCTACAATGTCATCAGTCATTTCTACTGTGATAGTCTGCCCCTGTTATCTTTGATCTCCTCTAGTACACATGAAATAGAAGTGATCATTCTGATCTTAGCTGCTTTTAATTTGATTTCCTCTCTTCTGGTGGTCCTGGTGTCCTACCTGCTCATCCTCACAGCCATTCTCAGGATGAACTCTGCTGAGGGCAGGCGCAAGGCTTTCTCCACATGTGGGTCCCATCTGACTGTGGTCGTTGTCTTTTATGGGACTTTGATATTCATGTATGTGCAGCCCAAGTCCAGTCACTCCTTTGACACTGACAAAGTAGCCTCCATAGTCTACACTCTGGTCATCCCCATGCTAAATCCCTTGATCTATAGCTTGAGGAACAAAGATGTAAAATATGCCCTTCAGAGGACATGGAAAAAGATGTGGACTATTTTGTTTTGAAGATTGCACACTATGCCAGTCAAAAACCTGCTATGTTTTATCCAGAATTTATCATTCATAAATTGTCTTGAGTCTTATTTCATGTATGACCTTCTTTGTACTAGTGATCTTCAAAATGTTATAAATATTATAGTGAATAAAACCATAATTGAGTTTGCTGCTTTGAAGGGAGAGATGAATTGTATTAATTCTATAATTATGTAAATGAGTGGGTTTGGGGTCTGCATACTACAATCATGAAGAAAATCTTGTATGCTGTGTGGGGGTGAAGAGCAGTAATAGATGCGTAAGAATGTTAATATGCCCTTATCCTATTCCTATCACAAGATGCTCTCTAGCATCCCTAGCTATTTTTGTTTCTATATTTCTTCAATTGTATAATGCTTCTGTTTAGACTCTACACACTGTTATATATTGTTTTAAGATTACACTCATTTGCATTATTGTCTCATACTTATTTAAAAAAATACACTCACATTAATTAGCCTAAGTGCCCCTGTGTTACGTTAGGATCTTAAGATCCTTTTCTTTCATCAGTACATTTACTTTCATAAATAGCCCAAGTGATTCTGTTGGCCTAACATTTGGCTTTTGATATCCCACAGCTTCAGTTCAGTATCTAATTTGACCTAATTCAGTGAATATGTTCATCAGAATTATTAATCCAGTGAATACCAAGGTCTTGGGCTTAAAAACCTGTAGTAATTTGCTTGTGATTTTTTTAATTGCTGATTTTAATTCTTTAGTTCCTATTTTTGCCTAACGGGTGGTAACTTTTACTCAGAAATCTAAGATAAACTAACTTTTCTTGTTTATGACAATTTATTTGTTGGACATTCTTGCATGCAATGCCTACTCTTTGACAAGTTTTGTTGCTATTCCTTCTTGTGGCAAACGTTACTCAGCTTTAGTCCAAATGACTGTCACATGCCTGTATTAAAATCTAACTTTTGATGATCTCCACATAAGTATAGTATTTGAGGTTGCAAACAGAATTAGCGCTATGATTTGAACTATATGGTATTCCTAGTAATATTGTAGTGTGAGATGCAAGAATGTAAATGCTTGTTATGTACACTGGAACTTCATCATCCATAACTCTCTCTAATAGCCTCCATATTTTGTCATTTTTAATTATTTAAACTACATTGTATTTCATTTATATTATGAAGCTATCTCATTACCATTAATTATAAAAGCTGAATAGTGAGTCAAATCTGAATAAATATAAATAACTGGAGTTATAAAGCTAGCATATGGCCTTGTGTAGATAGCATCATTGAAGGTTATATAGTTGTTCTTTTTACTTAGTTTCACACAATTATATGACAAATACAAAATATTTTACTTTATTGGAATATATTTGACATAGACAAAGTGAAATATTAATTCTTGCTGGTGATGTATATAAGCTACAGTATTTTTTTTTTTATTTAGCTTTTGGAGATATAGCTTCACCATGAAGGCTAATTTCGCATTGCAGTCATTTTGCCTCAATAAACCAAATCCTGGGAATATAGGCTTATGCCTTCATGCTTGGCCTGAGTTTGTTAAAATTCATAACATTTCATATATTTTCTGTTTCCCCAAATTAAGCTCATTGAATAACTTTTTTTTTCTTTCTTTTTGTCAAGATAGGGTTTCACTCTGGTCCAGGCTTACCTGGAATTAACTATGCAGTCTCAGGTGGCCTCGAACTCATGGTGATCCTCCTACCTCTGCCTCCTGAGTGCTGGGATTAAAGGCGTGCGCCACCATGCCCAGCTGAATAACTTTTAAAAATATGTATTTGCAAACTTAGAGAGAGAGAGACAGAGAGAGAGAGATTTAGAGAGAGAAAGGAGACATAGAAAAAGGGTGAAAATTTAAAACATGGTTAAATACCTTATTCATTTTAGTACTTTCAATTTCACTATTATATGTGTTTAAAATATTTTAGAGAGTGTTGTGTACTTTCCATCAACAATATGACAGGAATCAGCACATATTTCTCAATAATAACTTGAAGTAAAGATGGTGTTAATTCCTGAATTACAGATAGTAAACTGTTTGGGTTGACAACTATAGAATTCTTGACTATGAAGAGGTGATAGACTGAAAATGAGAGAAAGGAAAGTATCACTGTAAGAAAACATAATCTGAAAGATAGGTGGAGTGGTTTTCCTTATATCTTCCAGTGCAGGCTTCAAGCCAAAGTAACTCAGAAGAGAAAAAGTAGGCCACTATAGGGCTGTGATACAGCTCAGTGCTATGGTTAGTTGTCTAGTATGTGTGAGGCGTAGAGCCTCAGTATAAAACTACTACAAAAAAAGAGAAAGGAAGATGAAGGCTGCTACATTAAAGGAACAGTCCATCAAGAAGATATAAGGTATCTAAACTTACACACTATGAACATTGGTTCACTCAGCTTCCTTTCCCCTTTCTTGTTTTTCATTTATTTTTAATTTTTAATAGTTTCTTCAAACTCCAATATGCGTTAGCACAAAACTTTGAAAAATCTAATATTAAAACAGTCATGAAACTTTAATTACTGATAAACAATAGGGATTAGGCAGTGGCACTAAACAATATTATGTTTAACTGAAAAAAAAAAATAAACATCATCAGTAACAGCAACAAAACCAGTTCTTAGAATCAATACCACTGGTTGGCAGATTTAACTCCTCCCAGAAATGAATTCATACCAACCCTGTGGCATGCCCTGTAGGTGTGGTCCTTATGCAGCTTTTGTTCTGTGCCCTCTGGACCTCCACCATTCTGTAAGGCTCCAACAAGTGGCCCCTTTGCTCCATGCCCAGGTCCTTGAGGGAAAGAACAAAAAATATCTCTTCCATGTTATCTTTTCCATGCGGCTGCTTCTATCACAGCATTTTCATGGCAGAGCCATGCCTCCTTCAAAGATGTGTGAACATAGCCATTTTCCCTTTCTTTCATCATTGTTGTTTAAACTGGAACTCATAACTCCTTTCCCTGAAGGATTTCATTTGGTCATTAATTAGAATTCTTAACAGCATTCTTACCACACATTGTACAGGAAATGGGTATGTTCTTAAAAATAGTATTTGATAATTTAAATAACACCTCAATGAATACAGGACATCTCCTACCACAGTATTTTATTTCACCGTATTGACTTTTTTTTTTCTGTCTAGCAGTCTCTTTCTTAAAAAACATATTTTATTACTTTTATTTAAGAGAGAGAGAAAGAAAAAGGGAAAGAATGGTAGCACCATGGCCTGTAGCTGCTTCAAACGAACTCCAGATGCATGCATCATGTGCATCTGGCTTATGTGGGATCTGGGGAATTGAACCTGGTTTCTAAGGTTTCACAAGCAAGTGCCTTAACTGCTAAGCCATTTCTCTATCCCTGGCAGTCACTTTTCTGTGATAACAAATCATTATCTTTTACTTCACATGTCATATCAGCCATTGGCTTTTGTAACATTATATTTCCTGGTCCAAATAATGCAAATTACTATTGTCCCCAGGTATGTGTGAGCATATACTTTATATATTTGTGTATGTTGTTGAGCAATAGAGTCCATTATAAATAGTTCATTAAACATAGATTTAACTTTTGCTTTATTTTTAAGTACAAATCATACTTACATTAATATAGTAAGCCTCAAACATGACAAAATGGATAAAGCCCTACATCTTTTGAATTAATAATTGATAATTCAATCATAATCCACTGAAATCACATATGATATACTTACAAAAATTAGCAGAGTCTTCATATGGAAAACAAATATACTTCAGCGTCTTAGTGATCTGTAAAAGATAAATGCAACATGACAACAAAAATTCTTACACACATTCCCATTCAAGTTGAATTCTTTAGCTGGTGTTGACAAAGTAATTGTGAGGAGATGGACAACTGGAGACATCCCCCTCACTTTTTAGGTCAACAGACAGCAAACGCTTCTGTGAAAATATGAAGGTTTTTAATAAATGTGTATATTCACCAAATTTAGCAAATAATTTCCAATTAATTGAATAAATGTGGGTGGAACAAACAGAAAATTAAAGGAAAAAGATCTGCATATTAGTTTGGTTAGAACCAGAATGACTTGGTCTTTGAACTCTGAGTGACATTTCATTGTAACTCTGTTTCCTCAGAGTCACCCAACCAGCCCTCCCAATGCTGACATTCTTGAAATGATCCACACCAACAATCCCCATTAGCACTTTCCCAGAATGGCCCAAACGGTCTCATTATGACTTCCCTGAGGTGACCCAAGCCCTCAGGCAAGGGAGACCACCCAGCAATCAAAGAATACCAATCACTCTCTCCACCCTGTAAGTATCCCTTAGATTGTAAGGAAAAGGGGCTTTAGACCGCCTGGTAAGAGCCCTTCTCAAACTTGCCAGAAGGAAGCCTGTCTCTGCTTTCTTTTATTTAAATTAGTTATGCACATAACATGAATACATTTATGTTGGTGCCATCTATAGCTTCCACACTGTCCCTCAACCCTCCGAAGAGACCCTCCTTGTTGGGGAATATGGGTCATGCACTGAGGGGGTAGCCATCAGTTTTGTGGAAAAGGCAATGTCTCTGTGCATATTGACCCAGCTTGTGGATCTGATGATTTTTCCATCCCTTCTTCCACAAATTTCCCTGAGCCATGTTGGGTTTGTTTTAGGTCTGCTTCAGTGATGAGGTCTTGGGAGCCTCTATGTCTCTGGATCTCTAGTTTGGTAGGAATTGAGTGTTCTCTGTGTCTGTCTCCTTAACCCTTGTGCTGGTATCAGGTTCACCAAGAAAGCAGCACTCTTGCTTATTTCCCCATTACTCTATGGGTTCATCTGGTACCCTAGTGAGGTGTGATAGGCTGATCTGTTCCTCAGGTTCGGTGACTCTACTGTTAAGATGGGTCTTCCTTCTTGTTTCATATCTTTATAAGTTTAGTATATTTTGTTATAGTTTGCAAGCTTTTGTAAACATCCAAAAATATTTTTTCATGACAAGGACACAAATTTATAATTAACCAATTATAACTTGCATGTGAATTATAATGACAGAGTGTACTTCACTCTAGTACAGGATAAAACTCATTGGAGGAGTCTGGAAGTATGCCTCAATGACTAGTTGCAAAAGTCGCTGGTCCTGGGTTTAATTCCCAAGTGGTCCACATAAGTTGAAAGCAAAAAGTGGTGTATGCATCTCTCCTTTGTTTACAGTGCCAGGAGTCTCTGGCACCTCCTTTTCAAACACACACACACACACTCACACACACACGTATAAATATTTTTTAATATAAAAAAAGAAACAAAATGAAAATTTACGTGAATCAAAACAAATATTGGTGAAAAGTGAAGCTTATAAAAAGAATTTCAAGCCAGGTGTGGTGGCTCACGCCTTTAATCCCAGCACTCGGGAGGCAGAGGTAGGAGGATCTCCGTGAGTTCAAGACCACCCTGAGACTACATAGTGAATTCTAGGTCAACCTCGACCAGAGTGAGACCCTACCTCGAAAAATCAAAAAAAAAAAAAAATTCAATTTTATAAAATATGATATTTGGGATAAAAATAAGTTAAAAGCTGACTTCATAATATACAGATTTCATTAAGCTTCTATGCAGTATTGATCATGGAAAACAAGCATATTTCTTAAAAGATACTTTTTCATAAATATATTTTCTTAATAAAGAATAATTAATAGCTTTAATGTTCAATATAACTTTTTAAAAATATTTTACTTTATTCGTTAGAGAGAGAAAAAAAAAGAGGCAGATAGAGAATGGGCACACCATGACTTCTAGTTACTGCAAAGGAATTCCAGATGCATGTTTCTCTCTGCATCCAGCTAATGTGGGTACTGGGGAATCGAAATAGGTCCTTAGGCTTTACAGGCAAGTGCCTTAACCACTAAGTCATATTTTTCATGCTTTTTTTTTTTTTTGTTGTTGTTTTTCATGGTAGCGTCTTGCTCTAGCCCAAGCTAAATTAAAATTAAATATGGAGTTTCAAGGTGGCTGCAGCCTCATACCAATCCTCCTACCTCTGCCTCCCAGTGCTGGGACCAAAGAAGTGAGCCACCACATCAGGATCCCATCATTAGTTTTAATCTTATAGGTCATAGAATATCCTTAACTCATTATATCTTATTATTTTTTATGCTTAGATGAAAACACATTTTCAAATATTTTATTTATTTATTTATTTGAGAGAGAGAGGCAGAAAGAGAGAGAATAGGTGTGCCAAGACCTCTACCCACCGAAAGCAAACTCCAGACGCATTTGCCACCTTGTGCATCTAGGTTACATGGACACTATGGAATCGAACCTGGGTCCTTAGGCTTCACAGATAAGCCTCTTAATCGATAAGCCACCTACCCAGCCTGAAAACACAAGTTTAATTAAAATACAACTATCTCATTGTGTATAATAGACTAAATTTATTATCAAGGGTGCATACAATGGATATAGACAAAATATTTTATTAGGAAGTTAGCTAAAACACAAAGATGAAAAATATGTAAAATTAAATGTATGTATATGACAATAATTGAGGTATTAATAATAGAGGTAAATTAATAATAGACGTAAATCTTACATGTCATAAAATTAGCTTCTACAAAATGAATTAGTGGCAACTGTTACAATGTTGTACAATGACCACTGCTGTCTAAGACTTTCAATTGAGGCAAACATGGAAACATTAGTCTCTCATTTTGATGTCTTCTTGAGTTCTAATTATTTCGTATCTATAGTTTTTTTTGTTTTGTTTTCTCTCAACACAAATTTAACATTTAAGATTATGTAATGCATTCTATACTGCAAAATCTTGCTGTGAACACCTATGCCCAGTAAGCTATTTCTTTCCATCATTCCCTTCCACCAACTCCCAGTAATCCATTTTCCAGCTCTGTATTTTTCTTTTAAATATTTTATTTATTTATTTGCAAGTAGAGAGAGAATGAGAGACCGAGGAAAAGAGAGAATGGTCTCACCAGGGCCTCTAGCTACTGCAAACAACTCAAATGCAAGCACCACTTTGTGCAGCTGGCTTTATATGTGTACTTGAGAACCAAATCCAGGTCATTAGGTTTTACAGGCAAGTGCCTTAACCACTGAGCAATGTCTCCAGCCCCTGCATTTTTTCTAGTCTGTGTAGTTCTTACAAGGATTGATTGTTAAGGTGGTCTTGTTATCCTGCAGGCTTTCAGAAGGTACCATGTTTTTAACACCTTTAGCTCCAACAGCCCAACTGTCCTGAGGCAGTTATTTAGGTTGCTGACTGACCAAATGAAAACCCAGAGGCAGAGTGTGAGGTTTAATAAGGTTGACAATTAAGGCAGATAGCAGAGGAAGTAAACTTACCCATTGGGGAGAGAAATTTGAGAAGCATGTAAGGGACTGGTGGCACTGTTCTCAAGGTCCAACATTCAGGGATGGCTGGATGGAATAGGAACACTTTTACTCCATGGTACTTAAACTTTGTACTGTGCTGCAAAAGTCCAGTGGTTCAGGCAGGACAGAAAACCACCAGAGACAACTTGCCTTTTCAACACTTTCATTTTCCTCCACCATGAAGACTAAAGGCAAAAGAATTTTAAAGGTTGCTGCATAACAGGGGCACCTTCAGCACGCTTTGGACTTTAGGCTTGCATGACCTCCATTCCAAGTAGCTTCTTTACAAACATATATTTTATTAATTTGAGAGAGAGGTCACACCAGGACTCCAGGCACTGAAAACAAACCCGAGATGTATGTGCCAGCTTGTACATCTGACTTACCTGGGTATGAGGAACCAAAAGTAGGTCCTTAGGTTTCACAGGCAAAGCAACTTAACTGCTAAGCCATCTCTCCAGCCCAAGAAGTAGCTTCTTCTTTACTTTCTTTCTTTCTTTCTTTTTCCTTCCTTCCTTTCTTCCTTTCTTTCTTTCTTTTCTTTCTTTCTTTCTTTCTTTCTTTCTTTCTTTCTTTCTTTCTTTCTTTCTTTCTTTCTTTCTTTCCTTTGCAGGTCCTGGAATTCACTATGTAGCTCTAGGCTGATCTTGAACTCACAGCAATTCTCCTACCTCTGCTTCCCAAGAGCTGGTATTTAAGGCATGCACCACCATGCCTGGCTTAAGAAGTAGCTTCTTAAGGAATGCTGGGGACAGGTTTCCTCCAAAGATACTGCCAGTCAGCCCTGCTCCCAGCATCCTTGGGAGAAATTAACCTTATCTGGATATTGTAGTCTGGACCCACTTGTATTGTTGCTTATCACCAAGATCCTTGGGGATGCAAAGGGGACTTTTGTGGACATGGCAGTTGAGGATGATGTCCTCTCTTTTTCTCATACTCATGTAGACATATTGTTGAATGATTCAATAATACATTAAACATGAGTCTAGAGGTAGAATTTAAGGTAAGTCACCTACCTGCATACCTTTTGCATACACTAAATTAATATGTCATATATCAATACATTATTTCTTGACAATTTCCAGGGTAATCCATTTTTAAAAGTTGATATATCACTCAAATATTTGTCAAATATCTGTAATTATTTGATATTTCAGGCATAATATTTACTTCATATTTATTTATTTATTTGAATATTCAAGGTAGGGTTTCACTCTAGCCCAGGCTGATATGGAATTCACTATGTACTTTAAGGGCCATCTCAAACTTTTGGTGATCCTCCTACCTCTGCCTCTCAATACCCCTGATGATTAGGGATGTTGAACATTTTCTTAAGTGTGTTTTTGCCATTTCTATTTCTTCCTCTGAGAACTCCCTGTGCAGTTCTCTGCCCCATTTTGTGAGTTGGTTGTTTCACTTTTTATTGTTTAGGTTTTTGAGTTCTTTGTAGATTCTAGAAATTAGGCCTCTGTCCAATGTGTATCCGGCAAAAATTTTCTCCCATTCTGTAGGTAATCTATTGGCTCTGCTTATTGTATGTTTGTCTGAAAAAAAGCTTTTCAGCTTCCTGAGATCCCAATGGTTGAGTGGTTGTTTAATTTCCTGAGTTACTGGGGTTTTGTTCGGGAAGTCTTTTTCCATTCCTATATCATGGAAATTTCCTCCTAATTTTCCTTCCATTAATAGCAGAGTATCTGGTCTTTTATTGAAGTCTTTGATACATTTGGAATTATTGTTGTGCATGGCAAGATGTGTGGATCAAGCTTCATTTTCCTGCAAACAGTTGTCCAGTTTGTCCAGAACCATTTGTTCAAAATGCTCTTTGTTCCAGTCTACATTGTTTCAGCCTTTGTCAAATATCAAGTGGCTGTAGTTACTTGATCCAAAGTCCAGGTCCTCAATTGGTTTCAGTTCTTCCATGAAGGTTTGATAGAATTCCACTGAGAAGCCACCTGGGTCCTGGACTCTTTTTTTGTAGGTATGTTTTTGATTACCTTTTCAATCATAATGGTTCTGATAGGGTTTGTTCAGTAGATTAATCTGCTCTGAGTTTAGCTTTGTAGGTGGTATGTGTCCAGGAATTCATCCATTTCCACCATATAATCCAGTTTTGTGGAGTAGAGATTTTTGAAATAAGTCCTGATGATTCCCCCAATTTCACTTATGTCTGCTGTGATCTCTCCTTTTTAATTTCTAATTTAGTTGATTTGAGTTTTCTCTTTTTTCTGCCTGATCAAATTGGCCAGGGGTTTATCAGATTTGTTTATTTTTTCAAAGAACCAGGTCTTGTTTGATCAAGTTTTTAAATTGTTTTCTTAATTTCCAGTTCATTAATTTCTGCTCTGATCTTAATTATTTCTTTCCATTGGGAGGATTTGTGTTGGATGCTTCTTGTTTTTCCAATGCCTTTAAGTGGATGGTTAGGTTACAGATTTGGGATCTGTCTTTGTTATGAATTTCTAGCAATATAGTATTTCATATCATTGCGATAAAAATTTAAAAGCATGTAAAAATACAAACTACTTAAGTTCCAATGTACATTTATTACAATGAATGAATTTTCCCCGAGGATTATTTTTATTCCTGTATTCTTACACATAAATTTTGAATGTTTTGTATGATATATTTTTTAGTCAACATGAGGTTTTATTTTTAATTCCAACAGGAAAATCATTGTGTCCTATAAGTTTTGGTACATTATATTCTCATTGTCATTCATTTCCAGAAATTTTGCAATTTTGTTTTTATTTTGGCCACTACCCATTTATTGCTGATGAGTGTGTTGTTCAGTTTACAGGAGTTGGTTGGGTTCCTGGTGCATCTTTTATTGTTAATTTCTAGCAACACAGCATCAAGTTCTTATATCATTGCAATAAAAATTTTAAAAGCATGTACACATACAGACTACTTAAGTTCCAATGTACATTTGTTACAATGATTTATGTTAAAATAGAATTTCCAATAAAATTAGAGAGGTAAAAAAAAAGTCAAGTTAATTTCCCACATGTTTCTTTATTCTTTATTCTTGTATACTGTATTCTTACACCCTAGAGGGAAGAAGGAAAGGAAAACATAGAATAGGAGATAAAAATGTCTGATGAAGCTGAAAGTTACAAGGTAAATTTTGAATTTTTGTATGAATATTTTTAAAAGAGGGAAAAAATACACTAACTTTAAATTTTATAAAATAAAAACTGTGGGGTAGAGAGATGGTTCAGCAGTTAAAAGGTAGTTTTCTTATAAAGTATGATGTCCTGCTTTTGATTCCCCAGTACCCAGATAAAAACAGATTCACAGTGTGATGCTTGTGTCTAAAGTTCATTGGCAGTGGCAAGAGTTCCCTACATGTCTCTTGTCTCAATACCCCCTTCCTCTTTTTCTCTCTTACAAAAATATAAAGAAAAAAAAATATAATGTAATTTCATGTGTGCTATGGTGGTCTCCCAAAGAAAATAAAGCAGAAAGCTCTTGAAGGATTCATGTGCCTTAAATGATTTATTTGGTCCGATAGATAGCTAGATAGGTGGATAGATAGTTTGGAGGTGGAACATTGCTAGAAGTGTGTTGCAGTTAGACCATTGTTGCTGTGACAAATATCCAACCAGACAGAGATATGAGAAATGGTATTTATTTCAGGCTTACCAAATCCAGGATAATATCATCAATGGTGGAAGAAGCTGGCTTCTTTTCAGAGATCCAATCAGAGAGACACTACCAATAGCCAGCACCAGAAAACCAGTAAGCCTGAACAGCCAGAGCCCTAACTACTCTAGGCAAAACAAATAGGATTGGATTGAATATCTACCTGCAAACATACCTCAGAAGTGGACTTTAGGATCTACCTCCAAGGATATACACCCTTTTAGCAGGGATCAGCATGCTAGGGTTTCAAATGGGAAGTTTAATTAAAAAAAAAAGACTGAATCTATGGGAGCATACACTCAGACTATCAAATTTAAACTCCCATAATCTGTTCCTGCCCCCCATATATTTATGATTATCTCACAATGTACATTGCATTCAAACCAAATTCAAAAGTCCCTGTAACCTTTACCAAATTTAAAATTGATCAAAAGTTCCAAATATCATCTGAAATTCATGATTTTCTCTTAATTGTGAGCCCTATAAGTCACAACAAGTTACATCCTTCCAACACATAATGGCAAGAGTAAACATTTCTATTGCAAAAAAGCATAACAAGAACAGACTATACCAATGCAAAAATCAGTAAGAATCAGGGAAACAAAAAATACCTGTAGTTCAAGTCTGATATCCATAATCAGTGATGATAGTCTCTGGATTTTCTAATTCTACTTCTCTAAATGGGTTGAGCAGCCTAGGAAAAACTTTCATCCCAATCCATCAGCTCACCATGGTAGCCTTTGAACAATCCTAGCATCTAAAACATCTTCAGATCTCCAGTGTAAACCACAGTCCAACCTTACAGTTCCATACAATGGCTTTTTTTTTTGCCTTCAGTACAAGCTTTATTTAAACCCTGTTTCCTAGTCTGCATCTTATCAGTAGCTTCTGAAATTTCAGACAGTGGACTTTACACAGGACATCACCTTGTATCACATGCTACATCTCACTAGCAGCTCTTAAAACTTGTAAACTTCCATGCATGTTTTCAGGCTTCTTAAACCAATAATAGGTGTGCAAACAATGTGTTAATCCAGGGACAAAATAAATCTTGACCTTGAAGACCTACATATAATTCTTCATTTGAATCATGTCCTTTTGAAAATAAATATTTTAAAAACACATTTAAAAACAGAATAGCTCATGAAATTTGGCTTAGCACTCTGTATTCCCTTTGCAGTTCCAAGTACCAAGTCCATCCACATTCTTCCAGCCCACAAGTACCAAAAGTCCAAAATTCACATGCTCATATTCATCACAGCAAGAACCCCACTCTCCATAACAAATTTATTCCTGTAGTCAATTTCCTCCTTGCTGGGACAAATGTCCAAACAGACACAGTTTATGAAGGGAAAGGGTTAATTTCAGGCTTACAAAATCTAAGGAAAGACCATCAATGGCAGAAGAAGCTGGCTCCCTTACATAGATTGAAGCAGCCACCAACAGCCAACACCCCCAAACCACAAGCAGGCCCAAACCACCAGAGCACAAACTGCTCTGAACACATTAGGAGCAGAGTGTGGATAGTGAAAGTAAAGCTGAGGCAGTCAACCCTAAGGTGGTGACAATATGCAGAGTAGCCAACCCCAAGGTGGTGATGATGTGGAAAGCAGCCAACCCTAAGGTGGTTATCAGCAGCACAATGTGTGACAAGGCCATGACCACATAAAAGCCAAGAGTTCCACATGCTGACTGTCACTCGACACTATGAATGTCTTAGCAGCCACAGTATTGATATGCACCACAGGAACCATGAGTAGCCCATGAGAACCCCTGGAGGTCAGCACGATTTGTTGTGGAACTCTGCTCACAGACCAAGTGTCATCAGAGGTGAGCTGCTTTGGGGTTATGACAGGAGTAGGAGGAGAATAGGTAAAGGAATGATTGGATTGGATATGCAAATGATAAGTGCTAAGAGTGTGACTGAATTATTTCAGCATTATTACGTATTCACTCCTGATTGCTCAAGACAGCTGGCATAGTTGGCAGGATAAATGATGATACTAATTTGGAAAAAATTGGCCTTTATCTAAATTAAATCAGTATCCATGATGTAAAGTAAGTGATTTGGCCAGCCACATTCTAATTAAGGTAATAAAGGCCAAGGACAGCCAATCCCAGTGGGAACCTGGATCATTCATGGCCCGTGATCACACTGTCTATAGTGCCAGACAGCTTAGGCAACTTCCACAAAGACACACGGCAATCACCCCTTAGACTGGGTAGCAGAAGCGGTCTGCGTCCAACCTTCTGAAGCACAGTAGAAACAAATTACACAAAGGTACAGGCCACTGTGGTCCTATGACCAGGTAACAGAATTTGTTTGCACCACATGGAATCTTGGCTTTCCAACTGGGTTTTCCAACTGGCAGAACAGAAAATAGACCTTATAGTATAAGGATACAGGCAAAATAAATTCAATTGAGTGGTATATAAGGAAGAAGTACATAAAGACCCACTTCACAGTTTCAATGAAATTTATAACGTCAGAGAATCGTGGAAGGTGAGAAAGGAAAGGAAAGAGTTCAAACCCTAGTCATGATGAAGAGGAACTTAATGTATAATAAAAAAATATAAAAGAAAATTTTCTTAGGTACCGTAAAAGAACTAAGACAGAAATCTCACTATATAAACCATTACATAAATCATTGAACCAACTATAGCTTGAATAGAGAAGAAGATAATACATGCCCTTTTGTGCAAAATAATGAATGCTATAGAAGAGGATAGAATGAAGGGTAAGAGATTAGCTGGACAGGTAGTTGAGAGGTACAAAACAAACCCGCTTTTGGAAGATGCCATAAGGGAATTTAAAAGCCAGGATATCATGCCTAATCCTGTCTGCCGGTTTCAATGCAAAAAACCATGAGAACTCTGTATAAAATGCCCATGGATCATCAAAATATAGACATGTAATGGAAAGAGGTCACTGACTCATGCAGAAATTCAGAAATATAGACAAGATTTTTCATAAAGATTCAAGAATGATGTCATTTATGTGACTAGGATCTGGCAGAAAGGCCCAGTGATACATTAATGTTGTCAGCTAATGAAATGCATACTCAAGCTAGGATAGTAGAAAACCCACATGCAGTCGAAAGTCTTAGCACAATCCTGGAGGAACACACTGGGAATCTGCATTTGTTATTTGCTTAGATTGCATTCTCATGCATTCATGGCTTTCCTGGCTTGGATCTTGCTGCATTTGAGGCTGAGGGGCAACGGAGGACCATGTAGGAAGACATCCAGATTTGTTGTAAGTTATGGATAGCATATAAAATTTACAATATACATCCTGGAGAGAAGGCTGGGCAGTTAAGGTGCTTGCCTGCAAAGCCAAAGGACCCAGGTTAAATTCCCCAGGACCCACATAAGCCAGATACACAAGGTGGCACATGTGTCTGGAGTTCGTTTGCAGTGGCTAAAGGCTCTCATGTATCTGTTCTCTCTCTCTCTACTTGCCTCTTTCTCTCCCTCTCCCAAATAAAATAAATCAAACTAAATATTTTTAAAATTATAATATGTACATAAATATGCTCCAAGCAATGCCCCTGATGTGTGGATGGTAAAAATATATATATATATATATATATATATATATATATATATATATATATATATATATATAATTAAGGGTATGCTCTAGCATATGTTGACCCTACAATTGCTGCAGTTGCTCTACCATTGCTGCAGTGATTGACTTCTTTAAACAGAATAGGGAGTTAGAAATTGATACTGTGGTGACCTTGACAGCAGAAATTAAAGTCTTGTGGGTAGCATCATTCCCCAAGGTATCAGACCCAAAACTGAGTGCCAACCTGCCAGGAGAGGAGATCCAGGGTGTTGTTGCAATTGTTGCTGCCAGTTGAGTTGTAAATGTCCCGCCTTAAAAAGGGGGGGCACACCCTTAGTGGGATTTTAAAACATCAGAGTTTTCATGAATGTCAGATGGCCCAAGGTAGAGAGCCAACCAGCAACGGGAGGTTGACAGCCCACCAGCTGGGTACCTAGGAACCCCTCAGACTGATGACTGGGGTATCTAAGAAGGAACTGAGGCCATATATACAGCTATGCTGCAAAATAAGGAACTGGCATTATTGTCTTTCATTCCTAAGCGACACTGGAAGTCAGATAACCATAATTTCTGGTGTGCCTGCCAGACCAACAGATATGGAAATAATAGTAGAGGGAGTCCACCAATTTACTTCCAAGGCTCCCACCAAAGAAATAAACTTTAGGATATTTGATAAAAAAAAATAAAATGTGAAGCTGTCTTTATGGCTGCACCTGATGATCTATTCAGGATGGATATGATTCCAAAAATTTTTCCTGATTGGATATTCTGTAAACGAATAATAACACTGAGCCAGACAATGTTAAGGACTGTGTAACTGCCACTCATATAACTGCCTACCACGGTTCCATCATTTCCTGAACAGTATTCATCTAAGGGAGGACATGAGGAAATTTCACAAAATATAGAAAAGCTGTTAAATAAAGGTATTATTGAGTGAAGTCAATCATTTTCATTAAATAGCCCTCTCCTGTCTCTCTCTGTGTCTCTCTCCAAAAATAAAAAATAAAAATAAATAAATAAATAAAATTATAGGCATAATTTGGACTAGTGAAGGTCCTAGTGTACCAGCCAGTTTGATAGACATGACAGCAAACCTAGGGCCATCAGAAAACAAATACCGGATGCAACACTTGATAGGATTATTCAGATATGGGCAACTACAAATGCAGTTGAGAAGGTTTGAGACTTCATATGGGGTCCATAACAGCAACAGACTTTAAATACAGTTTGCAAACATATCTGAGTTTATCCAACTATATACCACTTAACCCTCAGACGTGATATACATAGACATTGTGTATATAGCTGATTATGGCAATTGGAGCACCTTCTCTAAAGGTATGGGTAGAATTCAGAGACCGGTGGCCTTCTGTGGCCATTGATTCCAATCTTCAGAGAACAAATATTCACTTTTGAAAAGCTAGCATGGATAAGGACATTTACCCCAACCTGGAGGACCAATACTTAATAGTCCAGACTCCTGTCCAGTGGCTAGAATAAATATTAATGTCCAGAGAGACCTTGCTAGGAACCAAAACAGAACTGGAGGTTTTACAGTGAAAATGGTACCTTCTAGAGTTTACTGGCAAGGCATGGTGGTGCACACCTTTAATACCAGCACTTGGGAGGCAGAAGTAGGAGGATCTCTGTGAGTTCGAGGCCACCTTGAGACTGCATAGTTAATTCCAGGTCAGCCTGGACCAGAGTGAGACCCTACCTCAAAAAACAAAACAACACAAACAAACAAAAAAAAGAGTTTATTCAGGACCCCAGGGTGTCAGCTAAGGGGTGGACACCAGGTTGGGCAGAAGAGTGAGCTCATCTGCCACTTGCATCCAAACCTCTCCCCCGAAACTGGCATCTCCTGGAGCAGGGGGACCACAAAGTGAGTTACCACACAGGTGAATGTGTGACTCCCAGATGGCTCATCAGCCAACATTGGGGGCAAGCTGCACTGGAAATTATCAGCCTGCATACCATTGGATGGGCAAATCCTTACTGATAAAGGCATAACCAAATCAGTGCAACATGCAGAGGTGCACACAGCTTTATTGGCCATAAGATAATCAATAGAGGAAGGTCATAGGCTGATCCATATATGCTCGGATTCATTGAAAATGTGCAATGGACTTACTATCTGGTCCAACAAATGCAGGCAAACCAGTTGGTCTAATAATGAGAAGGACAGATGGTCCAAGGAAAATTGGGAGGAAATCAGGGAATCAGTGCAAAAACATTAAAATTGAAACGAGTCATGTCGATAGACACACCTCACGAATAGATGTTATACGTCAACAAAATGACAAGGTTGACAAACTGGCACAGATTATGGTCATGATAATTAAGAATGATATGATGTGGCATGTAGCGGAACAAAAAGACAATAAAGGCCAGACGTGGTGGTGCACGCCTTTAATTCCAGCACTTAGGAGGCAGAGGTAGGAGGATCACTGTGAGTTCAAGGCCACCCTGAGACTACAAAGTTAATTCCAGGTCAGCCTGGGCCAGAGTGGTGAGACCCTACCTCGAAAAAAAAAAAAAAAAGATAATAAAAACAAAGTAATAAGACCTAAGGAATGGCAGTTTACACCAGCAACAAAAATAGCACTGATCACAGATGATGAGGTACTGGCATTACATAAGTCTTTAGGACATCTAGTCACTCATGCATTTTATTGTGGGTACTCTACACAATTTGACTGTTTCTTGGCAGCATTGCAAGGCAGTAATTTCCTGATGTCCAGGGCTAATCACTACAATTAGGAGAATACCCCTGGTAATGCACACAGACAAGATATGTTTAATGACTCCATGCAAATAGATTTCATAGGACCCTTGGTAAGTTTTAATAACCAATATTGTTGTACCATCATTGGTGTTAGCACTGGGTTAGGTAACACTAAGGCATTCCATAGACCTAATCATATTGTGGCCATATATACTTAACAGGCATGGATTGCACAACATGGCATGCCAGCAGTGACCATGTTAGACCAGGGGTTGCACTTTATGGGACCAAAAATACAACATTGTGCAACAACAATGCATATGCTTTCTTGGGTGAACCCGACACCAGAACAAGGCTGGAGGAGATAAACACAGAGAAAACTCACTCCTACTAAACCAGATATCCAGAGACACAGAGGTTCGCAAGACCTCATCACTGAAGAAGAACTGAAATGAACCCAACATGGGTCGGGGAAATTCACGAAAGAGGGGGCGGAAAGAGTGTTAGAGCCACAAGTTAGGTCATTATGCACAGAAATATTGCCTCTTTCCCATAACTGTTGGCTACCCCCACAATGCACTACACACATTCCCCAATGATGAGGGTCCCTTTGGGGGGAGGAAGACAGGGAGGAGGCTATTGAAGGCACCAACATGAATGTAAAATTAAAATAAAAAAAGGAAAATGACACAATGAAATAAATATAATGAAATGAAATTAAGTGGTCACTATGTTTACAATCATGAATACTACTTGATTTTATTTTATATGTAATCAAATAGTACTCTCTGCAAAAAATATTTTTTACTTAGGGCTGATGGTGTAGCTCAAAGGTGAAGTAGCTAATTAACATGCATAAAACTCTGTTGGATCTCAAGTACCCTGTTAAAAAAAAAGAAAATAAAGAAGAATGCTAAGATGTGAACAACAACAACAACAAAAAAAAAAGAAAATGGGAACAATTGCATCAGGAAGCTACTTATTAAAGAACCATTTACTCTTTTATTATGAAGTAGGTCATTATGTAGCAAATTTAAACTAACAGGTAATTGTAACATATTACCCTTGGGGCATCTCCTCTGGGCTTCATGACAATTTCGGTGATAGATATAAACAGTTTAAATTAGCCATATTCACAGTGAACTCTCATTTGCTGCTCTTTGGGTTAGAGAAACTTTCAGGTAATTTGAGGGATTTTTGGGAGCTAGAACCTGTCATTTCAAGTGCAATTGGTATTTTGTACAAAAAAAAAAAGTTGACTACTAAACATGAAATACTTGACAACAGAGATTTTATCCATTTCATGTTTTTTTTCAAAGTATGATGTATTAAGATCTGCAAATAAATTAAAATGGAAATATTCTAGAACATCAGAAAAACTAGAAAATATTGAATGTATTCTTGTACAGCTTTAAAAGAGTGTTCTATGTAGAGCATATGCTTTCATTCTCCTTCTGTTGTATGAATGTAGCCCACAGGAAGGATAATCATGAATCTATCAGTAGAAAACAACTGGCATATTCAACTACAATGGATTTATGTTTTGACAGGATAAGGAAACCAAAAATTATTTAAAATTTATAATCTTGGATATGAAATCCAGTATCCCTTGAGTTTTATTTTATTTATTTCATTAAACATTCTAGTTTTAATTGTTGAACAGTAACCAAAGATATTAAGACAGGTTTTATTTGAATTCTACGGAGCAGGATATGGAGCATCCAGTTTTACAAGGAAGCAATAAGCAACATGCCAAAGCATTTTCAAAGTAAACTTGGAAAATGCATGCAATAGTGTGGATACTTTGGATGGAATCATATATTGAAGGAACAACTAGTTTGAGCATATTGCATAATTTATTATTATAAAGATTCAACTTTATCATAATTTCCCCTAATGCACACAATAATATTAATAAATATTCACATTAAAATGTTACATAAGTCTAGATTTTAGGAAATACAACTTCATAAATGATGACAAGTTTAGAATTCTGATTGTATTCTCGTGTCCTCCTGTGGTCATGAGACTATCGGTGTCATAAGGGATACTGTAGCTATATCTTTTGTATTGTTTTTGTTGTTGTTTTTCAAGGTAGGGTCTCACTCTATCCCAGGCTGACCTGGAATTCACTATGAAGTCTCATGGTGGCCTCAAATGCATGGTGATCCTCCTACCTCTGTCTCCCGAGTGCTGGGATTAAAGGTGTATACCACCATGCCCAGCCTAACTTTTGTATATAATATGGCTTAAAACCAAGATAAGTAATAGATTTGGTTGTACATTAAGGAGTGGAAAGATGGTTTAAGAAATTCCATGAGTACAGACACTTGGCAAAGCTTACATCCTCCCCATAATTCTGCAGTGAGAAGTATATGCTGACTGGGTATGTTCTATGATCTGCTGCACAGAAATTATGCAGTATTCTCTCTGTCTGTGTTTCTCTCTCTCTCTGTATGTGTGGGTGTGTGGGTGTCTTCTTACCTATATATATTTCAAGTGTCTATATTCTTCCAGACTAATATAAATACCATTTAATGATCACTTCCAACTTTCTTCTAGGAGATTTCAACATGAAGAATGTCACAGACGTCAGTGAGTTTGTCTTGAAGGGCTTCACAGACAACCATGAACTGCAGATCTTCTTCTTCATCCTGTTTCTAGCATTTTACTTTTTCACTCTCGTGGGAAACTTAGGCCTGATTATCTTAGTCACTGGGGATTCCCAGCTTCACAACCCCATGTACTATTTTCTGAGTGTGCTGTCTTCAGTGGATGCCTGCTACTCCTCTGTAATTACCCCACAGATGCTAGTAACATTTCTGTCAAAGAAGAAAGTCATTTCATTTATTGGATGTGCCATGCAGATGTTTCTTGCTGTTACATTTGGGACCACAGAGTGCTTTCTGCTGGCTGCAATGGCTTATGACCGCTATGTAGCCATCTACAATCCCCTTCTGTACTCAGTGAGCATGTCACCAAAAGTGTACTTGCCACTCATCATTGCTTCCTATGCTGGTGGAATCATGCATGCTACCATCCATACAGTGGCCACATTCAGCCTGTCCTTCTGTGAATCCAATGAAATCAGACACATTTTCTGTGACATCCCTCCACTACTGGCAATTTCTTGTTCTAGCACACACACAAACCAGCTTCTGCTCTTCTTCTGTGCTGGATCTATTGAGATGGTGACTATCCTGATTGTCCTGGTCTCCTATGGTTTCATTCTGTCTGCTATTCTGAGGATAAACTCTTCTGAAGGGAAAAGGAAAGTCTTCTCTACATGTGGTTCTCACTTAACTGGAGTATCCATTTTTCATGGCACTGTTCTTTTTATGTATGTGAGACCAAGTTCCAGCTATGCCTTGGAGCATGACATGGTAGTGTCAATATTTTACACAATTGTAATCCCCATGATGAATCCTGTCATCTACAGCTTGCGGAACAGAGATGTACACATGGCAATACAAAAAGTGTTTGGGAAAATATTAGCTTATACATAATCTATTTTATGAAAGATACAATAAATATTATTATTCGAGTTACATTCTATATGTAAATATGGATCAGAATGATAAATTTTCTTCTTTAAATTTATTAATATAACACATTTTTGTTGATAAATTAAAGATCAGGGTAGACTTTTCCTACATGTGGTTGAATCATGCATGCTACCATACACATGGTAGTCTTTTTTTCCTTTCTTGGTTTAAATGCAGAAAGAATGGTAACAATATATATATATACATTTGTATATGTATATATTTGTTTGTACATATGTCCTGATACTACCTCAAATACACAAATGTACAGGTATAAGTATGCACTTATATTTAATATAATTTCTATTGCTTAATTTATGCAAATCACAAACTCCCATATTTTCACTTGTAAACTATATCTCAATAGCTTAATAAAATAATATGTCATCCACCAGTGGGGCGGGGGGATACATGCCTTCCAAATATCCCAGGCCATTTTCTTTTACCTGGAGTCATTGTAAACTTTGCTGATAAATATCAGTTTGTTACTTTTGTAGGTCTATGAAATAATCTATTCACAGCCTGTTATTCAGACAGCACAATGGAGCTACACATGTTTCTTTGTTTCATCACTGGGCTTTATTCATGATGATGATTTTTTTCAGTCATTGTGACATGCATGGCACAGCCATAAAATCCATTCTTTATTTGTTCTCAAAATTTAGTAACTATATATTTGCCTTTATATCATTATACTGAAATTCAAGAATAAAAACAATAAAACCTTCAGAGATAATGTATAGCTGTTTGGTAGTTTTGATGATTTGGCTTTTTTGAAAATTGATCCTGAATTCACCATTACTAAAATCTCTACAAACTGACCTCTATTCAGCTTTTGGCTATATTTTCTATGGACTTCTTCTGCCTTATCCACTCCAGTAGAAGGTACTTTTCCTCATGGCTCAAGGCCCAAAACAAAAGCACCATGTAATGCCTGAATTTTTTTAACTGATACCTTTATTGTAAGAACATATTGCATATTGGTCATGTTCTTATTGGCTTATACTCTTACATCCCTTCTCCCCACCTCATTTCCACTGAGGCAGCTCAGTGAGGTTATTAGTATTTGCTGCAGGGGTAATGAATGCACCAATCAGCCTTATGTGGGCAGCGGGGACAATGCCCAAGAGTATATCTTCCCATACTGTGACTTTCACATTCTTCTTACAACTTCTTCTGCAAAGTTTCCTTAACCTTGGAGGCCATGTGTTATAGTCAGCTTCATGTTACTGGAGTAAACATCCTAACCAGGCACAGTTTCTGGGAGGAAGTGATTTATTTCAAGCTTATAGATGCAGGAAAAGTTCCATCCAAAGGCAAAATCAGCTGCTTCCATATATCAAGACTGAGAAAAACATTCAAAGCACCAGGAAAAACCAAAAGCTGCAGCACTAATGGGCAGCAACAAGAAGGACCCAGGAAGCCCTCAGTATCTGTTTACCTTTGGGCTGGAATTCAAATTTGCCTTCAAACACACCCTAGGACTGGACTGCAGGATCCACCTCCAGTGACAGCTCTTCCAGCCCACCACAGCTGGGGATCCAAGTTACAAGCTTTAATAAAACACCTCAGTGTTAATTTTCCACTTCCTCTGGCATATTTCTTGAGCCCTTTATGCCTTTATTTAACTTTGCTTCTAAAACATCACCTCATTTTCATAGCAAATATATGTTTGTCTCAAATATCAATTTATGTTTCATTACTTCTCCTTCCTTCATTTTATTATTTTAAATTATTATTTATTTATTATTATATAAAATTTATTATTAAATTATTATTTAATTATCATTTGGTAAATTTATTTTGTCCCTAAAGGGCTACCATTACTAATTAATTACAGAAGACCATACCAGACATACCAGGAAAAAAAATGACTTTTCCTAAAACAAATCTGATTAGTAATACTACAGCCTTTTTTTTCCCTTTTTGTGACTCCTCTTTTTGATGTCATGTGAGTTCTTTCTCTTTTTTTTTTTTATTATTATTATTATTATTATTATTATTATTATTATTATTATTTTGAAGTAGGGTCTCACTTTAGCTCAGGCCTGTCTGGAATTCACTATGTAGTCTCAGGGTGGCCTTGAACTCATAGCAATCCTCCTACCTCTGCCTTCCAAGTGCTGGGATTAAAGGTTGTGCCACCACGCCTGGCTTGTATATTATTTGAGAGCAACAGACAGAGAGAGAAAGAGGCAGATAGATAGAAAATGGGTGGGCAAGGGCCTCCAGCCACTGCAAACAAACTCCAGATGCATGAGCCACCTTGTGCAACTGGCTGATTTTTAATCTGAAAACTAAATCATGATTGTTCATGTTCATACTTGTGTATACCTACCTGAACAGTTCAAATTGGTACTAACCCTGTGTCTATCTATGTGTGTTTTGTGGAATAAACATGAAATAATAGCTCTTTAAGTATAATTTAAAGTTCTAAAACATAGGCATTGGTTAAATTAAGCAATGAAAAACCTATAGAAATTCACATAATATGAACTTTTAATAGAAAAATTACAAGCAAATAGTATAGCTATGGCCAATGAGCATATACTATTGTAATAATAACCTAACATAATAAATTTAAAGTCATGTGGTAATCAGTGCTGGCATGTGGTGAGGGGAAAAGCTGAGTGGGTAAGGACCAGGACTCACTGAAAGAGGAAAAGTACATGTGATTTGTTCTAGACTTATGAAATACTATTTTATAAAATTTGATTATTATGAGTATATAAATAAATGATAGTTCTATTAAGTAGTCCTTATGAACTATATTTTAATTATAGAATATAATGTTATCTTTATTATAGATCAGAAATGTTCATGTTAAAATAGTTCCCTTCTTTCATTCTAATTTTTCTTTTAAAAATACTTCTTTCCAAACACAAATTACTATAAGCATAACAAATGTGAACCTATACAAACCAAAACCAAATCATATGTCAATTGAAAATGCAACTATTTTATTAAAGGCAATAGACAAAAGTTATTATTGCCTAGTAAAATAAAAAGTATCCATTAAATAATTTCTCCCATTTCTTATATCCTCAAACCTCTAATATAATTTTCATTTTTATATATTGTCCTATTCTGAATTATTCATAAATGATTCATAGTCAAGCTAGTCTTTGTTCCCTAGGTTATTTACATTGATGTATATTTTCAGGATTCACACTTATTGTATCATGTGTTTGAGAGGGTGTAGAGTTAGGGTGACTGAACCCTGGAAGTAAGAAAATGGCAGGAAAGTTTGCACTTGCTAGAAATCAGAGATGATTTGACTTCTTGTCTCTTGCCTACTTCCCTAGACCTGTTTTTCTACAAACAACCAGGACCTCCTGGGAGGGAGGTCTGTCATAGGATTTAAACATTGTGGTTTGTCAAGTTCAGCCCCCAGAACTTTGTACCAGGGCTAACCTCTTCCTGAGACAGCCCCTAGCCCTATCCAACCAACTAGTTCCCTGGTTCACCTGAGCTGGAAGACAGCCCACCACTATAAGGTTATAAATATTGCCAGGTTGAGGCAAAGGCAGGGCTCTCCTAGCCCTTATTCTCCACATGGGCTCCTTTATTCCCTCCAGCTCATCACATGACAGGAATGGGTTGGTCTTTCTTTCCATGGCTTTTCCAGGCCCTCCATTTGGGATCTCAACAAGTATAATAACTTAATAATTATTCTTCTCAGTCTTTTAAAATTTAACTTGTTGATTAAAATTAGAAACAAACTTAGCATTTGGGGTTTGAGGACTGTCCTGGACCCCAAGCACCCCATTATATGTTGATACTGATACCTATTTTTTTAAGTTTTTGACTATACAGAATATGAGATTTGTTCTCTTTACAATTTCATCTCTTCAGCATGGGGTTATTAACTCATAGGTATAGTTTGTTTTTAGGAGGTCTCATAAACCCACTCATTTTGAGTAAGGTCACCAATTGTGGTGGCGACATGAAAGAAAAGACACTACCCCCTGGAGCCAGTTACCAGAGGTGAGCTGGTGACCTCTTCTTTGGCTTCAGGCTGCTTCTCTCTACTTCACAGGTTAGTACTCATCTCATGTTTTTAACTGAACACCAAAAACAGCAATACTTGGGAAAGAATCAGCAATATGTCAATAAGGGAAAAGGGACTTTGAACCCAAATAATTATTTAATACATTTTTTAAACTTTTATTTCTTAATTTATTTGAGAGAGAGAGAAAGAGAGAGAGAGGGAAGCATAGGCGCACCAGGGCCTCCAGCCACTGCAAATGAACTCCAGACGCTTATGCCTCCTTGGGCATCTGGTTTATGTGGGTCATGGGGAACCAAACTGGGGTCCTTAGGCTTTATAGGCAAACACTTGAACAGCTAAGCCATCTCCCCAGCCCTCCAAATAATTCTAATTCTTTACACATTTTCTCAAAGGAAGAGATCAGGTGGATTCTTGTCTTCCGGGAACACATGTACATACATTCCATTTATCATTTACTGATATTATCACTCTAAGCTTTCAACATTTCTCCCCCGCCCCCTGCCTTTGGTTTTTTGAGGTATGGTCTTGTTTTAGCTCCTTTTGACCTGGAATTCACTATGTAGTCTCAGGCTGACCTCAAACTCATAGCAGTTCTCCTACCTCCCCCTCCCAAGTGCTTGTATTAAATGTGTGCACCACCATGCCCAGCTGCTTTCAACATTTCTCCCTCCACATTCCATCCCTTTTAAATGTACTTCCTATTTCTGTAAGTTTAGGCATTTTTGATTTCCCAGGTAACAGGGTTCATGCAGTGTTTGTATACTTAATTGTTCAAGGAAGTGCATGCTTATAACAACATCACTCAGGAGACTGATGCAAAAGAATTTTAATTCAAGTGCAGCTTGGCCTATGTAGTGAAAACCCTGTCTCCAAAAACAAAAACTAAATAAAAAGGCTTGTATGCAGTATAATTATCTATGTATTACATCCAATGAAACCAAAAATTAAATGATGAAATAAAGGGACACAGATTTTTTTTTTCAAAAGCCCAATATAAATTATCAGTGACACTGACTCATATTTATATGTTTCTAATACTCAGCTGAGTGACTCTGAACTCTGAGACTTTTTCACAAGCAAGTGAAAATTGAATGATCCTGTAATGTAAATATCCAATGTGACTCATTGCATAGCTTTTCATAAAAACAAAACTGGTGTTTTTGCAGGCTGGAGAGATGACTCAGCATATACCGACACTGCTTAAAAGGTCTGGCAACCCGGGTTTGATTTCTCAGTATCCAGATAAAACTAGATGCACAGAACAGCCCATGCACCTGGACTTTGGTTGCAGTGGCAGGAAGTCCTGGCTTGCAGGACTTCTCTTGCCTTTCTTTTGGTTTACATTTCTCTCTCTCGCTCCTTCCTTCTGTCCGTCCCTCTCTTTCCCCCTTTCTCCCCTCCCCTTTTTCTTTCTGTCTCTGCTTGCACACAAATAGCAAAATCATTTAAATGAAAAACCTGTTTCTGGGCTGGATATTTGGCTCAGCAGTTAAGGCAATTTCCTGGGAAGCCTAAGAACCCAGATTGAATTTCCCAGAACCAACATAAGCCAGATGCACAGGGTGGCACATGCATCTGCAGTTTGTTTTCAGTGGCTGGAGGCCGGAGCATACCCATTCTCTCTGTCTCCCTTCTTTCTATCTCTCTCTACTTGCAAGTAAATAAATACAAATATTTAAAAATGTGTTTCAACTTTGTATTGAGATGAAAAGTAAATGATGTTATTTGAAAATAAGGACATTTTAAAATACCTAGTTCCATAGTAATGGAAAATATTCACTTTATAGTGGTATCTGAATAACGTTTCCCTCAAGCTCTCAGTACAGATAGTAAATTATGATAGAGCAATTTGAACCCCAAACATGGAGTTTCAGATTCCTGAAAATTGAAGAGAGGAAAGAGGCTCCAATTCAGGAAGTCAAGTCTGGGAGGCCACTCAACCACTTACCAAGGTTATTAATTATAAACTGAAAAAAATCTTTCCTGGGAGTTCCAGGAAGTTCCAGAGAGTGGGGAAGTCAACAAGTCTGGGAAAGTGTTTCAAGACCCCTGCCCTATGGCTTTATGAAGGGGAAACAACTGTTTGGGGTAGAGACTGTCCAATTGAGTTATGAGAGACTGATTGAGCGGCTTGCCTCTGTTGTAGTGTGCGCCAGAGAATCTCTGTGAGCCGTCACCTATGCTTAGGTGAGCTTTCTGTTGACGCAGATGCCTTTGAGTCAAACCAGCTATGGGGAGTTTGTCATGCAGGGTGAGACGAGACTTCTTATAGTGTGGGTGAATTTGTGATACCTATTACTCCTGTAAGCAACCCTTCATCCTTCTCTGTAAGACTTCTTTGTGTCCCAAATAAATTTATTGTTTTACTAAAGTAGATTTTGATGTAATCGTCGTTTGGTCTATTTGTGCCCTATCTGAAGAGAAGATGTGTGTTCACATTACCCCAGGGGAAAAGGTTTCTGTGACACCTGATGAGATAATAATCAATCCTTACCTTATAAGAATATTGGGGGCTGGAGAGATGGTGTAGTGGTTAAGCGCTTGCCTGTGAAGTCTAAGGACCCCCGTTTGAGGCTCAATTCCCCAGTACCCACTTAAGCCAGGTGTACAAATTGGTGCATGCAACTGGAGTTCATTTGCAGTGGCTGGAGGCCCTGGTGTACCCATTCTCTCTCTCTCTCTCTCTCTCTCTCTCTCTCTCTCCCTCTTTCTCTCTCTGTCACTCTCAGATAAATAAATAAAAATAAACAAAAGAATATTGATAATTTTCATATCCATTTTACTTTTTAACTTCTCATTATTACTAATTATCTGAAACTAAAACAACAACAACAACAACAAAAAACAGGCGGGGCATGGTGTTGCACACCTTTAATCCCAGCACTCGGGAGGCAGAGGTAGGAGGATCGCCATGAATACAAGGTTAACCTGAGACTACATAGTGAATTTCAGGTCAGCCTGAGCTACAGTGAGACCCTTACCTCTAAAAACCAAAAAGTAAAAAGAAAAAAGAAACATTTCATTGTATTTAATGAAGATATTTTCTTTCTTTTCTTTTTTCTTTTCTTTTCTTTTCTTTTCTTTTCTTTTTTTTTTTTTCCAGAGAGCAAAGGATAATGCAGAAATGCACATCTAGTGCAGAGCTGAGAATAAGGTGCTTTTGAGTGAGTGCTTAACACCAAATGAGACATTTATGCTACTCATCACCCTTCCAAGGGGGCAAAGAGAATCTTAAGAGACAGAGGATGGAAAAGAGTGCTGTGAAATTCTATCATCTGGATTCAACAAGCCCATGGCCATTACACTCATAAATTTACAGCAGCTGTGGTTTCTTGCAATGTCTGAGCCCATCAGCACCCCATTATAAATGGGGGAGGGACTCATGAGACCACCTCTGCCAGAGGTGCTAATGGAATTAATGGTTGCTGGTGCAGAGATAGCCATATTCTTCCCTGGTGTAGTCACTGATAAATTGTCCCACTTGCTCCAATAAATAACTCTGTGGGTCTACCCCCTTTGTATCTCTCTCACACACACAACATAATAAAAGGAATGGTTCTAGGTGGGGAAAAAGAAGGGACTTAGTGGCTGAATAGGAACAAAAAGAAAATATAAGAGATTTATGGGGGTCAATATGATCAAAATTTGTTATAAACGTACACAGAATTGTCAGTGGTAAAATTAATAAAAATTTACATAGATGTACCACCACAAAACTCCTTTACAAATACAAAAGTTTATACAAAGAGAAGCAACCATAATTCTTGGAGGTTTGGGTATGAGACTATGACCAGTTTGGTATGATTGTCCGAGCAGCAACCCCTTATGGAGCAAAAGCTTCAGTCTTGGCAAAGATACTCCCTGAGAATAACTCAGAGATCATTCACCTTGCTCTGTAAAGACAGCAGATTCTCCAAATTCTCACTAGTTCACTCCTCCCTCAAATGAAGTAACCTTCTGTGGTAGTTTGAATATATGGCCCCCAATATATTCATTCATATATATATATATATATATAGTTTGCATCTGCAATTACCTTGCTGGAGGCAATGTCACTGGGCATTAAGGTGTGATGGTGGGTGTGAGATTCCATTGTAAAGATATACAAAGTGTGCCTAGCTGGAGTTCCTGAAGTGTGCTGTGGCTTTTGGCTGTAGTTTTTGCTCTGTGTGCTGTGTGGCTGGGGGCTTTGCTCTCTTGACTGGTCCTGTGAGAGCAGGCCACTTCTCCTGCCATTGTGGAACTTCCCCTGGATCTGTAAGCTTCAATAAATAATATCCCTTCCTCCATAACTGTGCCTGGTCTGGAAGTTCATTTCAGAGAACCTGAAGCTGTCTGCTACATCCTCTGTGGAACCTTGCTTGCATTTTAGATTTAGCATTTCTGCTGTGTTGAAGGTTTTCATGCTTTAGATGTTATTTTACAATAAGAAAATATTCAAATTTACTAATTGTGGCTCATTTTTGTTATTGAAAAGTATCAATTGTATTCTAAAAATAATGAGAGATTTAATAATAAATTCCTATGGAATATTAATAACAATCACAATGTTTTAATTTAAGAAAACACAGGCTGGAGAGCTGGCTCAGCATTTAAGGAACTGGCCTGCAAAGTCTAACAACCCAGGTTCAATTCCCCAGTACCCACGTAAAGCCAGATGTACAAAGTGGAGCATTCATCTAGAGTTCTTTTGCAGGGACTGGAGGCCCTGGTGTATCAGTAATTTCTGTTTGTCTGTCTTCTCTCTATCCCTCTCTGCTTGCAAATAAATAAATAAAATATTTTAAAAAAAGAAAATACAGAGAAAAGTGTTAATCCATAACAGAACTCAAAGTTAACAGAATCATTAGTAGCAATGTTTGAAATTAAAAACCCAAGTGAGTATCTGGTTAAATAAATAAGTTAAATACAAAGTCTCTCTTACAATTAGTGGACAAGCTCCTGACAACTCATTAGGCATTCTGATGCTTCACGAATACTCAACAGATCACTTCTAACTCCCCAGAGAGAGTATCTGAAGTTAAAAGTCAGTCTGTAAGACGTGTGCTAGAAAATACAATATTAAGCAACACATTGGAGAATAAGCAGAGATATTTTTCTTTACAGGTAATAAAAGAAAAGATTATCTCTTTGTACCATTACCTTCAGGAACTGTCACACTTTGCTCTCTCTTTGCCTTCTAATGTAAGACAGTGTTTCTGATCCAGTCTCTGTGATTTCTATTGTACCAGGAATCCTGAGCATATATTGAACCTCACCTTTTTTATTTTTAATTTTCTTTAACCTTTTAAAGATTTATTTATTACTTAGAGACAGAGAAAGGAATACAGAAAGAGATAGAGAGAGAAAGGGCACGTCAGGCCCTCTAGCCATGGCAAACAAACTCCAGATACTTGTGCCTCCATGTGCATCTGGCTTATGTGGGACCTGGAGAATTAAACCTGGGTCCTTTGGTTTTGAAGGCAAGTGCCTTAACTGCTAAGCCATCTCTCCAGCCCAAACCTCACCTTTTTTTTATATTTGCTTTTTAATAATATTTACTCAATGTTGAAGTGGTATATATATGTATATACACACATATACATTTATATATATGAAATATGTTGTTTTTGTGCTTGGAAAATATGTTTTATATACATAAAATTTATCTAACAGAGTTAAAATTTGATTAGAGATAATATATAAATGGGAAGATGATGTGTTTTAAAGGTAGAAGTTCAAATGAGAATTCACTCTCTTGTGTTGGCATTCTCCCAAATATTTACATATTTAGAGAATCTGAACTGTTTTGGTGATACTTATTCTAATAAGTGTGTGAACAATATTCATTCCTATCTGCTGATAAGGAAAGAAAAATTAGAATTCATATTGATATATTAAGCCTTGTGTGTCTCAGAAGACTAAGCAGTCAGTTTTATCATAATAATAAAATGCTAATTTGCAGTAGATTCTACTAGAAATTTTACAACACATGATTAAAAACATAAACAATTATCAAAGTTAGTAAAGTATGAAAAAATATAGGGTGTTTTAAACATAGAACTACAAAAATGGTGAGAGAAAATGAATATACCTATATTTATGCTAGAAAAATATTTGTGCTAACTAATCATGTGCACTTTATTTTGTAGATTATAAAATAAAACAATAAACCATAAAAATTTAACTATTTAATTGCATTTACTAAAGATAGCTGATGTTGTAACTTGATATATTTTATTTTCCTAATTTTTAAAATGTTTAATGGGGCCAAGGTCAATTTTTAGGAAACTGCCATTACATGTTTTAAAAAACTGATGTGAATAAAATGGAACATAACTATAATGAAGTGTATATGTAGCACTATAAGATTGTACAATGTTATTTCTCTCCTTGTAGCTCACACACAGATGCCAGCCACTACAATTTTCACTATAATGCATTTTATACTTTAAAAAAAAAAAACTTAGACAATTGTTGATCATAGTTTTCAAATCAATTATTTTACCCTAAGGTTTCATTCAACTGATAATCTGCTATGTTTTGCTATTCTTTGGAGTATTTTTAAATATGTGAATATTTTCATTTGATTTTACACGTTTGTCTGCATAATGTGATAAATCATATTTGGAAGAGTTTAATGTGACATGTTGTATGTAGGATTCCATAATATGAAAAAGAATACATATATATAATATCTTTGTATATTTTGTTTTGTCCCCACAGTGTGGAAACTCATATGACATAAAACTGATTTTCCATGTAAAGGAAATGGTTTGTTTGCAATAATTACTTCCTGAAGTTTGTAGCAACAACCTTTCTATCCAGTCCTAACATATTTCCATCAGTACAAAGTGCTCATTATATAATTTCTCCTGATTCCTTCATCTTCCTCAAATCTATTTTTTTCATTTCTTTGTATTTTCTAATGTGAATGTTTCTAAAATGAATTTTTGTACAGGTGGTCATCAGTTTCTGGTTTCTTTGAATGAGTGTAATGTTTCTAATGTTTCTGTAATTCACACTTGTAAAATACACTGGAATATCTTTTTAATTTAACTTTATTTCAGTATGTGTATAATGTCTAAGCATATTTTTTAAACTGAGGGTTGAAATATAGGCTTCAGGCATCTTAGAAAAAGCCTCTTTTCACTTTTTATTTTGAGCCAGGATCTCACACAATTGCCCAGAATGGCCTCAGACACACTCTATACAGTAGGCTGATGTTCTCCCCACTGAATGCTAGAGTAGCTGAGGTGACAACCCTGTCCTAGGCTGACCAGGTAGATCTAAACTCTTAATAATTTTGAAGGTATAATGAAATAATGTTAACTGCAGGCACAACTTCTATAGCAGATTACAAAAATTCATTTTGCATAATTGTGAATTTGTTAGTATATTCTCATTTTCCTCTGCATGAATCTTTGAAATCACCATGTCAATATCTCCAAATTTCAGTGGTTTAATTCTTAGTTAAGTGGCTTCACATGGTATCAGTCCTTGTATAGCCTGTTTATTTCATCATATTCACCAAAGTTCATACTTAATGTCATAAATTTCACAATATCATTTTAATGCTTAATAATTGTATTTCCACTTCAGGTGTCTCTATATCCATGAATGGTTATCAACACTGTTTCCATACCTTGGCTATTTTAAATTCTGCTACAAAAATATGATCACATTAGTATCTGTTTATGCTACTAGTGATTTTTCTTGGACAAAAATGCGAAAATTGGTGGTGCTGTAATACACAATCAACTAAAGAATACACAAAGTCATAGATGTATATTCACTGTTCCTGACAATAGCTATTTCAGTTCCTGAATTTCATTAAGATCTCAAATGCTTCAGGGATAATCTTTAAGTTGCATGACAATTCCTAGGGGAGAGTCTTAAAAGGAAGAAAAAATATTCCATAAATTGTCTTCAAAATGAAATGTTAAGACCATGCGAAGACAAAGAAACAGACTTGATTACAGGTAATATACAGGAGATTTCTCATGTTGCTGTGTGTTATGAGTATCTAACAAAATGGTTACATTTGCTCTATTTTGGCATCCAATGTACAGGACAATGTCTAACTCAGTTTCTGTGCTTTCTCCATTTCTAAGATGCCTGAATACCATCAGAATGTCTCTGGAATTTCTGTCATGTTATTTTATTTAAGAGTATAGATACAGATTGAGAGGAACCATCAAGGAAATGCATGTTATATGCATTTCACTAGAACGTGATTAATTTTGTGTATATGCACATACACCTAATGTATAAAATTTATGTTTCATGAAGTACAAAGGGGAGAAGAAATGAAAAGTTTATAGATATTATATATGTATATATAAATATATATACATAACATTTGAACCTGCAATATTGCTTTCATTTTTATATCCCTCCAAATATTGGAAAATTAGAAATTCTAGGGGTTTTGATGTTTTTTCATAAATAAATGTAAAATACTGATAGCTTAATTAAAAAGAAAGTTTTAAATTTACATAGAGATATGAAAATATTATTTAAGAATAAGAGGAATTTAAGTATTTAATTTATACTTATGGTAAATTGTTTTTCATTTCATGAGATGTGAGTAATTTTTTCCCATTTTAGTCTTAAAAATTTAAATCTAAGTATTCAATGAGGATAACAATCAGTGAGATATATTGTTTCTATCCTCTAAACTCCAAAGCAGATAAGGAACCTTTTTAATATTACCTTATTAGAAAAATTGGTTCTTAATGTATTCATTAATTGGCAATGTTTCATGGGTACAAACTAAACCAAAGCAAAACAAAAAGTGTAAGGCTTATTGTAGACTTTTGTGGTTTTTCTGATATTATACTTGTTCCCCTTTCTCATATTTCTAAGACCATAAGCTGTGTCCACAGATAGTATAGACATCAGCTAGCCACAGGGATGCAACAATATGGTATGTCAACACATTGGATGTCACATATGATCCATTTTAATGCTGTAAACATGTATGACTGCATTTGTTTCCTTATAACTCATTTACAGAGCATTGCCATTATGGGTTTTGTTATGGTGATATGTCCTTTTCTTCTTTGACTTAGGAACCATGGATGCCTATGATTTTTACAATACCAGTTATTTTGTTTTTAATGCCTTATTTCTTCTTCTTTTATAAACTTTTTAATCTCTATACTATGAGCTATTCAGATATATTTTGCTTGAAGATGCATATATTTTTCTGCATGTGTTGCTACCTCATATTTGTAAGAAATTCTGGAGAATTTAATGCAGAAGATATTACAATATCCATTAATCCAGATTTATGTCATCTTGATGGTAATGTGATTTATTTCTATGATTTGGTGTATCATATTAAAATTACACTAAGATGTCATGGATAAACTGATTCACTTAACTCTCCTGCATATTTCACAACAATCCATGAGGGGAAATTACTTATCTATATTATTATTAAGAATTAAAATTAATAATTGAAGTATAACAAACTCTCTACATGCATACATATTTGTCTTGGTTTCTTGTCTCATATAAAGGCAATTTACAATGTGATTATATTTTTGTATTAATACATTTAACAAGCTTATTAAAATTTTCAGCTGTATATCTTTAAGTGCCATAATTTTTAGGAGTCTATTAAGAATTAGGGGGCTAGAAAGAAGGCTTAGGGTTAGGTGCTTGCCTGCAAAGCCTAAGGACCGAAGCTCAACTCCCCAGAACCCAGGGAAGCCGGATGTATATGGGGGTGCATGCATCTGCAGTTTGTTTGCAGTGGCATGCCCATTCTTTCTCTCTCTTTCCCTTTATTTCTCTCAAATAAATAAAAATAAAATTCTTATAAAAATAATTAGGGATGATGTAGCAGATAGCTTCAGGTTTGCTGAGATGAACTTCCAGACCAGGCACAATTATGGAGGAATGGATATTTATTGAAGCTTACAGATCCAGGGGAAGTTCCATAATGACAGAAGAAGCTGGCCTATCTTTGACAGGACCAGGCAACAGAGAGAGAAAGCCACAAACCAAAAGCCACACAAGCACAGCACACCTCAGGAGCTCCAGCTAGGCACATTTTACATATCTTTAGATTGAAATACTAAACCCACCACCACACCTTAAGATCCCCCCAGTGACACTGCCTCCATCCAGGTGGCTGCAGATCCAAACTACAAACTAATTGAAACTCTGAATATATTGAGGGCCATTTATTCAAACTACCACAGATGAGAAAAAGAATGAGGTGGAGAGGAGGATGGGCAGAGGGAGAGGAGGATGAATGAGAACAAAAATAATAACAACATATAAATTTGCCATAATGAAACATATTACATTGTATGACCACCTAAAATTTAGAAGTAGGAATTTTTTTTTTTTTTTTTTTTTTTTTGGAGAGAGACAGAGAGAGACAGAGAGAGAGGGAGAGGAAGACAGAGAAGGGCGTGTCAGCAGCCTCTCAGCTGCTGCGAACAAAATCCAGGCGCGTGTGCCCCATTGTGGTCAAGTGCGGCATTGCGCCCTTGCATCTGGCTAAACATGGGATCTGGAGATTGGAACCACTGGAGATTGGAACCAGCATTCTTAGGCTTAGGAGGCAGGTGTCTTAACCACTAAGCCACCTCTCCAGCCCTAGAAGTAGGAAGTTTTAATGTACTTTTGAAAAACTTATTAAAATTTTAGAAAATTTTATCATGCAATTGGTATATATATATTAAGTAATTTCAACAAATACTTTAATAAGAGTCACTAAATGATTGAAATTAAATATGTGAGAAATGGAAATTTTAAAGAATTTTACAATAATTATATATTCACTTAAATCCCCAAATTTAGCAATGTCAAAGCTCTTATCATTTTATCTTTACCTGAATTTCATCTGTCTTCATATCTACCTGGAACTACATATTGGCTATTGTCCATGTATCTACTTACTATCTATGTGTATCTGTCTTCTATCTGTCTATATCTATCATTATTCTATTATCTAGACATCTATTTACCTATCATCTATCTTCATGGATCGTCTATCTATATACCTAGCAATTATCTGTTTATTAGCCTAACTATATATTAGCAGAGATTTTCAACCTTACAATAAACTTGTTCTGGATATTTTCATCATAACAGAAGAATTAAAACTTAAATTACTACTCACCCTTAGATGCATCCATTCACACTTGATTGTGACAATAAAAATATCTGTATGTATTGAAATTATTACCTTTTATAACTAATATCACATTATTTATAATAGGACAACTGGCATTCTTCTGTCTATATTAGTATATATTCTAGTTTGTACACTTGTTTACATTCCAGCATTTTAAATTTCAATGTTTGGATATATCTTATGTATACATTATACTACATAATTATTCTGTTTTGTGAAATACATAAAATATACTGATATTGTTACCATATTTCTTTCCAGAATAGATTTTCCTAAAAAAAAAAAAAAAAACAATGGAGAAACATAACCTCACAGTGGTGACTGAATTCATCCTGATGGGCATCACAGACCGCCCTGAGCTGCAGGCCCCTTTATTTGGGTTGTTCCTGGTCATCTACCTGATCTCACTGATGGGCAACCTGGGCATGATCATCCTCACCGTGGTGGACTCCCGGCTGCAAACACCCATGTACTTCTTCCTCAGACACCTGGCCATTACAGATCTTGGTTATTCTATAGCCGTGGGACCCAAAATGTTGGTGAATTTTGTTGCAGATGAAAATAGAATCTCCTTTTCTCTTTGTGCTACACAGCTAGCTTTCTTCCTTGTGTTTATTGTTAGTGAACTGTTTATTCTGTCTGCCATGTCCTATGACCGCTATGTGGCCATCTGTAAGCCACTGCTCTACACTGTCATCATGTCCCAAAGGGTATGTCATGTACTGGTGGCTATCCCTTATCTCTACTCCACATTTGTCTCTCTTCTAATCACCACAAAGATTTTCACTTTATCCTTCTGTGGCTACAATGTCATCAGACATTTCTACTGTGACTGTGTCCCCTTGCTATCATTGGTGTGCTCAAATACACATGAAATCGAATTAATAATTCTAATTTTGGCAGCTTTTGATTTGATTTTCTCTCTTCTGGTGATCCTCATGTCCTACTTGCTCATCCTCACAGCCATTCTCAGGATGAATTCTGCTGAGGGCAGGCGCAAGGCTTTCTCCACGTGTGGGTCCCATCTGACTGTGGTCGTTGTCTTCTATGGGACTATGATATTCATGTATGTGAAGCCCAAGTCCAGTCACTCCTTGGACACTGACAAAGTAGCCTCCATATTCTACACTCTGGTCATCCCCATGCTGAATCCCTTGATCTATAGCTTGAGGAACAAAGATGTAAAATATGTCCTTCAGAGGATATGGAAAAGGATGTGAACTACTTGAGTTGAAGATTGCACACTATGCCAGTCACAAACCTGCTGTGCTTTATCTAGCATTTATCATTCATAAATTTGCTTAAGTCTTATTTCAACTATGACTTTTTTTACTAACAATCTTCAAAATGTTATTAATATTGCAGTGAATAAAACTATAAATGACTTTGCTCATCTTGATGGGAGAGATGAATTGTATTAATTCTATAATGATGTAAATGAGTGGGTTTGGGGTCTGCATACTACAATCATGAAGAAAATCATGTATGCTGTGTGGGGGTGAAGAACAGTAATAGATGCTTAAGAGTGTTAATATGCCCTTGTCCTATTCCTATCACAAGATGCTCTTCAGCATCCCTGGCTATTTTTATTTCTATATTTCTTCAATTGTATAAGCTCCATGCTTCTGATTAGACTCTACACAATGTTATATATTGTTTTAAGTTCACACTCATTTGGATTATTGTCACATACTGATTAAAAAAAAAAACACACTCACATGAATTAGCGTAAGTGCTCCTATGTTATGTCAGGATCTTAAGGTCCTTTTCTTTCATCAGTACATTTACTTCCATACATAGCCTAAGCGATTCTGTTGGCCTAACATTTGGTTTTTGATATTCCACAGCTTCAGTTCAGTATCTAATTTGATCTAATTCAATGAATATGTTCATCAGAATTACTAAGCCAGTGAAAACCCAGGTCCTGGGCTTAAAAACCTGTAGGAATTTGCTTGTGATTTTTTTTTAATTGCTGACTTTAATTCCTTAGTTCCTATTTTTGTATAATGGGTGGTAACTTTTACTCAGAAATCTAAGATAAACTAACTTTTTTTGTTTATGACAATTTATTTGTTTGACATTCTTGCATGCAATGTCTACTCTTTGACAAGAGTTTGTTGCTATTCCTTCTTGTGGCTAACTTTACTCAGCTTTGGTCGAAAATCTAATTTTTGATGACCTCCATATAAGTATAGTATTTGACATTGTGAACAGAATTAGTGCTATAATTTGAACAATTGTACTGTGAGATGCAAGAAGGTAAATGCTTGTTATGTACACTGGAACTTCATCATCCATAACTCTCTCTATAGCCTTCATATTTTGGCATTTTTAATTATTTAACCTTCATTGTGTTTCATTTATATTATGAAGCTATCTCTTTATCATTAATAATAAGAGCTGAATATTGAGTCAAATCTGAATAAATATAAATAGCTGGAGTTATAAAGCTATGCATATTGCCTTGTGTAGATAGCATCCTTGAAGTTTATATAGTTGTTCTTTTTACTTAGTGTCACACAATTATATGACAAATAGAAAATATTTTACTTTATTGGTCTATATTTGACATAGACAAAGTGAAATATTAATTCTTGCTGATGATGTATATAAGCTACAGCTTTTTTTTTCCATTTGGCTTTTGAAGATATAGTTTCACCATGAAGGCCAAGATAGTTTTGTATTGCAGTCATTTAGCCTCAATCTACCAACTCTTGTGAATATAGGCTTGTGCCTTCATGCATGGCCTGAGTTTGTTTAAATTAATAATATTTCACATATTTTCTGTTTCTCCTAAATTAAGCTCCATGAATATTTTTTAATTATTTATTTGCAAGCAGAGAGAGAGAGAGAGTTAGACAGAGAAGAGAGGCAGAGAAAATGGGTGCACCAGGGTCTCTAGCCACTGCAATTGAACTGCAGATGCATGTGCCACTTTGTGAATCTTGCTTTACATGGGTACTGAGGAATCCAACCCAGGTCATTAGATTTGCAGGCAAGCACCTTAATCACTGAGCCATCTCTCTAGCCCTTCAATGAATAGCTTTTAATATAAAAGTAATTTTTTCCAAGATCTGAATTTGATAAACAATCTATGAATAAATAAAATTCAATATTCTACTTCAAAATTATTTATTACAATTTTGATAGTCACTCAAATGAGGAACCAACTCAGAAAATAGAGCTAAAACTTAAAACACGGTTAAATACCTTATTCATTTTAGTACTTTCTATTTCACTGTTATATGTATTTAAAATATTTTAGAGAGTGTTGTGTACTTTCCATCAACAATATGACAGGAATCAGCACATATTTCTCAATAATAACTTGAAGTAAAGATGGTGTTAATTCCTGAATTACAGATAGTAAACTGCATGGGTTGACAACTATGGAATTCTTGACTATGTAAAGGTGATAGAGGTGATATGTGTCTGGAACAGCCAAAAAAAGACTGAAAGTGAGAGAAAGGAAAGTATCACTGTAAGAAAACATAATCTGAAAGATAGGTGGAGTGGTTTTCCTTATATCTGCCAGTGCAGACTTCAAGCCAAAGTTACTCAGAAGAGAAAAAGTAGGCCACTATAGGGCTGTGATACAGCTCAGTGCTATGGTTAGTTGTCTAGTATGTGTGAGGCCTAGGATTCAAGCCTCAGTACAAACTACTACAAAAAAGAGAAAGGAAGATGAAGGCTCCTACATAAAAGGAACAGTCCATCAAGAAGATATAAGGTATCTAAACTTACACACTATGAACATTGTTTCACTCAATTTCTTTTTTCCTTTCTTCTTTTTCATTTATTTTTAATTTTTTTCCTAGTATTCCAATTTTTTTATTGACAACTTCTATACTTACATACAAAAAAAATGCATGATATTTTCCTCCCCTCCCCCATTCCCCTTTAGAACTCCAATCTCTGTCATATCCCCTCCCTCTCTTCATTAGTCTCTCTTTTAATTTGATGTCATCATCTTTTTCTTCTATTATGAGGGTCTTGCAAAGGTAGTGCTAGGCACTGCAAGGTCATGGATATTAAGGCCAATTTCTGTCTGGTCAGTTGCATTGAAAGGAGTCATACCTTTCCTTTGGCTCTTACATTCTTTCTGCCCCCTCTTCCGCAATGGGCCCTGAGACTTGGAGGGTGTGACAGAGATGTTTCTGTGCTGGGCACTCCTCCATTCCTTCTTCTCAGCACTATGTTGCCTTTTGGGTCATCCCAGTGGTCATTGCCATCTGAAAAGAGAAGCTTCTCTAACCAGAAGTGAGAGTAGCATTAATATGTGAATATGAACATTAAGTGTAGTGCTTTCAGGGCAACTTGGTGGGAATAATATATACATTTAGCCAGATAAGAACAGGCTTTATAGCCCTAAGGCTCATGACCTCCCCTGCCATAGAATTTTGCTTATTTTTTTCAGTACCAGGCATGTATTCCCTCCCATAGAGAGGGCCTTCAGTCCAATTATGAAGCAGTTGGTTACCCCATGAGTAGACATGCCACTATTGCACCCATTAGTCATTGGGCCTATATGGCCAAACTTGCATTTTCAGTGTCCACTTTTTTCACTACTGATGACTTCTGTCTAACATACAGCTGCATGTACTGCAGCTTTTTCCAGCTTTTAATTGGATGGTCTACAGGGAGAAGGTTTTCTGCTCAGCACCAGCTTGCTTTCTCAGTGACCTTGCCTCTCAGGCAAGAGATGTCTTCAGCAATAGGGTCTTGCCATCTGTTTCTCAAGAGAAACCAAAGGCCTTGGCAATAGCCTTTTAATGTTTTGGAAGCTACCAGGACCTCCTTGGCCAACAACTCACTGGAAGGTATCCTATCCCAGGCACTGAAAATTTTCTAGTAACAGTCTATAGCTTCTGGATGTGCCATTATTCAAAAATCGTAGATTTATATAAGTCTTATTCACACTATCTTGAATTTTGATTGACCTTCCCCCTGCCCTTCTTTTACACCTTCTCTTCCCATTGCCTCACTTAGACCATTCCCCTCCCTGTAATCTGTTCTTCTATTTACATATGTGCAATACAATCCACTTAAGTCCTTCCCTCTCCTCCCTCCCTTATAGCCTTTTACCAGCTTAGTGGTTTCTGATACCAATTTTTGTTTCCAGTTCACACACAAGTCTATACATTTGTAGCTAGGATCCACATATGAGAGAATATGTGACGTTTGGCTTTCTGAGCCTGGGTTACCTCACTTAGTATAATCCTTTCCAGATCCACCCATTTCCCTGCAAATTTCATTATTTCATTTTTTTTTTTTTTTACTGCTGAATAGAACTCCATTGTGTAAATGTACCAGATCTTTATTATCCATTCATCTGTGGAGGTACATCTAGGATGGTTCCATTTCCTAGCTATTTGGAATAGAGCAGCAATAAACATGGTTGTGCAAGTATATCTAAGGTAGTGAGAAGAGTCCTTTGGATATATGCCTAGGAATGCTATAGCTGGATCATATGGTAAATCTATTTTTAGCTGTCTCAAGAACCTCCACACTGATTTCCACAATGGCTGGGCCAGATTACATTCCCACCAACAGTGTAGAAGCGTTCTTCTTTTTTCACATCCATGCCAACACTTATTGTCATTTGTTTTCTTGATGGTAGCCATTCTAACATGAATGAAATGGAATCACAAAGTGGTTTTAATTTGCATTTCCCTGATGGCTAAGAATGTGGAACACTTTTTTTTAGATGTTTATATGTCATTTGTATTTCTGCTTCTGAGAACTCTCTATTTAGTTACATAACCCATTTCTTAACTGGGTTGTTTGATTTGTTATTATTCCTGTGCAATGCATTACTGTTCACTCACCTCATAAGTTTTGTAGATTTATATAAATCATTTATTTTGCAAACTGAGGTATCATGGCTACTTGTGAAGACTTATTTCTCCCTATGCACAAACCCTTTCCAACTAAAATTCTATTATCTGGTTATTGAAGTTTGAGTTATGTTAGATCTTTCTTTAAGGGGTGCCAAAGGTGTTTGTCCTTCTGTGAATGGTTTATTACACACAACGTCCTGTTCATCTATGCTATTGTCCACGGTGTGACATCATTTTTAAGTCAAAGTAATATTCTATTTCTTGTATTTACTATTTTATTTACATATTCTTTCATATATGGTCACTTAGTTTGTTTTCAGTCTTTACTATTTCAAATGATGATAGGAAACATGAGAATTGTGATGCCCATGTGAAATGCTACCACCAGTATATTTTGTTTATACCCACTATCAGGTTTTTTGGTTTTGTAAATTAATTAATTATTAACTAAGAAAGTCAAAGTTGCATGCAAAGTGTCCTTGACAATCAGAAGGCTGACTCCAGGAACTTTGTTAAAGCATTCAAGCACCTTAGGGACAATCATTAAATCACTCAGCAAGTCCTTAAGGAGAATTTCTAATGGTAAAAAAAATAGTATAAAATGACCTTAAAATGCCATGTTATGAGAGAAAAGGAAAATATTAAGACCGTGGTCACATTACAGGTAACAAAGACTGAAGGTTTTATGAGGTTCCCTATGTCACCAGCATCTACAGAAATGGTCACAGTTGCTGTGGCTATGACATCTAGTGTAAGTTACTTTGGCTAGTCCTGTGTATAAGATCCCCACTGTTCATGGGGAGGAAAGCAACGGCATCTCCCTTTCATTCTTTTTTTTAATATTTGCAACTTATCTAAGGGTTGAACATCACTAACCATTGTGGAAACACTATCCTTTGTCTTTTTGATTAAAAATGCTTAATTTAGTATATATTTAATTTTATACACAATAAAGGGATAAGATGAGGGAGCATGGATAAAAGACACGTATTTTATTTCCTAGAGGTAGAAATCGCAGTGGAAGAAAGTCATTCTCAATTCTCAATATCCTTCCAAATACTTAGCTTTTAGAGGATGTAGGCTTTTTTGTGACTGTCTCATTCATCATGTGAATAAGTGAGTGTTTCTCTTTCTTGATCTTCTTGCTTGAGATGTTAAAAGCTATATATTTTTTCTTGTCTTTCTTTTGCATGTCTTGAGAATTTTAAGTACTCAGCCTTGTTGTAATAGCAAAATGATCAACATTTTATAGAAGGAAATAACTAACTCATTCTTGAGCAATAAATATGGATATTCAGAATAATAAGTGTGAAAAAGCAAGTTGCTGTTTTCCACTGAACTTCGAAGCTGGGGAGAGGAAACACTTTCACCTTACAAGACTATTGATATATATTAAGTGTGTCTTATAATCTACTGTTTTAAGATTAAAAGCAAACAAACAAAAAAAAAAAACAAGACAAACTCTGATTGCATCTAATGAAGATATTGTTAATGCTCTATTTTCTTACACCTAATTAATAAAAGAAAGATGCTGAAATGATGGTGGAGCAAAATAATTAGTTAACAACACCCATACAAACAGTATTGCATGTGATTTAAATTTACATGTAATCAGAGTCATATATATTGTATAATCACTATTTTCCTCAAGATGCCCTTGACCTCCCATTAGACTTGTTTTCCATTGTTCTATAAGAGATATTCAGATATGATTTTCTGTATGACATGATATATGCTAGATGGAAAAATGCCTTGTATTTTATGTTGGATTCCAAAATACAACTAAGGGCCCACTTTATATACCACTTTTAGGGTTTTTTAAATTTTTATTCATTTATTTATTTGAGAGAGAGAGAGAGAGATACAGATATAGGCAGGTAGAGAGAGAGAGATAGAATGGGCACGCCAGAGCCTCCAGCCACTGCAAACAAACTCCAGATGTCTGTGCCCCCCTCGTGCATCTGGCTTACGTGGGTCCTGGAGAATTGAGCCTTGAACCAGGGTCCTTAGGCTTCAAAGGAAAGTGTTTAACCTCTAAGCCATCTCTCCAGCCCCACTTTTAGTGTTTTGTCCTTACAAAAATGTACAAGAATGTTCATTATATAACCAATGTAAATGTTGTCTCTTTCTCCTTATTAGCTAAGAATTCCTTTTATTCCTCTAAGATCTTTCATAATAAAATGCATCCAACATTCTGGGTACAATATACAATATATATGTTAATTAAAATGAAACTGCACATGTAATGAATAATATTCATTATCAAGGTCATTTATAATTAAATGTTATGAAAATGCTTATGTCACCACCTGAAACTTTAAAAACAAAAAATTACTTGAGAGCATTGAGTCATTTCATGATCATTTATTCCTCCCAGCAAAACTCAATGTCACATTAAACATGAGTCTAGGGGTAAAATTTAAGGTAAGTAAGGTACCTGCATAACTTTTGTGTACACTTATGTCACATATCAGTACATTATTTCTTGACAATTTCCAGGGTAACCCATTTTTAAAAATTCATACATCAGTCAAATATTTGTCAAAGATCTGTAACAATTTGATATTTCAGGCATAAAGACTACATAAGACATTTTCTTTGCTTTATAATTTTAAATAACTTTTTTGAATATTTAAGGTAGGGTTTCACTATAGCCCAGGTTGATATGGAATTCACTATGTACTCTAAGGGTGGCCTCAAACTCATGGTGATCCTCCAACCTCTGCCTCTCAAGTGCTGGAATTAAAGGTGTACACCATCACAACCAGATGTTATTTTAAATATTTTTTATTTTCATTTATTTATTTGAGAAAGACAGAGAAAGAGGCAGTGAGATAGAGAAAGAGACAGAGTGAATGGGAAGGCCAAGGCCTCCAGTTGCTGCAAACAAACTCCAGATGTATTTGCTACTATATGCTTCTAGCTTATGTGGGTCCTGGGGAATCAAACATGGGTCCTTTGGTTTTTCACTTAAGTACCTTGACCACTAAGCCATCTCTCCAGCCCTGTTTCACATTTATTTTGAGATAGGGTCTCAGGGAGTCCAGACTGTCCTCAAACTCACTAAATACGATGGGTTTTCTTAAATTCCTGATCCTACTGCAGCCACTGAGATTGTAGGCATACATCACTCAACCCAGTTATTTAGCACTCCTTATACTGCAACTATCCAGACAGAAATTGGCCTTGATATCCATGACCTCGCATTGCCCAGAAATACCTTCTTAAGACCCTCACAACAGGATAAAAAGATGGTGACATCAAATTAAAAGAGAGACTAATGGGGAGAAGGAAGGGATATGATGGAGAGTGGAGTTCTGAAAGGGAATGGGGCAAGGGGAAGGAAACATAATTGCTTATTTACTGTAAGAACAGAAATTGTCAATAAAGAATGTATTATTGTATATTAATCATGTAAAATAGAGCATCACTATGACATTTTTATGCATGTATATAACATACTTTGTTCACACTCATCCTTTCATTACCTTCTCTTGTCCATCCTACACTGCCTGCCAATGTCCTGTCTTTTCCAAAATGATGACCATATTTTAATTTATAGGACTATATGTACCTTAGAGATTTATCATTTTTCATTGACTATTTAAATTATTTATATATGTTTATATCATATTAGTAAATGAATTAATCATTAACTTTCTGATTATACTTTATATAAAGATAACCAATATAGTAAGAAACAATCATATATATTAACCAATAATATAACACCAATATTTTAGTGTTAATTTTTTTCTTTTTGTTTTTTTAGTTTTTTGTCTCTATACTGTATAGGTGTGTTTGCTTAGGTCTCTAAGTTTCTAATGATCTCTAGTTTCTTAACCACAGTAGCACTGCTTTTTAATATCAAATATTACTTGTGGTTGGTCACTGGGGATAATAGGATATTTAACAGCTTAACTAACCAGCTTCTGCATATCAGTTGTGGCCTTTTTTTCCAGTAAGCCAAACAAAATTTAAATTTGCATTGAATAATGTTATTTTGTGAGTAAAATAACCTTGTCGACAATCACTGATATATTTATATCCACCTCTATTTATACATGTCATTTTAGTAAAGGTATATTTATGTCAAAATTATCAGTGGTAATTTTCATGTACTCTAATTAAACTAGAATTGCATAACATATTTTTCAGGGACTGGAGAGATGTATTAGTGGTTAAGACAATTGCCTGAAAAGCCGAAGGAATGAGGCTCTACACCCCAGGACACACGTAAACCAGATGCACAAGGTGAGCATGTGTGTGGAGTTGCTTTGCAGTGGCTGAAGGCCCTCGTTTGCCCATTCTCTCTCTCTCTCTCTCTCTCTCTCTCTCTCTTTCTCTCTGTCTCTCAAATAAATAAATTAAATTTAAAAGAATATTTTAAAAAATATTTTGCAGATCAAAGTCTCTGAGCTCTATTCTGTGTTGATGTCTGTATGAAGAACAGGTTTCCTGATAAACCTGGATGGAGAAACACAATCTCTCGGTGGTGACTGAATTCATACTAATGGGCATCACAGACCGCCCTGAGCTGCAGGCCCCTTTATTTGGACTGTTCCTGATCATTTACCTGGTCTCTCTGTTGGGCAACCTGGGCATCATCATCCTCAGCACAGTGAACTCTCAGCTGCAAACACCCATGTATTTCTTTCTCAGACATCTGGCTATTACAGATCTTGGTTATTCTACAGCTGTGGGTCCCAAAATGTTGGTAAATTTTGTTGTGGATCAAAATACAATCTCTTATAACCTTTGTGCTACACAATTAGCTTTTTTCCTTGTATTCATTGGGAGTGAACTTTTCATTCTGTCTGCAATGTCCTATGACCGCTATGTGGCCATCTGCAAGCCACTCCTCTACACTGTCATCATGGCACAGAGAATATGCTGGGCTCTAGTGGCAATACCTTATCTCTACTGCACGTTTATATCTCTTCTCGTCACCATAAATCTTTTCACTTCTTCCTTCTGTGGCTACAATGTTATCAATCATTTCTACTGTGACTGTGTTCCCTTGTTATCATTGCTCTGTTCAAATACCCAGAAAATTGAATTTATTATTATGATCTTTGCAGCTTTTGACTTGATTGTCTCTTTGCTAATTGTTCTTATATCCTACTTGCTCATCCTCACAGCCATTCTCAGGATGAACTCTGCTGAGGGCAGGAGCAAGGCCTTCTCCACCTGTGGGTCCCACCTGACTGTGGTCATTGTGTTCTATGGTACTTTGATATTTATGTATGTGCAACCCAAATCCAGTCATTCTACTGACACTGATAAAGTGTCTTCCATCTTTTATACCCTAATAATTCCCATGCTAAATCCTCTAATCTATAGCTTGAGGAACAAAGATGTAAAATATGCCCTACACAAGGCATGGAATAATATACGCAATATTTTTTCTTAGAGGTCATATGCCATATGAGTCCTATTAGTCAGGGTTAGCTAGTAGCGAGTTCTGTTAAGTATACACAGCATACATCCATGGCTCAACCTATATGTAAAGGTGGGCTTGTTGGTACTATTCATACTTCTAAGTGCCATAAATATAAAGGACATTACAAAGCAATGATTTGTAATATAATAACTAATCCATTACTACAAAGAATGAGTTTGGGGTCTAAATACCATAAAAGACAGAAGCAAAGTTGCATACTGTGTATCAGTGAGGAATAATAGTAGTTATAGAAGAGGAATTAAACATTTTATATGTTCATAAGCATTATATCTGAACTCTTTCCTGTCTCTGTATTTGTGTTTGCGTCTCTGGTTTTACTACCTACTGTTTTATTTAATTGATGATCACTCTTTCTTAAAACTTCAAATATAAAATCTTTTGAAAATACATAGTTTATTTGTTATTCTTAGTATATGTGCATACCTTTCAACATCCCACTTCTAAAATTAATATGGAGAGATTTTTTTGTAGTCCAAAAGTAAGTATTTTAGTTAACAAAAGTTCATACTTCATATCATGATAATTTAGAAACTTTCATATTATATTGAATATGAGAAATATAGGTAATTTAAGGACAATATAAATGTCTAGAAAAATAACATCTGTGGTTTTCATGAAAAATATAAGTAAGCAGTGGGGTATTATAATTTCCTAGGCAATAAAACACTAAAAATGAAAAATCTTGAAGGAGAAGGAAGTCAACATAGAATTTATTATTAAAAAATAACTTATTGGGGCTGGAGAGATGGCTTAGTGGTTAAACGCTTGCCTATGAAGCCTAAGGACCCCAGTTCGAGGCTCGATTCTCCAGGACCCACGTAAGCCAGATGCACAAGGGGGTGCATGCATCTGGAGTTCGTTTGCAGTGGCTGGAGGCCCTGGTGCACCCATTCTCTCTCTCTCTACCTTCCTATTTCTGTATCTCTCTCTCAAATAAATAAATAAATATATTAAAAATAACTTATTAACTATCCCAAATCCAGGTAAAATTTGTTAGATTGGTGAATTTTAGTAAATATTTAATAGAAAGAGAGTAAACATTTTCCAGAAATCTAAATAAATTTATATTTTCCAACTTATCAAGAAACTTATCCCAGATATTATAAAAGACAAAGGCAACAAACATTTCAAATTTCTAAAGAAAATGAGAGCATAGGGCTGGACAGATGCCTTAGTGCTTAAGGCACTTGCCTGCATAGCCTAAGGACCCAGATCCCATTCTCCAGGTTACCAGATGCACAAGATGGCACATGCTTCTGGAGTTTGTTTGCTGTGGATAGAGGCCCTGGCACACCCTTTCTCATTCTCTCTCTCTCTCTCTCTCTAATAAATAAATATAAATATAAATTTTAAAAAAGGACCATTTTTTTTCAAATTTCCTTATTTCATCTTTCCTTACTGTTATGTAGAATTCCATGGTATAGATATACCGCATCTCTGTTATCCATTCATCTAATAATGGACACCTGAGTTGATTCCATGTCTTTGCTACTATGAATTGAGCAGTTATAAACATGGTTGAGCAAAAAGAAAATGAAAGCATATAATTTAGAAATATTTGCAAAGATTATTATACTTCTTGGATTAAACACAAAATGTATGTGTAAGGCTCAAATTGCATTCTCATTTATTCAAGGGACTAACAAACAAAGCATGTATTAAAATAGTATATACACCACCCCACCCCTGTTTGTAAGGTTCTGAGAAAACTACCAAATTTTTCTCCACTATTTAAACTGTAAAAGGAATGAAATCGATGACTCTGGAAGATTCCAGGAATGCGATGTTTAAATTTGCCACCTCTCCGCTGATGTTGCCAAGATGTCTCATGTACTGGTCACCGTCACCTGGTGACAATGGTGATTGCATAATGGAAACTCAACTGACCATGTGGAAAGGGAACAGCCTTCATTATTTTATCTCTCCAATGCCTCATTAAGCATGCATCTAACCCCTGAGTGACATTCTAATGTGAAGGTTCCCACGCTGCTTAAGCCCTCACTGAAGTCAAAATGGAGCAACCCTGGATTTTACAGCATTGGCCACTATCCTCGTTGTCCTCCTACACTATTCAGTAAAGACTGACAGGTGACAGAAAGGTCTTTACCTTCCTCCTCAAGAGTAGAGTGGAGAGGGTTCCAGGTCCCAGGCAGTGGGAAGTGTAGCAAATTGTCACAGTTGTTCTCCTCTGGTTTCATCCTGTGCTTCTTACACTCCTGGCCCTTGGCCCAAACAGAGAATTTGGCTTATTTTACATGGAACCAGTGTTGATTTATATCATAAACTTTCCCCCAAGTCATCCCTTAAGAAAGCATACAGTTATTTATTCTAGCCTTTATGTGCCAAAGATCAATGTCATTTGTCAAATAACTGTCAGGATTTATTGCTAAAAAGCTTGCTTTTATCTATTCCATCAAAGTGTTTGCAATAATTTTTTCCCCAATATTGCAATTTATTCTTTATGATGCAATTGGAAAATGTAAAATTGTTCCAATTATCCATGTTCCTAAGAATTATTTTTAAAAGCGACTTATAGTAAACATTTAATATAATTGAACATGTCTACAAAATAATTTTGCAAGCAATTTGAATATTTCCAGGTGAAATTCCCACCACACAGCATTTGCATTCGAATTATTTTAATGATAAGTGAAGAAAAAGGTGAAGTTAGACCATTTTCTAGGCAAATAATCATAAATTCTGAATAATGGAAAATTGCATTATTGTGTTGTAATATTATCTACTTTGGGGAAAGTCATATGTAAAACATTTCTTCTAGTGAATAAGGATTACTTCTTATGTTTTAAAATGATTCATTGCTATGACTCCCAAAGGAAACTATATCTTATCACTGTTAACTCTTAATTGCAAATAAATTTTCTCATTCTGTGCCTTTTCCTGGCTAACATATACTTCCAATTACATTGTAGTCATGAATTTTGTCTACACTACAGTATATTTCTGGCAGCTGTTCTCCACCTAGTTGTTGATATTAAATATTCCATGTAACGTCAGGGTGAATTAAACATCAAGAGTTGTAAGCATCTCATTTTTTTTATTGACAACTTCTATAATTACAGACAATAAACCATGATATTTCCCTCCCCTCCCCCATTCCCCTTCAGAACTCCACACTCTATCATATCCCTTCCCTCTCTCCATTAGTCTCTCTTTTAATTTGTTGTCATCATCTTTTTCTCCTATTATGAGGGTCTTGTGAAGGTATTGCTAGGCATTGCAAGGCCATGGATATCAAGGCCAATTTCTGTCTCAACAGTTGCATTGTAAGGAGTTTTATCCTTCCTTTGGCTCTTACATTCTTTCTGCCCCCTCTTTTCGCTATGGACCCTGACCCTTGAAGGGTGGGACAGAGATGTTTCAGTGCTGGACACTCCTCCATCCCTTCCTCTCAGCACTATGGTGCCTTTTGGGTCATCCCAGTGGTCATGTCCATCTGAAAAGAGAAGCTTCTCTAACCAGAAGTGAGAGTTACCATTAATATATGAATATGAACATTAAGCATAGTGCTTTCAGGGCAGTTTGGTGGGAATAATATATACATTTATCCAGACAAGAGCAGGCTTTATATCCCTAAGGTTCATAACCTCCCCTGTCATAGACTTTTGATTAGGTTTTTCAGTACCAGGCATGCATTCCTTCCTATAGAGTGGGCCTTCAGTCTAATTAGAGAGCAATTGGTTTCCCCAGAGCAGACATTCCACTATTGCACCCATTCAGTCATTGGGTCTATCTGGATAAACTTGATGTTTCCAGTGTCCACTGTTTTCACTGCTAATGATTTCTGTCTCCCATACAGCTGCATGCAGTGCAGCTTTTTCCAGCTTCAGTTGGCTGGTCTACAGGGAGAAGGTTTTTTTGCTCAGCACCGGCTTGCTTTCTCAATGACCTTGCCCCTCAGATAAGTGAGGTCTTTAGCAATAGGGTCTTACCATCTGTTTCTCAAGGAAAACCAAGGGCTTTGGCCATAACCTTTAATGTTTTGGAGGCTACCGGGACCTGCCTGGCCAACAAATCACTGGAAGGTATCCTATCCCAGGCACTGAAAACTTTCTAGGGACAATCTATAGCTTCTGGATGTGACATTATTCAAAAAAAAAAGTAGATTTACATAAGTCTTATTCAGAATATCTTGAATTTTCTTTGTCCCTCCCCCTACCACTCTTTTACACATTCTCTTCCCCTAGCCCTGCTTAGGCCTTTCCCCTCCCAGTAATCTGTTTTTCTACTTACATATATATAATATTATCCCCTTAAATCCTTCCTTCTCCTCCATCCCTTATAGCCCTTTTCCAGCTTACTAGCCTTTGCTACTGATTTTTGGTTCCAGCTTACACACAAGTCAATACATTTGTATCTAGGATCCACATATTTGGTTTCTAGGTCTGGGTTACCTCACTTAGTATAATCCTTTCCAGATCCATCCATTTCCCTGCAAATTTCATAATTTCATTTTTCTTTACCACTGAATAGAACTCCATTTTGTAAATGTACCACATCTTTATTATCTATTCATCTGTGGAAGGACATCTAGGCTGGTTCCATTTCCTAGCTATTGGGAATAGAGCAGCAATAAACATGGTTGTGCAAGTATCTCTAAGGTAGTGAGAAGAATCCTTAGGATATATGCCTAGGAGTGCTATAGCTGGGTCATATGGTAGATCTATTTTTAGCTGTCTCTGGAACCTCCACACTGATTTCCACAATGGCTGTACCAGACTACATTCCCACCAACAGTGTAGAAGGGTTCCTCTTTTTCTACACCCATGCCAACACTTATTATTGTCATTTGTTTTCTTGTTGGTAACCATTCTGACAGGATTGAGATGGTGTCTCAAAGTGGTTTTATTTTGCATTGCCCTGGTGAATAAGAATGTAGAACACTTTTTTAGATGTTGATATGCCATCTGTATTTTTTTCTAAGAAGTCTCTATTTAGTTCCATAGCACAATTGCACTGCCCGGCACCACCTGCCAGGCATGCCTTGCAAGAGCAGCAGAGACTTTCCAACCTCATTAGCTTCCTTGCACAGTCCAGAAATCTCAGAAAAGTCAGCTGATCTACTGAAAGAGATACAAGGAAATGCTGTGATCAACTACAGGCTTCCTGAACTCACCCATCCCCCAACCATCAGAACCTTAAACCTCTGGCATTCAGCTCCCCTTGGCAGTGCATCCAGCACAGCTGAGCCAAGCTCCAGCTCCACATCACAACACAGAGGGATCAAGGTGGGCACTCAGAACTGGTAAGATTGGACACCAAACCAACAGGTAACAAGGCTGACTGACAAAAAATAAATAAATAAATAAAAAGTACATAGGCCTGCATTGGAAGTGCTAATCTCTCTATCCATGTCAGAGCAGGTTGTGCGTTACATATTTTTGGTTGGCTTTACCATTTTTAAATAAGCTGTACATGGGGTGTTGAATATTGCTGCCTTTGCAGGACACCCTGAAAGAAGAAAAGTACATGTGACTTGTTCTAGACTTATGAAGTACTATTTTATAAAATTGATTATTATGAGTATACAAATAAATGATACCTCTATTTAGTAGTCCTTCTGAAATATATTTTAATTTTAAGACATAATTTTATTGTTGTTATATATCAGAAATGTTCATGTTAAATTCTTCCCTTATTTCATTCTAATTTGTCTTTTAAAGAATGTTTTTTTTTTCCACAAGCCTATAATCCCAGTATTCGGGATGTAAAGGTAGGAGGAGCACCACCAGTTCGAGGCCACCCTGAGATTGCATAGTGAATTCCAGGTCAGCCTGGGCTAGAGTGAGACCCTACCTTGAAAAAACCGAAAATTGAAAAAAACGGAAAAAGGAAAAAAAAGAAAAGAAAAAACAAGAATGCTGTTTTCTGTTGGAGACCACTGAGCCAAACTGCAACCATTTGGAGGAAGAAGCCAGTGTTAAGATTTCAGCCTGAGTTCCTGGGCCCAAAAGCCTACTTTGATCTGTAGATAAGAACAAGGTGTAACCTTAACAAACAGGATTGATGTAACTCCGCCCTGCCTGAAAAAAAACATCCGTGAGGCCTGTCAAATTGAAGAAAATGGAAAAGCCATAAAAAAAAGCCATAAATCCCATTTGAAAATAAAAATAATAAGAATGACTGTTTTGGAACACAAAGGTACAGCCTTACTATAACCCCGCCGGCCGGGGCAAGTGGAGGCCGGGCAGTTTTCCAAACACAAATTACTATAAGCATAACAAATGTGAAACTTATACAAACCCAAACCAAATCATGTATCATTTGAAAACACAGCTATTTTATTACAGGCAATAGAAAAAAATTATTATTGTCTAGAAAAATAAAAAATACCCATGAAATAATTTCTCCCAGTTCTTACATCCTCACCCCTCTAGTTTTCATTTCTACATATTGTTCTGAATATTTCACAAATGATTCATAGTCAGCCTGGTCTTTGTTTCCTAGATTATTCAAATTGACATAATATTTTCAGGGTTCACACTTACTGTACCATGTGATTAAGAGGGGGTATAGTTTAGGGTGACTGAACCCCTAGAAGTAGAAAATGGCAGGAAAGTCTGCACTTGCTAGAAATCAAAGATGATCTGACCTCTTATTTCTTGCCTATTTCCCTAGACCTGTTTTTCTACAAACAATGAGAACCCTCCTGAAAGTAGGTCTTTCATAAGATTTAAACATTGTGGTTAGTCAAATTCAGCCCCAGGGACATGGTGTCAGGGCTAACTTCTTCCTGAGAAAACCTTAACCCTAACCAACCAATTTGCCCTCTGGTTCACCTGAGCTGGAAGACAGCCCACCTCTATAAGGTTATATATATTTCCAGGTTGAGCCAAAGGTAGGGGGCCCCTAGCCCTTACTCTCCATATGGGCTCTTTTATTCCTTCCAGCTTCCCACATGACAGGAGCTGGTTGACCTTTTTTTCCACTGCTTTTCCAGGCCCTCCATGTAGGATCTTTAGCCAAGTGGGTGCCTTTCCTCTGTGCTATAATTCCCTCAACAGAAAAAAAAAAAAAAAAAAAAAAAAAAAAAAAAAAAAAGCAACCCTTCAGCCTTCTCTGTAAGATTTCTATGTAACCCCAATTAATTTATTCTTTTTTTTTAACATTTAAAAATGCAAACTTTAATAAGTACAAAGGACATAATGAGGCAGGCTTGTGGAGAAGCCAACCAAATTACATAAATTAGGTGATACAAGTATCTACTTAAAGTTTCTATATTTCCTTTTGTTGTGCAGCATATTTATTTATTAAGGTTGTTTAATATACAATTTTTCATTTGTGTTTTTGGAAGTCCTTTTGTAAAGATAATTTTTTATCTTGGCAGCCACAATGATCATTCTGGACCTCCACTTTGGATAAATTCCATTTCTTCTTGAGAGATGAGTTTCCTTCACTACTTCTGAGGTAAGGCTGTGATTATATCTGGAGTGTCTGGTGGACCCTGATTATATCTGGAGTTGTCTAATTATAGAGTGGACCCTGCTGATCTTGAAAGGATAAAAAAATATATAACTATACTGCTCTAATGCATCAGCAAAAATCTAATATGCTTCAGCAATTCTATACAACTTTTGCATACGCAGGACAGACATTTCTTTGTACAAACAACCTGTTGGTTTGTAATTATCAGAGCACAAAGTGGGAATTGAAAATGGGGAAGCCGTTATCTTGAGGGACTGCATCTGGGGGCCTTGATCACCAGAAACATCTTAAGTCCTTGAGCAAATAAAAAACAGAGCCCCTGTTCCAGGAATAAATAACCTAAAGTACTATTATCTGAGATGTCTGGAAAGCCCCTGCATATTTGTGGTATTCCCTCATACATATGGTTTTGTCCTAAAACCTTAAGAGGGCTTCACCCTCCTGTGGCCCCGTGCACTACATCATTAAACCTCCTGCTGCTTGCATTGAGTGTTCTCCGTGTGAGTGTTCATCTTGCTGCCCCAATAGGGGACCCTACAATCTCATAGCAGGCACTGAGTTTAGCTGTCTCTTCTGTTAGGTAACCTTATCATGTGGCTTTACCTGAACCACCCTGCCCGATCTTGCTGCCCATCATGACCCCGATTTGGTCTCTTTGCCCTATCTTTTACTAAAGTGGATTTTGATGTAATCGTCATTTGGTCTCTTTGTGCCCTATCTGGAGAGAAGATGTGTGTTCACGTTATGCCAGGGGAAAAGGTTTCTGTGACACCTGGTGAGATAATAATTAAGCCTTATAAGAATTCTGAGGGCTAGAGAGATGGTCTAGTGGTTAAGCATTTGCCTGTGAAGCCTGAGGATCCCCGTTAGAGGCTCAGTTCCCCAGTACCCATGTAAGCCAGATGCACAAGCCAGATGCACAGATGCACAAGCCAGATGGTACATGCATCTGGGGTTCCTTTGCAGTGGCTCGAAGCCCTGGTGCACCCATTCTCTCTCTCTTTCTCTGCCTCTTTCTCTCTTTGTCTGTCACTCATAGATAAATAAATAAAAATAAACAAACAAAAGAATATTGATAATTTTCATATCCATTTTGCTTTTTAACTTCTCATTATTACTAATTATCTAAAACTAAAAAAAAAAAAAAAAAAAAAAAAAAAAAAAAAGGCTGGGTGTGGTGGTGTGCACCTATAATCCCAGCACTCAGGAGACAGAGGTAGGAGGATCACCATGAGGTGGACGCTAACCTGAGACTACATAGTGAATTTCAGGTAACCCTGAGCTAGAGTGAGACCCTACCTCGACAAAACAAAAACAAAAAACAAAAAACAAATAAAGAAAAGAAAAGAAAAAAAGCAAAGAAAGAAAAGAAAAAAGAACCATCTCATTGGATTTAATGAAGTCATTTTCTTTTCTCTCTCTCTCTTTTCTTTTTTTTTTTTTTTCAGAGAGCAAAGGATAATTCAGAAATGCACATCTAGTGCAGAGCTGAGAATAAGGTGCTTTTGAGTGAGTGCTTAACACCAAATGAGACATAAGCTGCTCATCACCCCTTTCAAGGGGGCAGAGAGAATCTTAAAAGACAGAGGATGGAAAAGAGTGCTGTGAAATGCTATCGTCTGGACTCAACACGCCCATGGCCATTATACTCATAAATTTACAGCACCTGTGGTTTCTTGCACATGACTGAGCCCATCAGCACCCAATTATAAATGGGGGAGGGACTCATGAGATCACCTCTGCCAGAGGTGCTAATGGAATTAATGGTTGCTGGTGCAGAGGCAGCCATGTTCTTCCCTGGTGTAGTCACTGATAAATTGTCCCACTTGCTCCAGTAAATAACTCTGTGGATCTACCCCCTTTGTATCTCTCTCACACACACAACATAATAAAAGGAATGGTTCTAGGTGGGGAAAAAGAAGGGACTTAGTGGCTGAATAGGAGCAGAAAGAAAATATGAGAGGTTAATTGGGGTCAATACGGTCAAAATTTGTTGTAAACTTACACTGAATTGTCAGTAGTAAAAATTAATAAAAATTTGCATAGATGTACCACCATAAAAACTCCATTGGAAATAAAAAAATATATACAAAATGAATCTACTATAATTCTTGGTTGTTCAGGTGTGGTACTGTGACCACTTTGATATGGTTGTCCCAGCAGCGACCCCTTATGGAGCAAAAGCTTCAGCCTTGGCAAAGATACTCCCTGAGAATAACTCAGAGACCATTCACCTTGCTCTGTACAGACAGCATATTCTCCAAATTCTCACTAGTTCACTCCTCCCTCAAATGAAGTAACCCTCTGTGGAACCTTGCTTGCATTTTAGATTTAGCATTTCTGCTGTGTTGAAGGTTTTCATACTTTAGATGTTTTTTTACAATAAGAAAAAATTCAAACCTACTCATTGTGGCTCATTTTTGTTATTGAAAAGTATCAATTGTATGGAAAAATAAAGAGGGGTTTAATAATAAATCCCTATGGAATATTAAGAACAATAACGAAGTTTTAATTTAAGAAAATACAGGGCTGAAGAGCTGGCTCAGCATTTAATGAACTGGCCTGCAAATTCTAACAACCCAGGTTCAATTCCCCAGTACTCACGTAAAGCCAGATGTACAAAGTGGAGCATTCATCTGGAATTCATTTGCAGTGGCTGGAGGCCCTGGTGCACCTGTAATTTCTGTCTGTCTTCTCTCTATCTCTCTCTGGTTCCAAATAAATAAATAAAATATTTAAAAAAAGAAAATACAGAGAAATGTGTTAATACATAACAGAACTCAAAGTTAGTAGAATCATTAGTACCAATAGTTGAAATTAAAAACCCAAGTGAGTATTCCAGTTAAATTAATAAGTTCTATACAAAGTCACCCTTACAATTAGTGGACAAGCTCCTGACAACTCATTAGGCACTCTAATGCTTTAGGAATACTCAACAGATCACTTCTAACTCCCCAGAGAGATTATCTGAAGTTAAAACTCAGTCTGTAAGTTATGTGCTAGAAAATGCAATATTAAGCAACACATTGGAGAATAAACAGGTATTTTTCCTTACAGGTAATAAGAGAGAAGGTTATCTGAGATACCCCATTGTACCATTACCTTCAAGAACTGTCACACTTTGATCTGGCTTTGCCTTCTAATGTAAGAGAGCATTTTGATCCAGTCTTTGTGACTTACTTTGTAACAGGAATCCTGAGCATAAATAGGACCTCACCTTTTTTATATTTACTTTTGAGTATTTTTTCAATGTTGAAGATATATATATATATATATATATATATATATATATATATATATATGTACAGACATATGCATATATATTTGAAATATGTTGTTTGTGTTTAGAAAATATGTTTTGTAAACATAAGATTTATCTAATAGAGTTCAAATTTTATTAGAGATATTATATAAATAGGAAGATGATGTGTTTTAGAGGCAGAAGTTGAAATGGAAAGAATTCACTCTATTGTGATGACGTTCTCCCAAATATTTATGTATTTAGAAAATCTGAACTGTTTTGGTGTTACTTATGTTAATAAGTGTGTGAGCAATATTCATTCATCATCTGCTGATAAGGCAAAAAATAGAATTCATATTGAAATACTATGTCTTTTGTGTCTCAGAAGAGTTTAAGCAGTCAGTTTTATCATAATGATAAAATACTTATTTGCAGTAGATTCTGATAGAAGTTTTCCAATGTATGATTAAAAACATAAACAATACAAAGTTAGTAGAGTATGAAAAAATAGGGTGTTTCTAAACATAGAACTACAAAACTGGTGAGAGGAAATTAATATACCTATATTTATCCTAGAAGAATATTTGTGCTAACTAATCAGGTACACTTTACTTTGTAGATTACAAAATAAAAGAATCCATAAGATTTTTAACTGCTTAATTGCATTTATTAAAGATAGCTGATGTTGTAACATGATATATTTATTTTTCCTAATATTTAAAATGTTTAATGGGGCCAAGGTCAAGTTTTAGGAAACTGCCATTATATATTTTAAAAAAAAAACTGATGTGGCAAACATGGAACATGACTGTAATAAGATGTATATGTAGCACAAGAAGTTTATATAATTTTATTTATTTCTTTGTAGCTCACACACAGATATCTGTTGCTACAATTTTCAGTATAAAGCACTTTTCACCTCTTTTTAAAAATTTAGACAATTGAGCCGGGCATGGTGGTGCACACCTTTAATCCAAGCAATCGGGAGGCAGAGGTAGGAGGATCGCTGTGAATTCAAGGCCACCCTGAGACTACAGAGTGAATTCCAGGTCAGCTTGGACCAGAGTGAAACCCTACCTCGAAAAACCAAAAAAAAAAAAAAAAATTTAGACAATTGTTGATCATAGTTTTTCAAATCATTTTTTTTTTTTTTACCCTAAGGTTTCATTCACTTTATACTATGTTGTGCTTTGCTATTTTTTGGAGTATTTTTAAACATGTGAATATTTTTATTTGATTTTACACGTTTATCTGCATAAAGTGATAAAACATATTTGGAAGAGTTTATTGTGACACGTATGTAGGATTCCATAATATAACAAAGAATACATCTATATAATATCTTTGTGTATTTTGTTGTGTCCCCAGAGTGTGGTGTGCCATTGTACAAGTTTTACATGATGTTATTATATCACATGTGCTATGAAATACATCAAATATTTTCCTCTAAAATATAGCATCACTTTACATAAAGAAATTGTATGATTCTTCATTGTATAAAAACAATGTTACCAGGTGTGGTGGCACACGCCTTTAATCCCAGCACTAGGGAGGCAGAGGTAGGAGCACTGGCATGAGTTCAAGGCCACCCTGAGAATGCAGAATGAATTCCAGGTCAGCCTGGGCTAGAGTGAGACCCTACTTCTAGAAAAAAAAAGTCAGTAACTTCTCTTTCTTCCTTTTTTCTAAATGTCTTCATGTGCTTCCAGATTTTTCCTACGTGACTCTTGTTTGTCATATCAAAGTAAGTATATATATATATATATATATATATATATATATATATATATATATATAATGTGTGTGTGTGTGTGTGTGTGTGTGTGTGTGTGTGTACATATATATATGTATATAAACACAATATAAATATATTTTAAATAAAACTATGTGAATAACACATTAAAATGAGATTAAAAGATAAATAATAGAAACAAATAATATAAAACAACAGCACATTACTTGCCTACTTTTAGTGATGGAATGGGACTAGAATGAAGTAAAGAATAGGAAAATCTACAAGTATAATATCCTATTTGAGGTATTTTTCATTTATTTGTCATTTCATCACTGAAGAAGAAACTAAGTTCCTGCATAAAAATATGCATATACACATGCAACAAACAGCTCTTTTGTATCTAAGTGCATTTATAATTAAGCAGTAAGTATTTCAGCCATCCAGAGGCAGCAGATCCATGAGTTCTAAGTGAACTGTGGTTACATAGCAATACTACTCATGGGCCAGTGCTGTGGTTGAGAATGTAGTTCAGTAGAAAACTTTTGCTTACAAGGTCATGAGTACAATTTCAAGCAACACACGAGAGAGAGAGAGAGAGACTATAAATGAATAATCTCTAAGGAGTATTTCTAAATGCCATGGAAACATTCAAGCATTTACTCATCCTTTCAGCTGAACCATCTATAGGTATAAGGACTTCATAGGATTATGTTGGTATAAATGGTTTGGTAGGCATTTAGGGAAGGTAGAAAAATCACATTATGTCATTGGAATATGTATTAAGTCATATTGACTGGAATAATTGTAAATACTTGATCATAATTATTTAAGAGAAATATAATTAATAAATATTACAATAATCATTCAATACCTCTTGGCTAAAACAAATTCTAACAATGATCATGTATATATATATATATATATATATATAGAGAGAGAGAGAGAGAGAGAGAGAGAGTATAATTAACCTTTATCACCTGCATCTAATCTAGCTATCACACCTTTCTATTTATATACATATCTTCTTTTCTCTCTCTTCTGTCCTGCCTTTCTGTATTTCTTTTCTTCCTTTCTTTTTTTCTGCATTTATTTTTTAAATTTTATTATTATTATTATTTATTTATTTTTGGAGAGAGAGACAGAGAGAGATAGACAGAGGGAGAGGGAGACAGAAATGGGCTCACCAGCAGTCTCTCAGCTGCTGTGAACGAAATCCAGATGCGTGTGCCCCCTTGTGGGCAAGTGCAGCATTATGCCCTTGCCTCACTTTGCATCTGGCTAAACGTGGGACCTGGAGATTGGAACCGCTGGACATTGGAACCAGCGTTCTTAGGCTTAGCAGGCAGGCGCCTTAGCCACTAAGCCATCTCTCCAGCCCTTTTTCTGCATTTCTTTCTGTTTTTCTTTATTAAGGAAAAAGCTAATGACATGGATATTGTTTGCTATTTGATGTTGCATATATTAGGCTGTGTACAAACTTAAAAATTTGTTTTTAATCCTTCCTTTCTAATTGCAATTCACCTCCAAGTTTGGACACATAAAATTTCTCTTAAAATTGAATAACATTCATTTGTGAGTAAATTCACCTTTTACGAGAATAGTGTATAGTAGTGTCTTACAGATGGCCACATAGCAGTCATAGAACCTTCGGGCTCCATAACTGTCTGTGGTTTTTATGCTTACAACTGAATCAAATTTGAGCTATCATATATTAGAAAGTTTCAAGAAATCTTATTTGTAAAACATTGCTACGTAAATGTCCATTAGGTGACAATATTTTGAATTTATTGACATGCAATTGTCCCTTTCCAGAACTGACTGTGTAACACACCTCAATGGAGAAACAGAACTTCACCATGCTCAGTGAGTTCATTCTGAAAGGTGTCACAGAACATCCTAAGCTGCAGGGCCCATTGTTTGGGCTGCTCCTCATCATTTACATCAGCTCAGCAGTGGGCAACTTGGGTATCATCATTCTCACCCATGTGGACTCTAAGCTACAAATACCCATGTACTTTTTTCTGAGACATTTGGCTATCACTGATCTTGGTTATTCTACATCTGTGGGACCCAAAATGCTTGTAAATTTTGTTGTGGAACAAAACACAATCTCATATTCTCTTTGTGCTGCACAGCTATCTTTCTTTCTTCTATTCATTACTTGTGAGCTTTTTGTTCTCTCTGCCATGTCCTATGACCGCTATGTGGCCATCTGTAAGCCACTGCTCTACACTGTCATCATGTCCCAAAGGGTGTGCTGGGTGCTAGTGGCAGTCCCCTATATATACAGCATATTTGTCTCTCTTGTAGTCACTATAAAGATTTTCACTTTATCATTTTGTGGCTACAACATTATCAACCATTTCTTCTGTGACTGTATCCCCTTGATGTCCTTGCTTTGTTCAAATACACATGAAATTGAATTGATAATTCGGTTTTTTGCAACTTTTGATTTGATTTCCTCTCTTTTGGTGGTCCTGGTGTCTTACTTGCTCATCCTCACAGCGATTTTCAAGATGAACTCTGCTGAGGGCAGACGCAAGGCCTTTTCAACCTGTGGTTCCCACCTGACAGTGGTCATCATCTTTTATGGGACTTTGATATTCATGTATGTGCAGCCCAAGTCCAGTAAGTCCTTTGATAGTGATAAAGTGTCTTCCATATTTTACACCCTCATTATACCCATGCTAAATCCTTTGATTTATAGTCTAAGAAACAAAGATGTAAAAGATGCCCTTCAACGGACTTGGAAAAAGATATACAACATCTTTTCTTAAAAGTTACATTAAATATTGCTGGATGTGGTGTTGCACTCCTTTAATGCCAGCATATGGGACACAAAGGTTAGGAGGATTGCTGCTAACTCAAAACCAGCCTGGGATAACAGAATGAATTCCAAGTCATCCTAGGATAGAATGAGACCCTACTTTGGACCCCCCAAAAAAGTTACATTAAATATGAATCATAAAAATATGTTTGAATGTGAACCCACTTTGATTTCCTGCAACATATTATATATAGCAAACACAAAAGGGATTTCTATACATTTAACTACTTGAATTCTTAGTATTAATAATATTAATCTAATTTCATTTGCCATAAATATATTAGTGAAGACCAAAGTCTGCTCTCCTTCCAGGAAAGAAAAGAATTGCCATCATGGTAATTGAGTACAGTCTATTACAAGGTACACTGGAGTTAGGGTTGATGGACCAGATGCATACATTATAGGGCTGTATGTTATATGGAAATAATAAAGAGATAATGAGTAGTATATCAAAAGGACCTTAAATGTGTGTGTGTGTGAGTGTGTTTCTTTTTTGTGAACATGCAGACTTTCTGCATTACAGTTCATTAGTTGTAGTATCAGGAGTCTAATTTTTGTAAGATGGTTTGAAGAATCACTTGTGTGAATGTGTTACAGTATTCCTATTTTTCATAACAAATTTTATTTTCTTTTCTCCCATAAGTGCTCTTCCTTTCATAAATGATACTCTATTAACTCAGAACACCTGGCCTTTCAGCATTTTTAAAATTCTTTATGTGTATATTAATGAATTCAACAATTTAGATAATTATATTAAGTTCCACCTTAGAAACTTCCATGATTTTGCCCCCTTTCCCCATATACCATATTGGGTTGAGTGTGGTTCTTACTGGTGTTTTGTTGAATGGGTAATCTTCTTTTTCATGCAATACCAAGAAAGATTCTTGTTTAATGTCACAGTGTATTTGCCGTTACTAACATAAATAGCCTTTCTGTAATGAAGATGGCCTGTTTTCTCTTCTTTCCTCAAACTGACATGTCATACCTTGTCCAGAGACAGCATACTGTATTTTCATTACTATATGCTCTTTGACTTCATTGCCTTGAAAATTATTTCTGGAGGAGGTAAACAGAGATAACCTCATGATCTGAATTATAAAGAATGTGGTGAGTTATGTAGCCATATACACAGCTGCCACATCTCCTGTATATTTGGCTAGAAATTTCCATGTTATTTCATTACTTACAACATTAAAACCTTTGTTATTTTATTCTCATCAAAGAAATATTGATGGATTTCCATAGCACACCATCTGTTCCAGTCAACTTCTTGTTGCTGGCAGAAAACACCTGACCAAGAGTAGCTTGTGGTAAGAAAGATTTTATTTTGGCTTACAGACTAGAGGGGAAATTCCATGATGACAGGGAAAATGATGGCATGAGCAGAGGGTGGACATCTCCTGGCCAACATCAAGTGGACGGTAGCAGTGAGAAAGTGTGCCACACATTTGCAAGAGGAAGCTGGCTATAACATCCATAAGTCCACCCCCCAAAATATACTGCCTCCAGGAGGCTCCAATTACCAAATTTCCACCAGCTGGGAACCTAGCCTTCAGAGCCCATAAGTTTATGGGGAACACCTGAATCAAACTACCATACCATCATATAAAATTTTGTTAGGCTAACAAAATTATTATGTATTTTCATGTAGAATAAACACTATTAGACAGATAATACAGCAAATGTTGTATTTACCATTACATCACTTCATAGGTAATTGTTACCTATTTTTTAATTCATGTGTATATATTAATATATGTTTATATTATAAATTTGTAGGAAGTGCATGTGGCATAGTGAAATGTTAAATAAAAGCTATTAATTTAAATGTTTAAATTAACATATTATGAAATTATTTTCTTTCATAATCATAACTTCTATGAATAACTATTAAATTTATAATAGATAAAGTGTAAAATTATTATATCTTTTTTATAATTGAGCTAGATATATATGTTCAAAAATATTTTTGTGGATGCCATTTATTTTTCTAACTTTTTATTGACAAATATTATATATGTACTTAATGTATTTTTATCATAATTCCCTCCATAATTTTCCCATTTGCCCACCACCCCACTTTTTTCATTGAATACTTTCCTCCCTCCAAACAGTCTGTCTACAATTTATACTATTTTATATCTTTTATTTCTCTTCTTTATTTTCTTCCTTCATTAGCCATGATGATATATTGATGGGTCCAAAATTGTGCATGTAATAACAGCTGCAGTGAGATCATTAATGTAATGGCCACCCCATATCCAGAATAGAACTTCCAAAGCACTCCTCCCTATCCTATGACTTTTCTCTCCTTTCACCACCTCTTGCAAACTTTCAAGATATCTAAACAGAAGGTATATTTTACAACTTGTTGGTATGCCCTTGAGAAACAATAAAGACAAAGACCATATGAAAAACCAAATAAAGATTCATATATTTGGGGCTGGAGAGATGTTTTAGTGTTTAAGGCACCTGCCTGCCAAGCCTAAGAACGTTTGTTCCATTCTCCAGGTCCCATGCTTAGCCAGATGCAAAAAGTGACATAAGTGCACAATGCCACACTTATACACAAGGGGGAGCACATATCTGGAGTTCGTTCACAGAGGCTGAAATGGCCTCTTCCTCTCTCTCTCTCTCTGTTTCTTTCTGTCCCTCTCTTTCTCTCAAAAAAAAAAAAAAAAAACATATATTTGGGGCTGGAGAGATGGCTTAGCGGTTAAGGCATCTGCCTCCTAAGCCTAAGAATGCCTGTTCCATTCTCCAGCGGTTCCAATCTCCAGGTCCCACGTTTAGCCAGATGCAAAGTGACGCAAGGCTGCAATGCCACACTTGACCACAAAGGGGCGCACGCATCTGGATTTTGTTCACAACAGCTGAGAGGCTGCTGGCGCGCCCATCGCTATCTGTCTCCCTCTCCTTCTGTCTCTCTCTGTGTCTCTCTACAAGAAAAAAAAACATATATTTGAAAATTTTAATAAAATCTTATTGTAGGATATACAAAAGCTATATGAAATATTAGATATAATAAGTGTTGTACATTTAATTTCATTTAAAATGTCATTTGCCATATTAAAAAACCTAAAAGTAAGTATTAATGTGCCACACAAATAGACAACAGAAGGTTTACATTTCTATTTTTGTTAACAAAAATTCTACCAAGTTTTATTAAAAGACCAATAGTGTTATCATCTTCTAGTTTTCATTCATCTCTGTATAAAATTGAATTATGTTGCAAGAATATTTCTTCCTCAATCACACCTCATTTTTTAATAACTAGAGGAAAGTGATCTTCAAAAGAAACTTCAGGGGGCTAGAGAGATGTCTCAGCAGTTAAAGGTGCTTGCTTGCAAAGCCTGATAGTCTAGCTTTGATTCCCCAGTACCTATTTAAAGATACAAAAAGTGGCACATTTATCTGAAGATCATTTGTAATGGCAGGAGGCCCTGGCACAACCATAATCATTCTCTCTGTCTGCCTCTTTCTCTCTGTTTCTCACAAATAAATATATTTAAAAATAGGTTTAAGGAAAAGAAATTTTCTAAGTTGATAGCGTTAATTTTAAATAATTCCTTAAAAGTATCAACTTACAGAAAATCTTTTCCTAAACTTTATTCTACTACAATCTCTCTCTCTCTTTCTCTCTCTCTCTCTCTCTCTCTCTTTCTCTCCTCCCTTTTTCTCTTTTATTAAGTAGAAACTTTGTATGGACACATGACATATTGGTACAATCATTCCTCTCCCTGCTTCCAATAATTCCTCTCCCTGCTTCCATTACACTGAGGGCCCTCCTCAGTGGGATTGCTGGTGTAATGAATTGTAAAAGCAGCAGTCAGTCAATGTGGGGATAGAGGCTGCAATGCCTCTGGATAACCCTTCCCACCTTGTGGCTCTTAAAATCTTTCTACTTCCTCTTCTGCAAAATTCCCTCATCCTTTGTGGTAGTGCTTTTAAGTCTACTTTAGTGTTGAGCTATCAGCAACTTCTGGATTTCAGCTTTGGTATGTTTTGTGTATCATCAGTGTCTATCATTATCACCCTGCCACAGGTTGTCAAGCTCACCCTGGAAGCAGCACTGTTGCACATCTCTCCAGTTCTTCTGTGGTTTCATCTGGGCCGTAGCTGATATGCATGGGGTGGCTCATCTCTTGTTAGGGAGTCAGCTACCTTTTCTTGGATTGTTGATATATTTTGACTTTCCTAGGTTCTCACTGTCTTCTGTAAACACAAACAGATCCCCAATGGAGAGTGAGATCAGCATAGGTTAAAGGTGATAAGCATAGTTAATTTAGAGAGATTTTAATGGGTGTATGGGTGTATCCTCTCTTTTGGCCAAAGACTAGTGGGAGTTTCTTGTTGGAGTCCATGATCCTGACCTGGTTCCCAAGTCCAGCTATGATTGCTTTCCACTAGGCAGCTCTCTTAGCCAATCAAAGAGCCATTGTTTACCCATCTAGGCTCAGTGCCACTATTGCACAAATGTGTAGATCTTGTCAGGCTGGTTTCTTTCATAAAGCAGTGTCCCCTGCTTACTGTTATTGTTGACCATCTCCCCAACCCCAGCTACTAATGTTGCACTTTTAGAGACTTATCATCTGAGAACTCACTTCCACCTAGATTCCAGCCAGATCTCTCAATGTTTTGTGTTGACAACATGTAGTGTCTTCATTAATAAGAACTTCTTTCATCTCAGGTGGGTAATCAAGTGCTTTGACAGAAACCTATCTTATTTTGTGGACCTCGTAGATCTCTCCAATCAACAGCTCAACATGGGTTATAACCAATGTCTGGTACTGGGAGTTACAAGCCAGGCCAAATATTTGAAGATTATGCTTCATCCCACCCTCTCCAGGGCCCTTCTTTCTCTAAAGTTTTCATATTTTTATTTATTTATTTAGAGAGAGAGAGAGAAAGAGAGAAGCTGGTAATGGGCACAAATCATACTTAATGAGGAAAGACTCAAAGAGTGCCCATTAAAATCAGGAATAAGACAGGGGTGTCCACTCTCACCACTGCTCTTCAACATAGTACTAGAAATCCTACCCCAAGCAGTAGGACAGGAGAAAGATATAAAAAAGATACAAATTGGGATGAAAGAAGTCAAACTAGTCATATTTGCAGATGAGATGATTCTATACATAAGTGACCTGAAAGACTGTACCAGAAAACTTCTAAATGTGATAAATTCCTTCAGGAAAATACCAAGATACAAAATCAACACAGAAAAATCAGTAGCCATCCTATATACCAAAGACAAATATATAGAGAAAGAAATCAGTAATGATGTCCTGTTTAAAATAGCCACAAAATAAAATACTTTGTAATAAAAATAACAAAGAATGTGAAAAACCTATATAATTAAAACATAAAAACACTTAAGAAATTGAGGAGGACATGAGAAGATGGAAAGCCCTTCCATGCTCCTGCATAGATAGAATTAATATTGTGAAAATGGTAATTCTACCAACACAATACCAATAAAAATCTAGAAACATTCTTCACAAAGATGTGAAAATAATCTCAAAAGTCATATGGAATGGCAGAAGGCTTTGGATATACAAAAATATCCTTAGCAAAGAAACAACTCTGGAGGTATCACCATACCCAATTTAAAGCTATACTACACATCCCTAGGGACAAAAACAGCATGACATTGGCATAAAAACAGACATATAAGCTGATGGAACAGAATTGAAGACCCAGCCCTTAGTTTAAGTAACTGGCTGTTTGATCTTCTACAAAGAAGGCAACAACCTTCACTGAAGAAAAGACAGCATCTTCAAAAATGGCACTAGAGGGCTGGAGAGATGGTTTAGCAGTTAAGGCACTTGACTTCAAAGTCTAAGTACCCAGATTCAGTTCCCCACTACCCACGTAAACCAGATGCACAAGGTGGCACATGCCTCTGAAGTTCATTTGAAGTGGCTGGAGGCCATGGCATATCCATTTTCTCTCTCTCTCTCTTTCTTTCTCTCTATCTCTCATAAATAAATAAATAAATAAATTAATTAATTAATTAATTAATTAAATTAAATTTAAAACATGGTGCTAGACAAATTGGGCAATCACCTGTATAAAAATGAAACTAGACTCACTTCTCTTACCATGCACAACATTCTCTCTTTTAAATAAGAAACCTCACTTCACTTCTCACATGGTTACTTCTTCATAATTCAACATTGTCATGACATTAATCCACATTATGCCTATTTTCCCTAGAATCAAAAACAATGACTTCTTTTGTGAGTGCATTCATGAGTTTATGTTGTGTACAAATGCATATGATTCACCATTGGAAAGATCCTTGGGCACAAGTAAAAGCCAGAATGGTCCATAAATGTATGCTTTAAAGATTTGAAGTTCTGTGATGGGAATATGACCAATTTGTAGTAGGTTTACATAATAAAGTTCTCAATAAAAAGATTTAGACTTCTGTCCAGTGACAAATATAATGGAAGAAACAAGCCACAGATGACTGAATTTTGGAGTGAAGTAGTGGGGATGACATCTTTATGGAAAAAATGAGCAAAGTATAAAATACAAAACAATACACTGGAAATATCTGCTGGCCTATACATAAACTAAATATATGAAATATGTTAATGTGAACTTAAAATGATAATCCTCCTATAAACTCATAAAATTATCACAATTTTAAAAGTATAAGGCCACCATTTCATAATGAGTACATGGAATCTAGGAAACATTTCTGTTCCACTTCTCTGGGACAATAAAAGTATCTGTATTGTCAAAAAGATGGAAATATATAATGAGTTAGCTTATATTATAAGATCGAGGAACTAATTACATATAATCATGTTGTATGCTCTTATATTTTCTAATTGAAACATTTCCTCCAGGAGAAAGAGGGAAGGGTCTTGAGACTCAAGAAACATATGAATCCTATAAGGCTCAGGAATCTCATGGAGTTGTAAGAGTCACAAATTCCTTCCCCAAATTGTAAAAACAATCAACAAGTGTGGGGAAGACATGGTTGTGGTAGAGCTGCCTGAAAGTTAGGCAGGGAGCTCCTGGGATACAACTCTTTTGAGTCTTCACCCACAGTGGGATAGGTCTTTAAATGTTTCTATTGCCTTTAAGCCACACATGCCAATAAAATTATTGGTTATTCCCAAGCTAGACTCATGAATTTGGTCTTTGAGAGATCCTGTATGTGGGATGAATATATATTAGTTCATGCCTTCCCAGGAAGAGTCATGCAATGAAATCGAGCATAAGTCCAAGAACAAGCCTGGCATGGTGGCACACGCTTTTAATCCCAACATTTGGAGGCAAAGGTAGGATAATTGCCATGAGTTCAAGGCCAGTCTGAGACTACATAGTAAATTACAGGTCAGCCTGAGCTAGAGTGAGACCCTACCTCGAAAATCCCAAAAATAAATAAATAAATAAAATAAAAATAAGTCCAAGAACGAACATATGAATGAAAAAGTTTTTTTTTTTTTAATGTGGAAACATTGAGCTTTTGATATTAATTTTAAAATATTTTTAAAAATTCCAATATACTGTTAATGATCGCATAAATTTTACCAGTGGGATTTGCTGAGGTGAAAGATTTACAAGGTGATTATGCTGCTTCAATTTTATAAAATATAATTTTATGACAAATACAAATCAGAGGCTAATGTGAACACATGAAGTCCATTTTAATCTAACATAATACCCTTCATGGACATCCAGAGTGAGTTATCATAGGGAATGTGCAGTTGCATTGTGAGCAATTGCCAGAAGCAGGTATGGTTAGTGGAATCCACTTTGCTCATTGAGTTGCATTTTAAAACTTGAGCATAAAGGCATGAGGAAGAGCCTGTCATCCTCTTCTCATAGGCTCCAAGTAGAATAGTTATTTAAACACCAAATACTTTCACATGAGAGAGGACAGGCAGGTGAGAACCACAGAAATTTGATATTAAAAAGGGGGTGTTGAGAGAAGTCATCAAAGTAAAAGTAGCCTGCATGACAGTTCCCTCAATCTGAACAGTATTATCATGGACAGGGATGCCACTTGCTTGGAAGAGGAAATGGAAAAAGAAATCAAGCCTTATACTTGATGTCCAGTATTAAACTTGCCATAGTGAATCATAGGGCCAGGGAAAAACCCTGGAGTCCCCACCAGAAAGCTGACGATTGCACACTGAGCTACAGGAATTTCATCATCCCCACTCTGCAAAGGACCTACCTCCACTTCCTGGCACCAATATTATGATAGGAAGACTAACCACTTGATGAGCAATGTAGGAAACATGCCAGGCATTGTGTTCCTGCTTAGGACCAGGCTCAATGCAAGGAAATTCACCATAAGGAAAAGTATAAAAGGGACAATACTGGGCTGGAGAGATGTTTTAACAGTTGAGGTGAAGGCCTAAGAAGACTAAAGACCCAGGGTTGATTCCCAAGTGCACACATAAGCCAGATATGCAGGGTAGCACATGCATCTGGTGTTTGTTCGCAGTGGCTGGATGCCTTCACCCACCCACTCTCTCTGTGTCTCTGCCTGTCTGTCATAAATAAATTTAAAAAGTTTAAAAGGGCCAATATCCAAAACAGAGTGCCCCCATGAAACCTCTAGACTAGGTTGACATCACACAGAGGCCTAATGCTAGTGAGACACTCATATCTGTTTCAGATAACAGGCAGATGTAGAGTTGACCTGGAGTGGTCATTCTCCATGGCTGATTCTATTGTGAATATCAATTGTGACATATCTTTGTATCAGAATTTAATTCATTGTCTCCATACTTCCCACAATCCAGTCTTGAGCAACATAGCTGTTCCTGGAATATTGGCATGAGGAATGAATCAGTGCCTGAATGAAGGAACTCATGTTTGGGCTTACATCACTGAAACTGAGACAGGGGATTCAATGCCCTACTGTGACTATGGTCTTTCCAGACTTAGGTATGGCTCAGCTGGCTCAGCCTTGGTGGCCAAAGTACTGTGACCACAACACTATACTACTCTAGGTAACATAGTGTGACACAAGACTCCATTTCATGACTTCATAACAGGGTATTTGGTGGAGGACTTTGTACTGAAACTCAGTTGGCTTGATTAAACTTAACACTGAGATTGTAGGCTCTGTTCATATACCTGACAAATTGTGGACTTTATAGAATATATCCTGAAGAGACACAGGTTAAATGGGATGTATGCCCACCCCAGCATCACCTGAGGATAATTAGCATCATTTTGGTCCATGAGCAAGGAACATGCAGCCTATAGAAGTATATCCATTGGTTTTGTCACAGTACTGGACATGAATGGTCAGAATGTGATATGGATTTGCAATTATTAGAATTATGGAAGGCAAGGATCAACACCCAAAGCTATCCTCTGACTTCCACATGTGTGCTGTGGGACATACATGCCTGTGCTTACACAAATACATGCATATATGCACATATATCATACACAGGAATATTGAAAATAAATTAAATTTAAAAACAAAGTATATAAATAAAATTTTCTGAAACTATTCTTTCACCACAAAATACCAATCAAATAATCCCTCCATAGTTTTCATCTCTTTCATCTAATAATATGTTTTCTTTCTATATATTCTGGATATAAAGGGCTGGTAATAATGTTGCTATGGCTCTTTTGTTTACTGTTTTTAAGATTCCTGTCTAATATAGCATATAATTGGACTTAGGTCCATGTTGTAATATTTGACATAATACATATTAAATTTAAACTGAAAACGTTCTGTGATTTATTTTTTTAAGACAGGGTCTCATGTAGTTCAAGTTGAATTCCTGACCACCTTCTTCCACATCCCAAGTGTTTAAATTAATGACTCAACTTCAATATAGCACATGTCCAATAGAATGTCTTTATCCACAGACACAATAGTCCAAAGCAGACCTCAGGGGCTTTCCTATTTTGTATACTTGAGACTTGGGTTCACTCATTCTATTTGAATTCTCCTAATCTGTGAATTTTGCAACTTCCTCTTTAATGTGTAGCACAAAATAATATTTTAATTTTTGTACTCTTGATGAAAGTGATACTTTATAGTATTTTCATCTATGATCTGTTTATTTAATTTAACCTATGGTTCCTGTTCATTCATGTTATTATATGTTGCAGGATATAATATTTAATTTTGACTATTATTATGATGATTATATAGAACACATTTTATTAATCCACAGACAAACCAGCAGATATTTGTGTCAACTTCTTTTCTATTTAGAATTCTCTTGCAATGAATACAACAGTAAAAAAATATCTCTTTGAGATTTTCATAGCAATATTTTTGGATAAAACCCATAAGCAGGTTTATTGGTTCATATAATAAGTAAATAAATTATAAGAGAAACACAAATTTTCCTAGACAATTAGTGGACAATCTCCAGACATTTCGTTAAGCATTCCGATGCTGTGAATTAATGAACTATCTAGTGTCTCCTCAGGGAGAGTCTCTCTACTATTTAAAGAACAATCCATAAGTCATCATCCAACAACCGAGTTTAAGAAGTACATGGATAATCAAGGAGGCTTGGTTACAGGTAATCAGAAGACAGAAGGCTGTATGTTGTCAATATCTATAGGAATGGTTACATTTTGCTCTGGCTTGGGCATCAAATGTAAGTGTCCACTTTTTGATTTAGTTTTGGTATTTTCTCCTGCATCATGAAAACTAAACAGCAGCAGGATACTCTCCTTACTACTTCAAGCTCAGGTTTCAGTATTTTCTGTTAAGCTGAGAGGATTAAATGTTTCTAAGCACAAACATTTAGTATTCTTCAGATAATTCATCTATTGTACATGTACTTTCACACTACAGATATGATTTGAGAAAAAGCATAAGTGAATGGAGAATGTTTAAGGCAGGAATTGACAGTAAGGATTTCATCTGTTATATTAAAGTACTTCCAGATATTTCAGCATCTAGAGATTCTACATTTTTAATTTTCTCAAAAGTATTTTGATAGTTAAGACAGGTAAGTAAATGTGCAAATGAGATTCAAACCTGATCTATGGAAAAAGCAAAGTCAGTTTTTAATTCACATTGAGACAAGAAAGACAATTCAGGAGATTTTGAAGTATTCAGGCTTATGGTAATGGTAAAATACTATTTATTTCACAGTGGGATCTGTCCACATTTTTCTGGAAACATAAGTATAAAAATAAAGTGTTAGTATTTTGTAGAATATTAAAAAGTAACATAATATGGTCCATTAAATTCAAACCCTAGAAAGATAAAACGGCTTTGTGTTACTTTACCTTGCAGGGTTATTGGTACTTACTTCCGACATGCCCTTTATTTTTTAGTGTTTTATCATTAGGAGCCTAAAGAATGCAAAACAGCCATAAACAAGACAAACTATTCCACATGGCATTTATTGTGGACATCTCCCTAATTTTGTAATAGTAAATTCTCACTATGTTTATGAATTAAAATTCTTGTATGAGATGGTGTAGGCTATTATATAAGAAACATTTTATGTGAGTTAAATGAAAATGGCATGTAATAAATTTCACATATAATTTTGAATGGCTTTATTTGGATCCCTGTAGCACTTGTATAGATAGCTGTCATCATAATATCTACTGTGCAGTCTCAAACTTCTGTTTCTTTTTAATTTATTTCAGGAAAATTGTTGTTAAATAAACTGCATAAAGAATAATGTCCATTTAAAAGAGTATGCTATTTTAATACATAGGCTATTAGAGATAGTCATATACTTTCTTTTTATATTATTTCTCAGCATAATGTGTTATATCATATTTAGAAGAATTTCTTGTACTATCTATATCAACCATAAGATTCCATTATGTATCCAAAAATCCATGAATGTATTATATTTATTGTATCTTCTTTTGCCTTTGGGATGTTGTATAGGACAGTAAATTTTCATATAATGTATAACTTTATAAAGTCGTTAAAATTTTTCTTTCTTTTTCTTTTTTCTCTTTCTCCCTCCTTCCTTTTTTCCTTCATCCTTTCATTCTTTCCTTTGCTCTTTTCTTGTCATTTTTTTTTTGTTGAAACATAAAGCAAAGGCTGACCATGCACTCTCTATAGCCAAGAAGGGCCTTGAATTCACAATTCTCCTGTTCCCACTTCCTCAGTGCTAGAATATAGATGTGTGTGTACCCAACTTGACTTCAACTTTTTTCTTTACAATATTCAAAAATTTTCCAAGGGAATTTTGAGTCCTCATTTTGTAAAACAAATTCTATTGGCTCTCTTTTATTCCTGATTTGCTCAGATTTTTCATCAATATTCAAGGTCCTTTCACAACAAAGTCCATGCAAGTAAGTATATTTCAGTTATAATGCAAGTGCCTGTAAGTAAGACAAGGATATTCTGGATAATTCTTATAAAAATAAATTCCTTAAAATATTAAATTGGGCTGGGGAGATTGGTCAGAATTTAAAGACTTTTGCTGGCAAAGCCTGATAAACTGGGATCGATTCCCCAATACCCGTGTAAAATTAGATGCACAAAATAATGCATCTATCTGAAATTCAATGGCAACAGAAAGAGGCCCTGGCACTACCATTCCCTCTTCATTCTCTATTCTCTCTCTCTGCAAATAAATGCCTAAAATATTGAAATTATAAATATTAGAAGAGAAGAAATGCAAAAAAAAGTATATTTGTTATATTGATTGACTAATGTTGTCATGCAATGAAGGGGGGGGGATTGGGAAAGTTTTTATGTATTGTATACTCCTAACCTTATTTTCATCTATTATTCATTTAGCCCTGACTAAGAAATTAACTACATATGCAGAAGACTGTAAACATATATATTTGTAAAGAATAGATCTTCCAGATAGGTACTATACCAAATTAAATAGTAAAATACCCACACTACAGAAAGGAGACAAGAAGATCACAAATCCCCACCCAGCCTGTGCTACCCAATAAGACCCCATCTCCAAATACAAGGGATGGTGTTGCAGCTCAGAGGTAAGATGCTTGGCTATCAGGTGCAAGGCTCTGAGTTTAGTTCCCAGTACCACAAAAAATAAATTCAAATGCACATGATATTTAATAAAGATTTCCAAATATGATGAAAGTATATATATTAAGTATGTGTGCCATGTCAATATTCTATTTGTTTGTTTTATCATATTAGGACAATATCCTGTGTAAGTTATTATAAGGTTTTTTTTTATTTTTTATTATTTTTTATTTATTTTTGGAGAGAGAGACAAAGAGAGATAGACAGAGAGGGAGAGGGAGACAGAGATGGGTGCCCCAGCAGTCTCTCAACTGCTGTGAACGAAATCCAGATGTGTGCGCCCCCTTGTGGGAAAGTGCGGCATTGCGCCCTTGCCTCACTTTGCATCTGGCTAAAAGTGGGACCTGGAGATTGGAACTGCTGGACATTGCAACCAGCATTTTTAGGCTTAGCAGGCAGGCACCTTAGCCGCTAAGCCATCTCTCCAGCCCTATTATAAGTTTTTAATTCATACATCTGTCCAATATGTATCAAGTACATTAATAATTTCTGCCATACCACCTGGAGTTATAAGTACTTTATGTCTATAATTTGAAGTAAGGATTTATGTATGTTCTTGTAATTTATCATTAAAATATTATTGTATAATTAAAGTATGAATTATTGATATTAATGAGTATAATTACCACTGGTTCTCATTATTTATAAATAGAACCTTAAATAATGGTAGGTAATCATCAATTATCCATTTTACAACCAAAATTTTAACACTATTCATAATTTTGTTTATGTTTCATGTATCTATATGTAAATGCATGCATTTATCTATCTCTATCATCTATCTATCATTTCTATTTAATCACATATCTAGCCTAATTTTGTAACATTATAATAAGGTTTTTGATATGTATATTGTTTGGGACTGGGCATTAGATCAAGTAGGATGTTTACCAGAGCAATCAGTCTCAAACTGTTAGATGACAGTAAAAGTCCATATCAAAGTTGGAACAACCAAAATATCTCTTAATATTGAATAGATTTTTGTAAATAAAATCACCATAAATGAGAACCACAGAGGACTCTGTTTCTGTATGATCATATAAATAAGCATACACTTATTTCCAGGCACACTAAATTGGAAGATTGGGATGCATCTTATTTTCAATATCTATTCATAATTTATTCCCTCAGATGTGCTATTGTCTCCATTGAGAACAGAATTCTGATACAGAAGAATGAAGCAACACAATCTCACAGTGGTCACTGAATTTGTCCTGATGGGCATCACAGACCGCCCTGAGCTGCAGGCCCCTTTGTTTGGGCTGTTCCTGGTCATCTATGTGATCTCTGTCATGGGCAACCTGGGCATCATCATCCTTACCAACATAGATGTCAAGCTACAAACACCCATGTACTTCTTCCTCAGACACTTGGCTTTCACTGATTTTGTTTATTCAACAACTGTGGGACCAAAAATGTTAGCAAACTTTATTGTGGATCAAAACACAATCTCTTACTATCTTTGTGCTACACAGCTGGCTTTTTTTCTTCTGTTCATTGGCAGTGAACTTTTCATTTTGTCTGCGATGTCTTATGACCGCTATGTAGCCATCTGCAACCCACTACTCTACACTGCCATCGTGTCACATAGGGTATGTTGGGCACTTGTAACAATTACTTATCTGTACTGTACCTTTATGTCTCTTGTAGTCACCATAAATATTTTTTCTTTATCCTTCTGTGGCAATAACATTATCAACCATTTCTTCTGTGACTGTATTCCCTTGATATCTTTGCTATGTTCAAATACCCATGACATTGAATTGATAATTATGATGTTTGCAGCTTTTGATTTAATTTCCTCTCTTCTGATAGTTCTTGTCTCCTACCTGCTCATTCTTGTAGCCATTCTCAGGATGAATTCTGCTGAGGGAAGGCGCAAGGCTTTCTCCACCTGTGGGTCCCACTTGACAGTGGTTACAGTCTTCTATGGGACGTTGATATTTATGTACGTGCAGCCTGAGTCCAGTCATTCCATTGACAGTGATAAAATATCTTCCATATTTTATACCCTCATTATTCCCATGCTGAACCCATTGATCTATAGCCTGAGAAACAAAGATGTAAAAGATGCCCTACCAAGGATATGGCAAAAAATATGTAATATCTTTTCTTAAAAAATTATATGTAATAAAATCCTTCAAGCCAGTTTTGAATGTAAACCATTTTATTTTCCTCCAGAATGTATAGCAAACACAAAACTGTTCAACATATGTTTTATTACCTTACCTCTTGGTACTAATCAAACTTCCATATGTCTTAACTGTATTAGTCAAGAAAAATTTTCTTGAAGGTGAGCAGATATGTTGTCAACATAATAATGAAATAAACCTAATGCAAAATATAAGTAGGTTTAAGGTCTGCAGACTGGCAGAGCTGAATGCTGTATGGTAATAAGAAAATATATTATGTACAAAAGAGGACTTAAAAAGTTGTGATATTTTCCATTAAGTACAATATTTTTTGCTTTTAGGTTGCATACACTTCTTTTTGTTTTGTTTTGTTTTGTTTTGTTTTGTTTTGTTTTGTTTTGTTTTGTTTTGTTTTGTTTTGTTTTGTTTTGAGGTAGGGTTTCCAGGCTGACCTGGAATTCACTCTTTAATCTCAGGGTGGCCTTTAACTCTGGGCAATCCTCCTACCTCTGCCTCCTGAGTGCTGGGATGAAAGGTGTGTGCCACCACACCTGGCTGTGTACACTTTTATAAGACTCTACAATCTGATAAAATAGGCCTATTGTTTTATATTTAAGGCTGACTTTTCTCGCAGTTGGCTCATTGACAATGCATTATCTTTCATTCATTTTTTTTTATTTGACTTCACTGATTTGATAAGCAAGCTCAGAGGAAGCAAATGGTAATACTCCCATGATTTGAGCTATGTTACGTCACCCCTGTGTGTAGTGCTTGGTAATGTAACCACGTACATATTTGAGATGTCTCTGGGATAGTCTGTGTTGGAGGTTTTATGAAGAGTTTTTGTCTTTTCCATTACTTTTAATATTTAAAATGTGCCACTATTGTATTTTCATCACAGAAGGATTGATGAGCTTTCTTAGAAACTGATTGTGAAATGAAGTCATCCATATGACAATCGAACATGAAGAGAGAATTCACTGGGATAATTAAAGCACATGTGTATTTTCACATGGGATAAACTTAACCACACAGTTCATATATTTGATTTTTCATTTAAAGTGATACTGAACACCTAACCATCCCTAATTGTTTAGATGTGTGTGTGTGTGTGTGTGTGTGTGTGTGTGTGTGCGTTTGTGATGTAATTGTTTTAGAAAGTCTGCCCATCCACAGAAGTCAAGTCATATACTAATATTGGCTTTCCTTGGATAGGTACTTAAAATGTTTACATTCATATAATTTATTTGTTTTATATGTTTCAACAAGTTAACTGTGTGAACAGTATAACTTTTTTATGAATGGAAAAACTTTTATTGTTATACAGAACTTTTTTATTAGTTATGTATATAGTATATATACAGCCATGATGGTACCATCATTAGCCCTCTCCCTGTCCTCCCCCCACAGGTAATGTGGGTCTTGCCTTATGGTGGTAGCCATCAGTTATGCGGGAGAGGAAATGACTCTGTGCATAATGACCCAACTCATGGTTCTAACAATCTTTCCACCCCCTCTTCCACGAATTTCCCTGAGCCATGTTAGGTTCATTTTAAGTCTATTTCAGTGATGAGGTTTGGTGAGTCTCTGTGTCTCTGGATATCTGATTTGGTAGAAATTGAGTGTTCTTTGTATCTATCTCCTTCGCCCTTGTACTGGTACCAGGTTCACCAATAAAGCAGCACTCTTGCTCATTTCCCCTATAACTCAATGGCTTCAACTGGTGCCCTGGTGAAGTGCAATGGGCTGATCCTATCCTCAGGTTCTGCATCCATCTGAAAGAAAGAAGAGATTCTCCAAAGGAGAGTGAGGTGAGTGCAAGATACATGGATAACCATTATTATTTTATAGAGAATTTCATAGATATAGACCCATTTGTATCCCACTATTGGTGGGAGCTTTATATTGGAGAGAAAGCTCATTTTTTGATATGGTTCTGACTTGTTTCTTTTCCGGGTATGGGTTCCATTCCACTGAGCAGATCTGTTAGCTAAATCTAGAGCAGTTGGTAACACACTATGGCTGTGTGCCACTACTGCACTTGTGTGAGCATCACGTCAGGTTCTTTGATGCTGAGTAGCTTAGAGCATGAGTTGCTTAGACAGAAGTTGGTCATTCTCTCCCAGTCACTTATGTATCACCTTCTGGCACTAGGCAAGCTAACTGTCTGGGGACTGACTCTCTTCCAGTTTCCAGCCAGGTCACTCCATGTTATGTACCAACAGCATATGGTATCTTCAGCAGTAGGGTCTTACCAATAACCTTTGGTAGTTATCAAGTACTTTGATAGAAATCTGTCTTCTTCTGAGAAACCTTGTAGGTCTCACTTATCAACAGCTCATTGTTGATATTAACCAAATGCTGGTAATGGCAGTTACAGGTCATTGCCAAAGGAATAGAAAGAAGAAAAACTATTGTAATATGAAAGAGAAAGAGAGAAGAGAGAGAAGAGGGACTGATAGAGAAAGAAACAGGAGACTGAGGTTAGTCTTCATCATACCCTCTCTAGGCCCCTGTGACTCAGGTGTTCTTTCTAAGCACCTGATGCAGGTTTGACCTTTTAGTATGTCTTCTAGGATATAGGATTTATGGTACCATTTCCATTTGGGTCCAGTTTTTTGTCCCCCCACCCTTACCCTGCCCTCCCACCCCACCATCCCTATTGTCCAGTCCTCGAGATGCTTATTAGGTGGGTGAGCATCTTGGGAAAATACAAATTAGGAGTCACAGATGAGTGAGACCATGTGATGCTTATCTTTCTGTGATTGGGTGAGTTCGCTAAGAATGATCTGTTCCAAGTTTGACCATTTTTCTTCAAATTGCTTTGTGGCACTTTTCCTTACTGTTTTGTAGAATTCCACTGTATAGATATACCACATCTTAGTTATCCATTCAACTAATGATGGACATCTGGGTTAATTCCAGCCCTTAGCTATTATGATTTGAGTGGCTATAAACATGGTTGAGCAAGTATCTCTGAACCAAGGCTTGGAGATTTTAGGGTAAATACCCAATAAGAGGATAACTGTTGATACCTCTATAGTCATTGTGGTAGTTTGAATATATGTCCCCCAATATATTCAGTGGTTTTTTTTAGTTATAGTTTGCATCTGCAATCACCTTGCTAGAGGCAAGGTCACTGGGGGCCCTGGTCTTTAGGTGTGGTGATGGTTTGAGATTCCATTGTAAAGATATGCAAATGTGCCTAGCAGGAGTTCCTGAAGTGTGCTGTGTGACCTTTTGGCTGTAGTTTTGCTCTGTGTGCTGTGGTGGCTGGTTGGCTTTCTCTCTCTCTGCTTGACCCTGTGAAGAGCAGGCTGCTTTTCCTGCCTTTATGGAACTTCCCTTGGATCTGTAAGCTTCAATAAATAATATCCCTTCCTCCATAACTGTGCCTGGTCTGGAAGTTCATCTCAGCGAACCTGAAGCTGTCTGCTACAGTAAAGTGGTACCGAGGAGTGTGGGGTGAGATGAACCTGACCATGTGGATATTCGTCTTTTGGAACCTTTGTTTTGGAGGAATGGGCATGGACTTGGTGCTTGCAACTGAAGATGCCTTCTGGAGTGGTAAGCCAAGTTTTATGGACTATTCTGATGAGAGTTTGAGAATGCTAAGTGCAGACTGTATTGAACTTCGAGGCTTGGCTTATGAGCTTTCTAAGGGGAAGGAAAGACTGCAGAGGACTTTGTTGGAACTGGGCTACTGGCATAAGGGATGGCTACGTTCTGCTATCCAGGCCCAGAAAGTTTGATCAAGGTTAAATTTGTAATGGATTGATGTGCTTGGCTGAAGATATCGGACTGAGATTTTAAGATTTTAAGTTGGAAAAACTCAAGCACGTTAAAAGCAGAGGCACTGAGACTGGTTTTAGGTTATTGGGGCTGCTATTGTCAACGCATTAGCAATCTTAAGGAAGGTGGAAGGAAGGTGGCCCGACTTGATTTACATTAAAACAATGGAGAGGATGCCTGAGGAAAGACTGTTAGAAATGCAAACTCTTTGGAAAGAGTTGACTGGAGAAGGAACCTGCTTTTCAAGGCTATGTTTTATTTTGTCCCTGGATTAAGAATATGGCTGTGTCCTGCACACCTGGTATTAGTTTTGGAAATATGAAAAATGCATGGAGTGGTCATGAGTTGCACACGGTTCCAGGAGCCACTGCTGAGATGCGGCATGAGGCAGGGCATGAAGACCCTCAGGAATAGGCTGCAAGAGCCTTTTGGAAGATGGACCGTGGTTTGCATGGAGACCTGAAGATGTTTTGGATATACCAGGACTGTGCAAAAGGGCTACCATGGAGTGCAGTGTTGGCATGGGATGAAAGTTTTCCCTGGTGACTCTGCCCAGCTGGAGGGGCGGAATTGGCAAACCTGGAGACTGTCAGTCTCTGGTTATATTGAACTTGAACTGCAGAAGTTTGATGACGGCTGATGGTGGTTGAGTTTGCATGTTATAGTCTCTCCTTGCTATGCCTTATACCACTTAAAAATGTTTACTCTGTGCCTTTACATGTTGAAAGTATTTAACTTGTTTGATTTTACAGGACTCACTATCTTAAGATGATCAAGACTGTAAGAACCTTTGAAATTGGACTGAGTACAATTTACAATGTGTGATAGTTATAAATCTATTGGGGGCCAGGAGTGAAAAATATTGGGGGCCAGGGGCAGAATGTGGGAGTTTGAATATATGTCCCCCAATATATTCAGTGGTTTTTTTTAGTTATAGTTTGCATCTGCAATCACCTTGCTAGAGGCAAGGTCACTGGGGGCCCTGGTCTTAAGGTGTAGTGATAGTTTGAGATTCCATTGTAAAGATATGCAAATGTGCCTAGCAGGAGTTCCTGAAGTGTGCTGTGTGACCTTTTGGCTGTAGTTTTGCTCTGTGTGCTGTGGTGGCTGGTTGGCTTTCTCTCTCTCTGCTTGACCCTGTGAAGAGCAGGCTGCTTTTCCTGCCTTTATGGAACTTCCCTTGGATCTGTAAGCTTCAATAAATAATATCCCTTCCTCCATAACTGTGCCTGGTCTGGAAGTTCATCTCAGCGAACCTGAAGCTGTCTGCTACAGTCATCCTTTTTAGGAGTCTCCATATTGCTTTCCATAGTGGTTGTACCAGCTTACGCTCCCACCAATAGTGAATGAGGGTTCCTATTTCTCCACAACCTTTCCAGCATTTGTTGTCATTAGATTTTTTAATGTTTGTCATCCTTATTGGGGTAAGGTGGAATCTCATAGTTGTTTTAATTTGCATTTCCCTGATGATTAGGGATATTGAACATATTCTTAAGTGTGTGTTTGCCATTTGTATTTCTTCCTCTGAGAACTCCATGTGCAGTTCTCTGCCCCATTTTGTGAGTGGGTTGTTTGATTTTTTTATTGTTTAGGTTTTTGAATTCTTTATAGAGTTTAGAAATTAGGCCTCTGTGTGATGTGTATCCAGCAAAAATTTTCTCCTATTCTGTGGGTAATCTATTGGCTCTGCTTATTGTATGTTTGTCAGTGAAAAAGCTTTCCAGCTTCATGAGATGCCAGTGGTTGACTGATTGTTTAATTTCCTGAGCTCCTGGGGTTTTGTTCAAGAAGTTTTTTTCCCACTCCTATATCATGGAAAGTTCCTCCTACTTTTTCTCCCAGTAGTAGCAGTGTTTTCAGTCTTATACTGAGGTCTTTGATCCAGTTGGACTGGATTTTTGTGCATGGCAAAATGTGTGGATTGAGTTTCATTTTTCTGCATATGGTTATCCAGTCTGTCCAGCACCATTTGTTAAAGATGCTGTCTTTCTCCCCATCTACATTGTTGGGGCCTTTGTCAAATATCAAGTAGCTGTATACAACTTTTAACGTGACAAATGTAATTATTTTGAATATTTGTACTAAGAACATGGGATTAGTATTCCACTTCTGAAATCAAAACTGGGGGAACTTCACAGTCCCACAAGTGATAGTAAACAACACACTAGAGTAGCAGTTTATATTTAACAGCCTATTTTAATCATTTTAAAGTTGCTCTTGGGCAACCTGAATTCATTCCCCTCTCATCCACCAACCACCTTTGACCTAAAGGCACTTTTTATCACTAAAAAATGTCCTTTGTCTTACTCCCAGTAACAAAAGAATGAAAACAAGCTAGGAAGGGAGAAAGAGAGAGAGAGACAGAGAGAGAGACATTACTATTAGCTCTTTTTTTTAATATATACTTTTAGAAATTTGACATTTTTTATAGTATACAGAAAAGGCTAAACCCAAGACTGATATGATTTCATTGTTTGGTATAATAATATGATTCATTACACTTTCCTGTTATTCAGAATTATTTCAGAAACATTAGTACTTTTTTATGAGGTAAGCCCAACAGACTGGCCTTTTATATGTGAGAGAGAAAAGTGGAAGACAGAGAGAGAAAGAGAGAAGTGGCATGCCAGGGCCCCAGCCACTGTAATTGAACTCCAGATGTGTGTGCCACCTAGAGCACATGTGGCACTTTGTGCACTTGTGTCACCTTGTGTCTGGCTTACAGAGGACATGGAGAGTCAAACATGGGTCCTTAGGCTACATAGGCAAGTGCCTTAACCAGTAAACCATCTGCCCAGCCCAGAAACATCAATACATTTTAAAATAATATGCACAGAAAATTTGTGGGGCTGCTAGAATGTCTATAAAATCTGTGGGTTTAGTATCATATTATAATGCTGTACTGCTATTTTTTTCTCATTTTATGCTAACTCTAAAACACAAGCTGAGGGAATATGATAAAGAAAGGGATCTTCAAACAGAACAAAATGAAAATAACCCACTACTTGATCCAAAATCAAGATGTGGTGGCTTAATTCTACTAAATACCTGGGAGAAATTCCAAATATCTAAAGAGAAGGATAACTTTCCAACTTTGTACAGAAGTCAAGGAAGCATATGTGACAATTTAAAGTAATGTTAGCTTATTCAATATTTCAGTTTTTACACAAGTACTATATTGTGTTAACTTTAAATAAGGAATTTATATTTGATCTCATATTCAAAATTGTAATTGTTCACCACATTAAGAAATTAAATAGGTCATATACATACATAGATAGATAGACAGATGAAAGATATATGCAAAATGTTCACATTGCAATACAAATAACTCTTACCAAGTTGATATTAAAATAGAATTTACAAAGAATTGTGATGTCTCATTATCTTTCATTTTTCCCTCATTTTCTTTTTTTATTATTATTTTGAATTATTCATTTTTTTTCTTGGGAGGTAACTTATTTTTTCAGAAGAGTTTATTTCAAGGTTATGTTTTTTTATTTTGTTTTGTTGTTTTTTTGTTGTTTATTTTTATTTATTTATTTGAAAGTGACAGACATAGAAAGAGGCAGAGAGAGAGGGGGGGATGGGTGCACCAGGTCCTCCAGCTACTGCAAACAAAGTCCAGATGCACGTGCTTGTGCATCTGGCTTACATGGCACTGGGTAATCGAGCCTTGAACTGGGGTCCTTAGGCTTCACAGGCAAGTGCTTAATCACTAAGCCATCTCTCCAGCCCCTTGTTGTGTGTGTGTGTGTGTGTGTGTGTGTGTGTGTGTGTGTGTGTTTTAGGTAGGCTTTCATTCTAACCCAAGCTTACCCAGAATTCACTGTGAAGTTTCAATGTGGCCTCAAATTCATGGCAATCTTCCTCCTGGTGCTGGGCTTAAAAGCCACCACACTGAAGCCATCTTACTATTTGGAAGGGAAGTATTTTTTGTTTTGTTTTGTTTTGTTTGTTTGTCTGTTTTGAATTTTTCAGGTAGGATCTTACTCTAGCCTAGACTGACCTAGAATTCAGTATGTAGTCTCAAGCTGGCCTCAAACTCACCAAGATCCTCCTACCTCACCCTCCCAAATGCCAAGATTAACGATGTGGGCCACCACACTCCTTTAAAGGGAAGTTTTATCATGGCAGGGAAAGTATAGGAAGAGCATGAAGGTGGCTCACATTGTCACTTATCATCAGGGAGGAAGCAATAAGAATAAGCTGACTAGCATCAGGAAGCTATAAAAGCTCCACTCCCAGTGTATAAAAGATACCTTATTTTGGGCTGGAGAGATGGCTTAGCAGTTAAGGCAAATGCCTGCAATGCCTAAGGACCCCAGTTCAATTCTCCAGGTCCCATGTAAGCCAGATGAACATGGGTCTGGAGTTCATTTGCAGTGGCTAGAGGCCCTGGGGCACCCATTCTCACTTTCCCTCTCTTTGTCTTTAATAAATAAATAAATAAAAATAAAATCTTTAAAAAAAGATAACTTAGTTATTTACAAATTGAAATAGCACCTTCTGGCACTAGACAAACTAACTGTCTGGGAACTGACTCTCTTCCAGATTCCAGCCAGGTCACTGCATGTTCCGTCCCAACAGCATTTGGTGTCTTCAGCAGTAGGGTCTTACCATTAACCTTTGGTGGGTCTTCAAGTACTCTGACAGAAACCTATCTTCTTTTGGAAAAACTTGAAAAGCTCATTGTGGATGTTAACGACATGCTAGTAGGGGAATTATAAGACAGAGCCAAGGGAAAAGAAGGAAGAAAAAAGATAGGTAATTGTTGCAGTCAGGTTCACATTGCTGACAGAAATCACCCGACTAAGAGCAGCTTGTGGGAAAAAAGAGATTTATTTTGGCTTACAGGCTCGAGGGGGAAGCTCCATGATGGCAGGAAAAACAATGGCATGAGCAGAGGGTGGACATCACTCTCTGGTCAACATAAGGTGGACAACAGCAACAGGAGAGTGTGCCAAACACTGGCAAGGGGAAGCTGGCTATAATACCCATAAGCCTGCCCCCAACAATACTCTGCCTCCAGGAGGTGTTAATTCCCAAGTTGCCATCAGCTGGGAACCTAGCATTCAGAACACTTGAAGTTTATGGGGGACACCTGAATCAAACCACCACAGTAATATAAAAGAGAAAGAGAGAAGAGAGAGAAGAGGAAGAAACAGGAGAAGATTAAGGTTAGTCTTCATCCTACCCTTTCCAGAGCCCTGTGAATCAGGTGTTCCCTCTAAGGACCTGATGAAGATTCAACCTTTTAGTCTATCTTTTCATGATATAGGATTCTGTGGTACCACTTCCATTTGGGTCCAGTTTTGTGTACTCCCCCAAATACCCATCCCTCCCGCCCCACCCTCCCTGTTGTCCAGTCCACAAGATACCTGTTTGGTTTGTCAGGCAGATGCAGATTAGGAGCCACAGATGAGCAAGACCATGTGATGACTGTCCTTCTGTGATTGGGTGAGCTTGCTGAGAATGATCTGTTTCCTTCAAATTTCATCATCTTATTTGTCCTTAATGCTGTGTAGAATTCCATCGTGTACATTTATCACATCTTGATTATCCATTTGTCTAATGATGGATGTCTAGGTTGATTCCAGTTCTTAGCTATTATGAATTGAGCAGCTATAAACATGGTTGAGCAAATCTCTCTGTACTAAGGCTTGGAGCTTTTACAGTAAATGCCCAGTAAGGGAATAACTGGATCTGTTGGTAACTCTATAGTCAACCTTTTAAGAGTCTCCATATTGCTTTCCATAGTGGTTGTACCATCTTACATTCCCACCAAAAGTGAATGAAGGTTCCTATTTCTCCACATCCTCACCAGCTTTTGTTTTCATTAGTTTTTTAATGTTTGCTATCCTTACTGGATAAGGTGGAATCTCATAGTTGTTTTAATTTGCATTTTCCTGATAATTAGGGATGTTGAACATTTTCTTAAGTGTGTATTTGCCATTTGTATTCCTTTGTCTGAGAACTCCCTGTGCAGTTCTCTGCCCAATTTTGTGAGTGGGTTGTTTGACATTTTATTGTTTAGGTTTTTGAGTTCTTCTAGTAATTAAGCCTCTGTCAGTTGTGTGGCTGGCAAAAATTTTCTCCCATTCTGTGGGTAGTCTATTGGCTCTGCTATTGTATGTTTTTCTGTGAAAATACTTTTCCTCTTCATGAGATCCCAATGGTTGAGTGATTGTTTAATTTCCTGAGCTACTGGGCCTTTGTTCAGGAAGTCTTTTCCCACTCCTATATCATGGAAACTTCCTTTTTTTTTTTTCCATACTAGCAGAGTTTATGGTCATATATTGAGGTCTTTGATCCATTTGGACTTGATTTTTGTGCATGGCAAGATATATGGATCAAGTTTCATCTTCCTGCACATGGTTATCCAGTTATTTCTGTTTTGTTCTCAAGCAGGTTTTGTTTTAGGAATTGTGTTGCAACTGTGTTTGGTGCAGAAAGATTGATGCCTGCTCAGTGGGAAGGAGCCCGTGAGGCTCTGGTGAGGGCAGAGGAGCTGATGCAGGGGCTTGCTGTTCACTGTTTTGGTAAGGGACTGCATGGTCAGGTGGTCAGAGGGAACAGGGGCTGAGGGTGAATGGGATAAAGCAGACTTAAATTGTGGCTGGGCTGTGGAAAGGGGAGGATGGGAAGCATGATGGTCCCATGATGCTGATGGTTGAGGGGGTGGGACTGTGGGTCTGTTGGAATTGTGTAACAGGGGGCGGGTGGAACTGCTGGGTCCTGTGACAAGGCAAGGAAGGGATATGGGACTGCAGAGGTCAGGTGAAGCAGTAGGGAAGGGGAGGTTCCAGTCCTGGGGGGGTGGTGGGAAAGGGAGGGAGGGGTGAAGAATAGCATGTTGGCCTGGGACCTAGTAACCTCCAGGGAGTGGAGCAGGATCTGGTCCACGCAGGGTGGGGCAGTGGGTGGGAAGGTGATGGAGCATGGAGCTCCCTGGTGGCTAGCAAAGGGGGACCAATAGCCTGCTGTTCTTGGTCCTAGAACAGGGTTTGGGAGGAAGGGTGTGACGACTAGTGGGCTAGATAGCATTCACATGTGTAGCTTCCAGTTGGCTATGGAAGGGGGAATGCTAGCCTGCTTGCCTGGGTTCATGCAAGAGGCTGGGGGTGGCAAATGGGATGGATGGCATTCCTGTGTGGAGCTCTGCATGGGCAGGAAAGCCTAGGTCAGGGTGGGGGGCCAACCTTAGCCTGTTGACCTGTGTGTGCACAGGGGTGGAGGAGCATGGGTGGGGGGCAGCTAGTGGGATGGCTTCATGCGTGGTGCTCCACGGGGATGGAAAGCCTAGGTTGGGGTTGGGCAGGGTGAATGCTAGCCTGTTGAACTGGGTCTGCACAGGGGGGCTGTCAGCAGCGAGTGGGATGGCATTTGTGTGTGAAGATCTCTGGGGGGGCTAGAAAACCTAGGTGGGAGCGGGTCAAAAGCTAACTTGTTTGCCTAGCCCCACACATGGAGGGAGAGGGGGACATTGAGGTGGTGGCGAGTGGAACAGTGTTTGCACGTGGAGCTCTGAGTGGGCCTAGGTTGGACCAGGAGGGGCAAATGCTAGCTGCTGGCCTGGGTCCACTTAGCATGTGGTCAGTGCACGAGGAACCTGAGGCTGGGACTATGGCTAGATGGCTGCTTGAGGGGACTGGGGGTCTGGTGGACTAACCAAGAGAGTGGGAATCAGTGGATTCCCTACTTTCCTCCTCCATGACCTTCCTCCTGGAGGTCTACTACAATATGCAAACCCTTAAAAACCCCACTTAACCCTTAATGTCTTGCCTTTCCTTCCAGGAGAGGTGAGGTGTGTCTGGGCAGATGCCATCTTGACCAGAAGTCCTGAAATAGGTTTTTATATGTACCCTTTATTATATTGAGATATACTCCCTCCATCTTTGCACTCTGCAATATTGTTAACTCTACTTATTATTATTATTATTATTATCATCATCAACAACAAATTTTGTATGGATACCATCATGTGTTGGTACCCTCTTTTCCCTCATCCCTGCCCCCATTCTGTTGGGGACCCTCCTCAGTGGGGTTGCAGATATTCTCTATGGGGTTGTGGGTTCTGCATTGTGGGAGCAGAAGTCAGTTATTTTGGGGGGAAGGGAATGCCTCTGGGCATGATGTTTCAACCTGTGACCCTTAAAATCTTTCCAGCCCCTTCTGCAAAATTCCCTGAGTCATGGTGGGTGACTTTTAAGTCAACTTCTGTGATGAGCTCTTAGGAGCCTCTGGATCTCTACTTTGGTAGGTGTTGAGTGTCCTCAGGGTCTGTGTCCTTCACCCTGGTGCTGATTATCAGGTTCAGCATAGGAACAGCACTGTTGCTCACTCTGTGGTTTCAGCTGTGGCTTGACTGAAGTGTGAAGGGTAGTTTATCTCCTGGGGTCTTGCTACCTTCTGAGAAAGAACATATTCTCCAATGGAAAGTGAAGTCAGCATAGTTTAAATGGGATAAGCATTATTAATTTAGGGAGAATTTGATGTATGTAACCCCTCTTTTAGCCAAAGACTAGTGAGACCTTGACAATTTTCTCCAATATTTAATCAAGAAGAGTTATTTAAAAGGCTTTTATGCATCAATACAGATCTGATCATGTGATTTCTGTTGATTCTTATTATGTAAAGTGTTTTACTATTTTTAATACTTTGAGCAACCTCTGTACCTCTAAAATAAAGCCTATTGTTTGAGGTGGATGATGTGTGCTTTGATGTTTTCATAAATTTGGTTTGCAATTATTTTTTTGAGAATTTTTTTCAACAAATGTTTGTAAAAGATACTGGTCTGTAGCTTTTCTTTCTTCTGCCTCTATTTAGTTTTGTTATTACTATAATGCTGGTTTCATAGAATGAGTTAGCCAATATTCTCTTTTTCTATTTTATTGAATAATTTGGGAAGCAATGATATCTGTTCTTCTAAAAAGATGTGATAAAATTCTGCAGTGAACAGATTTGTACATGGGTACTTTTTGGATTGGGCAATGTTTTAATGCTGTTTCAATCTCATTGCTTTTTATAAAATTGTTTAATATTTATAATAACTTATATATTATAAATGTATATTATATAAATCAATATGTTTATTGTATTACATATTCCATAAAATTATATACAAATATAATATACAAAATATATAAATAACATATAATAATAAATATTTGTTAAATATTTCTAATCTGATTTGACTTGGTTAGATTATGCATTTACAAATTTATTCATTTCTTAAAGATTTTCCCATTTCATGGAATATATAGGTTTTGGAAGTATGTCTTAATGACTCAATTTCATTTGTGTTTGTGTTTGTTGTAAGGTATCCTTTTTTGTTGTTGTTCTTCTTTTCGTTTTTTTGAGGTAGGGTTTTATTCTATTCCAGGCTGACCTGGAACTTACTATGTAGTCACAGGGTAACCTTGAACTCATGGTGATCCTCCTACCTCTGCCTCTCAAGTGCTGGGATTAAAGGCGTGTGCCACCACACCTGGCTTAATGTATCCTTTTTATCTCAAATCATATTGATTATGATATTCTCTCTCTTGGTTATCTTGGCTAAACTTTTGTCAGTCTTGTTTATCTTTTGAAATAAACCTGTTTCATCAATTCTTTGCTTTTTGTTTGTTTCTTTTAATTGTTTGTCTTTATTTCATTAATCTATCCTAATTATTTAATTTCTTCTTGTTTTTCAAGGCTTTCTAGTGCATTACTAAATTACTTGATAGTTCTGTTTTTGTTATGAAGGCATGAAGAAAAAAAGACATCTTAACACAAGGGGGAGTAATTGGATAGAAAAATAGTTTCAGTGGAAGAGAGTAAGGGGGCACAATAAGGCAATTGAGGGATTATCATAAAATTATTATGTTTATATAAAATAATTGTTAATAAAAATTTAACTGATCAGGGCCAGAGGGATGGCTTAGCAGTAAAGTCATTTGCCTGCAAAGCCAAAGGACCCAGGTTCAATTCCCCAGGACCCATGTTAGCCAGATGCACAAGGGGTGCACGCATCTAGAGTTTGTTTGCAGTGGCTGGAGGACCTGGGACACCCATTCTCTCTCTCTCTCTCCTCTCTCTCTCTCTCTCTCTCTCTCTCTGTCAAATAAATAAATCAATAAAAATAAAATATTTTTAAAACAATAAAAACATTTATCTTATCAAACAAAAATCCTGGAGCTGCAAAATACCCAATATTAGTTTTAAAATATGGGAGAAGACAGAATAGATTAAACCTCAGACAAGTTTTGAAAACCCATAGCCAAAGAGAAAATACGGAGAAAACTGAAGGCAGGAAAAATGTGTAAATATGAGATAGAACAAGAAGAGAAAATAGGCAGAGCAGTGGGGTTCAAGACAGATTAGAGAGGGTTGGGATATAACTCAGTGGTAGAACATTTGCTAAACATGCTCAGCCTGGTACTGATTTTAAGAATGAATAAAAAAAACAACAACATTAGGATAGAATATCAGAATGGAACTGAACACAAGATTGGTTCTTCCAGAATGAAGAATGAGAATATAAATTAATTTTACTATTATGTAAAGCTATATGAAAGTACTTCAATATATTAAAATAGGATTAATATATAATTATGCTGCCTCATGCAAAGCATATGTGGTAGTTTGAATATATGGCCCCCAATATATTCAATATTTTATTAGTTTATAGTTTGCATCTGCAATCACCTTGCTAAAGGCAATGTCACTGGGGGCTGGTTTTAAGGTGTGGTGATGGTTTGAGATTCTATTGTAAAATATGCAAAGTGTGCCTAACAGGAGTTCCTGAAATGTGCTGTGGCTTTTGGGCTGTAGTTTTAGTCTGTGTGCTGTGTGCCTGGTTGGTTTTTCTCTCTCTTGCCTGGTCCTGTGAAGAGCAGGCTGCTTCTCCTGTCTTTATGGAACTTCCCCTGGATCTGTAAGCTTCAATAAATAATATCCCTTCCTCCATAACTGTGCCTGGTCTGGAAGTTCATCTCAGCGAACCTGAAGCTGTCTGCTACAGCATATATCCAGAACTATTGGAATTCCATATTGAAAAGCTTTTTATATTCCCATGTTCATTGTAATACTTTTCATGGTAGCCATGGAAAAAAGTATCAATCAATTAATGAATATTTAAAGAAAATATGGTGTTTATGATAAAGGAGAACCATTCTATTGGTGGGAGTAATAAGAGAAAAGGCCAGTAAACTAGAAAAACTATATGAAACTTATGAAACTAGAAAATATTAATTCTTAATTGAGGGGCATGGGTAAAACAATAGAACAAAATGACAATGGGGATACTGAGGGCAAAACTGTAGAGGGAAAATAGGAAGCAGGAAGATAAGAGAGAGGTGGAGATAAGATGAATCAACTCAAAGTATTAGTAAAAATCCCACATGTTAAACCTTTCACTTTGTAGTTTAGTTCTTGAAGGAAAAGAAATTTAATTTTTTAAATGAATGAAATACTGTCACTTGTAACAACATGATGAAACCAGAGATCATTATGCTATTTGAAATAATTATTGTTTAAAATGTTAAGGATTTCATTACATGTTTCCACTCATATGTGGCATATAGAAAACTTGATTGCATAAAAGTTGAAAGTCAAATTACAGTCACGAAGACCTGAGAGAGCAGGAGGTAGAAGAGATAAAAAGATGTGTAATCATGTTTACTAAAGGCCTAAAGCTATTTTGATAGGAATAAAAAGGTGTATTGTATTACTTTATAGTGGGGTGATTCTAATATGAAGTTATTGCATGTTTAAGAATGTAGAAGAGTTTTCATCATAAAAAAATACATGTCAAAGCCAATGTAATCATTACCACTAGTTTTCCTTTTGAAATAGCTTATTTTATGATGAGTGAGTTTATTTTAGTGAATTACTATTAAATTGAATCACTTAAAATTTTAAATTTTGTGATTTGTATACTCTTTATATAAATGCCTAGTTTTATATTTACCTACATAATTTGTGTGCACACACCTTTTGTTCCTGGCTGCTTTGAGTTAGTGCAATGTTGTCTAGTCTCATAAATATTATACTATAGATTTCACTAACTTCTTTTTATAAATTATTATGTTGAGCCCAACATGAGAACTCTGCTATACACAATTAAATCTGTGTGATATATATTGATTATAAATAATTGTTATTTATTCTTTAATTTTGGGTGGATAATTTACTTGCTCTTAGTTCTTCTTGGCTATTACATATTATGCCACAATAAATATGGCAGTACTAACACATCTTGCAGATGTTAACACCAATAATTTTGATAAATACCCAGATGTGGGATTGCTTGATTATAAAATAAGTAACGAGATAAGTATACAAATCATAGTTGAAAACAAATTATTTCTTATAGTATCCAAGTATCTCATGAGGACCTCAAAAGCTTTGTGGATAATCAACAAATCAGTTGGCCTATCCTTAGGGAGGGCCTCTGCAGTTTAAAAAAATCATAAATTGATCCCCAAACCCATGTTAAGAACCATGCTGGGAAGTGAAGACAGTTGTTTCATAACAGGTAACATGTACTACCCTGCATCACTACTTATTGGGAAATGGTCACACTATGCTCTGCAACTCACCCAGCATAAGTGCTCCTGTTTGTTTTAGTTTCTATGCTTTCTGAGGTCCGTGTTCCTTGAGAGCATCAATGAGTTCTTGTTTTTTCTTTATGTTAATTTCTGAATATTTTAATGTAAGCTAAGAGTATATATGTTCAAAAACTCATTGAAATACAAAAAGAAATCTTTTTTTTTTTTTTTTAAGTAGTAGCTCAGGCTGACTTGGAACTCACTATGTAGTCTCAGGGTGGCCTTGAACTCATGGGGATCCTCCTACCTCTCCCTTCCAAGTACTGGGATTAAAGGTGTACACCACCACGTCCAACAGAAATCTTTTATTTTTTATAAGACATTTCACTGTATGCACACATACCTAGTTTTATATCTAATGAAGGCCCAAAATTAGAGACAAGTGATAAATAAAGGGTCACAGCAGTTAAGGAAGAAAAGCTGACAGTCTGAAATAGATCCTCATTCTGATAATCTTCTAAAATTCAGTTATATTAGCCTCTAGGCTTACGAGTGATCTACTGTAAATGTAGCATGAAAGAGGGAGTGGAAAATATCTGGGGAACAAAAGGGAACCATCTAGAAGGGAGGGAGAACTTAAGGAGCATAATGGGGAAGAGGAATAAGTGAGAAAAAGGTGTTATGGCACACCAGTAGGAAAATGCCATAATGAAATCAATTATTTTGTTGCTGATTTAAGCAATTAATTTTAAAGTATAATGCTTAAGGGCATAAGTGTATAGCTGTGATTAATCCCTGACCTTTTGATGGAGAAATGGATTTTCATCTCACATTGGGTGGGAAAGACATTGTTTGATATTTAGGAGATATTTAATTACACAGTTTTATGGTAATGATAAAATGTTCATCATTTTGTAGTAGGTCTAAGTAAACATTTTTCTGAGAATAATTTTAATAAGCAAAAGTCAAGACTTCAATGAACCTAATAAACAATGAAAATTTGTTTGAAAGATGGGTGTGGTGGTACACACCTTTAATCTCAGAAATCAGGAGGCAGAGGTAGGAGGATCACCATCACAAGTTGAAGGCCACCTTGAGACTAAGTAATGATTTCCAGGTCAGCCTGGGCTAGAGTGAAACCCTAACTCAAAAAAAAATTGTTTGTTTCTTTTCATTGAATTCCATATTTATTCAGAGGAAATACATTTTGACTTTCCATGTGGGAAAGCATATGTCTTAGATACATTATATTTTTAACTTTTTAACATTACAAACCAAACAAATTCAAAATAAAACAAAATTAGAGAGATTCCTACTAATATGTATGCATGTATGTGTGTATACACACACACACACACACACATATCTATCTATCTATCTATCTATCTATCTATCTATCTATCTATATAGTATTATAAATGAAGTATATGAAGTACTCATATATATGAAGTATTTTCTCAATGTAATAATTTTATACTTTAAAAATATTAAGTATCTTTTCAGTGAGTAAAGTACAAAATAAATGTTATCAACTTTACAATGGTAAAAAGAAGTCTGATTTTTATCATTTGATTTTGGCCTCAGGTAACATTATCTCCACTGTTCTCATTACAAAAGGCATCATTTTACCTGTTTTCATTCAGTTAATACACAATTTATCTGCAAAATTCAAAGTTGCCAATATGTTATCATTCAAATGTTTTCTTTGGTTTTGGAATTTGAATGCATTGTATTCTATATATTTTCTATCCATTTAGATCTGACATAGTGGTTAAGTCTCCATCCAGTAGGATGTACACATACATATGTAAGGAAATAAACAGTATACGGTAAGTTACTTCTCCATTGCATATTTTAAAATACTTAAATGCATGAACTTTGTAAAAGATATTGGAGTTGCCATGACTCCATAAATCATTTAAACTCTCTTTCTCTGTCTCAAGACTTTACAAACACATTTGGATTTATAAATGGCAGGATTTATATGTATGTATGTATATTTTTTTTTCACAAAGAACTTTTGTATACACTGCTTAAAGTATAAAGGATTGTATTGGCATAATTATATTCTGTTTACTCTCCTCAAGGAAGGACAGTTCACAGTATGTTGTCTTTTAATTTTTTCAATTCATACATCTGCCTAAAATTACTTATCTAACAATTTCATCTGTTCAATCTGTTGATGTAATGTTTATAGATCTACATTTTAAAATAGTGTTGACAGTTTTGAAATTTATCATTATATATTCATAGTATGTATTATTTATGTATTTGCAAAAGGTAGTTATTGAATGTCAGTGTGATTTAATTATATAACTTAGAAACAAAATACAATAATTATCCATCTATAATGAACATAAACTTTCTGTAATTTTAATAGTTTTATTTTATATTAAATATCTATAATGATAGATCTGCATTTCTACACTCATTTGCTCATATAGAAAGGTTGTTAAAAGTTGAAACTAATGAGATTTTGAGCTAGATATTATTTGAGGTTTGGTGGTTTGTTTTTTTTTTTTTTTTTTTTTTTTTTGAGAGAGAGAGAGAGAGAGAGAAAGAGAGATAGGGAGAGGAAGACAGAGATGGGAGTGCCAGCAGCCTCTCAGGTGCTCTGAACGAAATACAGATGCGTGTGTCCCCTTGTGGTCAGGTGTGGCATTCCGCCCTTGCGTCACTTTGCATCTGACTAAACGTGGGACCTGGAGATTGGAACCGGCGTTCTTAGGCTTAGAAGGCCAGTGCCTTAACTGCTAAGCCATCTTTCCAGCCCTTGGTGTTTTTTTTTTTTTTTTTTTTTTTTTTAAGAGGCTGTTTCTGAGCTTAACTATCCTCTCACCATTCAGTGACAGTTCACCTTCCAGGTGGGAAATTCAGAATATTTAGGACCTGGAATTATGTTATTCCAAAATTGAAACCATATTGGCTGGGAAACATTTGTTCATATATGCTTCTAATGTAATTTTTTAGCCAATATAGTTGTGTATTTCCATATATATAATATTTTTGTGAGGATGGATTTATTTTCAAACCTTGTCTATTAAAAGCTGTGATATATCTTATTTATACTAATTTGCCTAATAAAATCCCACAAATCTCTATACAGAACAGATTTTCTGATACACCTGGATGGAGAAACACAACCTCACAGTGGTGACTGAATTCATCCTGATGGGCATCACAGACCGCCCTGAGCTGCAGGCCCCTTTATTTGGGTTGTTCCTGGTCATCTACCTGATCTCACTGGTGGGCAACCTGGGCATGATCATTCTCACCATGGTGGACTCCCGGCTGCAAACACCCATGTACTTCTTCCTCAGACACCTGGCCATTACAGATCTTGGCTATTCTACAGCTGTGGGACCCAAAATGTTGGTGAATTTTTTTGTGGAACAGAATACAATCTCCTATTATTTTTGTGCTACTCAACTGTCTTTCTTTATTACATTCATTATTAGTGAACTTTTTATTTTGTCTGCAATGTCCTATGACCGCTACATAGCTATATGTAATCCTCTCCTCTACACAGCCATTATGTCACAAAAGGTATGTTGGATACTAGTAACAATCCCTTATCTGTACAGTATAACTGTGTCTCTTCTTGTCACCATCAAGATATTTAATTCATCTTTCTGTGATTATAATGTGATCAGTCATTTCTACTGTGACAGTCTTCCCTTGTTATCTTTGCTCTGTACTAATACTCATGATATTGAAGTTATAATTTTGGTCTTATCAGCTTTTAATTTGATTTTCTCTCTTCTGGTGGTCCTGGTGTCTTATCTGCTCATCCTCAGAGCCATTCTTAGGATGAACTCTGCTGAGGGCAGGCGCAAGGCTTTCTCCACATGTGGGTCCCATCTGACCGTGGTGGTTGTCTTCTATGGGACTTTGATATTCATGTATGTGCAGCCCAAGTCCAGCCACTCCTTTGACACTGACAAAGTAGCCTCCATCTTTTACACCCTTGTCATCCCCATGCTGAATCCCTTGATCTATAGCTTGAGGAACAAAGATGTAAAATGTGCCTTGCAGAAGACACGGGAAAAGCTACATAATATATTCTTATCATGCTCACATAGAATCTGAATCTACTTTATAAAATGAAATTTGGTTGTGATATAAATCTAGTTCCCACCAGAATGTAGAGCAAAAATTAAAAGAAATAACCATATATTAAAATATTAACCTCATCCACACTAGTCAGTCTTTAAAAGGTTTTATGAGTTTTATTTAGTTAAGAGAAAATTTTCTCCTCTTTGAAAAGAATAAATGAATTATAAACAGAGTTATTTAAGAAATAGAAAACACAGAAGGGTTGTTTAGTATAAAAATATCAATGTGAATGTAACAATTTTTATGCACTATGTTATTGAGGAGAATTGTAGGTGTAGAACATAATCCAAATGGTTAGTTTGTGATGAATATTACAAAAAATTCAAATGATGCTAATGCTTTATGCAAATGCATTGTTTATATTTTAGTACTTATATATTTACATGAATTATGTTATAGGCAAACTGGTTTGCTGTGTAAGTGGTTAAATATATTGATTTGACATTAATGACTCAGTCATTTGTGTGTGTTCAAATATCTCTATTCTCATTAGGGATATAAGCTCCTTTTGATTTCTCACTACTGCATTTTCTTTCACATGTGAGAAAGTAGTGACTATTAACTCAATATATCTGTGACCGAACAGACCATATGTTCAGTGCATCTCGTGGAGGCTTAAATTATTTTATCTTTCTTATTGGTTCATCTTAGTTCCCTACTTTACAATTTTCTGTAACATATGGTTGTTGTTTATTCTCTAAATGAAAAGAATAAAAACCAAAATGCCATATAAAATTAAAGTCATACTCTAGTGTTCAATTATTGCATAAAAGGCCTACTGTGTATTTAAGCAGCTATGAGTTCTTTTCATTTTGTGGACTCTTATATATGGTAGTCCACTATCTTTAGGTTAGGTTGACTTCGTTAATTTATAAACTGACTTGCAAAACTGTGATAATCTCACAATTTAATGGGTTGTAAATATCAAATGAAAGTGTAGTAGAAAATCATAGAAATGCCTTCCTAAGTTCTCCATAAAATATCTTATAATTAAATTCATATCATTTAATTATTATCATATAACCAGAACAGGGTGGTAGATGAGGAAAGTCCTATAAGTGGTCCAATCCTCAGCTATTCAGGCACCCATGTTTTACTCTTGTCTAAATCCTGAATAGAATAGAATGATCAGAGGTGCCTCTTGCTTGAGAGTAGAAGTGGAAATTGAATTAAGGGGAGGGAGAGAGAAGACAAAGAGGATAAAAAAATAAACAACAAAGGGCATGGAGGCATGGCTTAGAGGTTAAGCGCTTGCCTGTGAAGCCTCAAGGCTCAATTTCCCAGTACCTACGCAAGCCAGATGCACAAGGGGGCACATGCATCTAGAGTTCGTTTGCAGTGGCTGGAGGCCCTGGCACTCCCATTCTCTTTCTCTGTGTTGGTCTCTTTTTCTCTATCTGTCACTCTCAAATAAATGAATAAAAACATAAACAACAAAAAATTTTAAAAAATAAACAATAAAATGATAAAATAATATAAAACAGAAAAATGTATAGGTATAAATTCACTACTTAGTCTCAGGTTGGCCTTGAACTCACTGTGATCCTCCTACCTTTACCTCCCCCCAGAGTTCTGGGATTAAAGGTGTGTGCCACCACATCCATTTTGCCACCTTTTCTATTTGTATCTCTTTTATGTTTATCTCTTGTCTTATTGCTCTAGCTAATAGTTCAAGCTATATTTAATAGTTGAAAACTTAACATTAGTCTTTCCCCCTGGTTTTAGATGAAAGGTTTCCTATATGGAGCTGTTACTATAGGTTTGTTATATTTAAGCTTTATCATCTTGATATATCTTTCATCTACTTATTGTTTCTATCTAATTCTAAAACTCCTTCATCATAACATATATACACCAAGTAAGTTCTTCCCATGTCTCATTGTTTTCAATGCTTGGTAGCCTGCTTTCCAGCACTGTATATTTTTCTATTTTGATATTTCATGTGAAGGATAATTAGCAAAATTTACTTTTTTTCTGGTTTCTTTGAATTAATAGAATATTTTCAGGTCCATACCTGTTATACCTTTTGAAAATTCATTTTACTGTGTTACCAGGAGAGCTACCCTATGAGTAATTTTCAGTGTTCAGTGCAGTTATGCTGGCTATTGGCCCAGTGCTGTCACTGTAGCTCACTACAACTTTGGCTCAGAGTTCAGAATTCAACCTGTTTACCAATTATTTATTTATTTTTATTTATTTGACAGAGAGAGAGTGTGTGTGAGAGAGAGAGAGAGAAAAGGACATAATGGGTGTGTCAGAGCCTCCAGCCACTGCAAACAAACTCCAAACATGGGCGCCCCCTTGTGCATCTGGCTAATGTGGGTCCTGGGGAATCTAACCTGGGTCCTTTGGCTTTGAAGGCAAATGCTTTAATTGCTAAGCAATCCTTCCAGCACCCCAATATTTTTGCAACACCACTTTAAGCTCTTTGCAGCCACCATTCTATTTTATGATTTGAAACAACAAAAGATTTTGCATAACTATTGTAAAGTGATTGACACAACATCTGCCTTTCTGTGATTAATTTATTTCACTTATTTTATTATGTTCCCCTAGGCTATGCAATGCAATCACCCATTTTACTTTCATTCAGCCTTAAATTTGTAATATATAATAGCATTTATTTGTATATTTTTATATTGATCCATGGGTGGATATTTAAGTTGTTTTCACATCTTGGATATTACACATTGTGTTTCAAGGAACATGAAGGAACTAATAAACATTTAGGCCACTAATTCCAATGTGTTTATATAAATATATGGAAGTATGATTTTGGGCTTATTAAATAAATAAATACATGAAGTGACAGTTGAATAATAATTATCCCTGAAAATTAGTCCATAACCTCCAGGCATCTCATTAGATTCTCAGCTAGTTTAAGAAGGGTAATCATCAATTTGCTGGGGTGGTCCTCAGGGAGATTATCTTCAGTTATAAAATATATATAAATTTATCTCAGATACCTCATGTTAAGAATAACATCGGAAAATCCAGACAGGAGTTTTGTTACAGGTATCCAAGAGAAGGCCATATATAGTAGCCCATGTTATCAGTTTTTTTCAGAAATGGTCACATTCTGCTCTGACTTTGCATTGTAATTCTGGGCGGGAGGGGGGCATTTCCATTTAGTTTAAGTACTTCATAATTACTTAGCAAATCTTTCTTTATTCTTCGTGTTAACTTGTCAACATGTAGACACAGAAGTTAGGGTCAAGAGTATAAATACTGATACAAATTTTCAAACACATACTGAAATGTTTTCATAGCAAATATTTTAATGCATGTTGTGTGTGTGTGTGTGTGTGTGTGTGCGCGCACACATGCATGTGGTGCACTGTATTGACTCACTGCATCATTTAATTGCCTGTATCCTTTCCAAAACACATGTAAGGCATTTTGGTTTTGTACATGCTAATAGGAGTTTTTAAAGATTCTTTGCCAAATGTAACCTTTGCATGTACTATATTAAAATATTACAGAATACATATATATGCATATATATATATATATATATATATATATATATATATGTACAACAATATTACTTTATGTCTAATGGAGTCCAGTGGGAATTAAGACAAATATTTTTATAAGTGGTAGAATTTTTTAAATGCAGTGTTTCTGTTTCTCTTTCTGATATCTTCCCAGTCCTCATTATTTTGGCTTCAAGCGCATTTGTGACCTTCTGGGAAAAATACCATTCCATTCTTATGTGAATAAATGCATACAGATCTTGTTAATTTCTGAATACAGGATGACAGCAAGCAAATTTGCACATCACACTAGATATGTAAAGCTATTTTTTTTTTTTTTTTTTTTTTTTTTTTTACTGGGAGAACTTTATCCAGTTAGGTGACAATAATGTTCTTTATTTTGTACTAAGATTTGACTATTTTTTTGATAAAATTAAAAGAATAAAGTTTAGGTATTTAGCAAGGATAGTAAACTAAGAAAAAAACAATTTATTTCTTTTCATTGAATTTTACTATTAAGACAAAATAATTCTCCATTTACTACTTTTAGCAAAAAACAAATCCTTATCCTATGCATTTTACTTTTAAGTTTTTCCACATTTCAAACCAAACCCATATTTAAGGAAACACAAGATAGACAATTTCTTACTGCATTTAATGAGGGAACTTCTCTAATGTTATAATCTGGTACACATATTCAAATTTTGATATAGGAAATGTGTTTACATGGCACATTTTAAATAAGAAAAGCATAATTTAAATACAATCACCTTTATACTGGCTACTTTTATTGCTTATAACTTACTGAGAGACTTATTTTTCTACCATTTTTACTGAAAGAACTGAAAGATGAGCAAATGTTGTCTTCACTGTATTTTATAAAAAATTAGTAGTTATACTGTGTAAAGTAATGTTCTTGTGGACTTCAGAATCTATGTAAATGCAAACTTTACCATATTTTGTTTTGTATGGATGATGTTTATACAACATAGTAAAAGTTTCATGCAGAATGAACAAATAAGATTTATTATAAAATTTTTCAATAATCTTTTTTCTTTAAAATATAATATCCAGCTGGACGTGGTGGTGCACACCTTTAATCCCAGCACTCAGGAGGCAGAGGTAGGAAAATCACTGTGAGTTCAAGGCTACCCTGAGACTACATAGTGAATTACAGGTCAGCCGGGGCTAGAGTGAAACCCTACTTTGTAAACAACAACAGTGAAATATATGTGTTACCCAAAGGGAATTTTGAGTAATAATTACTAAACCAATGCCTACTAACTCTTTGCACAACTTGTTTAAATATCTTTATTGTTCAAGGTTAATATATGTAATGCATACCTTATTTGTAACATAAAATTAACTTTATTTCAATTGTAGTAAAAATTCTCAAAGAGGAAATAAATCTAAGTAATTTTATATAAAGGATACTTATGCTTTAATGGTTATAAAAATAGTCAAAACATAATAAATTGACAACACATTATCTATTGTTATTCTAGGTTAGTTGTTGGTGGCAGACTTAGATAGGGTACTTGGATAACATTCTACTTGACCTGGTCCTGTCTATTCATCATTTCAGATCAGAAAAAGAAGTTAATTTCCTATTCAGTGGTATGTATGTCTGCCTATGTAAACAAAATCCTTTTCAGGTAAGGATATATTCTCCATTAAAATGTTACACTTGTGTGTGATTTTTTTGTTTGTTTGTTTTTTTGAGGTAGAATCTCATTACAATCCCTGATGACCTGGAATTCACTATGTAGTCTCAGGGTGGTTTTGAACTCACAGTGACCTTCCTACCTCTACCTCCTGAATGCTGGGAATAAAGACATGCACCACCACGTCTGGCTGTGTATGATGTATGAGGATGATATTTAGGTAGCACATATGCACTGCCTTACACCACCTTCCTTCATCCTTCTCACAAAAGCAGAGAATGTTGGTTCCATATGCACCAGAAAGAGTTTTCGTGGATCATTTGCCCAAAATAACCTTTCTGTGTACTATGATAAAATATATTAGGAATATATGAATGTGATTGTATTCCATTTTGTTTTTTCATGTAAAGATAATTGCTAGTTTGATCCATTATATTTTTTATTCATAGTTCTGTCCATTTCCTACAAATGGTTTTGGTTGTTGAGTTGCTCTCTCTGTAGGTGTAAAGATCTATATGTCTATGGTTGAAAGTAGATTTGTATGTAGTTTTAAGTTTTAGCTTTAGGTACACTTTTTAAAAATTTATTTATTTATTTAATAAAGAGAGAGAGAGAGAGAGGGGGGTGCTGGAATGGGCACACCAGAGTCTCCAGCTACTGCAAATGAACTCCAGATATATGTGGCACATTGTACATCTGGCTTATGTGGGTCCAGGGAAATCGAACCTGAGTCCTTTGGCTTTGCAGGCAAATGCCTTAACCACTAAGCCATCTCACCAGCCCTATCCTTAGGTACTCTTGTAATAAAAGTTATTTTTTTCTTCCATATAGCTAAATTAAACTAGTATATGCCACTATGGTTATAATTATAGGAATGACAGGTAGAAAATTTAAAGAAATGCAATTAATATGGACATATACGTAGTTAAATGTTTCTATAGTTTTAAAACTTTTTTGCTATATGTTGACAATATATATCTCTCCATAACTGCCTATTTTTCCATTATCTATGATGTACCTGGTTTTGTGATACCATAAACTATTAATATTTTGGGCTAAAAATTAATTAAGACCACATATTGGGGAAAAAAAACATGATTTTTCAAGGAATAGTAAGCCTCTAATCATTCAAGACCAATGGCAATTTTTGTTCTAGTCTAAAAAACAAATTATCTGTAGACACTCAATAATGTTATCTTGTGAGCAAAACTACTCTAATTGAGAACTGTTGATTTACATTTCTTTATCTGTTTTGAAGATATATATTCTTTTTTAGAAAGTATGAATTCATTTTCAAATATTCTAAATTGAAAAGTTGGGATCTATCTTATTTATATTACTTTGCATGATTATATATCTCAATGACAATATTTTTAGTCTATTGAATATGCTTCTGTCTCTATGCAGAACAGATTTTCTGATACACCTGGATGGAGAAATATAACCTTACAGTGGTGACTGAATTCATCCTGATGGGCATCACAGACCGCCCTGAGCTGCAGGCCCCTTTATTTGGGCTGTTCCTGGTCATCTACCTGATCTCACTGGTGGGCAACCTGGGCATGATCATCCTCACCGTGGTGGACTCCCGGCTGCAAACACCCATGTACTTCTTCCTCAGACACCTGGCCATTACAGATCTCGGTTATTCTACAGCTGTGGGACCCAAAATGTTGGTGAATTTTGTTGCAGATGAAAATAGAATCTCCTTTTCTCTTTGTGCTACACAGCTAGCTTTCTTCCTTCTTTTCATTGCCTGTGAACTGTTTATTCTGTCTGCCATGTCCTATGACCGCTATGTGGCCATTTGTAAACCTCTCCTGTACTCTGTTATCATGTCACAAAGAATATGTTGGGTACTGGTAGCAATTCCATATCTCTACTGCACTTTTGTGGCTATTCTAGTGACCATAAAGATTTTCAGGCTATCCTTCTGTGGCTATAACGTCATCAGCCATTTCTACTGTGACAGTATTCCCTTGTTGTCCTTGCTCTGCTCTAAAACTCATGACATTGAAGTGATGAATTTGATATTATCAGCTTTTAATTTGATTTCCTCTCTTCTGGTCGTCCTGGTGTCCTACCTGCTCATCCTCACAGCCATTCTCAGGATGAACTCTGCTGAAGGCAGGCACAAGGCTTTCTCCACGTGTGGGTCCCATCTGACTGTGGTGGTTGTCTTCTATGGGACTTTGATATTCATGTATGTGCAGCCCAAGTCCAGCCACTCCTTTGACACTGACAAAGTAGCCTCCATCTTCTACACCCTGGTCATCCCCATGCTGAATCCCTTGATCTATAGTTTGAGGAACAAAGATGTAAAATGTGCACTTCAAAGGACAGGAGAAAAAATACACAGTATCCTGTCTTAAAGTTTTCATAGATTTCCAGTCCTTCATTTGCAGTTTGGTTCTGAACCAGCTCTGTTTTCTATGAAGGTGAAGCAAGCACAGCCAACTTTATTTAAAGATTAGCCTTCTTGGTAGAAGTCATAAGGCTAAATGCTATTATTATTGGGATAAACAGCACAAAATTACCCATTTTAAGAAGGAGGGATGAATTATAACCATGATAATGAGAGGCATGAAATAGTTTGTTATGTGAAAATTATAATTGCAAGTAGCAAATTTTCATGCTGTGCAGTATAGGAAGGTATAGAAAATATAAAAATAGATATAAATAGTTGCATTGTTGTTTTTCAAAATAGGGTCTCACTCTAGCCCCGGCTGACCTGCAATTCACTCTGTAGTTCCAGTCTGACCTCAGAGTTACAGTGATAATCTTACTTCTGCTGGGATTAAAGGTGTGCACCACCACACCCAGCTAAGAGTTGCATTTTTGAATCACATAGTACATTTTCTAGTGTTCAAATCTGTTTGTGTAAATGTATACCTTACATTTTAGGATTCATACATTTTCTAAGAGTTGTGTTAAAATCAAACGTTTTCACTGTTTGGGGAACTTAAACAATTGGTTTTGGTGGTATGTCAGTCATGTGTATTTTCTCTAATGTCCAAATTCTACCTGGTGGTCGGAGGGTCTTTCTCTTTCCTCTTCCAGGCTCACTTACATAGATAAGTCTATGAGTGCCTGTTAACTCCATATATTTTGCCATTAAATAATCCAAGTTTCTGTGTAACTTCTATGCTTTTTCTAATACCATGCATATGCACATATGAGTTAACATATCTACTTGTATAGACATCATGAGAATATTTTTTTCTTTATATTTGTGTTTTCTGACTGGCTTGATCTTGACTGTTTATAGCAAGCTTTTCTTAAATGTGATTATTGTCTCTATCCTTCTTAAATGTAAATCATAAAAATGGTGAAAGGGTCATTTTTTTATTCTTTGATAAAATGCCTACTACAAGATAAAGTAGATTTCTTTATTATGTATTTGGTCCTTTGGAAAATACACACACTGCGTCTTGTTTATGATGAGTTCTTTGATTGCATTTATTTGATAAACAGATAATCTTACAATTTGAAATATGCCACTTTTTTTACTGACAATGAAGTGTATATATATACAAATATATAGTTTTCATATATTCTGTACCTAATTAACAAATAATCCTACCAAAATTTTCATGTTTAACAAAAAAATATTCTCTTAATTAAAATCCCTGCCACTTTATTTTAATCATATAGCAAAATTATTTCTCTGATTAACCAAATTCCTATTGATTGGAATAATAAAATTTCTGAGTAATGTCACATGGAATACATTTTACTGAAGAAGATATACAATTGATTTTCATTACAATATAATTATATGTGTTAGGTATATGTAAGGGTTATACACAGGTTTAAAATTATTATAATTTAATATGTATGTTCAAAAGGAACAAAATGATAATAGCATTTACTGGTCATTAGATTATCAAGTATTTAACTATTCTGTCGTAAATGAATTCAGTAAATAGATATAAATTGTATACCAGAGAAAGAAAAATGTTTCTAATATATACATTGGGAAGATCATCCCAGGATATAATATAACTCAATATCCCATTACTATTGTAAATTCAAATATAAGTTTTGATACTGCCACAAATAGTAATCCAAAATCAGAATAAAATTGTGGAGATTTTTAACGTTTTATGGACAGCCTCCACATACATAGAACATAGCATGACCATAATCCTGTCCTACTATCTTCACTTTTATCCTTCCCAAATATCCTCTCCACTGAATCTCCTCTTCCTTCCTATTAAATCTATCTTCTAATTTCATGTTAGTACTTTAAAATTTAATGATATTTTATTAATTTTTAAAGTTAGTGTATATTTCATTATTGAGTAAATTAATAAGTACTTTAAAAAGTTTTACATTTCTATACAATATATAAAAGTTTAAAAACAAAAATATGAAAATGTGTACAGATATAGTTACACATAACACACATAAACTAAAATATGATGTTTATATAATGTTTTATATAATGTGTATAAAATAATAGAAGGGCTGGAGAGATGGCTTAGTGATTGAATGCTTGGCTGTGAAACCTAAGGACTTGATTCAAGGTTTGATTCTCCAGGACCCACGTAAGCCAGATGCACAAGGGGGCACATGCATCTGGAGTTCATTTGCAGTGGCTGGAGGCCCTGGTGTGCCCATTCTCTCACTCTCTACCTGCCTATTTCTGAATCTCTCTCTCATATATAAATAAATAAATAAATAAATAAATAAATAAATAAATAAATTTTTTAAAAATAATAGAAAACAAACTTTTATTTATTTTATTTCTTTATTATTTTTTGGAGAGAGACACAGAGAGAGACAGAGAGAGAAAGAGAGAGAGAGAGAGAGAGAGAGAGAGAGAGAGAGAGAGATGGGCGCTCCAGCAATGTCACAGCTGCTGCGAATGAAATCCAGATGTGTGCCCCCCCTTGTGGTCAAGTGCGGCATTGAGCCCTTGCCTCACTTTGCATCTGGCTAAACGTGGGACCTGGAGATTGGAACCGCTGGAGATTGGAACCAGTGTTCTTAGACTTAGGAGGCAGGCGCCTTAACCACTAAGCCATCTCTCCAGCCCCAAAACAAACTTTTAATAGTGGGATTACATTTTAAGTTGTTAATTTATACATTTATGTATATATTATTTTACTCTTTTTCAACAAATATGTATCAATTACTAAACTAGCCTGAGATTCATAGAATTTAATATTATGTATTATTATGAGTAAGCATTTGGAATACCATTTAGAATGAGAGATATAAAATAAATGAGAGATATAAGAATTATAGTTTAAAAATTTAGGGATAGGACTGGAGAAATGGCTTAGTGGTTAAAGCATTTGCTTGGAAAGACAAAGGATCCCAGTTTGATTCTTCAGGACCCACGTAAGCCTCATGCTCACGGGGGCACATGCATCTGGAGTTCATTGTCAAAGGCTGGAGGCCCTGCCATGCCCACTCTCTCTCTCTTTCTCTGCCTCTTTCTCAAATAAATAAATAAAATATATTTAAAATATTCAGAGCTGGGCACGGTGGTGTATGCCTTTAATCCCAGCACTTGGGAGGCAGAGTTAGGAGGATCATTGTGAGTTCAAGGCCACCCTGAGACTACATAGTGAATACCCAGTCAGCCTGGGCTAGAGTGAGACCCTACTTCGAAAAAAAATCAGGGAAAAAGTAGATCTCAAAATGAAGATTTATGTAAAAAATAATTCTTGAAACTCCTCATTCAAGTCAGGTTGATCAACTGATGCAATCTAAATTTCCTCCTTTTGGAGAAATAGTTCTATAAATATTAAAGATGGATAAAGATTTATCATATTAAAAAATAATAAGGCTAGAGAGATGGCTCAAGGATTATGGAACTTGGTTGCAATGCTTAACAATCCAAGTTCCTACTTTCAATTCCCCAGTATCCACTGAAAGCCAGATACACAAAGTGGCATATGTTGGGGTCTCCAACTCAGGCTATCTCGGGTCCTCTCAGGCCCTTTTGATTGTGTCAAGGGCTTTCAACAGTACATCCATCTCTTGAGCCCCATTGTTATTGAGGTTATTGATAGTTAGCCAATGACAATTTCTGAGAATGACAAATTGTAGACAAAGATTTCTTCCAGAATATTAATTACTAAAGTAAAAGAAAATATAGGAGAAAATTTCAATGTCAGAAAATATAATTTGTATGACTATAATACTTGAAGATTTGATTAAATGATTAAAGTGAACATGTAAATATATTTTTATTTCAACATAATATCCATTACTAATAAAAAAATACAGTATACTTAAAAAACCTGCATTTGGGTTATAAACATGTGTCAGGTTAAAATAATGTACTTAATGATTTAAGTTATTGGAAAATTCAATTGAGACACAAATGCAAGCAATGTGATCATATCAAATGTGATACTTCTAGCTAAAACTCCTTATATCTACTTTGCTAATCAGCTATTTTCTTGAATAAAATGCAAACAATTAATTTAAAATATGGATTTAATTTTACAGACAAGGTATAAAATCATGAACTTCACCTGAAACACATAAATAAAAATAGAACTCAAATTCTTTAAATTATATCAAAATTCATTTTAATATTATTTATTGAAATAAAAAAAATCACATGAATTATTAACATTACCCATTTTTAAATGAAGCACTTCAGCCCTAATTATACGCACAATTGATTGAACAATTCTCTCATTTATTCAGTCTGTGTCAAAATAACTTTGTATCTTTAATTCTTCACAATTATTTTAGATTCTAATATAAAGATGACTGAAAATATATTTAAACATACATGGCTTATATATAAACATATGTAATATATTATATGTATATGTCAGATGGATAGATGATAGAAAGACAGATGATAGATAGAAACAAGTAGAAGGGGTGATGATGAGAGAGGAGGGAAACAAGAGAAGATAAATTGTGAGAAAGCATGACAAATGTTGCATGTTTTCTTTTACTTGAAAATCTGCATTTAACCATATATATGCATAAACACACAAACACACACACACACACACGTATTTTGCCATAAATTAGAAGAGGAACTGCTTCTTGGAGCAATGAAGGAAACCATCCAGGAAGTGGTGAGGGGAAGACTGGTGTGCAAACATAAAGAATGTAAAATGATATAAGTCTGGAAATATGCTTTCATTTGTATGCTAACTAAAAAAACAAGGTGGGCTAGGGTGACAGCTCGGTCATTTAGCATGAGGATCCTAGCTATGCAAGATACTATGCAAGGTGGGCATGGTTGCTCATGTCAGTAATCGCAGCACTGAGGAGGCATAAACAGAAGGCCTCTTCATGCCTGTCTGTCTTAATGAGTGAATTACAGGCCAATGAGAAAGAAAGTATCTCAAAGGAGGTGGATAGTGTTCCTGAATATGATGTGTGTGCACGCACACACACACACACACACACACACACACACACACACACACCACATCTACACATACATGTAAGAACATGTATAAACACATGAACACATGCATGCATTAAAATAACAAAAATAATATTTAGAAAGCTTTTAAAAAGAAACATGAACTATTCTGATGTATCTAATATTTGTGGTGCTTAGGAAAAATCTACATGACTAGACCAAATAGGCAGAAGTATTCAGTCACAGTGTTTGCATGTTTTATGAGAAGATCCCTCATTCTGTGAAAAAAAAAAAAAATCTATCCTGATTTTTTAAAATATATTTATTTAATTTATTTATTTATTTATTTATTTATTTATTTATTTAAGAAAGAGAGAGAGAGAGAATGGGCATGCCAGGGCCTCCAGCCACTGCAAACGAACTCCAGTTGCATGCACCTCCTTGTGCATCTGGCTTATGTGGGACCTGGAGAGTCAAACCAGGATTCTATGGCTTGGCAGGCAAATGTCATAACTGCTAAGCCATCTTTCCAGCTTCCTAATTATTTTCATTTAAACACAGAATGAAATCAGATATATGTTGAGAATTTAAGAACTGGCTTTGGGTTTATTTTGCAGTCATTCACATCTTGAATTTATGCTATAAAATTTCAGCAGCATATAGTTTTCAGGCATATACACTAAGAGGTTTTTGACACAATTGTGACTTTACATTCAGTTCTGTCATCATCCAAATGAAACTCTGGGCTCTCTTCTCTCTGTGAACTTTTGAGTGGAGACTTGACTAATAAGCCTTTGATTTGTCTTTAGGTCCCACTGGAATCATGCTTACATGTGGAAAATTAGTTCTCATGTTCAGGGACTTTAACATACCTGCAAGCATTTTTTGGTGTTCAGGTCTCCTGGGACAGAACACACACATAAAACTCTTCAGCTTGCTTCACGAAGGAACATAGGTGGTGGTTCCTGGTGCATGGCTCTGCACAGGTAGGTTAAAACAAATATGTAAGCTATTTATCAGTTTCAATGTACAGTCGAAGTATGTTTGAACAAAAATTACTTTGAATTAGGCTCAACTGAAAGTATCCCTTCAGAAGAAAGTATCTTATAAAACAAAGAATATTGTGCATATTCTATTTTTTGAATGAATACTTGTAAAGTTATCAGTCAGAAACTGCTACTGCTCTCCCCCTCTTTCTCAGAAGAAAAAAAATGCACTGTATTTAAACAAACAAACAAACAAAAAGTAAAATAAAGGTAGAAAAGCCCCAAAGTGTAAGGGCAAGCATTCTTAGGCTTTTGGCTGATACCCAAAAAGGAGAAAGAAATGGGGAGAAAAAGGAAAAGCTATGCATTTTATGTTAGAACTGAGAAAAGCAGGCAGGCTAGGCATAGTTTGTGACAAACTTCCTTTCCCTCTTCCTTGGTTTTAGTATATCCCAGAATTAAAACTATAAGATAAAAGTATGTCTTTATGTCCCCAGTGGACTCTGATTTACAGACTTAGTTTCTCTCCCCAAAACAGTGTCTAAACAAGTTAAAGCAAATAGTAAGGGTTTGAGAGATGGCTAATTTGTAAGACTCTAGCCTGTTATACACAAGACACTAGATTTTGATTCTCAACACTGCAAGAGAAGACAAATTTTACATTATGGATCAGTGAAATAAGACTTTGAAATTATCTCAGAAGTTAAGAGTGATTTAACATTATTATTTCTTATTGAAATTTTGATATTTTAAAATAAAAGGGACAATAAAATGATTAACATTAATTTATAGTTTATAAATTTTAGTTAAAGAGATTTTATTATATTGTTGGACTTATCAAATATTTCTATTTAACCAAACTGATTTGAAGACACAAATGTAGAAAATTAAAATCGCTCTTATCCAGGGGGAAATGCTAACTTAAACAAGGTTGTGATAAGAACAAAAAGAAGAAAATGAGTTATTCTATAGAATTGATATTTCAGTAATACATACCAATTTTTTTAAAAAAATATGACCAGTTCATTAGTTATAGTCCAAGACAGAAAAGAATTGATAGTAGATGAGGATATTTCATATGATTGGGCAAGAAAGAATTGAGAGGGGTGAGGATATTAGATATACATAGGCATTGTTCCCTCTCAAAGGTAATTGAGCAAATTCACAGCAAAATACTAATTATCCTTATTGTTGATCTTCTTATACTTAATGTTAAAGTAACCAGAGCTGTCGAATGCACTATGTTTCAGTGTGAGTAATGCCAAAGTTATTTCTGTGTCATTTCAGACAGGAAAATGCCCCCCTAATTAAGTATTATCATTATAGTTTCCACCATAAGCTAACCTGCTTATATCACAATGGGTCCTAGTGAGGCAGACTGGTAGAAGATAAGAGACATGGCATAATTCTGGGCACATATTATATGCTACATATAATATGCTACATAAATATATATAATCTTTTGCATTAAGTATTCTATACAACTAAATCTAAACAAAGTATAACAAAAAACTTATACAATAATAGAATCAAGTGTTCTGGAATGTCTGTAATCCAGCACTGGGAAGTCGGAGGGAGGATAGTAAAATTAAGGCCAAGCTCAGGTATACTGTGTGATCCTATTTAAAAAATGTAGTAATTAAAAATATAATAATACATTTACAAATAAAATAATGATTGAAATATTTGTGGACACTATGAGAATGCATGCATGGGCAGAAAGGGCTGCTAGAAGAAAATAGTTTGAGTAGTAGTCAGAAAAATGGAATTTGATTAAAGAGAACTGAGACTTTCAGAAAGACACTAATATGGTGACCTCCTGAGAATGAGACCTATGTGAAGACATCAGAAGCAGACTGATTAAGTATAAATCAATGATTGAAACCCCACAGCCAAGAAAACAATAAGCAGAAGTCACTCTGGTTCATGGGCTTAGAGTTCATTTGCTATTATCATTGAGATACAAGTGTGTATGTGCATATATATATATATATACATACATATATATATATGAATCAATGTATATTACATTAGCATAAGACACTTGATGTTTTCAGGTATGTATTCACATGAATACATGTATGTATGTGTATATATGAATACAGCAAATGTCTTATGCTATTATAATATATATTAATATTAAGATAACAATAAACTGTACCCAGCAATGTATATATAAATCATTATAACTGTTCTAAGAAACTCAATTGTCTCTAATGAGTTTGTATGTGTGAGATCTGTGAAGAGAATAGATATTAAGACATGACATATTTAGAGGGTCATAAAATTAAATGAAACATTTTATGACCTAACCTCTAAAGAAGAGAATACATTTACTATGTGTTAACATTTTCCTCCCCTTCTTTAGAAGATGACTATAACAAAATAAATGGCTCCTCACCACTCACGTCACCGAGTTCATTCTCCTGGGAGTTTCCGACCGTCCAGAGCTGCAGGTCCCCCTGTTCATGGTTTTCCTGCTCATCTATGTGCTGACAGCCACAGGGAACCTGGGCATCATCACCCTCACCAGTGTGGACTCTCGACTTCACACTCCCATGTACTTCTTCCTCCGACATCTGGCGGTCATCAACCTTGGCAACTCCACTGTCATTGCCCCTAAGATGCTGGTCAACTTCTTAGTAAGTAGGAAAACCACCTCCTACTATGAATGTGCCACTCAGCTGGGGGGATTCTTGGTTTTCATTGTAGCTGAGATCTTCATGCTGGCTGTGATGGCCTATGACCGCTACGTGGCCATCTGCAACCCTCTGCTCTACATGATGGTGGTGTCTCGAAGGGTTTGCCTTCTGCTAGTGTCCCTCACCTATCTACATGGCTTTTTTACAGCAATTGTTGTTACACCTTGTGTATTTTCTGTGTCTTACTGCTCTAACAATATCATCAACCATTTTTACTGTGATAATGTCCCATTGTTAGCATTGTCATGTTCTGATACCCACCTTCCAGAAACAGTAGTCTTTATCTTCTCCGGGTCAAACTTGTTTTTCTCCATGATTATTGTTATTGTATCCTACTTCAATATTGTCCTTGCCATTTTGAGGATACGATCATCAGAAGGAAGAAAAAAAGCCTTCTCCACCTGTGCCTCCCATATGATGGCCGTCACCGTGTTCTATGGCACTCTTCTCTTCATGTACTTGCAACCGCGGACCAACCACTCCCTGGACACCGACAAGATGGCTTCTGTCTTCTATACCCTGGTGATACCAATGCTGAACCCTGTCATCTACAGCTTCCGGAACAAGGATGTAAAGGAAGCTTTGAAAAGGTTTCTGAATCATCCATGCTAGTTGTTAAATCTAATTGATTTAAAACAGGAAATATTTTCATTTATGGCTTGTGTTCCCTTCTGAAAATATTGCTTATCAAAGAAGGGGCAATATATGGTAAAAATTTCACTAGTTTTGGAATTCAAACTATTAAGATTTTTATCTCATCATTACTTGCATAAATAAGAAACTACATGCATAATAAGTGATACTTAGAAGTACATTTTGGAAATAAAATGAAATATACTTAATGGGGTTTATGACGTATAAATAGAGACATAAAATACATCCAGTAGTAGACTGAGCATAGCATACCCAAGTCCATAAATTAAATCCCTTGTAATACAAAAAGCCATAATTTATAAACAAATTGAAAAATTCTGGTTATAGATGGTATAAATCTATAGACTCATATCCTTCTAGCAACAGATATCTCTCTTCTATTAGAGATATATGTTCTTATAAGTTTGTAGCATTTTATACTCAGATTCTTAATATTTGAGCAAAAATGATTGTAATAAAGATGTGTCACAAAAAACACAATATTTTAAGGGAAGGTAAATTCTAAATAAAAAGCATTCAACACATATGGAAAGAGAATATGTGGAAAAGCAGGTTAGACCAAAGAAAAAGAACATTATCCTTTGTTGAATACTTACAAAGCAAACTTTTGATATTTTTTCCAAAAATATATGTCTATTTTTTTTCACTTCATATCAAACTATTGGGCTGTTTTTTTTTTTTTGTTTTGTTTTTTTTTTTAATGGATGTATAACATTAAACCTCACTTAGTATTGTATATGGTAACTTGAGGTAAACTGTTCTTTGACAAAAATATTGTTATCTCATTATTCTGAAAGGGCCACTTTTTCCCAAGGACCCTCAAGACCAAAAATATTTAAAACTCTAATAGTGATGTTGTGCCAAATATGTGCATGTATATTGGAACAAGATAAGAGTGAATGTGGTTGAGGGGAAAAAGCATGCAAGTTGAAAAGCAGTGTCTGAAAAAAACTGTTTTCCCAGACAGCAGAAATAAACAAAACCTAGGAAATATGGGTGGACCTCACTCAGTTAATCTTCCACAAGCAGAAAAGGTAAAAGTGCCCTAAGTCCTACACTGATGTGGATCTATGGCAACAGTCTGATCATTTTAGATGTTGAACATTTTATTTTATTTATATCTGTTCTCTTACCAATCTGCTACCATAAAAGTCACATTATAATGGCTATTTTCCATGATGAGTGACATTGTGAGTTTTTTATGGAAAGTCACATTGTGATGGATAATTTTGATTTCCAACTTGACTGGCTGGGAGGTACTTAGGAGGTTAGTAAGCAAACTTGTTGCTGTGTCTCTGAGGGCTTTTCCAGATATGATTGACAAGTAAGACATAACAGAAGAATGTATAATCCTAGTTTTGAGTAGCACCACCCTATAGACTAAAGACTTAGATGGAATAAAAGTGGTAAAAAGAGGAAAACAGGCAGTACATGCCTCCTACTTCCCTAGCTGGTATGTCTAATGCTACTGTCACCACCTTTGGACAGCAGATGCCAGCTTCTCCAGCCTTTCAGTGCAACTTCAAAGCATCTGCTCTGTGTGGATCTCCTAAGCCTTTATCTTTAGAAAAGCAGTTCCTATTTACACCACCTCATCTACCTAAATACGCAAAGGTCATAATAGCTGCTGTCCAAAAGGCTCATTTATTGCTTGAGCTGGTGACAGATCTTGGCTGCTGTTTTAACAGGCATGCAAAATGTAGTTTACAAGACCATAGAGGTTCTGCATCCACCATTCAGAGGCAGAGATGGAAGAACAGGAGGGTAAAGCAGGACCCGTGTTTGGCCAAGAAATGCCTCAAAGAGAAATGCATGGAGATGTGAGCATGAAACCAAAGATGTAAGGAAGCCCTAAGGAATTTGTTTATTCCAGGAGCATAGGGATCTAAAGAGATCAGAAGAGAGTGAGTCAAAGAGCTCAGAGAAGAGGTCATATGGGCTGCAGTGGGCAAAGCCACAGGGGTAGAGCTACCAAAACTCCTGTGTGCCCACATCACACAACTGTAAGCCCCAAAGACTGCACTGGGAACTGTAGAATTTAGTGTTTGTCCTGATGGGTTTAAGACTTTCTTTCACCCTGTTTCTCCTCGTTGCTTTTTTGAATGGAACTGTTTAACTTATGTCATCATATATATGACATAGGTAATTTGTCTATTAATGATGCAGGTTTTTCAGATGAGTTTCAGAAGAGACTTTGGGCATGAATTTTTGAGAAATGTTATAACTGTTAAGACTAGAGAGCATTGTAAATGGAATGAATATATTTTACTCTATAAAATGAGCCTTGTTAAGGAGGGAATAGTTTGACTACAAAGTTTTCAACACAGGCTCATGTTTTGTACACCTGGTCTTTAGCTAGTGGTGCTTTGACAAGATGCTGCGAAATTCAAATGAATCTTAGATATAGGTGGTAGGTCACTGGAGTCTAGGGGAGGATTCACCTCCTCAATGTGTCTCCATGTACCTCCTGTTCACCACGAGGTGAACTGTTTTTTTCCATGATGTATTTCTCCTGCTATTATGCTCTTTCTCTCTGGCCTTGGGCCAAAAGTAATAAAACCCAATGACTGGAGCAAAACCTCTGAACTGTGAGGCCAAATAATATTTTCTTGCTGTTTCTCCTGGGTAATTTATGACACTGATGGGAAACAAACTAACACAACCATGTCCATAGACTCTGGGAATCAGGCAATTAAAATTTTAGAGCAAGAGTTGTTTTGTCACTACATGCCTTTTGGAAATTTTCTGAAAATGTAAAGTCTGAAATCTCTATACATATTCATTAGCATTCACTATTACAATCTTACAAATGTTATCATAATGTCTGTCCATTTGTATATTACTTTGCAACAAAAAATCATGCTGAAATGACATAAAGACTATTCGTTGAATAGAATATAAATTTATTTCATTCAAATATTGTGAGGGGAGGGCTGGAGAGATGGCTTAGCAGTTAACATGCTTGCCTGTGAATCCTGACTCAATTTCAGTTCCCCAGGACCCACCTAATCCAGATGGACAAGGTAGAACATGAGTCTGGAGTTCATTTTCAGTGGCTAGAGGCCTGTTACACTCTCTCTCATTCTTTCTTTCTCTTGCTCTCATTCTCATTCTCTATCTGCCTCTTTCTTTCCCTCAAATAAGTAAATAAAGTATTTTTTAAATGTTCTGCCACTATTTTATGCAAATGTGTTGAATCAAACTTCTTTAACCAGGCAAGCAAAACAACTAAGAACAAATTTTCAATGAAGTTAAATAGAAAAAATAATTGTTAAATATGGTTGGTCATGAAGGCAATTACTTCACAGAAAATTAATATATAGATTATAATTTTTTTAAAGTTTATGATGTCCTAGAGTATTTCAAATTGGAGCTATAACAGGAAGAGATAGTTGGAGACTGAAGGAGAGACAAGATGAATAACAGTCACAAAATAATTAACCTTAAGGGAATACCTGTATTAGGAAAGACATACAAAATTACATAGTTGCGTCCTATAACTGTGATAGAAGGAATAGGTCTGACACATCACCAAAACATTAGGATATCCTACACAGAAAGACTATAAGCCTAATTTAGGATTCTCTGCATAGAAGTACTGTCAGCATACAGACTTCACTTGTGGCACATATTAAAACACTTCAGGAACTGGAGAATAAGACAAGCCATCAACTTTCTCCCAATTCATTTTTACATATTGACACCCAAAAATTGATTGGATAACAATACTTATTTTGAAAATGATCTTTTTTATCTCAAAAGACTGCAATAAAATGCCCCAATATTTCACTTAAATTCCAATATACTCAAGTTTTAATGGGATTTTTTTTCCACATTATACACATGATAATTTAGTTTCTTAATTTTTTTATTTATTTGCCATCAGAGAAAGAGAGATAAAAGAGAGGCAGACACAGAGAGAATCGACACCCTAGGGACTCTAGCCACTACAAACAAACTCCAGATGCATGTGCCTTTTGTGCATCTGACTTATGTGGGTCCTGGAGAATTGAACCAGGATCCTTTGGCTTTGCAGGCAAACGCCTTAACTGCTAAGCCATTTCTCCAGCCCATATGATTATTTAAACAAAAATTTACAGTTCAAAAGTTAGGAAATTTAAGAATATATATATATTTGCACTTTAAGATCTAGAAATGGATGATTTGTGAAGGTAGCACCATCTACATGGAATTCCATAGATCTTTCCTCTAGTTGTGGATATTGTCATGAGCCTCAACACTTCACCAGTATGGAACCACTAGGAGAAATATCCAGGAACTGAGACATTGGACAAAATTATTTGTCTAGAGACCAAATGCAGGGACACAAAGTAGAAGGAGATAAATGGAATGACATCAAAACATAGTATACCAAAGTGAATGATAAATAGCAAGGAAAAAGCCCATGTGATTGGATATTTAAAAAAAAATGCATACAATAAAGTATCCAATGCATAAGGAATTCAAATAACTCAATAGCAAAGCTAATGCTCAAAACTCTAAAAACTGAGTTAAAAACCTGACTGGGCCTTTCAAAAAAGAAGACTTATAAGTAGCTAATGGACAGGTGAAAAATACTAAATATCACTAATTATTAGGGAAATGCATATCAAAAGTACAATGAGCTACCATCTCACTACAGTGAATAATGTTATTATCAAAGAGCCTAACACAGTAATTTTTGGTGAGAATGTGGAGAAAGAGGAACCCAGAACCTCTTGATGGGAATGAAAGTTAGTATGTGCTTTACAGATACCAATACAGAGGTTTTCAAAATGGTAATAATTACCCAGTTCATCAATCCTGCAGTTAGATATAGAGACAACAGGAAGGAAATCAACACATTAAAGAGTAACCTGTGCTCCCATGCAGATCTCTACACTAGGTATGATAGACAGGCTATGGTACCAACCTCAATGTTCATCAGCAGATGAATGAATGAAGAAAGTGTATATGTATGTATGTATGTATGTATGTATGTATGTATGTATACATATATATGGTGTTATCAGTCATTAAAAAGCACAGGAAAACCTGTCAAATACAATATTAATTGTTATTGAAGATGTTAAGTGGAATAAATTAGTTACATATAGACAAATGTTTTATGAGTTAATTCATAAGACTAACCTACAAAAGCTGATTTTGAAGGAAGACAGGAGCAAGGCTTTTTTTTTTTTTTTTTTTTTTTCTCTAGAGGTAGGGTCTTGCCCTCTCCGAGGCTGACCAGTAATTCACTATGTAGTCTCAGGCTGGTCTCAAATTCATAACAACCCTGATAACTCAGCCTCCCTAGTGCTGAGATTAAATGTGTGTAACACCACATTTGGGGCTTTAAAAAAATGTTAATAGGTAGTCAGCCAGAGACAGAACCCCAAGGAGATGCTACCTTGCTTCCTTGGCAAGACTAGAACCCATGTTTAACCCAATCTCATCCAAGATGGCTTCAGGCAACACTGCCCAGCAGCAGCTTCCTGTTTCTTGTTATTTAGACCACTTGGGTGGTTGGCTCCTCCTAAATCAGCCTCTTGAATAATCTCTCTCTCCCTTACACACCTCAGTTTGATGAAGAGGCACATCCTATTGCACATTTGATCCATAGAGATGCGCCTAATCATGCATGTAAACCTTTTCTTGGTTCGCCTTGGTCTTCTGGACTCCTCTGAACACAAATGTATAAGTCTTCCTTTCCCTTCCCGTTATGTCTTGGAAGGGAGGGGTCTCTCTGCTTGAGTATTTTCCTGCTGGATTTCTGCATGTATTTTGTTTTGGGATGTATTTCTGTATTAATACATGTGTGATCTATCTCTAATCTCTGACACATTTACTGTCTTCTCTCACCCACTGTGTGAGGAAAGTCTTTTGGCTTGAACTCTAATGTTCTGCCTTCCATGTGTGTGTGTGTGTGTGTGTGTGTGTGTGTGTGTGTGCGCGCGCGCACGAGTGAGCACGCACATGTTTGTGGGTGCTATGGCACCCATGAGACAGAAAGAAAGAGAGAGACAGAGAACCTTAGTTAGTTCTATGTGGTAGCAGGGAACTGTGCTTCAGGGTATTCCTACCCATTCTGTGGTGCTTACAATCTTTATATGTCCTCTTCCACAAAGTCTGTGAACTGTGACAGGCCTATTGGTAGTCTGATTTAGTGTTGAGCACTTTGTAGATTCTAAAATTTCTTCTTGCCCAAGTTTTGATTATTCTTTTTTTTTTTTTTTTTTTTTGAGAGAGACAGAGAAAGGGAGAGTGTTAGGCCCTAAGAGGCCCGGGTGTAAGGCCCAGTGGAACTTCCTGGGCCTGGCTAGAGTTTGGTGACCTGTCTTTGGCCTATTACTCCCGCTTAGGAGTGACTCAGCAAGACCTAAGCCAAAACTGCCTCCACCCAGCTACTGCTGACGTGGTGAAATACTATTGGCCCCTACACCTTTATCCCATCCTGAGACCCCACCCTCTTTCTCAAGGCTATATAAACACCTTCCTACTACAATAAAAGGAGATCTTGCTTTGACAAGACTCCCTACCCAGTGTGTTTTTCTCTCCGGTGCCTTGAAGGAGGGGGTTCTGGGTCATCGACACTCACCATTCCACTCAGCCCCAAGAAGGGACCTGCTGGACTGGCTCCTTCTTCAGCCCTACCTGCCAGAGGACCTGGAAGGAGAGGAAGACAGATAGAGATGGGTGCACCAGCAGCCTCTCAGCTGCTGTGAACAAAATCCAGATGCGTGCCCCCCCTTGTGGTAAAGTGTGGCATTGCACCCTTGTGTCACTTTGCATCTGGCTAAACGTGGGACCTGGAGATTGGAACTGCTGGAGATTGGAACAAGCATTCTTAGGTTTAGGAGGCAGGCGCCTTAACCGCTCAGCCATCTCTCCAGCCCATGATTATTCTTTTTTTAAGTTACTTTAAAAAATATTGTATTTTATTTATTTCATAGACATAGATAGATGATGGATAGATGCAAGATAGATAGATAGATAGATAGATAGATAGATAGATAGATAGATAGATGATGGAGACAGAGAGAAAATGGATGAGCCAGGACCTTCAGCCATTGCAAATGAGCTCCAGACACATGTGACACATTGTGTATCGGGCTTACATAGGTCCTGGGGAATCAAACCTGGGTCCTTTGGCCTTGCAGGCAAATGCCTTAAGTGCTCAGCCATTTCCCAAGCCCCAGGTTTTATTTATTCTAAGTGTCTGTCACCTTCACCCTGAGGAGCAGGGCTGGTTGCCAGGCTAGCAGTAAGAGCAGTATTTATGACATCACTTCCTCTGCAATTTCTCCTGGGCCCTGGCAGATGTTCTAGAGGTGGAAAGTCTCACGGTGGGTAATTGGCTATCTTCCTGTCTTATGGATAGATCTAGGCACTCCTCCCTTTTCTCTACTATCTATAAAATAACAGTATCTTAAACTAAGTGTGAGAGCAATTTGGGTTCAAGGGGATATACAAAGTTCTTTAGGAGATTTTTGGTGTGACAACCCACTCTTTCCTGACTCTGAGAGTCTAACTTTGTTTCCAGTGCCAGATATGAGTTCCCCCCCAGTGAGCCAGCCTGATGTTCAATCAGAGAACAGGTGGTTACCTATAGAGGTTGCATGCGACTATTGCACAAGGATGTATTTATTGTCTGGATGGTTGCTGATGTAGTCTCCAGGATCCCCAGCTTATCCATGCTGTTGTCCTCAGGCAGCTCCAATAGGGTTTCCAGCCCTATGAGGGCTAGACAGAAGGGAGGTTAAGGTTTAAAATTGTTTCTTCCTGGTCCTCAGGTAATCAATATGGTGGTTAGTAATGTTTTATTAACTCCAGCAATCACACTTATTCTGTTGCAATTACTTTTCTGATGGATTCCCTTCTGTCTTGGGGTTTTCCAAAATTTTATCAACAACTGGAAAATGCCAAGCTCTGAGACAGAGAATCACTGAGGCGAGCCATTATTTACAGAATGTGAGTCTAAAGGTGTGTAACCATGAATGATTTAGGCTGGAATATAGCAATTTTGCTAAAATTAACTGTATAGCTAGATATAGCTATGTACTCATGGAGAAAAGGCAGCTAAATTTATAATTACTTAGTTCATCTGTGTTATAAGATGAATGACATTATTTTGTTTTATGTCAATAACTACTTTGCAGCATTATCAAAAATTGTCCATCTTATTATTTGACAGACATTCAAATACTAAAATAATATTAAACTTTAAATATTTACTTACTTCTCTCTGTTTTCATCCCTAAATCTGTAGTGGACAAAGATTTTGTTTAATTATACTAATCTGTATCCTATCAAGCCAATTTTGGATTATTTAATAAAATAATATATCAAAACAAAATATTCCTCTCTTAATAAAGTTTATTCTGATAGAGTTACTTGCTAAAATCCCTAATAGCATGTGATATGAGTATGTATTCATAAGTTAGATATTAGGAGTAAAATTTCAGATTTACCAATGGTGGAATGTATATTGACAATGCTGTCTTTTGAAGACTGCAAATCTGCTATACAAATGGGCTCACAGCAGAAGAGGTATCTTAAACTGGATTGAGTGTAGCAATATCTCATCATTGACCAGAAGGGGTCCATGAGACCCCACATTTCCCATAATAAACACGGAAACTCATAATTTCTTGGAAAAGGAAGCCATGTCCTTCAGAGGGTAGCCACTAGAGGACTGTTCGTTCTCTAATAACTAACCTCCCATCCATTCCTTTATGCAAGTGATCCTCATTAAAATGAGTGGGTCAAAGAAATAAACGAGGCATAGAAGAAGGATGGAGATCAAATGGGACAAAGAAGGTTTTGTAGTGGGAGGTGGAGGGAGAGAGAGTAAGTAGAGAGAGTGGCAAAATGCATTATATACATTCAGGAAATTCTCAAAATATACAAGTAATAAATTTTAAAACTAAAAAGGAGAGAATATCTTAAAATTAAAATTTAAATCATTATCTAATACTCATCGTACAAATTCATTTTAGTAACACTTATTGCATATATGTGTGTGTAACACTTATTGCATATATATGTGTGTTTATTTCAAATCTCTTTTAAATAACTTTTAATAATTTATTGAGTTACCTCATTAGTTAATTGGTTAATAAAATATTTGTCAATATTCAAAAATGTGCTTTAATCTAGATATTAAATCTAGTTGAGTGTTTGGGTGTCTCATTAATCTTACCAACCAAGGGAATAAACTGAATTGTGTATAAAAAAAATTCTCCACAGGGAATCAAAGGATCCCTAGATAATTGACAGTGTTGTCTGTTTTCAGATGCTTTGGGAATGAGCAGTAAACTGCACACAAGTTCCCAGATGCATGGTTCGTAAAGAAGAGACGTCCACATCTTCTGACTGCAGTGAGGTGCTCTTCACACAACACAGGAACCTTGTTCTCACTCCAGGTGAGTAGCTGGAACCAGCCATCTCTGTTTTCACATTAGTTCCACTATGTGTACCTGAACCATCTCTTCAACTAAACTTAAGACAAAATTACTCACTAGTGATAGGCTTGGTCTGATATACCACATCTAATAGAATAATAGTGTTTTCACACTATTAATGTATTCTTTTAAGGCAATAAGGGCCCCTGCTACATTGTATTTGTCTAAATTATTTTTCAATTAATAAGTAATGGGTTTCATTATTATTTCTGTACTATACTGGGATTATAAACATGGACCAGTCAGAAGAATGTGACATCTAGAATGCTGGTGTGGTAGTTTGAATATATGTCCGCCAATATATTCAGTGTTTTATTAGCTATAGTTTGCATGTGCAATCACCTTGTTAGAGGCAATGTCACTGGGGGGCGGATATTAAGGTGTGGTGGTGGGTTTGAGATTCCATTGTAAAGATATGCAAAGTATGCCCAGTAGGAGTTCTTGAAGTGTGTTGTGGCTTTTGGCTGTAGTTTTGCTCTGTGTGCTGTGTGCCTGGTTGGCTTTGAGCTCTCTTGACTGGTCCTGTGAGGGCAGGCCACTTGTCCTGCCATTATGGAACTTCCCCTGGATCTGTAAGCTTCAATAAATAATATCCCTTCCTCCATAACTGTGCCTGGTCTGGAAGTTCATCTCAGCAAACCTGAAGCTGTCTGCTACAGCTGGTAACACAATGGTGTAGCTGTTCTGGTGGGGAATGGAGAACGTGAAACGAGCATAAACACTCCCAATACAAAGGGACTTGCTGCTCTTTTGATTCAATAAAAATATTTCAATTTTACACATCCCTAGTTGAATGGGATTTTTTTTTTTTTTTGCTTTAACTACTTATATTTTGCTGTTACTGATATGTTACAATACTGGATTTGTCACAGTGGAACTTCCCTTAAGAACAGACCCTGGAGAAATCAATTGAGTATAATTCTTTTGATATGTGATTCCAGAAAACACAGATAAGATAGTGGAAAATAGTAGCAAAGAATACCCCCAAAGAGGATACTTCTATAAACAACTGGGATTCACTCACAAACTGCTTTGAGAGGTCCAGAAAATGACTTATACAAGTAATTCCAGCAAAAAATCTTGGAAGCCCGCTGATCCCTGTCCTTCCTTGCTTGCATGTGATTTCTTAACACTTGAAATAGTAGACTCTCTCTGAGTGCTTTGTACATCTTTTCTGTTAAAAGAAAAACACTCCAAAATACTCAGAGTCCTCCGTGCCTGTACAGTATGTGCAAAGTACCCCAAAGTAATAAGAGAGGGGAGCACAGGCAGCAAGTGACATCAAAACTGAGATGTAAGTGCACATTTTCCTTCATGCAAATCCACACTGGAATAATGGGATGTGTCTTTCTCTGCTACCTTTGTATTAAATTTGCATTTGCTTCCCTATGGTGGTAAGGATTTAGGACTTGTGGCTCTCCTAAATTTTTTGTAATGGGGAGAAAACAGATGTTACTAATAGGGACACCTGAAGGATAAGAGAGGTTTACACATCAGAGAATACAGTATGAGGTTCCCATTTTTCAGTTTTGATAATCTGACCACACTTCAGATATTGCATCTCTACTTAGGTGTGCCCTTTCCTCATGATGCATCTAAAGGCATTAGGAGAATCCATCTGGAGCTGTTTCTTACTAAGAGATTTAGGGTTCCAGTGTCAGGAATTGTGTTCAGAAACCACCAGCAGGCAAGAAATCAGGGGTCTGACCATTCCGTGTCAGGAACCAGAAGCAGAAACCGCGAGTGCTCGCATGTAATCGGTGTCTCAGTCACTTCCTGGTTCTATGCCCAGACATCATTTCTCTCATATGACATACTTGTATGCATGAGGATTTTCTTCTTGATATGTTCTTATTGTTCTGTTTGATGTGCACACCACAAGTGAATTTGGAAATATATAATTGAAGGTAGGGAAGAGAATTAGAGTACTGGCCCTGTCTGGAGCAAATTTCTCAGATTGTAGAAATTTACACTTAGATTTGAAAATCCTTAATATTGATAAATACTTACAAAAAATAAATATAGCTTTAAAATAATGATCATATTAAGAAGAAGTTAAATTTAAATAATGTTTATGGAAAAATAACAAATATATTAGGAGAAATTAGGTCATTACAATAAACCTACATAAAATATTCTTAACATTATTCAACTGTACCTTAAAAGTTTAAGGAAGTATAAAAATTATATTATACAATTTACCCATAATTATAAATACAAATTTTATAAAGCTACAAATAATATCTAACTGCTAGAATCTAGTTTTTATAATATATTTTATCAATCATTTTTCTTTCTATTCTAAATTGGTATTTTTCTTGGATTTTTTGATGTCATTATTCAATTAAATTCTCAAATGCCAATTATTTTCCTAATTCAATGCAGCTGCTTGATGAATTATGATTTCTAATCTTAAATTTCTCAGGACAACATGACCTTAACCAAACTTGATACAGCCTATTATAATTATTTTTATATATTTTTAAGTTGTAAATATTTTGTATAGCTTATTTAAAATTTTTATTTTATTTTATTTATTTAAGAGAGAAAGATAGAAAGAAATAGGCCAGAAGTGCCAGGGTCATCAGCCCCTGCAAATGAACTCCAGTCACAAGTGCCACCTTGTGCATCTGGCTTACTTGGATCCCGGAGAACTGAACCTGCATTCTTTGGCTTCACAGACAAGCACCTTAACCAATAAGGCATCTTTCCAGCCCTAGTATAACTTATTTTAAACACTACTAGCATTGATACATTAATATTGTTTAGAATTTTACTTATTGTAAAATACTTTATGAAAATATTTTTATACAATTTTTTAATATTTTAATTTTAATTTTAATTTTTATTACATTATTTTTTATTTTTTATTATTATATATAAAGATATATATAAAGAGAGAAAGGGGACAGAAAGAGAGAGAGAAATTGGCAGGCCAGGGCCTCTAGCCACTGCATTCAAACTCCAGATACATGTGTTACCTTGTGCATTTGGCTTATGTGGGTTCTGGGGAGCTGAACTTGGGTCCTTAGGCTTTGCACACCAGCACTCTAACTGCTAAGCCATCTCTCCAGCTCTGTTAAAAAATTTTATTCATGGCATTTTTTTAAGTCAAGTATTTTTTATCCACCCAGCATTCTGTGTACAATATGCCTCATTGTTTATATTCTGGAAGAGTCAGAGTTCTCTGGATAACCATTTTCTCTGTAGAATTATCTGTATGTAATCATCAAAAGAAACTAAGAAATAAAGTTATAAAAATTGCAATTATTAATTTGCACCCTTAGATATAAAGGAGATGGAAGATGAAATGAATATGAACAAGAGTAGTAATTAATAAAATCTTATATCCATACTATGTCATTTTCTGGATCAAATAATTACTTTTCTCCTCCTTGTGTACTTCAACATATAAAATTTGTTTACCGCAGATTTTTCATGCAATATCTAGTCTCTCTTCCTCTTTCTCTGTATGCCCTTCATACATTTCCTAACTCACTATCATTTATGCCTGAGGTATTTATATAGCATTACTTCAATGATAGTGATATTCCAAATGGTGAAATAAGTATGTTTATAGTAATTTATGTAGTAATTTCAGGAGGCAAGCTCATAAATACATTCAAATATTTTTCTCACCTTAAAATGTGCTAGAAATATAACAGAAATATTAAGCCTATCTTTTCCAGGAAATTACTTCTAAGCTCAATTAAATGTGAGACTGCCTTCCTATTCTTCATTCTCACAGTAAGTTATATAGAACTTACTGGTTTTGCAACAAAGAAAAAAGGGATACAGCAGGTATTTGGGGTAAAGTTGAAGAAACAGTGAGGTCCGGGAAACATTGTTTATGTAACTTGTTTGTGGGTGATTTGAACTATAATGTTGGAGAGTTTAATAGCCCAGCCAAATCATAAGTTTGCAATTAAAAATCCTGAGAATCAGGCCTGGAGAGATGGCTTAGTGGTTAAGCGCTTGTCTGTGACACCTAAGGACCCGGGTTTGAGGCTTGATTCCCCAGGATCCATGTAAACCAGATGCACAAGGTGTTGCATGCATCTGGAGATCATTTGCAGTGGCTGGAGGCCCTAGAGTGCCCATTCTCTCTCTACCTATCTGCATCTTTCTCTCTCTGTCCCTCTCAAATGAATAAAATAAAAATAAACAATGTTTCAAGCACAGAGAAGCATAGTGGATTGAGAAACAATCACATAATTTAAAGGAATAAGCACACAGGGCCATTTGCAATATGATGTTATAATAAGGAAAAGAAGACAGAATCTGTTAAGTAATTACATAATGTTTTTATGGATTAATATTAAAGCTTTAAGGATGAGAAATAGATGCACAATATATTTCATTATATTTTCTTATAAAATGATATGTTTCAAAAATAGATGTATTTTAAGTAAAAATGTTAGCTATTCCTTGTCTGAGTCACAGTTTTCTTATAATGATATACTGTAGACAAAAGTCACAAGGGAACTACATGCATTTGGTATTTGCAATATGTAAATGAGACAAAAATGCAAGGGCTACAATATACAGTATACATGTAGTAATAACATCTAAACTTGGTTCTAGGTCCAGGGATGAGTTGTAAATTACTTCATGTCAAAAAACATGGATCTTCCTTAAACATAAGGCTTGGACACAACATCTGAACAGGTCATAATTCCTGAAATCCACTGAATTTAAATATTTCCTTCCAGAGTAAGTTTCCCTAAGGGCCTAAATGGAGAAACAAAACTTTACTGTCATAAGTGAATTCATTCTCATGGGCATCACGGCCCCCCAGGAACTCCAGGCTGTCTTCTTTGGGCTGTTCTTCCTCATCTATGTAACATCGGTGCTGGGAAATCTGAGTATGATCCTCCTCACTAAGATGGACAGCAGGCTACAAACCCCTATGTACTTTTTCCTCCGGCATCTGGCTTTCATTGATTTTGGTTACTCAACTGCTGTGGGACCCAAAATGCTGGTAAACTTTTTAGCAGAGCAAAACACCATTCCCTACAATTGGTGTGCAACCCAGCTAGCTTTCTTCATCTTCTTCATCATTAGTGAACTTTTTGTTCTGGCAGCCATGGCCTATGACCGCTATGTGGCCATCTGCAACCCTCTGCTCTACACTGTCATCATGTCACAAAGAGTGTGTTGGGTGCTAGTAGCAATCCCCTATCTCTACAGTGCCTTTCTCTCTCTGATCACGACCATCAAAATTTTCCTTTCATCCTTCTGTGGCAATAATGTCATCAGCCATTTCTACTGTGACAGTCTGCCCTTGTTAACATTGATTTGTTCAGGCACACGTGATGTTGAATTGATAATATTGATCTTTTCAGCCTTTAACTTGCTCTCATCTCTTTTCATAGTTTTTGTGTCCTACATAATGATCTTGATGTCCATCCTCAGGATGAATTCTGCAGAGGGCAGGCACAAGGCTTTCTCCACCTGTGCTTCTCACCTGACAGTGGTAGTTGTATTATATGGAACTCTGATTTTTATGTATGTGCAACCCAAGTCCAGTCATTCCTTTGAGACTGATAAAATGGCCTCTGTATTTTATACTCTTATAATACCCATGCTCAATCCCATGATCTACAGCTTTAGAAACAAAGAGGTAAAGGGTGCTGTTCACAAATTATGCAAAAATCTATACAAACTTTGCATTTAAATGTAAATACACAGGAGAAATAATTTGGTGGTAGAAACCTTTCCAGCATGTGCAAAACCCCAGGTTTATTCCCTAGTGTAATAAGAAATAAGTAAATAAATTTCATCATATGACATTAATATAATAGATCAGGTTATAAACAGGCATTTGTTATAACTATGCTATTACAAAGCACTTTTGTAGGTGCCAGTGAGGATAGTTCAATGGGTAAATTGATTGCTGTCCAAACATGAACTATGTTCATGTCTCCAGTACCTTTATAAATTGCCAGGCATGGTGCTAGGTTCCTGTAATCCAATGCTGGGGATATAGAGACAGAGAGAAACCTGGAACTTGCTGGCTAGCTTTAGTGAGAGACCTTCTCTCAGAAAATAAGATGAAGTACAATTGAGGAAAATACCAGATAGAGGAAAATACCTCCATACACATGTACACATGCAGACATGTGTACATTCACGCATACACATGACACCTACATAAATACATGCGGACATGCATGCAACTAAAGCATAATCATTGTGAACAAAAGAAGTAGAGAACTAGAATGGTGTTCCTCATTTTCAACATGCCAATATCAAAGTATTGATTGTCCTGTATGCACCTTTGTATTTCGCCAAGCTGTGTGTGAAAGCCCAAGATCTGTGTCACTATTCTAATATTACCAGATCCTTAGGCTAAAATTGAAGGAACTCCTCATGCATATATCTCCCATTGAATGTTCTTTTGTTGAAGATGTTTTTAAATGTACATATTTTATGTGTTTCTTATATATCAGTTAATTCAGAGGGTACACAGCACATGTTCCTGCACATATACACTAGAAAAACAATCCTCAAAAATTAAAGGCAGAACTATCATGTGAGCTAGCTATGCCTGTCCTAAATATATGCATGAAGCACTTAAAGGAAACATACTGTGGAGGTATTTGCACATGCATACTTATTCTGGAATATTCACAATATCCAGCCAAGACAAGACATCAGCTTTGGTACCTGTCAGAGACTGAATGGATTAAGAAAATGTGGTAAGTATACACAATAGCACATTATGTAGCCATTAAGAAGAAGTAAATGACACTTAAAGATGTGAATAGTACTGGATATTATCATTCTTAATAAAATAAGTCAAACCCAGAAAGATAAGTATCACATATTTTTCTTATATGTGGACTAAATCAAAATACATAAAAGTTGAAGGACTGTTGGGGTGTAGGAAGGGAACTAATGAAAAGTAGAGTGGGAGAGAAAGAATCATAAGGGGTGGCAAAAACCCCCACAGAACCTCATATACATGTGTGAAACTATCACAATGAAACACATTGTTTTATACACTTAATATACACTAATAGAGATAAATAAAAATAAAAGTATCTCCCTTGTGATGAGTTTTTATTATATATATATATATATATATATATATATATATATATATATATATCCTCTTTCTTACTCTCTCTCCTTCACACATACACACACACACACACACAGTTTTTTTTGTTTATGTGTTTGAAGAACCAGAGATCCAAGACTAGGCAGTTACTTATTTAAACATGTATGAGATGAACCTTAAATAGCCAAAGAAATTGTAAGATAAAAACTTTAGGTAGAATTTTCTATGCAATTATTTTGCTACATATTAGGCCAAATAAATAAAAACAAATTTAAAAATACCTGCTACATTATCAATGAAACTGAAAGGAGGGGGGTATCCAAATATATTACTTGTATGACTACAGCTCATTAAAATATACAGTATTACTAAATTTTTATGGAAGATGTGTTGTGTGGAAATAGAACACATAGGGAATGGAAGTAGAGGGAGTAATAGTGGAAGAAAAAGGTTGAATCAGGGATGGGGTAGAAAGATTAGTGAGAGAAGGGGGTGGCAAGAGTTGGAATCAAAATAAATATACATGAATAAGTCAAATGGAAGATCAAATAAAATATTGTTTTAAAGTATTTGAGTGAAGGTCACCTGTAAAGATGCTGCCAGAAGCCACAATTTATTAATTGTAAATTACAGTGCCAAGGATGAGATACTTCCCAATGAGTTGTTGGTTGTGGGGGTGGGGCAAAACAATATGTTAGTGGTTATGTTTTTGGTCACCCATCAAAACTAGATGGTAAGTTCCTATTGTTGAAGACACCACACATATCAGTTATAGGATGTGAGAAACTAAGCTGGAACTGAGCTGGAAGCTTCCTCCCTGTCACTTAACTTTCTTCATACCAGAAGGTGATATCCACACTCTGGGGAAAAAAAGCCATCATTGTTCCCAACCTGCTTTGAATCCCATGTATTCCACAACTGACCTGAAAGGCAAGCTATACCCATTGATACCATCATGACATGAGTGTTATGGTAGTAAGCAACTGCTTTCTGAATGGATTTAAGGCTCACTCTATAGGAGTTATTTCTTGACTGCTACTATAAGTATGACCAAAAGCCCAAGGCTAGACACATAAGTACTATGAGGGAACCTACTACTAACTGGACACCATGTCAAGCTGTCTTGTAAATATCTGTGTTTCTTTGCTACATGAGTATTGATTGAAGCCTCAATTAGATAAGCATCCTACTACAATGGGCAATGGTTAATACAGAGACAAATAGGTGGAAAAATTACAGAGAACAAATGACTGCTCCTGCTAAATAATGCTTTTGAACTATAGGATAAACTCCAATAAAGCCATCTGAAGTGACCTGGTTGCTTACTTTTGAAGTTCTGTAACAGGTTGAGTGAACTGAGCTGGACTCATGAAAAGCAGGTGGCCATTTAGTGCTGCTAGCCACATGCACACCCTGGAGCAGCTAAAGGTCATGAAAACAGACCATATATTGGGCCATAAAGTCTGCCTTCATATATTCAGGAAAATTGACATATTTTTCTGCATTATAGCAGATCACAGTGCTATAAAGCTAGAAAATAACAAGAGATATGCCAGGAACTCCATCAGCTCCTAGAGACTGAACACACTTTTAAACAATAAATGGATAGTAGAAGAAATCAAAAAGAAATAGTAAAATTTCAAGAATTGAATGACAATGAGAACACAACTTACCAAAACGTATGGGACAAAATGAAGGCAGTCCTTAGAGGAAAATTCATAGCACTAAAGGAAGAAATACAAACGGCAAACACACACTTAAGAAAATGTTCAAGATCCCTAACCATCAGGGAAATGCAAATTAAAACAGCTATGAGATTCCACCTCACTCCAGTAAGAACAGCACACAATAACAATAAAATGACAACAAATGTTGGCAAGGATGTAGAGAAATAGGAACCCTCATTCACTGTTGGTGGGATTGTAAGCTGGTACAACCATTATGTCAATCAATATGGAGCCTCCTGAAAAGGATGAATAAAGAGCTACCAACAGACCCAGTATTCCCTTACTGGGAATTTGCCCTAAATGTCTAATGCTTCACTGCAGAGATATTTGCTCAACCATATTTATAGCTGCTCAAGTCATAACAGCTAAGAAGTGGAATCTATCCAGTTGCCCATCATTGGATAAATGGATAACCAAGCTGTGATACATCTACATGTTGGAATTTTACTCATCAGTAAAAAAAAAAAAAAAAAAAAAAAAAGACACAATGAGATTGTAAAAAAAAGAAAAAGGTTTAACTTGGAACAGATCATACTCAGTGAACTCACACAATCACAGAAAAATGATCTTCACATGGTCTCACTCATCTGTGGTTCCTAACCTGTATCAGCCCAAGCTGCTGACATACCTGATAGGCAACTCTAAGCCTGTACAATAGGGAGTGTAGGGCTTAGAGAGCATGAAAGGGTAGGGGGTACACAAAACTGAACCCAAAATGAACTGGTACCTTTATCCTTGAAGATAGACTAAAAGGTTGAACCCTTAACAGGAGCATGGGGGGAGCAACTGAAAAGAAGGGCCCTAGAGAGGGTGCAACGAAGCCTAAACTTAAATTTTTCTTGTTTCTTTTTTCTCCTTTTTATTTATTTTTTTATTTATTAGAGACAGAGAGAGAGAGAGAGAGAGAGAGAGAGAATGAGAATGGGCTTGGCAGGGCCTCTAGCCACTGCAAACAACTCCAGACACATGCACCACCATGTGCTTCTGGCTTACGTGGGACCTGGAGAATCAAACCGGGGTCCTTAGGCGTCACAGGCATGTGCCTTAACCACCAATTCCCCTCTCCAGCCCTCTTCTTTTTTAAAATCTTCTTTCCTTTTCCCTTGATTCTGGCCTGTAACTCCCAGTACCAGGATATGGTTAACACACACACTGACCTGTTGATTGGAGAGACCTACAAGGTTCCCCAAAACAAGACAAACTTCTATCAAAGCACTTGATTACTTGCATGAGGTTAATGATATCTTATAATTATGTTATAATTTATCTACTGATAAAGACTCCATATGCTGTTGGTACAGAACACAGAAAGACCTGACTGGAATCCAGAAGAGAACCAGACCCCAGGCAGTTACCCTATCTAGTGCTAGAAGGTGTTATATGAGCTACTGGGGGAAAGTAGCCAACATCTGTCTGAGTAACCAGGGGCCTAAGCTACTCAGAAACAAAGAATCTGATGTGATTTTCACTCAAGGGTAATAGTGGCACATAGACTTAATGGGTAACCAATTGCTTTCTGGTTGGCTAAGAGATCCACTCAGTGGAAAGTAACCCATATCTGAAACTGGAAAACAAGTCAGAATCATATTCAAACAATGATTTTGCTCTCCAATATCAAACTCCCACTAATCTTGAGCTAAAAGAGGGACTACACCCATTAAATTAATAATGCTTAGCCCATTTAATCTGTGCTGACTGCACTCTCCTTTGGAGAATCTGCTTCTTTTTTTTTTTTTTTTTTTTTCAGAAAAGAGTGGGACCTGAGGAGATAAACCTCAGCCTGACCCCAGGTGAACCACAGAGGAATTGGGGAGATAAGCAAGAGTGCTGCTTTCTTGGTGAACCTGATAATCATTACCAGGGTAAAGGAGACAGACACTGTGGACTCTCAACACTACCAAAGCAGAGATCCAGAGGCTCCTAAGAGCCTATCCCCGAAACAGACTTAAAACTCACCCAACATGGCTCAGGGATTTTTGCAAAAGAGGGGTAGAAAGATTGTTACAGCCACAAGTTGGAACATTATGCCCAGAAACATAGCCTCTCTCCAGTAATTGACTGCTGCTCCCCAAATGCACAACCCACAATCCCTATGGGTATAACCTGTGACCCCAATGAGGAGGGCCCCTTCAGAAAAGGGGCAGGGATGAGGGCAAAGATGGTACCAACATGTGTTGTTTCATACTAAGAATGTCTATAACTAATAAATAAATAAATTTAATAAATAAAAAAGGAAGCATATTTCTTCCTTGAAGAATTCACTATTCAGTTATATGTATAATTAATACTTAATATATGATACTTAATGGGGAAAGACTCAAGGAGTGCCCATTGAGATTGGGAACAAGACAGGGGTGCCCACTCTCACCACTACTCTTCAACATAGTTCTAGAAGACCTAGCCCAAGCAAAAAGACCAGAGAAAAAATAAAAGGGATTCAAATTGAAAAGGAAGAAGTGAAGTTACTGCATTTGCAGATGACATGATGCTATACATAAATTATCCAAAATTCTCCATTTCAAAACTTCTAAAGGTGATGAATTCTTTCAGTATACAAATCCAACACACAAAAATCAGTAGCTTTCTATATGCAAAGGACAAATACACAGAGAAAGAAATCAGTGAGGCTGTCCCATCTTCTGTAGAAAAAAAAAATTAAATACCTTGGGGTAGAGAAATGAATAGGGAGTTCTTGGAGTTAAAAATACAAGTGGATAACACACACTTGAGAAAATGTTCAACATCCTAACCATTAGGGAAATGCAATTTAAAACAACTGTGATATTGCACCTTACTCCAGTAAGGACGGTAATCATTAAAAAATAAAATAAATAAATAAAAAAACAAATGTTGGTGAGAATTTGGGGAAAGAAGAACCCTCATTGACTGTTGGTAGAAATGTAAACTTGTACAAGTACTATGGAAATCAATATGGAATTCCTAAAAATGATGAATATAGAATTACCAACAGACCCAGGTCTTCACTTACTGGACATTTATCCTAAATTTTCCATGCTTCACTACAGAGATATTTGCTCAATGATGTTCATAGCTGCTCAATTCGTTATACCTAAGAACTAAAATCAATCCAGGTGCCCATCATTGGACGAATGGATAACAAAGTTGTGGTACATTTACACAATGGAATTCTACTCAGCAGTTAGAAAAATTCATTATAGCTAAGAATTACACAGCATTATAGCTTAATACATTATAGCTATGAACTGGAATCAACCTAGGTGACCATCATTGGATGAATGGATAATGAAGTTGTGGTACACAATGGATTTCTACCCAGCAGTAAGAAAAAAAAATACAATGAAATATGTAGAGAAATGGACAGACTTGGAATAGATCACACTCAGCAAACTCACACAATCACAGAAAGATAAAAAAAAAAAAAAAAAAAAAAAAAAAAAACCTGCATGGTCTCATTTATCTCCTAACCTGGAGCAGCTCGAGTTGCTGACATACCTCATGGGCAATTCAATGTCCAGACAATCGTGATAGAAGGGTTTGGGGGGAGGGGAAGGGGAAGGTGGGGAAAAACAAACACAAAACTAAATCTGAAATGAACAGGTACCGTAGAAACCATAATCCTTGAAGACAGACTAAAAGATAGTCTAAAAGGTAAAAGAAGATAGACTAAAAACCCTCAACAGGAGTAAGGAGGGAGTATCTGAAAAGAAGGGCCCTGAAGAGAGTGGGATGAAGCCTTAGCTTAATTTTCTTTTTTTAATTTTGTTTCTAGCCTCTAACTCCCACTACTAGAAATTGGTTGCTACCCACAATGAGCTGTTGACTGGAGAGACCTATGTTGTCCCCAAAACAAGACATGTTCCTGTCAAAGCCCTTAATTACCCACCTAAGACAAAAGAAAGCCCCTATCGTTGAAGACACCTTGTGCTTCTGACAAAGAGCATGGAGACACCTGGCTGGAATCTGGAAGAGAGTCAGTCCTCAGACAGTAAAGCCATCTAGTACTGGAAAGTGCTACATGAGCTACTGGGGGAAAGTGGTCAACAATGGTCTGAGCAACAAGAGGTCTAAGCTACTCAGAAGCAAACACCCTGACAGGATTTACACACCAGTGCAATAGTGGCACACAACCTGGGTGTGTAGCAAGTTGCTTTGTGATTGGCTACGAGATCCTCTCGTGTAAAGGCACCCATATATGGAATTGAGAACCAGGTCAGAATCCTATAGAGACAAAGATTATGCTCCTAAGTGTCAAGCTCTCACTAGTCTTTGGCTAAAAGAGGGGTTACTCTCTATCTGTCTTCCTCTCCCTCTCTCTCTCTCTCTCTCTCTCTGTCTCTCTCCAAAAAACATGAAAAAGAAAAGAAAAGTGCTGGAGAGATGGCTTAGCGGTTAAGGCACCTGCCTCCTAAACCTAAGAACACTGGTTCCAATCTCCAGGTCCCACATTTAGCCAGATGCAAAGTGATGCAAGGGTGCAATGCCACACTTGACCACAAGGGGGCGCAGGCATCTAGATTTCATTCACAGCAGCTGAGAGACTGCTGGAGTGACCATCTCTATCTATCTTCCTCTCCCTCTCTCTGTCTCTTTCTGTGTCTCTCTCCAAAAAAAAAAAAAAAAAATTGAAAGAAAGAGGGGTTACATACATGAAATTCTCCCTAAATTAATAATGTTTAACTCATTCAAACTATCCTGACTTCACTCTCCCTTGGAGAATGTATTCTTCTTTTTCAGAAGGTTGCAAGACCGGAGGAGGAGATAAACTATCCCGTGCACTTTAGTCAAGCCACAGCTGAAACCACAAAAGAATTGGGGAGACATTCTGTTTCCATGGTGAACCTGATATCAGTCCCTGGTGCAGGAGACAGACGCTGATGATACTCAACACTTACCAAAGCAGAAATCCAGAGGCTCCTAAGAGCTCATCACTGAAGAAGAGTTAAAAGTTACTCACCATGGCTCTGGGCATTATGTGAAAGGGGATGGAAAGATTGTAAGAGCCACTGGCTAACATATCATGCCCTAAGCCCCCCCCCCCAAAAAAAAAAAAAAAAAAAAAAACTTACTACTGCTCTCACAAAGCATAACCTACAACCCCATGGGAAATACCTGCAACCTCACTGAGGCAGGGCCCCAGTGGAATATGGGCAGGGATGAGAGAAAAGTAGGTACCAACATGTGGTTTATCCATACAAAATATGTTGATAATAGTAATAAAGAAGAAAACAAATGGCTAATATTCACCTAAGAAATGTTCAACATCTTTCACCATCAGGGAAATACTTGGTTCCCAAAGCCAGATGTGAGTTTTCCTTCACTGCAGGGGTTGCATGTTCAATCGTTGAGCAGTTGATTACCTGCATCAACTATATGCCATTATTGAACAAGACTGTGCTTCTTGCTTGACTGGTTAATTTTGTAACAGGCATGATCTCCTGGTTATTCATTCTGTTGGCAACCATTACTCTCCAGCAGCTGTCACAGCACTTTCGAGCAATATGTGGGCTAGCTGGATGGGGAGGGAGAAAAACTGAATAGCCTCTCAATTCCAGCATGATCACTTGATATCCTTTTGCCTCAGGCTGTAGTGTCTTCAGTAATAGGGTCTTAAATTTTACCTGTTCCAGGTAGCCATGTGTTTTGGCAATGCCCTGTGTTATTTTGGGGACTTCATTTGTCTCCCTGACAAACAACTCACTATGGGGGACCCTGGCATTAACTGGTCAAAGCCCAAGATTTTACAGTTAAAATTTCTCCATCTTCTCTGGGACACCTCTGTTTAGGGCCCCCTTCACCAAATGACTCATAGAATTGTATCAAGGAGGAAAGAATTTATTCATGTTGCCATTAGTTTTGTGAATTCACCCATTCTCATTTACCTTACCTCGAGTCCTTGCCACATCTTTCTTTTGCCATTTCTTTGTTTTTCTTGTCTTACTTTCTTTTTACTGACCTTCAGCTTGTTATTGAGTATTCCTTTCTCACTTCTTGTCCTATTTTCCCTTTTTCTTAGCTTTATTCTAGTACCAAGTCCGTACTGTAGATACTTACTATGACTGATAAACAACTGAAGCTGATCCAGGTTAGGTACTGCATATGAGACAAAACATGCATTGTTTGTCTTTCTGAGGCTGTGTGACCTGACTTAGCAAATCCATACATCTAAATCCATCTATTAATCCAAATCCATATATTTTCCTGAAATTTAATTATTTCATTTTCCCTACCACTGAGTAGAAACAATTCTATTGTGTATATGTACCACATCTTCATTAACCATTCATTTGATGATGGGCATCTGGGCTGCTTCCAGTTCCTGGATATGGTGAATAAAGAAGTGATAAAAAATGTGGATCATGTGTCTCTATAGTGTATTGTGGGGCTTTTAGGTATATGCACAAAAACGGTATAGCTAGATCTAAAGGTGGTTCTATTTTTAGCATTTTGAAGAGTCCCCATAGTGATTAAACAATATTACATTACCCTTTCTTCTTGGGGAGAAATTAGTGTGTTTAGGTACTACATAGGATAGGTATATTATGTATGATATTATGTAGGATGAGTATATTGTGTTTGACAGAATAATGGCTTTGCTGTTGTCTTTATTTGGAACTTAAATATGGTTTAAGTAAATGCTGATAGTATCATGTTGCTAACAGTTGGGCTTTCTATGGTTAATTTATACCAACATGACTGAAATAAAGGATGACCCAATAGTGGACACATGTTATTTCTGGATGTGTCCATGTGGGCCTGTTGTAGAAGATACTAGCATTTTGGACTGGAAAGATGGCTTAGTGGTTAAGCCTAAGAACCCGGTTCTAATCTCCAGGTCCCACATTTAGCCAGATGCAAAGTGACACAAGGGCGCAATGCCGCACTTGCCCACAAGGGGCACACACATCTAGATTTCGTTCACAGCAGCTGAGAGACTGCTGGCGCGCCCATCTCTATCTGTCTCCCTCTCCCTCTCTGTCTGTCTCTCTCTGTGTCTCTCTCCAAAAATAAATAAAATAATAATAAAAAAGAAGATACTAGCATTTAATAGTAAGGAAACATTTGCTCTCTGCCTAAGGTGAGGCATTCATCCTTAATTGCCATTAAACTTTGGTAGTCAAGGTTCTCAGGCCTTTTAGGGTTCTTCTCCAATATTGATTCCCCTGAGTCTCAAGATTACAGGTGCAATAGAGTTTCTTAGACTCCTCCAAGCTGTAACATAAGGAATGTCTCACCCTTCATAATTGTGTGACTCTTTCACTATGAAAACACACACACACACACACACACACAGAGAGAGAGAGAGAGAGAGAGAGAGAATATGGACTCTTTTAGCCAAAGATTTCTGATTGATACACATGTGAATAAAGTTATGATTAACTGACAATTAATAGGGAAACTCTAGACACTGCTGAGCTCTCAAGTCCCTTAGGAATAGGCAATTAATTGCATTTCATTTTCCAGCATAGCATAAGTATCCAAAGATTAAGAAAATGTACACATAAATTTTTCACACATTACCATGTAAGCACTTTATGCCAGAGCCAAAGGAAAGACTTCATGAAGGGTATTAAGAGAAAATTTCATGTGATGACTTATATTAGTGATGTCCAAGATCTTTTCAGGATTATGTTCTATCACTCAATAATGCCTGGTCAGATGTTCTATCACTTAGTCATGCCTGGGCACAAATAGGTAGTTGCCTATCTTTTTTATGTAAATATTTTAATGTTATAATGTGTTTTGATAAGATGTTCTCATAAGCATCTTTGAAATGTCATAATAATATTACTTAAAACTGTTTTATGTAACATTTTTTTTTTTTGCTCTAGTAAAGGCAAAACTTAGACTGAGTGAAGCATAGATAAATGTTTAATATGAATATTAGAATTTTTGCCAGGATTCAGGCTGTCATATACATGTCTTTACAAATATTTAGTTATATAATTTCCCTAAGATGATTTTTGTGATACTTTAAAAACACTGGAATATTTAACGATTGTTTTATATAAATATTCTATATTCACATTTAAAGTGAATGGAATTTCTTATATCCAGTGTGACAAGTGTCACTTGGAAAATAAGAGTCTTAAATTGCTGAGCCTCATATCACTAGTTCAGTTTGAAGAACTTTCTTCAACTTCAGTGAATAAGAGCAAACTAAACTGAAAATCACTAGTACATCTGTCACCAATTCCAATTCCAGTTATACATGTCTATGGTGGGTATGTTTGTAAATATCACTGATTGAAAGTGTAGCTGAATCTAAGTGATACTTGTTTTACATATTACACATACCCTTGGGTGATTGATATACAGGTAAGGTCTTAAGTATGCTGCTGTCTTTATCCAGAACAGATCTGATACACCTGGATGGAGAAGCACAACCTCACAGTGGTGACTGAATTCATCCTGATGGGCATCACAGACCGCCCTGAGCTGCAGGCCCCTTTATTTGGGCTGTTCCTGGTCATCTACTTGATCTCACTGGTGGGCAACATGGGCATGATTATACTCACTATGGTGGATCCCCAACTGCAAACACCCATGTACTTCTTCCTCAGACACCTGGCCATTACAGATCTTGGTTATTCTACAGCTGTGGGACCTAAAATGTTGGTAAATTTTGTTGTAGAACAAAATAAAATCTCCTATTATCTCTGTGCTACACAGCTAGCATTCTTTCTTGTGTTCATCATTTGTGAACTGTTTATTTTGTCTGCAATGTCCTATGACCGCTACGTGGCCATCTGTAACCCTCTCCTCTATACTGTCATTATGTCACAGAAAGTATGTCAAATATTGGTGGCAATTCCCTACATCTATAGTATCATAATTTCCCTACTAATTACCATAAAAATTTTTGCTCTATCCTTTTGTGGCTATAAGATCATTAGTCATTTCTGTGATAGTCTCCCTTTAATATCTTTGCTTTGCTCAAATACAAATGAAATTGAAATTATAATTTTGATTTCTGCAGGATTTAACTTGGTATCATCTCTTGTGATCCTCCTGTTTTCTTACTTATTCATCCTTATATCTATATTCAGGATGAATTCAGTTGAAGGCAGGCAGAAAGCTTTATCTACCTGTGGGTCTCACCTGACAGTAGTCACTGTCTTCTATGGGACTTTAATATTCATGTATGTGCAGCCTAAGTCCAGTCACTCTTTTGACACTGATAAGGTGGCTTCAATCTTTTATACCCTTGTCATCCCAATGTTAAATCCATTGATTTATAGCTTGAGGAACAAGGATGTGAAACATGCCCTTGACAGATTGTGGAAAATAGTGACCAATGTCTTTTCTGAATGATAGCTGATAACATGATCATTGTAAAGTAGAACATAGGCTGTAGGCTTTCTCTGTGTCCACAGTGGTACAACTGACATGTGCAAGTTCCTTTAACATGTGTTTATATGTTGTGTTAAGTTTGTGAGGCACTAGATTGCTCTAAATAAAGCAATTTAATCAAATCGACATAAATTTATATTTCCAGTGATACTGGTTGATGGCTTAAATTTTAGATTACACAAGAACCTCCATGTGTATATAAACCATATAAAGTATGCAATACAAGTGAATGTGCTTAGAGGTAGAGCAGCAGTAGAAAGAAGTCACAGGTGTTCCTGCAGGTGTTTCTCCAATGTATTAATTTCACAGTGTTTTTGCCACTTTTTTTTTATGTGTGTGTGTGTGTGTGTGTGTGTGTGTGCACATTTTCTTTTGCTTCAGCCTTTGCCCTTTTAATGGTATATTTGCAAATAGTACTTGGTGTGAGTTGTATACTTGGCATGTGAATATTTAAAGTGATGCTATCGCCAATTCTGGAATCCAAGTTTATATCAATGGATTGATTTTCAATATAAATCTGTTTTTTGAAGAACTGCTGTTATTCAGTAATTCATAGGTCTTTACCAACATTTAAAATTGTCTAAATCAGTCCATTTGGTTGACATTAGTGAGTTTATTAATTAATAAATTTTTCTTCTCAATATTGTTAGAAGCTCATGTCTTTTCACTTCTTTTCTCATTGGTAGCATCTAGTTAATTAGTGAGTATTTGTTTTCATGGGTTGATGTATTTTCTTGTTTCTCAAAAACAAACACATTAATCTTTTTAATGGTGTTCACTTGTCACTTTGTGTTTTAAGGTCAAAGAGTGACTGTGAGATGAAATAATTGTATTGTTTTCCTTTCATTTGGCTGATGTTTCTCCATCTTATGAGAATTGACTATGCAAGATATTTGTATTGATTTTAATTCGTTTTTGTCAGATAATCATTCTACTTATATCAAGACAAAGGAAATAATTTCAAATATGAAACCATGCAATAATTCTAATATAAGCATATTCTGCTGCAGTAGAAAGGATATAGTTATCTTACCTTCCAGACATATTTGCAATATGTTTCTCCTGATATATCTTCATACTCACTCTACTTACTTTACCCTGTGTACCGTGCCTATTATTCTAGGGAAGTGACTAGAATCTGCAATATTGTCTCATTTCTTTATAACAAAATATATTTCTCTGTATGCCTACAAAAGCTTAATAAATACATTTATTTGAATAGCATTAAAATGTATATTCTGTATTGTCATAGGTTAAAAATAATATATTTTAGATAGCTAAAATTAAAGTCTATGCTATGTATCATTAATATTTGGTAATAATAATGAATCATATTAACTGAGTTTGGAACAATAGGCTTTATTTATGTGTCAATTTAGTCATCACAACATCTTAGGTATGTTGGATTAAAAGTTTCATTTTCTGATGTTAGAATCGAGACTTGAGAAGTTGAGTAAATCCTCAGAATTCATCAGTGTATCTACATATCAGAACTATTTTTCAAAGGCACGTGACCTATCTCCATATTAGATGTCCCTAACTGCACCTATATTGTCTTGCATTGCCATTTTCTGCTTTACTGCTATCTCACAGAGTTTATTTATTTCAAGAGTCTCTTAGATGGTTTTAGCTATACGACTATGCAGATGGCTTAAAGGAACTATTTATATATGTGAGTATAGATAATGACTCACTGTGACATAAATTCCATGATATTCTTCATTTTCAGTTTAACCTGAATAATACAATTTGAAGAATCCTTTTAGAAATCCAGCTTAGATGCAATTTTTAATATTAACCACACTCTCATTAACCATTGAATTATAGACTCTAGGGATTCTCTTACATAGTAGAAAGAAAAAAGGGATGCTGCAGATTTTATATGGATACATAAAATCATGTGTATGTATGACATGAATGCAGAAATTAATCTACATGGGGGAACAAATGGGACTGATGAGATGAGAGGTGAGAAAAGAAAGGCTACAGGGATATAGGAGAAATGCTCTGAAAAATAATATATAATTGTATGAAAATTTAAAAATAAAAAATGGCTACCAAAAATTACTGAACACTCATTTTAGAAGTAGTATAATATGAATATATTTCCCAAACACATATATCAGACTACATAGACATCTGTTATCATATATATATATATATATATATATATATATATATATATATATATATATTTTTTTTTTCCCCTGTGGGTTATATACACTGTCAGTATACACATATACTGACAGTGTATATAACCCACAGGAAAATGGTTTATCAGTATGAGGAAATGATGATATGCAAAATTATGTAGAAAAGTCAAAATATTATTATGTATTAGGTATTACATATTTCTTAAGGGTTTTATAACTGTCTTTGCCTGGAATAGTGGATTTTATAAGCTATTACTGAAAACACAAGGAAAACAACATATATTTTCAGATATTAACTCATTTGTAACATAGAATATATGTGGGAGAAGGGGTGCTTTAACTAGTCTCACACTGACTAGACACAGGTCACAAATAGAAATCAAAGCTTATGTTTAGTTGAGGATACACAATCAGGGCTGAGAAGACTGGCATATATGGAGTTGTTCTTGGAGTGAATGCAGTGAAAATGTTAAGAAATCAGAATGGAGTTTGTGGCTTTGGATGGTCCCTAACTGTACATACTATAGTCAATGTCCAGTCTGCAAGTACATGTAATAGCTATTAGTGAAGGAGAAAATTTCCAGGAACCTGTGTGCTAGAACAAAAACAAACCAGTTCACATGGGTTTCGTACAGAGTGCATATTCTAGAATGTCTAATGATCAATGGATCTAAAAACTAGCACAACCAAAGGAGATAAAGTAAAATGTCCCCATGTAGAAGGATATAAAGCACAATACCATAGTCCAGCAGCTCAACATTGATACTCAAAATGATAAGCTGACTTTCACATAATCTTTCTGCCAAAGTACAGCTCACTGTGTTTAAAGTATATATATATATATATATATATATATATATTTTGTTGTTGTTGTTGTTGTTGTTTTGTTTTGTTTTGTTTTGTTTTTCGAGATAGGGTCTCCCTCTAGCCCAGGCTGACCTGGAATTCACTCTGTATTCTCAAGGTGGCCTTGAACTCATGGCGATCCTCCTACTTCTGTCTCCCGAGTACTGGGATTAAAGGTGTGTACCACCACGCCTGGCACTAAAATAATATTTTTACTATGAAAAAATACCTGTCTTTCCAATTTTTACAGTTTTTATTGTGAGGTACTTCAGGTCTCAGATAATGTCTATAGACTTTCAAACAAAAAGAACAAGAAATCAGATTTTATGACAATAAGGATCAATGCCTAAAAACAAACAAAAAAACATATTCTCTTCTTTTAAAAAATATTGTATTTATTTAAGGGGGGGAGAGATAGTGGGAAAGAGGAAGAGAGAGAGAGAGAGAGAGAGAGAGAATGGGCATGCCAGGGCCTCTAGCCACTGCAAATGAACTCCAGACACATGTGCTACCTCATTCATCTGGCTTACCTGGGTCCTTAGGCTTCACAGGCAAGCACCTTAACCACTAAGCTATCTCTCCAGCCTGAAAAACATATTCTTTGTATAAACTTTGTCCAATTCAGTGGCCCGCAGCCATGTACTTAATATGAGTCAGACTCTTGTCACCTGAATAGCTAAAAAATATCATCTTAGTACCCAGAAGACTGTTTGCATACTGAGACAACATATGTTAATTTCTTTCTAGCATAGTTTGTAAGAAAAATATGATATAAAATTCAGTCACCTTCACAACATAATATCCTAGTATACAAGATAGGATTCAACATTTCTAGCTACACTGAAGAATTAGAGCTTGGTAAATGTGGAGGCTACTTCTCTGTCCACTTGTTCAGTCTCTTAGAACCTAGACATTTGGTTGAGGCATTAATGCTTGCAGAAAATTCTCTTTGAGATTGAACAGAACACTTTCTATACTAATTTGTGTTAATAAATAAAATATTATTAAAATAAACTGTTATTTACAAATAAAAGTTAAAAAATGTCAATTTGTGCCATTTAGATCCATAATCTTTATATGTAGATTTCACTTGAAAATTATAATCATGGAAATCATGGTAGATTTTATTATTTAAAAGTTGGGCTAGGCATGGTGGCACATGCCTTTAATCTCAGCACTCAGGAGGCAGAGGTAGGAGATCGCCATGAGTTCGAGGCCACCCTGAGACTACATAGTTAATTCCAGCAGGTCAGCCTGGGCCAGAGTGAGACCCTACCTCGAAAAACCAAAAAAAAAAAAAAAAAAAAAAGAAGAGTTGGTACTGGACATTACCTAAAATAAGTCAGACCTTTTCTCAGGAAATGCTCTACAGTTGGGTAGGCTCTATAGTCACACACTATGCTTCATGCTTCAGTAGTGTTTATGAGGATTACTGTGAAAGCAGATGATGCCACTCACAGAGACAGTGTACTCTCTCCATGTGCTGTAGGTATGAGCAATATGATGCTAGTAAAGACACAGACCTGGTGTCTTATAACAATGGGGATAGTAATATATCTCATAATTGAAAATCAAAGCACAAATTGTGAGCCACACACTTTATGTGAATAATAATCTAAGAGAAGAAAAATGTAGTAACTTCAGTACTGTCTATAACTCTGTTGGCTTTGGAAATGTTCCCATTTTACTGCAATAAAGCAAAGACAAAAAAAAATTCCTATTGCACTAGTTCAGTCATTGGGCCTGTCTGGCCAAACTTGAAATTCAGTGTCCACTGTTTTCACTGCTGATGACTTCTGTCTCCCATACGGCTGCATGCAGTGCAGTTTTTTTTTCCAGCTTTCAGTTGGCTGGTCTACAGGGAGAAGGTTTTCTGCTCAGCACCAGCTTGCTTTCTCAGTGACCTTGCCTCTCAGGCAAGAGTTGTCTTCAGCAATAGGGTCTTACTATCTGTTTCTCAAGGAAAACCAAGAAGGGATGGAGGAGTGCCTACCACTGAAACACCTCTGTCACACCCTCCAAGGCTCAGGGACCATTGCTGAAGAGGAGGGGGATAGAATGGAAGAGCCAAAGGAAGAGTATGACTTCTTACAATGCAACTGCCCAGACAGAAATTGGCATCGATATCCATGACCTTGCAGTGCCTAGCAATACCTTCGCAAGACCCTCAAAATAGAAGAAAAAGATGATGACATCAAATTAAAAGAGAGACTAATGGAGAGAGGGAGGGGATATGATGGAGAATTGAGTTCTAAAGGGGAATGTGGGGAGGGGAGGGAAATATCATTTTTGTATGTAAGTATAGAAGTTGTCAATAAAAAATAATAATTAAACAAAAAATATTTCCTTTGTAACTTTAACAATTTATTTTGTATAAGTAAATGAAATATCTTTAAGTTATTTTGGTCTCCATGGGATATACTCATTTCCTTTTTCTTTTTTTCCTTTCCTTGAGTTGCCTCTACATTTCCCAATGGGTTTCCATAGTTTCTTGGCCAATTAGCAGGGAATTCAAGGCAAATCTTTAGGTCTCTTAGGTGACTTAGACATAATAATCTGAATGAAATGTGTATTTCTTCCTCAGGGAACACCCTGATGAGCAAGGACAACCATAAATTCTTCTTACCACAAAAAATGTCAGAGACATTTGGAAAATGAAAATTTAGTTCTTTCTAAAAGGTAAGTAGCCTTTAATCCCAGCACTTAGGAGGCAGAGGTAGGAGAATGGGCATGAGTTTGAGGCCACCCTGAGACTACATAGTGAACTCCAGGTAAGCATGGTCTAGAGTGAAATCCTTCCTTGAAAAACCAAAAAAAAAAAAAAAAAAAAAAAAAAAAAAAAAAAAAAGGTAAGCAAGCACCAATTGTATTTCCTGTTGATTAAGTCAGGGTAGAGGTGATTTTACACTATGAAGGGCTTCTGACTGCAGACACTAAAGTTGTCTGTAGATTCCTACAAACTTACCACAAAATCTCTATATATTTACTAAGGTTTCCTGTAGTTAGCATTGTAGAGCACTAAATCCTAGGAATTGAACTAAATCCTAGGAATATGCAAGAGGCATTATATTTCTGAGTTAAATAAGGAAAACACAGAAACATCTCGAAATTTTATCATCAATCTCACACATTAGAATATATGAATGATAATATTTCCAGGAACAAGCTATGTTGACACATTATATTTGATCTTCTTATAAATAAAAAATTAAGCTTTGGAACATGTCTCACAAATGTTAGGTAATAAAAGTATTATTTTGTTTTTAATATATCTAATCAATAATTGAAAAATAAAGTTTTAATATAAGAAGATCCAATGAAATATTTTAGTAACATCATATAATTATATTTAGTCATATCACATGCATGGATATTACACTAGCTAGCACTAGCATTTCATTTCTTGATGTTAAACCTACAGTGAATTTTACCTGAACAAGCAAAGAACTCAGTACTTCAGTTGAAATCCATGCTGACAGAGATGCTGGTTTCCACTGACTAACAGTGCATATTTATAAAAAAATGGATGAGGCTAAAGCAGTTTCTCTCCAGTCAGAGCAGTTTGCACTTTGTTTTTCAAATTCTTGAGTAATTTATTAAATGAAGAGGAAATTGATGTGTTTGAAACCTTAGTGCTATATTTATAAACACTCCATTGTATGATTACACCAGTAAGTTGATAGTAATACATGATGTAAACATGCTCAAATAAGTACAGCTTTGAAGACTCTTATCATCTTTATACATTGTGTGATAGGGTGAATATATAACTTAAATAACAAATTTCTCTAAATATTCATATTTAGAAAAATTAATTCAGATGTTATGTTGAAATGTTCATGCTAAGTGGATATTATATAAAATGGAAACAAACAAATATGTATGCAAATAGAGACATAAGTAATATTAAATTATCAGGAAATTGTACACATCATAAAATTTATACATATAAAACATATATGTAAAATTTCAGACACATTTCAATATTCTGTATTGTGTCAAACTTCCCTATTTCAGAATAGACACTATTATTCTGTCATAAATGGCCTTAGCTCAATTCAACTTTATTAAATATAAACAATGATGTGGACCCATCCATTAATGGACACATATAATACCTTATGTAAGATGCAGTGGAAAGAAACTAGATGGGAAACTAGGGATAACTGGCCATAGTTAAAATATATATTCTTTGGTAAACATATGCATCTGTAAGTCAGTTTTAAGATGTGACCCAGGGCTTGGAAGGATATACATATAAGCCAATCTAAAGTGTAAGATTATTTAATTTCATGTTCTCTCTCTCTCTCTCTCTCTATATATATATATATATCCCTTCCTCAAATTCTCTCTCTGTATCTTTATCCTCCTCTTTGTTCTCTTTTCCTCTCTCTCTGTCTCTGCAATAATACAAAAAAATCCAGTAGAATACCCAGATAAAAATAAAGATGTATTTAAACAAATGTTGAGGTATTCATGTAGATGAAATAAATTCTAATTTTTTTAATTTTTTATTTATTTTTGAAGAGAGACACAGAGAGAGACAGACAGAGAGAGAGGGAGGACAGATAGAGATGGGCGCGCCAGCAGTCTCTCAGCTGCTGTGGACGAAATCCAGATGCGTGTACCCCCTTGTGGGCAAGTGCGGCATTGGGCCCTTGCGTCACTGCATCTGGCTAAACGTGGGACCTGGAGATTGGAACCAGCGTTCTTAGGCTTAGGAGGCAGGCACGTTAACCACTAAGCCATCTCTCCAGCCCTAAATTCTAAGTTTTTATTGTTGATATTTCCACATTTTATAGATGGTATGATTTAAATATTGATGACATTATGTAAACTTAATCTATGATTTATAAATGCATTCTTTCTGGAAGAATTATTCTTCCACAAAGTTTAATAGCCTATACATTAATTTAGTTTCAAAATCAGATGAGACATTTGCTTTTCTTCAATAATCTATTTTAAACAAAGTAGTCATTCATTCTACAAGTATAAATTTATGTGAAACTACATGAAAATCTTATTTATCTCTGCTTCTTTCCTGAAAAGATAACTGGGTGAAATGGACAAACAGAACAGAACAGTGCTGCCTGAGTTCATTCTGCTGGGAATCACACAGCGGCCTGAGCTGCAGCTCCCACTTTTTGGGGTCTTTCTCATCATCTACATTGTCACTGTGGTGGGCAATCTGGGCATGATCATCTTGACCAAACTGGACTCCCGCCTATTCACACCAATGTATTTCTTTATCAGACATCTGGCTTTTATTGATCTGGGCAACTCCACTGTTATTTGTCCCAAGATGCTGGTTAATTTTGTTGTGGATCAAAACACCATTTCATTTTATGCATGTGCCACACAGCTGGCTTTCTTCCTTATGTTCATCATCAGCGAATTTTTTATCTTGTCAGCCATGGCCTATGATCGCTATGTGGCCATCTGTAAGCCTCTCATCTACAATGTGATCATGTCTCAGAGGCGATGTCATGTGCTGGTGGGCATTCCATACCTCTACAGTACCTTCCAGGCTGTGTTGTTCACAAGTAAGATTTTCACCTTGACCTTCTGTGGCTCTAAAGTCATCAGCCATTTCTACTGTGATGATGTCCCTTTGTTACCTATGCTGTGCTCCAATGCCCAGGAAATACAACTATTGATCATACTATTTTCAGCACTTAATTTGATTTCCTCCCTTCTGGTAGTCCTGGGAACCTACATTCTGATTCTGTTAGCCATATGCCAAATGCATTCTGCAGAAGGAAGGAAGAAAGCTTTCTCTACCTGTGCTTCCCACCTGACAGTGGTGGTGGTCTTCTATGGGTCCCTCCTTTTCATGTACCTTCAGCCCAAGTCTACTCATTCATTTGTGACTGATAAAATAGCTTCTGTGTTTTACACTTTAGTGATCCCCATGCTCAACCCCTTGATATACAGCTTAAGGAACAAAGAGGTAAAAAATGCCTTCTTCAGGGTATTTAAGAATCTATGCAAGTTTTATACTTAGTGCTCAGTATGGAATGCTTTCTTAATAAACTGCAATTAAGGAACATGCCACTTCTGTGCATAACTTAGACAACTTGATATTTCTCCCATACTTCTCGTCGATATCATTCTTGTTTTCATTTTCTTGTTCCCTTTCTTTGAGATAATGATAAATTTCTAGTATACAATTATATACTCTTAGCTCGAGTTCTCAGGAAACATGTTAATATCTCTAGAACTGCTACTACATTGACACTATATGCCTTCTGATGAGTAGCTTCCTATTTATTCCCGTACATTTCTGGTAGTCATCATTCTTTTCGGTCTCAATACATTAAGTATTTATTGTTCTTTTGGAGTCTGCATATATATGAGATGCAATATTTTTCATTATGCATCTTATTTGATTAGTATAACCTCTCTAGGCTTACCCATGTTGCTACAGGAATTGGGGTATACTTCTTTTAAAATATTTTTATATTCTATTTATTTACAAGGAGAGAGAGAGATGGAGAGAGAAACAGAGAAAGAGCAAGAGAGAATGGGTGTACCAGATACTTTTGCTACTGTAAACAAATTTCCGACACATGTGCCACTTTGTGCATCTGGCTTTAAAGGTGTATTGGGGAATTGAACCCTGCTCAGCAGGCTTTACCAACAAGCACCTTTAACCACTGAGCTATCCCCCAGCCCTGGGTTCATTTCATTGTTGTGAAATATATATATGCTAATAGACTTTAGTAATCCATTACTAAATATTTTATATTGAATCTTGACTACTGTAAAGCTGAAATTAACATAAAGTGAATCTATCTTATGAGATTTTTACTTGAGATTATGAGATTTTTTTCACAGGTATATTCAGAGTGGGAGATGCTAGATCATTTACTCTTGTGTCTAATCTAATATCTTAAGGGACTTTTACATTGTTGAAAACAAATGGTTGCCCCAATTTGCTTTCCCTAAAACAGGACATAGGTGTTCACATTCTACCCATTCTTGTTAGTATTTATCTTGAAGCAGAGATCCTTGTATCTGTAAAATTTTGGGTGAGTTGTTCAATTTAACTTGCTAAATGCTTTATTGATGTTTTGCTTTCTATATTCATCAGAAATATTGTCATGTATTTACATTTTCTGGCAATGTCTTTGTCTCATTTTGGTGGCAGGGTGATTATGACCCCATAATATGCATTTAGAGATAATCTATCCTTTCTACTTTTAAAATATTGGATTTAATCATTCTTTTCTTTTATTTTATTTTTTGTAGAGTTCAGCTGAATAGCTATTTCTGTCATTTTCTGTGTTGGGGGGATTTTAGTTATGATTTTGAATTTTTTCAAATTTAAACTGGTATATAATTTTATTTGTATCCATGTTTAATGTTACTCTATTTTTTATTGATCTGTTTAGGTTTTGTAGTAACTGTGTGTGGGCATTGTACATATTTGTGTATGATTGTACTTATGTGTCTGATGTACAGAGGACAACTTCAGATATCATTCTTTTCTTTTTTTTCTTTTTTTGGTTTTCCAAGGTAGGGTCTCACACCAGCTGAGGCTGACCTGGAATTCACCCTGTATTTTCAGGATGGCCTCAAACTCATAGCAATCCTCCTACCTCTGCCTCCAGAGTGCTGGGATTAAAGGCATGTGCCACCATGCCCCGCTCAGGTATCATTCTTTTCAGGTGTCAACCTCTTTTTTGATGCAAGTTACCTCATTGGTCTGGAGCTCACAAAGTAGACTAGGCTGGCTGGTCAGTGATCCCTTGATCTGCCTGATTCCACCTCCTCCTTGGTATGGATATTACAAACACAAACCACTGTGCCTGGCAATTATATGTGGATTCTGGGGATCCAATTCATGCCCTCATGCTGCAATACAAACACTTTATTAAATAAGCCATTTCTCTAACTCCAAGCTTTTAAAATTGTTTATGCTCAAATTTCTATAGATAACATGTTTCCTGGAATTTATTCATATCTTCTTTGCTATACAATCATTTGACTTAGTGTTGTCTATAACATTCCCTTACACTTGCTTTTACTTAAAACTGCCATTGTAATTTCTACACTGTCATTTCTGACTCATTTGAGCATTATCTCTTCTGTGTTTTATTTTTCACGTGTGTATGTGTGCGTGTGTGTGTGTGGTGTGCATGCATGTGCATATGCATATTTGAATTGTGGGTTGATTTGTGTGTAGCTGCTTATTGATGTGCATGTGTGTGTATATGTGAACATGTGGAGGCCAGAGGTCAACATGGAGTGTATTCCACAGTCACTCTTCACCTTATTCTTTGAGATGGAAAATTTCACTGAACCTGGAACTCACCAGTTAAGCTAGACTAATGGGTGAGCCCCAGGGATTTCTTCTGTGTACCTCCCCAGTGCCAGGAGTACAGGTATACATCACTACACCTGGTATTGTACTTGGTACCAGGGATTAGCACTCAGATTTTCTGATTGTGCAGCAAGCACTTTGCCCATTGAGTCATCTCTTCAGCCACGTATCTGTTGCTTTTGAACCCTAGTTAATGGTTTCCTGGTTGGTTTACCTTCTTTCAAACAAAATCAGATATTCAATTTTATTGATTTTAACTTTCTTTTTAAAATATTTGCTCATTCACTTATATTTATTAATTTATTTATGAGAAAGAGAGAGAATATGGATGGTGTGTGTGTGTGTGTGTGTGTGTGTGTGTGTGTGTGTGTGTGTGTCAGGGCTTTTTGTAGTTGCAAGCAAATTCCACATGTACCCACATTGTGCAAGTGGAATTACATGGTTAAGGGGAATTAAACCAAGGTGAGCAGGTTTGAAAGCAAGCACCTTTAATGACTAAGCTATGTCCTCAGTCCTGATTTTAATTTTTTTTTAATTTGTTCAATTGTGTTTCCTGTCACATTATATGATCTACACTAGTAAGTGGTCCCTAAGTACTTGAGAAAAGTTTATAATCTTCTTTAGTTGCAGGCAAGATTTTGCATAATTCTATTTAGATATTTGTCTTAAATTATATTAACAGTCAGCTCAGTGATTTCCACTTAAATTCAGACTACAAAAACCACTTTACAGAGACACACAACAATCAAACTAACAAAACTGACAAAGAATTCCAAAAGCAGTAAACAAGAATAGGTTAAGGAGGATATAAACATATTTCTTAGCAAAGATCAAGTCCAGAGTTAGCAGAGATAATATATTCAAAATGTAGATTAAAAAAACAACTGTCAACCACAACTATTTTAGCTAAAGATGCTTGTGAAGACATAAATTAAAGAGAAACAAAGAAAATACCTTCAATTGCTAGTTTATTCAATAAGTCACCATGGAGGTCACAGCTGAGTAGGGATTTCATGCACATATATACAGATATGCATGTATATATACTACAATAGTCACATTCAAAACCCTTGCCATACTAGTATAAATTAGTTTTAAGTTAGTATAATGCGTAAAAGCAAAATAATTGAGAAATTCTTTAAAAACTATTAAAATGCTTAAAAACATAAGATACAGTCAATTTTAACACTTCTGTGAATATTTAACAGCATTTTGTCATGAAAACACCTACAAGATTATCCATAATCATGCTATACATTATAGCCCTAAACCAGGAAACAAACCAATTGCCCTCAATAGGAAAGATATATATATATATATATATATATATATATATATATATATATATATATACAGAGAGAGAGAGAGAGAGAGAGAGAGAGAGAGAGAGTATCATGTATCTAGGAGATAAAATATGAAGGTTGTCACATGAAAGTTTCTGTGAACATAGTTAGACATATGCAAACCTATCTGGCAGATGATTCTAGTTTAGAAAATTTCAAGAAGTAAATAATATATTTTTTTTTTTTGAGAAGTGAACATAACCTGGTGGGGAAGGTGGAGACTGGAAAGACATTGAAGTAAGATTTCTGGATTTTGGTAATGTGATTTGCTGATATGGGATCTGCTTAATAAAACTAATCATTTTTTGAAACTGCATTGATCTGTGGAGTAACATAATGCATTTTGTGACACACAGAGAATTACGGGGGAAAACATGACCTCCTTAATTTATACTTCTATTCTTAGACTTATGCTCTAAAACACTAAACAATAAATATTATCTTAAAATTACAAACCTATCAAGTGAAATAACAAAAGTCAAGGATAGAATAATACAGACTATGTTTTCAGTTGATGTACCCAAAAAATACCTTCATTCAGAATTAAAAAAAAAACAGAAGCAATGATGATAAAAATATTTTAATAGGGCTGGAGAGATGGCTTAGCAGTTAAGGCACCTGCCTCCTAAGTCTAAGAAGGCTGGTTCCAATCTCCAGGTGCCACATTTAGCCAGATACAGTGACGCAAGGGCTCAATGCCGCACTTGACCACAAGGGGGCTCACGCATCTAGATTTCGTTTGCAGCAGCTGAGAGACTGCTGGCACCCCCATCTCTATCTGTCTTCCTCTCCCTCTCTTTCTGTCTCTCTCCAAAAAAAAATATTTTAACATTTATATTCTATTTTTAATTTGTGTGAGAGACAGAGAGAGAGGAAAAGACAGATAATGGGAGTGTCACGGCCTTTTCAGCCACTGTGAACGAATTCCAGAAGTGTGAGCCCCCTTGTGTGCATGTGCAACATTGCACACTTGCATCACTTTTGCATCTGGCTATACATGGGACCTGGAGATTCAAAGAAGCATTCTTAGGCTTCGCAGGCAGGTGGCGCCTTAACCGCTAATCAATCTCTCCAGCTTTCTGTGTGTCCTTATGACTCTCATTGTTGAAAAGATTTTTTTCTCCATTTTGCTTGTTTATGATTTATACAATAACTAGCAATTATCACAACTAGAGAGATTCTACTTAATAAATAAAATTCTTCCTCATTTGAAATTTATTTTTATTTTTTAAATTTATTTTATTATTACTATTAATAACATGTAGTATGGTTAAATCATGTGTTAGTACCCCCCTTTCACTCATCCCTGTCCCCATTCCTCTGGGGATGCTCCTCAATGGGGTTGCAGGTAATACTTGTGGGGTTATGGTTTATGCATTGTGGGAGGGCAGTCAGTTATTTTTTGGGGGGAGGGTGCCTCTTGGCATGGTATCTCTACCTGTGGCTCTTACAATCTTTCTGCCCCCTCTTCTGCAAAATTCCCTGAGCCATGGTGGGTGAGTTTTAAGTCTAATTCAGTGATGAGCTCTTAGGAGCCTCTGGATCTCTGCTTTGGTAGTGTTGAGTATCCTCAGGGTCTGTCTTCTTTACCCTGGTGCTGATTATGAGGTTCACCATGGAAGCAGTACTCTTGATAGTTTCCTCATTGCTCTGTGGTTTCAGGCTGAAGTGTGAGGGGTAGTTTATCTCCTTGGGTCTCACTACCTTCTGAAAAAGAACAGATTCTCCAATGCAGAGTGAAATCAGCAAAGCTTAAATGAGATACACATTATGAATTTAGGGAGGGAGAATTTGATGTATGTAGTCTCTTTTTTATCCAAAGACTAGTGAGAGCTTGGAACCAGAGAGCATAATCTTTGTCTGCATAGGGATCTTATCTGGTTTCCAATTCCAGACATGGGTTCGTTTACACTGAGCATATCTCTTAGCCAATCAGAAAGCTATTGGTTACCCATCAAGGCTGTATGCCACTATTGCACTGGCATGTACATCCTGTTAGGGTGTTCAATTCTGAGTTTCTTAGACCTCTGGTTGCTCAGACCATTGTTAGCCACTTTCCACAGTAGGTCATGTAGCATTTGTCAGCACTAGATGGGCTGTCTGGATACTGGCTCTCAATGGCAATATGTGGTGTCTTCAGCAATATGTTTTGCCTTAGGCAGGTAATCAAATGCTTTAACAGTAATCTGCATTGATTTGGGGACCTTGTAGGGTCTCTCTGATCAACAGCTCACTGTGAGTAGCAAGTGATTTCTGGTACTGGGAGTTACAGGCCAGAGATTTAAAAAAAATAAGTTTAGGTTTCACTCCACCCTCTCCAGTGCCCTTCTTTTCAGGTGCACCCACTTACTCCTTTTAAAGGTTGTATCTTTTAGTCTTTCTCCAAGTATAAAAGTTTCTATGGTAACAATTTATTATGCATTTAGTTTTGTTTTTGTTTTTCACCACCCTCCTCTTCCTTTTCCCCCAAACCCTTCCATCTCTATTGTCTGAGCCTTGAGGTGCTTATCAGGTATGTGAGCAACTGGAGCTGGCACAGGTTAGGAACCACAGACAAGTGAGACCATGTGGTTTTGTCTTTCTGTGATTGTGTGAGTTGGCTGAGTATGATCTGATTCAAGTCTGTCCATTTTTCTGCAAATTATATGGTACCATTTTTTTTCTTACTGCTGAGTAGAATTCCATTGTGTAAATATACCACAACTTTGTTATCCATTCATCCAAGGATGGGCACCTGGATTGATTCCAGTTTATACCTATAATGAATTGATGAGCTATAAATATGATTGAGCAAATATCTTAGCAATGATGCTTGGAACATTTAGGATAAATACCCAGTAAGGGAATAAATGGGTTTGTTGGTAGCTCTATGTTCCATAGTGGTTGTATAAGCAAAAAATCCCTCCAAAAGTAGATGGGGGTTCCTCTTTTCCCACATCTTCACCAACATTTGTTGTTATTAGGTTTTTTAATGATTACTATCCTTACTGGAGTAACGTGGAATGCCATGGTTGTTTTATTTGCATTTCCTAACGGTTAGAGATGTTGAACATTTTCTTAAGTGTGTGTTTGCCATTTGTAATTCTTCCTCTGAGAACTATCTATTCAGTTCTCTGCCCCATTTTTGGAATGGGTTGTTTGATTTTTTTATTGTTTAGTTTTTTGAGTTCTTTGTAGATTCTAGATATTAGACTTCAGTTAGTGGTATAACTGGCAAAGATTTTCTTCCATTCAGTGTGTTATCTATTTGCTCTGGTTATGGTATGTTTGTCTCTGAAAAAGATTTTTAGTTTCACAAGATTCCATTGGTTGAATGATTGTCAAATTTCCTGGCCTTCTATGGTTTTGGTCAGAAAGTCTTAACCTACTCCTATATTGTGGAGAGTTGCTTCTATGTTTTTCTTCCAGTAGGAGAAGAGTTTCAGGTCTTATGTTGAGGTCTTTATTTGGATTTGATTTTTGTATATGATAACATGAGTGTGTCTAGTTTCATTTTCCTATGTGTAGTCATTCAATTTGTTCAGCAGCAGTTGTTGAAGATGCCATCTTTTCTTGAATATACTTTATAGGCAACTTTGTCAAAGATGAAGTATCTATAGTTACTTGACCTAAGGTCCAAGTCTTAAGTTCTGTTCCATTGTTCTATATTTCTGTTTTTATGCCACTATCATGCTGTTTTTGTTACTATGGTTTTGTAACATAGCTTTAGATTGGGTATGGTGATACCTCCAGAGGTATTTCACTTGCTGAGGATTTGGTGGATATCTGAGGCCTGCTGCCATTCTATATGAATTTTGAGATGAATTTTTCTATTTGTGAAGAATGATGCTGGAATTTTAAATGGTATTGCATTAAACCTGTAAATTGTTTTTAGTAGAATTGCCATATTCACAATATTGTTTCTACCTATCCAGGTGCACAGAGGTCTTTCCATCTTAAGTCCTCCTTGATTTCTTTCTTGAGTTATATTTTTATGTTTTCATTATATAGGTCTTTCACATCTTTGATTACTGTTATTCCCAGGTATTTATTTTTTGTTGTTTTGCTAATGAAAATGAGCAGACATATTGATTTCTTTCTGTATATATTTGTCCTTTGCGTATAGAAAGGCTACTGATTTTTGTTTGTTGATTTTTTTTTATCCTGCCATTTTACTGAATGCAGTCATTAATCACCTTTAGAAGTTTTGAGATGGAGACTTTCTGGTCACTTATATATAGGATCATGTAATCTGCAAATAGGGCTAACATGACTTCTTCCTTTCCAATCTGAATCCCTTTTATTTCTTTCTCCTGCCTTATTGCTTGGACTATTACTTCTAGTACTATGTTCAAGAGCAGTGATGAGAATGGGCACCCCTGTCTTGTTCCCAATCACATTGGGAACTCCTTGAGTCTTTGCCCATTAAGTATCACTTGGGCCTTAGGTGCTTTATATATAGTATTAAGTGTGTTGAGATATAAACTGTCCATGCCTATTCTCTCTAGCATGTCGATCATGAACTGGTGTTGTATTTTGTCAAAGGCCTTCTCTGCATCAATTGAGATGATCATGTGGTCCTTATGATTAAGTTTATTTATGTGGTGTATTACTTTCACTGATTTCCATGTATTGAACCATGCCTGCATGCCTGGTATGAAAGCCTACTTGATCAAAGTGGATAATGTTTTTGATATGTTGTTGAATTTAGTTGTTCATGATCTTTGCATCTAAATTTATCAGGGATATTGAGAAGCCCCAGTAGCCTAATGGATAAGGCATTGGCTTCCTCAATTCATCAGGAATATAGACCTATAGCTTTCTTTTCTTGTTTTATCTCTGTCTGGTTTTGGTGTTTGGGTGATGATAGCTTCATAAAAGGAGTCAGTGAAGAATACAGGCTTTCTGATTATGTGAAACAGTGTGAGAAAAATTGGTTTCAGTGCTTCAATGAAGGTTTAATAGAATTTGGCTGAAAACCATCCAGTAATGGACTTCTTTTGAGGGGGGAGGGTTTTGATAAACTTTTAAATCTCCATGGAGGTCATATGTATGTTAGAAGATTAATCTGCTCTGAGCTTAGATTTGGTAGGCAGTATGTGGCTAGGGATTCATCCATTTTTTTCCAGATTATCCAGTTTTATGGAATAGAAAGCTTGGAAGTATGCCTTGATAAATCTTACAATTTCACTGATGTCTGTTGTGACCTCTCCTTTTTCATTTCTAATTTTGTTGATTTGAGACTTCTGTTTTTTTGTTGTTTTTTTTTTTCATTTTTGTTTGTTTTGTTTGATCAAATTGGCAAGGGGTTTATCAATGTTGTTTATTTTTTTTAAAGATTTATTTTTGTTTATTTATCAGAGGGGAAGACAGAGAGACACAGAGACAAAGTGAGAATGGATGCACCAGGGCTTCTAGCCACTGCAAACAAACTTCAGATGCATGTGCCCCCTTGTGCATCTGGCTTACGTGGGACCTGGAGAATCGAACCGGGGTCCTTAGGCTTCGCAGGCATATGCTTAACTGCCAAGCCATCCCTCAAGCCCCAATGTTATTTTTTTAAAGGACCAGCTCTTCCTTTCATTGATATTTTAAATTGTTTTCTCAGTTTCCAATTCATTAATTTCTGCTCTGATTTTGATCATTTCTTTCCATCTGGAGCTCTTAGGGTTGTATTCTTCTTGCAATCTCAGTGCTTTTAGGTGGACAGTTATTAATTAAGAATTTCTCTGCCTTTGCTCTGAAGGCATTTAGCACTATGAATTTCCCCTTTAGGACTGCCTTCATTGTGTCCCATAAGTTTTGGTAAGTTGTATTTTCATTACCACTCAATTCTAGGGTTTTTATAATATCTTTTTTTTATTTCTTCCAACAACTCATTCATTGTTTAAATGTGCATTGTTCTGTCTCCAGAAACTGGTGGAGTTCCTGTTATTTCTCTTATTAATTTCTAGCCTTAAAACACTGTGGTCTGATATGATGCAGGAAGTTCCTTCAGTTTTCTTGAATTTATGGACGCATGATTTATGGTCTAATATGTGGTCTGTTTTGGAGAAGATTCCATGGCCTGATGACAGGAATGTGTATTCTGTAGAATTTTGTTGAAAGTTGTATAGGTATCAGTTAGGTCCATTTGACCTATAGTGTTGTTGAGCTCTATTATTTTCTTGTCTACTGATCTTAGTGGAGCATTGAAGTTCCCAACTATGATGGTGTTGGTGTTTATTTCTGCTTTGTTGTCAAGTAAGTTTTGTTTTGTAAACCATGGTGCATGTGTGTTTGGCATATGTCTATTTATTTTTGTGATGTCCTCATGTTGGATCATTCCCTTGATAAGAAAGAAGTGGCTTTCTTTGTCCTTATTAATTACTTTTGGTGTGAAGTCTATTTTATTGGACATTAATATAGCAACGCCTGCTTGTTTCTTATTTATATTTTCTTGGAATATCATTTTCCAGCCTTTAACCCTGAGGAGGTGTCTTTCTTTAGTAGTGAAGTGGGTTTCTTGAAGATAGCAGATAGAACAGTCTGGTTTTATTTTTGTTTGTTTGTTTTTGTTTTTTTTTTATCCACCCTGTTAACTTATGTCTTTTTATGGGTGAGATAAAATTTAAGGTTATAACTGTGAAGTTCAATTTAGTCCCTGCCACAATAAGGTGGTTTATGGGGTTTGGTATTTTCTTGTGTTTTGTACTTTTTTGAGTCTGGTAGAGTATTGGTTATTGTGATTGTCTTTTTATAGGCTCTTGAGATTGGTTGTTTGATTCTTCTGTGTGGAGTATTCCCTGAAGTATTCTCTGTAGTTTTGGCTTTGTGTTCATACAATCATAGAGTTGAAATTTTTCATGGAAAGTTTTCCTTTCACCATCTACTATGAGGGATACTTTCCCTTGGTATAGTATCTTGGGTTGAAAGCCATAGTTTTTAAGATTTTGATGTGTTTCATTCCAAGGCCTCCTGGCTTTCAGGGTTTCCATTGAGAAATCTGGGGCAATTCTGATGGACTTCCCTCTGTATGTAGTGAATTATTTCTGTCTTTCTGATTTTAGCACTCTCTCTTTGTTTTCATTGTTAAGAGTTTTAACTATGATGTGTCTTGGAGAGTTTCTTCTTTGGTCCTGTCTGGTGTTCTGTGGGCTTCTTGTATCTTGATGGGCCTCTCTTTTGAGAGACTGGGAAAAAATTCTTCAATAATTTTGTTGAATATGTTCTCTATGTCTCTGGTCTGGATTTCCTCTCCTTCTGGTATACCCATGATCTGGAATTTGGTCATTTTAGGGTATCCCACAGTTCCCTTGTTTTCTGTTCACATTATTATTTTTTTAATTTAGCAACATTTTTGGCCTCCAGATCAGTTTCTTTGGTCTTGTCTTCCAGGTCAGAGGACTGTCTTCCACATGAAAAACTCTGTTAGTAAGGGGTTCTAGAGAGGCTTTTAAAATCTCTATTTGATTTTTGTTTTCTGTTGTGTTACTTTGTGGTATGTCCATCTCTTTTTTGAGGTATGATTTAAGTTCTAGGTCTGATTTTCTTGATGCTTCCTGGAATTCATTCTTGCATTTGATCAAGTCTTCATTAAGCTTAATCAACTGGTTATTGACATATTACATTTGTTGACTCACTTTCAATTCATTTTCATTTCTTTTGAGACTTACAAGATTTTCTTCAATTAAGTTAAGTCTACTGTCAAAAGCTGAGTGCCCTAAGAGACAATTCTGCTCAATTTCATTGAGGTGATCATTGGTCTCTTGATGACTTGCTTTCACTTCAGCAATTCTTTTGATCAGGATGCCATTGTTTGCTGTGTTTTCATTTTGGAATTCAATTTCTGTTGATTTCTCTATTATTTCATTGGAGGCTTCCATTGTGGGACTAAGCATCCTTGGTTGACATCTTTAAGTTTTATGAATTTCTTCCTTTCCCTTTCTTTCTTTCTTTCTTTCTTTCTTTCTTTCCTTCTCCTTCCTTCCTCCATTCCTTCCTTCCTTCTTTCCTTCCTTCCTTCCTTTTATTTGTGTGTGATGGCTTACCCATCCTGAGGAAATGTTTTATTCTTTTGATTGAGAAGCATGTCTATGTCCTTGTAGGATTCTCATTGGGTGTTCTGTTTTTTTTTTTTTTGTTTGTTTGTTTGTTTGTTTTTTTTTTTTTTTTTTTTTTTTTTTCGAGGTAGGGCCTCACTCTATCTCAGGCTGACCTGGAATTCACTATGTAGTCTCAGGGTGGCCTCGAGCTCATGGCGATCCTCCTACCTCTGCCTCCAGAGTGCTGGGATTAAAGGCGTGCATCACCATGCCTGGCTGGGTGTTCTGTTTTAATGTGAACCAGATTGTTGCACAATGGTGTGTTGTCATCACATATGCACAGATTGTGGAGAGTACAAGTACATCAAATGTACCTGGGGAACTGGGAGGTGGGGAACTGAGAGTTCTGGCATGCTCACTCCACTGGCATATACTCTTCAGCACATGGGAATCAGGGGTTGGGGAACCAGTAGCCAGGAATCTGGAGAGTCAGAGGATAGAGGGCAGCTTCTACAGTGGTCTAGGCACTCTCTGGCTCAGGGGAATAGGGATTTAGGTTCCTAGGGGCCTATCAATGAGGAAACCACAGCAAAAAGCCTGCTTTTGCCACCCACATGCAGTCATCAGGCCACTCTTTGGCGGCAGCAGGGGTGCCAGGACCAGGAAACTGGGAGGTCAGGAACCAAGCAGGAGCTCTGGCCTACTTACTCTGAGTGCACACTCTCAGGTGCAGGGGATCTGGGAGTTAGGGACCCAGGGGCCTGTCAATAAGGAAAGCAGAGAAAGGGGCTTACTTCTGCAGCAAGTTCTCCAGGTCCAGGCAGCCCCAAGCAAACAGCAGGGGAATCAACTGTGACCCAGGATCTGAGGAGAGACAGGGAGAGCTGTCTTACTTACTCCAGGCAAGTACCCTCTGGAACAGAGGATCCAAGACTTAAGGACATAGGGGCCCTTCAGTCAGGAAGGTGGAGCAAGGGGCCAGCTTCTGCAATCAGCTTGCAGCGTCCAGGTAGCCCCAACCCAGCAGGAAATTCATTTTATATACTTATTTTTCCAAGGCTTTCAATTTCTATTTAAAATGTAAAGTTTGTACTTACTAGGTATAAGTCAGAGTTTGCTAAACATAATCATTTGCACATTAGTTTGTGTGTGTGTGTGTGTGTGTTTATGAAATGTTCCATTATGCTATTTAAGCATAACCAAGTTCATGAGTTTTCTCAGTAAATCATTTATATGGAAAAATTATAAAAGTAAATTCACCAAAAATATGTATTTGAGAGCTGAAGAGATGGCTCAGGGGTTAAGTGACTTGCCTGCAATGCCCAATGACCCAGGTTCGATTGCCTGGTTCAGATGCATCATGCATCTGGAGTTTGACTGCAGTGCTTAAGGCCATGATGTGCGCTCTCTCTCTCTCTCTATGTCTCTCTCTTTTTTTCTCTCTCCCCTTGCAAATAAATATAGATCTTTTCAAAACTGTATTTAATTATGTCAATTTGAGTTTCTCAGATTTTTGGGTATTTTGTGTATGTTAACTACATTTATCAGTGTGTAGTTGCAAAAAAATAACTGAAGACAGATCATAACAAAACCAGAAATTTTAAACAATATTATCTGAGAAGTGCTAGAAAAAGTCTGATTTCTTCCACTAATTATCCTTAACATTTATTATCAAAACGTCTCTATAGTCATTTTGTGCATTAATAAGAATAAACGCCTGTTAGTGAAATGTTTTTATTCATTGTTATAGACCACATTATGCTCTAACTACTGTTAGCATTATTATGCTACAATTTATAAAATGTGGCTTTTGCTTGTAAATTAACAACACATACTTTAAAGCCACCTACTATCATGTTGCCCTATGCTGAAACATGTATATGAAATAACAACTGCTTGCTGTCGAAGAAACAAGAGATTACCCAGGCTGCTACACATTTTTGAAAGGTTGTGTCTCTTTCTCATACCCACACTGTGCTGTGGGGATAGGCTAACAAATGCAACATTCTGAACTCCACAGAATTGTGCATTAGTTTTAAATACCTGAATTTATTGTTTATGCTATTAGTTTATAAGGGCCCTGAAATACAGGAAACAGGAGATAAATTAATTCATTTTAATTTGTAAAATATATTGTGATATTACTCATTGCACTTGTTAGTAATAGAAAAGTATTCTTCAATGAGGGAACTTGATGTAGTGATACAATAAGTAATCGATAACAGACTTGAGCCTGTATGTGTACTTTCAACCCATCAAATTATTTGAAGACCTTTGAATAAATGTCCACATAGGTATTCTTATAATGTGTACATGCATAGGGAGAATGTGAAGGATATTATTGCAAGTAGCAATAGAAGAAAAATATGCAACATTTTGTCAACACAAAGATTTTCCTCTTCCTTACATAAATCTACTTTTAATAGACTATTAGGAAGACTACAGTTTTTTTCTGGAAATTATGGATATGATTTTATAGACCTTAGCTTCTGTGGCTAGTTCATGAATGTCAAATAAAAGGAAAAATGGGAAGATAACCACAAAGTGAAAACTTTAGTTGATAATGGACCCTTCTATTTAATCACATGGATATGCAACCAACATTAACAATCTAACATCCATTTTAAACATCAAATCAAATATCTGGTATGTTAAGTTCTTAATCTTATCAATTAATGATATTTAAAATTCATAGAAAAAGTTATTCTTTAGAATAGTTCTAGTTCTTATGTATAAATGGTAACGTGAACTCATATATTCATTCTGTTCTTAGATATTAAAACATATACTGAATTTTTGGATTGGTTATCTATTGCAAAAAAATAAAAATGACTTAATGTCTCATAAAGCTGATATGTTACTTTATATTACATTCAAATAAGCACTAAATCATTCAACAATCCAGACTGTTTTTTCATGTGAATAATGAATTTTGAGAAAAATGATTGATGTAAACAAAAACTAGTGTTCATTATACTCATTAGTAAGTGAAGAAAGGCTGATAGAATGAGGCAGAATTCATGATTTGAAATTAACATGTGAAATGTTTCATTTCTAGGGCCCTTTTCACAGCTGCTTTGACTTCTTTGTTCCTGAGACTGTAAATCACCGGGTTTAACATGGGAATCACAAGTGTATAGAATACAGAGACCACTTTCTCTTGTTCTACAGAATACTGGGAGCTTGGCTGGATGTAATTAAAACTTAAGGTGCCATAGAATATGGTCACAGCAGTCAGGTGAGAGGCACAGGTGGAGAAAGCTTTCTGACGACCAGAAGTTGAACGGATTTTCAAAATAGCCACGGCAATGAATATGTAAGATACAATTACAATCAAGAAAGTGCCCATGGCAATCACTCCAGAGAACACTAAGAGCAAAAATTTCATTCATGGAGGTATCAGAACAAGAGAGCCTTAGCAGTGGTGGGACATCACAGAAGAAGTGGCCCACCACTTTAGGCCCACAGAAGGATAGCCTGCCCAAGCTAATGGTATGTGTCAATGAGTTAACTGTTCCACCAATGCATGACCCAATGATCAGCACCACACACTTTTTCTTAGACATGACCACAGTGTACAGCAAAGGGTTGACAATTGCCACATATCGGTCATAAGCCATCACAGACAGCAAGAAGCCTTCTGTGGTAATAAAGACCCCAAAAAACAAATGCTGCACAATGCAAGCAGTGAAAGAAATGGTTTCTTTCACCACCAAGAAACCACTGAGCATTTTCGGGGCAATGACTGATGAGTAACAGGCATCCACAAATGAAAGGCAGCTGAGGAAAAAGTACATGGGTGTGTGTAGCTTTGGGGTGGTATGGATTAAGATGACCATGCCAAGGTTCCCCACCAAGGTGACAACATATATAAACAAGAACAAAGCAAAGAGTATCCTCTTCAGATCAGCACGATCTGTGAGTCCCAGAAGAATAAACTCAGTATTCACTGTGCAGTTTTCTTCAGCCATTCTGCTTCTGTAAACCCAGGGAAGCAAAGGTCAGGATCAGAGTGGATACACGGGGATTCAGCGGTTATTAATGCAAATAGAATCATCCATAGTCTTGTGGGCTTACACAAACTTTGTATCCCATTTTATTTTATTTTACTTTATTTTATTTTATTATTTTATTGGTTTTTCAAGGTAGGGTCTTGCTCTAGCTCAGGCTGACCTGGAATTCACTATGTAGTCTCAGAGTGGCCTTGAACTGATGGTGATCCTTCTACCCCTACCTCCCAAGTGCTGTGATTAAAGGTGTGCACCACCATGCCTGGCTGAACATTCTTTTGATGTATTAAAACCTCCTCATTTTAAAATATCATAACTTGAATATACTATGTGTTTCTTTTTCAGCAATGTAATTGTGATTCAGTTTCATAAGATAATATTATGAATAACATGCTGCCTAACAAATCTTTCAACGTGTCTGTAAAGTTTCGGCCTCTTAATGAAGTTGATTCACTCAGTAACGACATAGATGGTGTTTGAAGGGAAGTTGAATAATTAGTTTCAAGCCCTCTGTTTAAACTTCATGTTGAATATGCTGCCCCTGGGCCACAAGAAGGCTGCCAAGCTGACTCTGAGGAGGAAGAGATTTTTAACAAAAAATGATCAAAGAAAATTCAAAAGAAATACGATGAAAGGAAAAAGAATGAGAATGTCAAAATCAGCCCTGTTCTGGAGGAACAGTTTCAGCAGGGCAAACTTCTAGCCTGCATTGCATGGAGACCTGGCCAGTGTGGCAGAGCAGATGACTGTGTGCTAGAAGGCAAGAATCTGGAGTTCTATCTGAGGAAGATCAAAGCCCTGAAAGGCAAATAAACCATCCTTAGCCCTTGTAATAAAGGTGTTTACTGTTTATGCTTAAAAAAAAAAAAAAAAAAAACTTCATGTTAAATATAGAATAAGGACAAACACTTAAAATTAACCGTAGTAGCGACAATGTAATCAGGCTGCAGATGTATGATGATGCAAGCAGAAGATCAGCAAGGGGATTGGCCGATAAAGAAAAAACAGCATGATCCCTTCTAAAGTATATCTAACCTAATCCTCATCTAATATCTTCTCCTACTGGAGACAGACACTCAGGAATGTCACCAAGGTCTAAGAGCAAACAATGCCTTGTTTCAGGGGAACAATTTTAGAAGACTTCAGAGGTTATATGACATTTGAAATAAATAAATTATGCCTCTATTTTGTGTTCATTTTTGTTACATAAATGCTAGCATATATCATACATAAAGTCTGGCTCAGTGGACAAAGTGTTTGCCACACAAGCTTGAGTATCTGAGATTAGACCCTCAGAACTCACTAAAAGTTTTATACTTCAGTGTTAATATCTGTAAACCTAGCATGTTTAGGGGGATAAGGGAGGTAGAGACAGAAGAATTGCCCAGAAGTTCATGGTCCAGCTAACTTGATGAACACAGCAGTGAACAAAACACCCTTCCTCAAATAAGGTGGAAGGTGAGAACTGGCAGCCAAAGTTCTCCTCTGACATCCTCATGCAAGTCAGCCTGCATGCTCCTACAATCACACACATTAATGTGCACCCAAAATGGCATCCAAAATATATTTCATTATATTCCAAAAGTGTATGTTATACAATATCTCCATATACATAAAAAATAAAAAGTTTAAACGTGGCAAGCAGCCTTAGCTATTGGCTAGCAATATTTCCTGTCATTCATAAAGTGAAAAATATTTATGACCATTTTGATTACCTGAATTCAGTTTCCATCAGAAAATTCAATTACACATCACTAAATTCCAATGTGTGTATTTTTTATCATTGTACTTATAATGTGCCTTTCTTCCCTTCTTTCTCTCTACCTCTACCCAACAATATTATATATTTAGTTACCACAAGACATATTTTTAGAAACAAAATGGTAAAATCTGGATAAAAACTTGATGAAAACAGATTTATTAATTCAATTTAGATAACAATTTTCAATTGCAAAAATGTGAATATATTTGATTTTGGTTTACATTTTTGTGAGAAGCATACTGTTGCAAATAATTGCAAATCCTGAAAAATATTCATTCAACAAACTGTATTCATTTCATGATTTTCCATATTCTTAGAAATTACCAGATTGTTTATTCAAATACAAATGACCATCAACAAATAATATTCAACCATGAAAATCAAATATAAACTATGTAACATAATACCTAATAGCTGCATGCATGTATTTAAATGGAATTAGAAATCAACCAACACTCATTTTTCAGTGATTGAGGAGGTACTAGTCAACATTATCAACAGACAAAGGGGACAAGTGAACACTCTCATCAACAACACAGAAACTACTCTTTCCATTTTGCTACAATGTTGTATAGTTGGAGATTTCTCTAGCCATCTGTCTCATCTTTCACAGTGTCACTTAAATGATGCTTTCTCAAGGCAAAGTTTATCCACTATAGTCAGTTTTGATTTCCAAGTTCAGAATTCATACTTAAGAAAATTGAGTTTCCAAATAAAATTTATTAATTTCATTTTATTACTTATTTTTGGGATGCAGGTATCTTATAAAATTATGCTGTCATTATAAACAGACTTGAATTGAAGCATTCAAAAGTCATATAAATGACTTCTAATATTTTCAGTCATCACATAATTGTATCAGATAGCCTACATATATTTATAAATATTCTACCAAATATAAAATAATTTTAATTAAGAGAAAAATATTTTTAAAAAGATATAACTTACCAAATTGAAATATTTTAAAATTACAGATTTAAAAACACCAAGCACTTCTCCATTGTTTCTTACTGTTTAGTAAAAACTAAATTAATGATGATATAGTATGGAGTGCTATTAAATATTTCAGTATATATAGCTGAAGATAAGTACAGGTAAAATAATTAAATAAAAATAATAACCATGGATATACAACAAATATAGAAACAAATAAATAAAGTTAGAGTTTTTTCCTAGAGGAGGACAAATTAGATCGAAGTATCATATGTATATATGTGTGTATATATAAATATACACATATATATATATATATATATATTCCTATGAGTGCCAACGAGCAACATGAGTCTCAAATGATACCATAGTAAACACTATTTCCTAAGGGACATTGGGATTTTCCATGGCTTATATACCCCCAAAGAGCATAATTAGCTAAGAGACCATGAAGGCTTGAAAATGCATCAAAATATGAGGCATTTTTGAATTCAATAAAATTTGTTGAAACAATAATTGAAATCAATTAAATCCTAAATACCCATAACTTAAATGTTAAATGGTTGAATGTTACTGGAATATGTCGGAGTTACATTTTATGCCTATGCACAAGATAAGTACATGAAAAAATGTTATTATCATTAAAATTTCTTTAAAAGCACTATGCACTACAGAAATAGAATGCATGTTACTGAGAACATAAGATCACCAGTTTCTGTCTTATCCATCTCCTACTTTAATTATCATTGTGCTTATTTTTAGTTTACTACTGAGGAAAAGTTTGGAAGAATGTTACCCATCTAATATTTAGTCATAAAAAATCAGGCATTATAATGTATACTAAAAATAATGTGGTATCAAAATAATTGGTCAAATATAATGAATAAAATGTTAAGAGTAATGATACAAGAGAAGCAAATAAAAGGGATTAAAGGAGGAAACAAAATGATAAATGATTATGTCTGCAGATGATATATTCTTATAGAAACTCTATCAGATGACCTTTATGCCTGATAGATATTTTCAATAAAGTAGCAAGATTAAAAAAATTAATGAACCTACTCTATCTTGGTTAGCCATTTACCCTGCCCTCATAAAAACAGATTCTGCTGTCCTTAGTCTCCAATTGACAAACTAGCCTTTTGTTTCTCTTCCTGAAATATTTCTCTCTCAAGGAAAGCATCATGCTCTCTGGGCAGCCTGATCACTTGTGAGCCTCCACTTTTTGTTGAGTTTGTTTCTTTTAGCTGGGCCAAGCAAAGGGGAGAACCCCTAACCCCTCCTTTCCACATGGGCTCTTTACCCCCCTCCTGCTATCCACAGGACAGGAGCTCTTCAGAGTTTCTTTTCTGTCCTTTCAACAGTTTTTCCAGGTCCACCACATGGGCTCTCAATCTATGTTTGTGTATTCGTTTTCCTTCTCTTGATTCTCTACTGTAATAAATACAATAATTTAATAAAAAAAAAAAAAAAGGAACCACTCTGGGAGCTTGAAGTGACTTAGCTGAACTGGAGCATTTGGCTTGGGAGTCAAAAGCATACCATTGGATTCCATGTGCTATACATGTCTTCTACATCCCAGGACTTTGATATATTGAGACTGGCCCATCTGAGGCTCTGGGTCTCCACACCTCTCCTGCCCACCTGTCTGGGAGACATCCTAAGTTCCAGGCAGGATCCTAAGAGAAGCAAATGAAAGAACCCTTAAGGATAAGAGTGGCAACTAGTTCATTTCTATATCATCAGGACAAAGTCTGGGTTCTTAAAAACATAGAGGCTCAGTGCATCTCAGGAGATTCTTCACTTAAGGGTTTTGGAGACAAGGCCAAGGAGGAGTGTTTCAGTGAGGAAATAATATCATCCATCTATCCCTCACTCAAAAGGAGATGCTTACAGAACTAGGGACCCAGCAGTCACTAATGGCTGCTACCTGACCATTCAGATTCAATAACTAGACATTACTCATCAGTTTGCTCACTCCATACTCCAAAACCATACAGGGCTGGGGAGATAGTGCAGAGGTTAAAGATGCTTGCTTGCAAAACCTGCAACCCTGGGTTCAATTTCCCCACTACCCAATTAAAGTCAGGTACATAAAGTGTTTCATGCATTTGTTTATAGGAGCAAGAGGCACGAATGCACCCATAATCTACTTCTCTACTTATGAATAAAATATTTGAAAACAAACAAACAAAAAGATCAACATAGGCAGGTATGGTGGCACACACCCTTATTACCAGCACTCAGAAGGCAGAAGTGGGAGGATTAGAGGCTATGCATTAGAGGCTAGTCTGAGACTCCATAGTGAATTCCAGGTTAGCCTGGGCTAGAGCAAGACTATGTAGAACCAAAATTCAACATAAAATTTCATTAACTCTTCTGTCAGAAAAAAGCTCAAAGTCTAAAAATAAACAAAATACCTCAGCATACACTTGATGCAGCACTGAAGAAAGATGGCATGAAAGAAATGAAAATGTGGAAAGACTACCCATGCTTATATTATAAAAGTGGATATATTGCTAAGCATGAGCCCAGTTCCTCTGGCGAGAAGATTAAGTGTGCTGTGTCCATGGAGCCAGATAATCTGGGCCAGGGTGATGTAGGCAGACTCTGAGGATACTCAATATGCACCAAAACATCAATCCAGGATCTGTTGAGAACTCAACACTAAAGTATAATTAAAGCACACCCACCAAGGCTCAGGGAAGTTTATGGAAGAGGGGGCAGAAAGATTGTAAGAGCCACAGGATGGGAGGGAATATCCAGAAAGATAGCCCTCCCCACAATGACAGACTTCTGCTCTCACAATTCCTAACATCATACGACTACATGGTGAATTCCAGCAATCTCACTAATGCTAGAGGTATCAAAATACATGATTTCAAACTATATTACAGAAGCACAGAATAAAAACAAGCAATGTAGGTGACCACAGATTGGACAGTTCAGTGGGGATGAACCAGAATACCTAGAAGAGGAAACCAATGGATTACAAAGAGAACATCCACTGCTAATTAAGAAGGGTGGATATAAACGTTAATATATCTTTTTAATGACTAGACTTATCCCTTTTTATTCTAACTGCTTTTACTTTTGGTTAGAGAATCTATTATATTTTACAGTTGGGGAAGAATCTAGAGGAGAACAGGGATACAACAATACATCAGGAACAGAAAGCCAACTGTCTTCCAGGAGATGGGTCACCTCTGCTTCATCTGCCCAGGACCAAGCAGTTATTACAAGGCAATCAGTGACATGTATATTGCCCTCACTACAAGCCTGAAACCAGTTCCAGGGAAAGGATGACAGACACTGTGGTCACTCAAGCTTCATAAAAAAAGAGATCCAGGGCTGGAAAGAGGGCTTAGCAGTTAAAGAACCTGCCTCCTAAACCTAAGAACACTGGTTCCAATCTCCAGTGGTTCCAATCTCCAGTGGTTCCAAAGATGCAAAGTGATGCAAAGTGACACAAGGGTGCAATGCCGCACTTAACCACAAGGGGGCACATGCATCTCGATTTCGTTCACAGCAGCTAAGTGGCTGCTGGCACGACCATCTCTATCTGTCTTCCTCTCCCTCTCTGTCTGTCTCTCTGTGTCTCTCTCTCTCTCAAAAAAAAAAAAAAAAAAAAACAAGATCCAGAGTCTACCAAGAAAACAATGCTAAATCAGATCAATGTGGAAGAGGGAGCAGAAAGAGTGTAAGAGCCTCACAGTGGGTGGTGGGTGGGATTAGCCTAAACCATCATGTTTCCCTCATCCCTGTAGGCATTGACTGAGGCCTCTTGGTTCTCCACAATGAATACCAATTAAAAAGCCCATCGAAGACCCCCAACAGAACTGGGGCAGGGGAGAGGGATCTGTGTGTGCAACATTGTTTATTTTTAAAATCTATAAATCAAAAATATAAAGGGTATTCAGCAATGAAACAGACTACAACAGAGGACTTAGAAATGACTCTAACTATCCAATTCTCATATAAGATGGATGTAAAGAGCCTTTTTAAAAAGTGATGCTGGGGACAACTGGATATCTTACCTGAAGAAGTATGAATGAAACTAGATCTCTGTCTCCCACCCTGTGCAACGTAAACTCAAAGTAGATCAAAGACCACAGTTTAGAATATGAAACTTTAAAAGTACAGGAGGAAAATACAGTGAAACATTTAAAAGCATAGGTAAGACTCCAATAGTAAAGGAAATAACTGACAAATAGAGTCATTATATTGAAAAGCCTTGAAAAACAAAAGAAAAAATCAACAGTGTGAAGAAATACAGAAGAGGAGATAGTTGGCAGACCTCCATCCAATGAAAAACCAATAGAATATATAAAATACCAAAGAGATAAACACTAAAATAATATACAATCAATCAAATTAACTGCAAATTAACTGAACAGATAATTTTTCAAATGAAATCCAAATGGTCAGTAGATACACGAAAAACACTCAACACAACCATTAGTAAAATGCTATTCAAAACTGTACTGAAAGAAGGCATGGTCCCCATGTATATAGCCTAGTACACAAGAGGCTGAGACCCAGGATCAATAGTTTGAGGCTAGTCAGAGCCAGACAGTGAAATCCTAGCTCAAAGAAAATAATACATAAAATAAAATTGCAAAATAATAATGTTAGCCACAGAAAGATAGATGAAACCTGAGATTATCATGTTAACCAAAATAACTGAATCTCATAAGTATTACTTTTCTCATGAAAGAAATCAAAACAAAAACATGAAAGTAAAATTTCAGATTAAATATATAGAAAAGAAAATGGAAGAGAGAAGGTTAGAAAAGGGAATATACATGCTGAATATGACACAACTGTATTATATGCATGTGTGAAATGCTAAGTTAAAACAATATGCACCCTTAACATATGTTGATGCAAAGAAAGCAAAATGGCTGAACAGTAATTGCTCTATTTAGAAGAATTAACATACTTCCTGAAACATTTCCGTTGAACTATCTAGAACTTGGCACTTGCTAGATTGGTTACTTTTTCTCACTCTTATGATATAACTAGCTTAAGGTGGAGGTTTTACTTCAGTTGATAATTCAGTGTCACAGTCCATATTGGCAAGGGAAGCATGGAGGCTGATGTTTAAAGCAGCAGGTCACACTGATGAGAAAAGAGATATATATTTCTGGTTTTTTCTTTTAAAAATTCTTATTAGCTTGCAAAGAATTCAGTTTTATTATGGAGTTTTCTAAACATTTCTTGTTTCCCTTCTCTGATTGCCCCATCTGTGCTTCCCTTCAATTTAAGCTTCTTTCTACTTTTGTATATTTCCTTTTGTCCTTCCCTTCCATCTACTCATCTCTTGTTCCCCACCCATTATCTCCTGTCTGGAATCAGAGCCCACTCACAGCCTCACATTCCCTTATTTACATACATACAACCATTAAAACTTAGGATGCCCACATATTTCTGAGAGCTGTGGTCAGTTTCTACAAATAAACTCATGGATTATAATATTCTGCTGCTGAAAAAAAAAACAAAATTAATATGTGTGTAACATATATTTTGAGGCATTTATCAGCTTCCATCCCAATGATATAACTGTGGGACAAAGGATATGTTAGCTTAGTTCTGACATGATGTTTGAGTTGAAAACCAGAAAATCAAATATTCAAGGCCTGAGGTCTTTCAAATAAATGGAGCCAAAAACCTCAGTGGAGAAATCTAAACAGACCTGATATTAGATAAGCTGGTTTTGAGAATAAGAATTCTAAACTACACATTGCAACATGAGACTCCATAGGGTCATGGAAACTACTATCAATAAAATAAAATAAAAAGAAAATACCAAGAACACTGTGATAGATAACATCAGTTGTCAACTTGACAGAACTTAGAATAACCATGGAAATAAATGTCTGGGAATGGCTATTGAGGGTGTTTTAGATTATATTAATTAAGGTGGGAAGATACACCCTAACTATAGGCTACACCATTCTGTTGGGTAGTCCTGGCCTGAATTAAAAGAAAGAAAGAAATAAAAAGGAAAAAGCAGTCAGTTGAGCTAGGAGGTGGTGCATGCAGATAGTATATTGCTGAAGAGGTGGAAGCAGGAGGATCAGGAGTTCAAGACCAGCTGGGCTACACATTAAAAAAAAAAAAAAAAAAAAAAAAGGCTGGAGAGATGGTTTAGCGGTTAAACCCTTGCCTATGAAGCCTAAGGACCCCGGATCGAGGCTTGATTCTTCAGGACCCACATAAGCCAGATGCACAAGGGTGTGCATGCATCTGGAGTTCGTTTGCAGTGGCTGGAGGCCCTGGTGCACCCATTCTCTCTCTCTCTTTCTCTCTCTCTCTCTCTCTACCTGCCTATTTCTGTATCTCTCTCTCTCAAATAAATAAATAAATAAATAATAAAATATTTAAAAAAAAAAAAGGAGAAAGTGAACAATGCCACACTCAACACTCTGCTTCATGACTCTGGATTAGACGTGACAGGCTGCACTGCGTTCTGATACCATGCTTTCCCTATCTTTAAGCTTCTTCTTGTTGGATATATGTCACAGAGAGGAGGAAAGTAACTATTATACACAGCACACCCTATACTAAAAAAAAATTATAAATACATGTAACCCTTTATTATAATAACTGAAACTCTGAAAATGTCAAGGAAAGCTAGGAGAAAACATGTCATAACACAGACATAAGCTTCCTCCTTGTTACTTTTGTCATAGCAATGAGAAATGTAACTAACACAAACATGTGCAGTGAAAATTACCAAATTACCCAGGGATGGAATGCATTCAAGCTCCACAAACCTTAGGGAAGAATATTACTGAACAATAAGGCCACCAAGGGTCATGGTAAAAGAAGGAAGAAATTACATACTGTCAGGGAAAACAACTAGTTCTGAGTCTGCAGAATGAAGGACTTGACAAATGCAAAGAACCAGATCAGACCAGATAAACAAAGCTAGTTCAGGTTTATTGGCACAGCTCTCCAGCAAGGTTCACCAGTCTCGAGACACGAGGCAAGGAAATTCTACCCGGGACCTAAGGTGGAGGCCTTTTTTATTTTATTTTATTTTTTTTATTTATTTATTTATTTTTTTTTTTGATTTTTTGAGGTAGGGTCTCACTCTGGCCAGGCTGACCTGGAATTAACTTTGTAGTCTCAGGGTGGCCTTGAACTCATGGCGATCCTCCTACCTCTGCTTCCCGAGTGCTGGGATTAAAGGCATGCACCACCACGCCCGGCTTGATGGAGGCCTTTTAAAAGGCCTGGGTGGGGGAAGATGACGTGTCAGTTAGGAGCTGGTCTATTTCTCTATATGGCCATAACTAACACAGGGGAGCAAGCTGAGTAATGTAACTGTTTCAATGAAGGGAGGAAGCAGAGGCCTTCTTATAAGGTCACAGTTAAGGTAGGGAGTCTTGAGACTACTGGCCCAGATCATACTTGGAATGTGGAGGATGGCCATGTTGGGTCTTTGTTCTGAGCACAGCCCCACCTAACACAGAACTCAACAGTAATTTTTTTATTAAAAAAAAAATCTATAAATCAAAAAAATAAAATAAAGGGTATACAACAATGAAACAAACTAGAAATGTGCCTCAAATGGATTAAAGTAATTTTTGCTTTAATGTCCAGAGAAAATTCAACACTACTAAACAGTGTTATAAAATCCTCTAGCAATAGTACAGAGTGCAATGCCCAACATTCACAGATGTTTTAATTTGTTAAATAAAGAAAATATTACACACAGCCAAAAGAAAACTCAGCTACTAGTAATGGACCATTCATATTAAAGATAATAGAATTAGCAGACAAAGAGTTTAAAATAGTTTTAAAATATTTCATGGAGTTAGGGGGGACAAGAAAGTCAAGAAGAGATCTATAATTACAGTGAAGAATAATTGAATTACTAGAGGATTCAAGTAATATTGGCAATAAACTTCACATTCTGAAGGATTTGTGCAAGGAATAACAGAAAAATGAAATAAAATAAAAATCAGAAATAAATTAGATTTTGTGGTTAAATAATATAAACCTTAAAAGAATAGGATACCAAACATAAGACAGTGAAAATACACCAAATAATAACTTTATATCATAAAGGAATATAATTTAAAACTGAAATGATGTGCCTTTCTAATTTGTATCTGATAATGATCAAATAAGTATTCTAACAAAAACCATTCCACATGTGGCAAACAAATATTGGAAAAATGAACACATAAAATTGGAGAAAGACCAAAATCAGTTCTCATTTTTATTAATCTTATTGTCTAGACCATTAAGAAAAAATATCCCATATAAAATCCAGAATCTTTCTTTACAAGCAGGTATAAAAAGAGTTTATGGTCAGTCACAGATAAAATGTATTTTGTATGGATTGCAAAAAACAGACAGCTCAGGGAACTGAATTCTATGTTGTATGAATAAATTCAGTTCAATTGTCTGATCAAAAAACATGTATATGGGAGCAGAGCCAGAAGCCCAGAGCAGGCTAAATAAGAAAAAAAAAATGTTTGTATTGTGACATGTAAGTAAGAGTTTACATTGATCAAATCATGGTAATTTCCTCCTAGACACAGGAAAACACAGAAAAGTATCATCTCTAAGGCATAACTCGAATAGGCACTTTTTTCTTTTTTAAATGTACAGAAAAAATAAGCAAATTTTAAACTAGAAGAGAGGCTGGTTCTTAGTTATCTCCCTTCCAGTTGCTCAGTATACTTGGACCTTGAGAAAGGTTTCATTGAACTTCTGGTTTGTGCTGATTCATCCCTCACATTCCAATTCACTTTCTACATGAGGAAGTCTAGAGTACACAATGGTATTTGATACATTTTAGTGAAAACACCACTCTACTTAGTGTCACTAAAGTATATTGATCTAAGGACATAAACATAACTGATGGACTCAAAAAATAATTTCTAGAATGAAAATCTGAAAAAACTGTTTTAATCTAAAACACATAGGAATGCTTCCAAAGAAATAGAAAATTTCAATGCAATTAAAAATACATGAAAGTTTTGAAACTACAAAAGTGGATATGTGACTAATAAGTACATGAAAATATAGGTAAGTGAAAATTAAAATGATGAGTTATGAATCTTGTATTTCTTCTTAATCCTATAATTTAAATAAATAAAATATTTGCACATTTAATTTTGACAAGGATGGAGTAAATAAACACACCTTAAAACCTAACTCTTGGTAATATATAATTATAGCATGTGAAGAGCTCACAGTTTCTACTAAAGATTCTAAAATCCAGTAATTGTATTCTCAGTTCTATGGGAAGAAAACTTAATGCATGTGTCAACTAATATACTTGTATAGGAGAAGCATCTATGTTGGACTTTTCATAACCCAAGATTTAAACAGTAGGCAAATGAGTTTTCAATGGAATCTAACACAACAAAAGAACACACTGCATGTTTTTTTTAAAAGCACCTTGCTGAGAAGAAGATGCCAGTTTAAGAGTCTATAATGGTACTTCCATGTATGGGAGGGTCGAACATATAAAATAAATCTCTGGATAGTTATATGGCACTGTAAAATTTGTTTGGGGATTTAAGCAAGAAGAAATTTCTCTCTCAAAATCTATCCCTGTTTCCTTTTTTAGAGAGTCTTACTACATAACTCAGGAGGCCCTCAACTCATGATCCTCCTGTCTGAATCTCCTTTACCCAGCTCATGAGAAATACTTATTAGCAATGGATATGGACTAGCAAAATTCAGCAGTGTGAAGCAACATTCTTTGGTGTTAGCTATATTCTTTATTTTTATTTAGGAGTTGATCAATCAGGACAGAAGTGACTTTTTTTTTTAGATTTATTCATTTGTGCCATTTAGATCCAGATTTTATTCTATTTTGTTCTATATTCATAAATAGACAGATGATAGATGATGATGATGATGATGATGATGATGATGATGATGATAGATAGATAGATAGATAGATAGACAGATGATACATAGATAGATGTAGAATTTACACAGAGACCATATATGCAGATACAAGTTAATGATAAATGGTATGCTTTATATAATAGACTACAACTGCTATACTGAATAGTATTGAACAATGCCAGATAGAAATACCATGGTACATGTGTAATATATGCAATTGTATTATATGTTACTTTCAATCCATCTATAGTATTTCTTAAACTAGATAGCTATCACTCAATAATTAATCTCATTGTGACTAAGTGAGTGCCTTTACATCATATAGGTCTCCATAGAAACATATTGATCATTGTGTGATTATGTTCCTTTTGCATAAATTGCCTTCACATTTTCTTCCTGGGGAATATGGAGACTGTACTCTATATCTCTCAGAAGATTTGAGCATAATGGTCTCCATGAATTAGATGTTATTTCCTCGGGGAGCATCATGAAAAGGGAATAAGTCTATAAATTCTCCCTACTCAAAAATAAGTGTGAATGATATAAGAAAATAAAATATGATCTGATTCTTCATGAAAGGTAAGTCAATGAACACTGTCTTGTTTTTTGATAATCAAACTGGGGATGGGTAGTTTCCTGGTACTTCTGACTTGTATAAGCAATATTTTTATGGCAAATGTGAGATACATCACCAGAAGTATCATCTTTTCTGTTTTTTAGGGTTCACTGGAATAATATTCAGGGTTTAAAACATTGAGTCCTATGAAATAACCAGATATTCTTGACCTATTTTAGTTGTGAACAATGATAATAATACCTAAAATTTTCAAGTGCAAAGGAATTCAGTAATATCTTAAACATAGACACACATTTTATTTAGTAGAATTTATTAAAAATAGGTTTCTAGATAAAATATGGGATGCTATATGTAACAGGCAGCTTCAGGTTTGCTGAGATGAACTTCCAGACCAGGCACAGTTACGGAAGAAGGGATATTATTTATTGAAGCTTACAGATCCAGGGGAAGTTTCATAAAGGCAGGAGCAGCAGCCTGCTTTCACAGGGCCAAGCAGAGAGAGAGAGAAAGCCAACCAGCCACCACAGCACACAGAGCAAAACTACAGCCAAAAGGTCACACAGCACACTTCAGGAACGCCTGCTAGGCACATTTGCATATCTTTACAATGGAATCTCAAACCCACACCTTAAGACCAGCCCCCAGTGACATTTCCTCTAGGAAGGTGATTGCAGATGCAAACTATAACTAATAAAACACTGAATATATTGGGGGACATATATTCAAACTACCACACTATATCACATTGGATCAATAAATTGTAACATATACTATCAGATATCATGCAATATTATATAAAGTTCAATAATATTCTTACATTGGTGTTACATGCACATTTTTAGAAATATTTTTTCTTTCATGATTAGTTTTCTCATCAGATTACTCACTACAGGTTACTTTTACTAAATAGTCATTACAAACTTAAAGATATAGAAAAAATAAGAGTTGTACAATTTTAGAGAAACTGCTAAAATGCAATTGTTCCTTAAATACACTTACCAGGCAAAAACCAGTGAAACATCATTAATTTTCTATGCAAAAATATAGTCAAAATATGAAAACCCATTCATATGGCTGACTCAGATATTGGAGACACACTTCATAAACTCAAGAATCACTTCTAGCACAGTATTGAAGAGCTGAGATGAAGCTACTTACACGGGGATTCTCATCCTTTCTTATTTTCCTGCTTCTCTTTGCCTCTGCTCACAGGCCCCATGATACTTCAAAGTTTTCACAAGGAGAGAACCTATGGGTTCTAGATTTGAGTGAAGTGGAGATTTAAAATGCAAGTGAGACCTGATTCAGAAACAGCAGACATCATCTGGGTAATGGTAACAGAGGTGGCTCTGCAGCTTCCAGTAGCACCTTCCTCTCCTCACACTGTTTCAGGAATTACCTGTGGCAGCTTTCTGGAACTGCTACCAGCTGTCATAAGCTGGCTGTGGACTGCAGGTTCTCTTCCTTGCAGTGGACTTCAAAGGTTTCCCCTTAGAGCTGGACAGAGGAAAACTGGCTCTGCATTGCATAATGATAATTCTAGCTTTAATTTTAGTTTGATTATCTTGATATCCAATTATTACTCTAATTCAAAAGTAATACAATATAAGCATCTAATTATTGTATTCCATTGATTAATTGATTTTTGGGTAATAATGAACCCCCAAATAATATTTCAGCATTCTATGGAATTTATCTCCACATTGTCAGAAGAACACAGAACACAGGGCTCAACCTCCTTGTATGTTGGCCTAAATCATGTTTATTTCAGGAATGGACTCAGATAATGTTAATATTAAAATATTACATTGATTTAAAGTTATCCTTTATCCAAAATGAAATTATGTAAGTTTATATAAAATGTCAATATTTACATACTATTACATTTTATATGACTTATAAATAAACTAATAAGAGAGATATAAGTAAATATATAGACAGTAATTTTGTTAATGAAGCAGCAGAGAAATTTTAGATCCTGGTCATATGGGCACTCTTTGATACCATTACTATATGATAAACAGCCTTGCTTCCTGACAAAGATGCTGGACTTTAACCACTTAAACATATTTACTAAATATCAGATGCAATGCCATTAATGTCATCTTACCTTAGATTGGTGAACTAATGAATTCCTATACTAGTTAAAGTGCAATAATGCAAAAGTTGTGGTAACAGGAAAAACGGGCTTAACAGATCATGATTAACTTGTTATCATGCTGTATTCAATCTCACTTAGTGTTTGCATTGGGAACTTGTAGGGCTGGGAAAGTATATATGATGATTCCTGGCATTTAAATTCCATTCAAGTTTGTGTTATCTTTGAATATCAAAATTCCACAACAAATTTTAGAAAGAGTGAATGTTTACTTTGGAAAAGATGTGTAGCTATAGTAAAAATAAGTTTAAAGTGTGTTTTTCTTAATTAATACTTATCTGGATTTGTTTCCTTTGGATTTTTACCAAATCATTGGAGTCTTGAATTTAAATGGTATCATATTACTTTGAGCTTTATTTGTATTCCTAATTTGGGAAAGGAGACTATCTCATTCATTTTATTTCAAAAGAAAATGTAGAAAATATTTGTCTCTGCTACAATATGAATAAAATTTCTAAACTAATCATAAATATTACAATTTTTAAATGGAAGTTAAAGAGAGCTAATAAACCCTACTGTTTCTTCCTAAAATAGATAATTGGATCATCCAAATGGACCATCCAAATTTAACAATACCAGCTGAATTTATTCTGATGGGCGTCACGCAGCGGCCTGAGCTTCAGCTCCCTCTTTTTGGCATCTTTCTAATCATCTATACAGTTACAGTGGTGGGCAATCTGGGCATGATCATTTTGACCAAGTTGGACTCCCGCCTTCACACACCTATGTATTTTTTTATCAGACATCTGGCATTCATTGATCTTGGCAATTCCACTGCCATTTGTCCCAAGATGCTGATGAATTTTGTTGTGGATCAAAACACCATTTCTTATTCTGCTTGTGCCATACAGATGGCGTTTTTCATTTTTTTCATTGTCAGTGAACTTTCAATCTTGTCTTCTATGGCCTATGACCGCTATATGGCTATCTGCAATCCTCTACTCTACCATGTAATCATGTCTAGTAAACGCTGTCATATGCTTGTGGGCATTCCATACCTCTACAGCACCTTCCAGGCTCTATTGTTCCCTATTAAGTATTTCACATTGAGCTTCTGTGGCTCTAATGTCATCACCCATTTCTACTGTGACATTGAACCTTTGTTACCTTTGATATGCTCACATGCACAGGAGACAGAATTGCTAACCCTCCTGTTCTCAGCATTTAATTTAATCTCCTCCTCCTGGTAGTTCTTTTGTCCTACGTGCTGATTCTGCTAGCCATATGCCGAATGCATTCAGCTGAAGGCAGGAAGAAAGCTTTCTCTACCTGTGGTTCCCATCTGACTGTGGTGGTAGTCTTCTATGGGACTCTCCTCTTCATGTATGTACAGCCAAAAGCCAGTCACTCCTTTGAAACAGATAAACTGGCATCAGTGTTTTACACTTTAGTGATCCCCATGCTTAACCCCTTGATCTACAGCTTAAGGAACAGAGAGGTAAAAAATGCTTTTCATAGAGTCTTTAAGTGTCCATGAATATTTTGTATTTAACATTTGGTATGGAATGTAATTTGTGATCAATGCAGCTGCTACCTCTAAGAGTTTAAATCTAAATTTAATTTAATTTCCCTTTGCCTCTGATTCAATATCTTCTTTAGTGGCACCATAGAACCTATATTTTTCTAAAGGTAATAGTAGTTCACATTATGTCATTAACTGATATATGTTTATGCCAATTATTGTAAGTCATGTATCTTCCATAATCTGTTTTTATTTTACTGCTAAATCTGAATTATAAGGGAAAACAATGTGAGTACATTTCATGTAATATATTTTTGGAGAGATGCTAGATAATATTTAAAACTTTAATATACTCATACTGTCAATATTCACTCTTAATTCAAGTGTTTATTCAGATTATTTTTAATATAGATAACAGTTGTTTCATATGAGAGTTGCTTTTTTATGTGTGACATCAGCTTTTTTTTATTTCTTCTTCCATCCCTTTAGTACAAAGTCTTCTAGAATTTTGACTAAAAACTGTATTTTGAATGCATACCATGATAGTTCACAAGACTATTACAAGACAGTGTAATAAGAAAGTGTTAATTAATAACTGTACTGATGGGTGAAAATGAAAAAATGTTAAAGAACAAATTTATTATTATAATAATTTTCCCAGGCTGGGGAAATGGTGTAGTGGTTAAAGAATTTGCCTGTGAAGTCTAAAGACCCCAGCTCAATTCCCCAGTACTCACATAAGCCAGAAGCACAAGGGGGCACATGCATCTGGAGTTCATTTGCAATGGCTGGAGGCCCTGGCTTGCCCATTCTCTCTTTCTCTCTATTGGCCTCTTCCTCTCTCTTGCAAATAAATAAAAATAAAATATTAAAAAATATTTTTCTCAATTTTGCTTTAGGTATCCATATGTATGTGTCTACCTATCAACTAACTCCCCAAGGTCATTCAATTTTAGCACTATCCCTCATTTAAGTAGATACTTTTCTTGTGTATATTGCAAATAGTAAGATATTTAACTGCATAACTAACCTCAACTCATTACACTTAATGGCAATCATTTCTATAAACATTGGACAATATTATTCAATAAACTATTTTTATTTTGGAATTATTTTTTTAGATTTATCTATCTTTCACTTTATTTAACATACTTTGTGAGAAATTGGGACATTTTCAAATACTATACAGCAGAAATTTTACATATATCTTTTATATTTTACATTTTTATAATCTCCCAGATGATAGTAAATAAATTTTTCCTATGCATATAGCTCCAACAAGTTAGCTTTTCTCAGCTGGGTTTGATAGCACTGTATAATGGAGATAAATATATTTATTCCAATGGCATTACAGGTCAACTTGACAATAGATTTCTTTGCTCAGTCTGTGTCCTCACTATCTTTGTCGTTTCAGTACTGAGCAGTTTGGATGTGATCATCGTTTTGGTGGGTTCTGAGCTACAAGTATCCATTTTACTCTTTGTTTATCAGCCACCTGTCTCTCACTAATTTTAGTTAATTTGTAATTATCTTTTTGTTTGTTTGTTTTTTTGAGATAGGGTTTCACTGTAGTACAGGCTGACATGGAATTCACTATGTAGTTTCAGGGTAGCCTCGAACTCATGGTGATCCTCCTACCTCTGCCTACAGAGTGCTGGGATTAAAGGCATGTGCCACCATGCCTGGCAAATTTGTAATTACATTAAGCAAAATCTCAGAAAGTTTTGTTGTGCTTCAAAGTAAAATTGTCTTCTATTTTCATGCAATATGGCTAGCTTTCTTTTGTGTTCATTATTAGTGAATTCTCATTATGTCTGTGATGTCCCCTGAACATGATGTGACCATAGTGTAACCCTCTGCTCTACACTACAACACATTTTACCTTCTTTTATATCTATGGGGGACAGGACCATTATGTAATGAATTTATGTTGTTACCTTTTCACAATTTGGAAATTTCTGATTTTTATGCATATTATGATGCAGTATACTTACACTGATTTTCATTATTGGACTACAACAGTTTATTGACGTATGAGAAACAAGGAAAAATATCCCATGCATGGAATTATGTAATATTAGTAATGCACTGACATTTGACACGTTCTCCTGTTTCCAGGCATGATTGATCCACGATAGGCTCCACATTTTCCCATGTGATTGTTAGTTCACTCTCATGAACTAAATTTCCATTTAGAAAATAAATTTCACTTTCTGCTTTCCTCTTGATTGAGACATGAGTCATAACAGGAGAACATTTATGAGCAGGATTCTGAGAGGTTTTAATTGATGTCTTACAAGTGAAAAACGGGCTGCTGGCATTCTTTGGGATTAATGGAGTTGTGAAATTAATAGGGGAAATAATTTCTTTCCATCACTATTTTGATATCTGTGCTTAGCTTCTTGGACTTTAAATTAATGAGTGTGACTTTTATGTTCGATACAAATCTACCCTCTTTACGCAGAACACTGGAAGTTTGGCTGAATGTAGGAAATGCCTTAGGTTATGTTTGAGCCATCAGGTGAGATGCATAGGCACACAAGGCCTCCTGTTCATATATACCAAGTGGACTTTTAGGCCAGAAAAACAATAAACATGTAGGAAATGAGGATTCTTTTGAGAGTGATCATGGTAATGACTCCACAGTTTAAAAGCAAGAATATGTCCATGGAGATATCAGAATGACAGTGATAGCAATGATGGACATAAGTGAAAAAATAACCCAAACATCAAAACACAAAAGTACTGTCTCCCCAGGATTATTGGTGTGTTTTAGTGAGTTAGTAATCATTACATTTATATAAGACCCAATTCCTAGTACTACATGTTTCTTTTATATGGCCACATATAAGAGAAGGGCCACATTTACAATATGGCAACACACAGTCAATGGAAGGGTTAGCCATGTAATGTTAGTAAGCCAGCAAAGAAAATGTGAACTTCATCCACTCCAGCAAGATGCATGAAATTCACATGTATGTTTATTTAGTCCCAGCTGTAATTAAAAGGATTTTCTTAAAATAAAATGTTAAAAATATCTTTCTAAGAGATCTCTGCAAAGGTGGTTGTAATTTATGAGCCTTCCTGTTGGCCTTCACTGCCAAAGACATTAGTGAGCAAATGATAGTAAGAAGAAGCAGTGGCTTTCTGAGGTATATAGTCAATCTTACTCTGAGATACAGCATATTTAAAGAAAAACACAAATCCAAGGACTAATATTCTGCAGAGATCTAGACTCATGTGAAATGTGACAGGCTGGGGTCTACAGAGAATTCTTTTTGCTGTAGAAGAAGAAGATGAGGAAGGGAAGAAAAGGAAAAAAAGGAGGAGAAGGAGGAAGAGAAGCAGCTACCACTTTCTGTGGTAATTAGCATCCATTTCTCTTTGATTGGTATTTTTGGTACAATAGTTTATATGTACATTTGAAAAGTAGCTGAGGAAAAATTTCATCTGTTTGTGTTGCTTTGAGGTTGCGTGGTTTGATAGAACTATGTGCCAGTTCCCCAACAAGGTCATGGTATAAATCATCAGAAATAAAAAACACAAAAAGCACAAACTTAAGCTCATCATCATGTACTAGAATTCAAAAATATAATAATAATATATATGAGATCCTTCTTGGTCAGTTTTTTATAGTTTCTATACTTGAAAGTTGAGATGAAAATGACACCAGAATTAGAATAGAGATTGTGTATTTATTAAAATTAAAAAGAATTTTGCATAAATTTACATCCTTACATATATAAAATTTAGCTTACCTGTTTTGACCTCAAATTTTAAATTTCTCTCTAAAGTACCTGCCTCTATAAATGGTAATAGTCTCAAAGAAGATATCTTCTCAAAGACAACTTCTCAAAGAAGTTAAAAGTAAGAACCAATATTCAAAGGAGTGAGTAAATAAAAATAATTCCAACTCATATGGGAAGGGAGGACACATGAAAGTGTCAGAAAGGACAAAAGGGAGGATGCATATGATCATACCACACGATAGGCATGTATGGAAATGCCACAGTGGAATCTATACATTTTTACCATCAATATGAATTAATCATTATGATAATGAAGAGACTATATTACTTATATACCAAGCAATAAAGTACTTTATACATGAAGAAAATATTAACTTATTAATAGACATAAAGAGTGAAATAGACAATAATATAATAACAGCATGAGACTCCAAAATCTTGATAGAAAAAGTAATAAAAATTTCACAAATCACAGAAGAATAATAAAACTATCTCTTTCCAAATAAATGCCAAATATTTCACACACAATAACTGTTGGAACTAAGGAATGTATTCAGTCAAGTTAAAGAATAAAAACTCAACAAAAAATAAAGTTACAGATTTTATACAATTTACTACTTAGCTAAAATTGAACACATAACACAATCCTATTTGTACTAACAGCCAAATAATAAGGAAATTCTTAGGAATAAGTTTAACCAATGAAAGGGAAACTACTTAAATCTAAATAAAGTGAGCATGACATGCATAAATGCAAACATAGCTCATGTTTTCTGAAGTTTTAGAATTCTTATCATCAAGCTATCTATGAAACTCAAATCAATATGCCAATCTAGTAATCACTACCAAACCCTCAATGGCATTGTTCACAGAAATAGAAAATCATTCTTGGAACAATAAAAGACACCAAATAAATAAATAAACTCTGGGAAAGGTCTGAGAAAGATAAGAATAAGAAGCATCATAATTTATGATTTCAATATTTCAAAAGTACAATAATAAAAAACATAGTAATGACAACCACAGAAACAAGACAAGTTGGGTAAATCATGAAAATAATACAGTTGTGGAATAAAAAATCCATATTCTATGTACAAACCTCTATCCAATTCTCTGATTTGAAATAATTTCAGTGTGAGTTACATTCCTATAATATAAATATCATTATAATTACATGAATTAATGTTGGAATAATCATCTACAAGATAGTTTGCTACTTGAGTTAAGGCACTTTAATTCCCTCCTGAAACAAAAATAAGAAAAAGCTATGATATTAGCCCATTGAGAGTGTTAGGTTCAATTTCTGATCTAAATAAGTAAATTGTATCAATCTCCTTCAACCTTATCCTGGTATCAGGTTCACCAAGAAAGCTACACTCTTGCCCATTTCCTCACATTACTGTATGGTTTCAGGCTCAGTAAAATTCGTGGAAGAGGAGGCAGAAAGATTGTTAAAGGCACATTTTGGGTCATTATGCACAGAGACATTGCCTGTTCCTCATAACTGATGGCTATCCCCACAATGCAAGACCCACATTCCCCAATAAGGAAGGTCCCTTAGGAGGGGGGAGGACAGGGCGAAGGCTATTGAAGGCACCAACATGAATGTATTCACATTATGAGCATAACTAATAAAATAAATAATAAATTAAAAAATAAGTAAATTGATAAAAGCAACATTTTCCATCTGTTATACATTTTAATGTGAAATATAAATTCAGAAACTTCAACATGATGATAATTATTTCACTTAAGATGGCACAATAAGTTTTATTCTTCTCTATTTCATGAGGATATATTTGTAGCCAAAATAATTTCCAGTGCTGGAGAGATGGCTTACTAGTTAAGGTGTTTACCTGGAAATCCTAAGAACTCATGCTCAAATCTCCACGTAAGCCAGATGCACTATGATGCAAGCACACAATGTCACACATGTGCTCAAGGGGGCACACACATCTGGAGTTTGTTTGCAGTAGCTAAGGCCCTGGCACACCCATTCTCCTTCTCTCTCTCTCTCTCCCTCCCCTTCTTTCTCTCTCTCTCCCCTCCATTCTCTCTCTCTCTCTGGCTCAAATAAATTCCTCAATACTTGACCACTACAGTATGAGTGAATCAGTACCTGTAAATCCCTCAGGTCTTCATAGAACTATTCAGATCAGTTACATTGTTATTTTCCTTTCCTTGAATTTCCCTTATATTTGGCATTGGGGAATACGTATGGTGTCATCAACACAATATTATCTTAAGTCTCTCTAATGAATAGCATAATAAACTCAACAAATTATAAGGTATTTCCTCTGGGAACATCACAAGTAGTGAGGAAAACCATAAATTTTCTCATCCAAGGAAAGGGAAGTGTATTTTAGAAGGAAATCTGAATCTTTTTAGGAGGTAAGTGGTAACAATTGTTACTTATCATAATGATGGTCTGGGACTGGTCACTTTCCATCACACTCAGTCTCTGTTCTAAGAGTGGATTCCTTCAAATACACCTCCAAAATCTAATAGCTGCTTTGCTGATTGCTATCTACAAAATGATTTTTTTAAATTTTGGGAATTAAAATCCATGGAGTACATAGATACTTTAGACCTCTTTGAGAGTCAAATGTGACTTATATATGAGAAGTAAAAAGAAGTCAAAAAAGCTAGGAACTCTTTGATCTCATCAATTAGGATTTATTATGATTAGGATATCCAGGTTAAAAAATAGGTTTCTTTTGATTTTCAGGTAAATGAAAATATTATTTAGTATATGGTATTTAATCAGTAAAAGTTTGATATGAATATATAAATTCCTAATTTAAAACAAGCATGTTAAGCATATGCATGACAATGCCATAAAATTCAAATCATTTATATAAGTATGCCACATACATAATTGTTCAGAGGTTTTTGTCATTTGTTTAGTTGTCCTAGAGTGTTGATTATTTATGTTTCTCTTCTTTACTTCATACCAGGCATTATGAACATTCGGTCACTAAAAGTAAATCAAGTGAACTTTAAGAATTATGAAATTATGGAGAAACTTCTAAGCTCCAAATAATTCCACATGATATAATGTGTAGAGTCTGTTTTTTTTTTGTTTTTTGTTTTGGTTTTTTTTTTTTTTTGGTTTTTTTTGTTGTTGTTGTTGTTGTTTTCTCCCAGGTAGTGTCTCACTCTAGCCCAGACTCAATTGGAACACACTCAGTAGCTCCAGGCTGGCCTCTATTTCACAGCAATCTTCCTACGTCATCCTCCAGAATATGGGGATGAAAGGTGTGCTCCACCATGCCCAGCTTCATGTGCAAAGTTTGAAAAGCCAGTCACTCCTCTTCATAAGTTTTGGGTTCTGTTTGCCCTAATTGAGGATATTTTGATGGAAATATTAAGATATTCAGAAGAGACCAGAGGTATTCAATATTACATAAGAAGAAAGGAAGGGTAAAATATTCCAGATATTTCAAGAGAAATATAAAAGCTGACACTGTAAAAGGAAACACATTGAAGAAACAATCTAGAGCAAATGCTGACAAAGTCATTTGGATATTGTGGGAGACTTCCAAAAGCTGCCTGATACCTGGTCAAGATACTGATCCATTGCTCTATTCTGCAACTTACCTGACTGAAAATTATGGTATCCAGGTTCTTCTCTGGTTGATGATGTAGTTGACTATCTCCAGATTTTTATTATCAAAATACTGGATGTGATAAGTGCATTCACAGTGCTGGGCTAAATGAAGCAGGTTTACTATCATTAAGCAGAGGAATTCTAATTCATTTGACTGCTTTTCCATGGTAATTTTGTTAAATGGAAGGTATCATATAAATTACTCCATTGTAAAATTTCAAAATAATTGAATGGTGAATAGTATACAATACTATAAATGCTCGGTAGGATACTTAAAAAAAATTACCAACCTTTCCTTCTAAATAGTCTTATGTAGAATAAAGTAAATGTATAAAATTAGATATTCAAGATGATGTATTTGTCATAAACCATGTATATTGGTAGAAATGGATTCAAATCCTGTATGCTTTGAAGCTTTTCCTAATTAACAATTTTCCTTTTTTTTTTTTTTTTGATTTTTTGAGGTAGGGTCTCACTCTAGCTCAGGTTGACCTGGAATCCACTCTATTCTCAGGGTAGCTTCAAACTCATGGCGATCCTCCTACCTCTGCCTCCTGAGTGCTGGGATTAAAGGCATGCACCACCATGCCTGATGATTTTCCCTTTTTAAAATTTTATTTTTATTTTATAAAAGGGTAAACTCTAGATCTCTTCACACCCCCCACACACACCCCTCACTCTCCTTTCCCTAAGGGACCTCCTCCTTGAGGTTGTTGGTATTTACTGTGGGTTTATGAAGGCCTCCTTCTATGTGAGGAACTGTGCCTCAGGAGAGGATTTTCATTTTGCAAAAAATGAAATAAAGCCAGACATGGTGGCACACACCTTTAATCCCACCACTAGGAAGGCAGAGGTAGGAGAATTGCCATGAGTTTGAGGCTACTCTAAGGTCAGACAAGGCTAAAGGGAGACACTACTTTGAAAAGAAAAATGAAATAAAACTATGCATCAAATAATAAATGTGAATATTTATGAAGAGTATAAAAATTTTAAAATCAGTTATAAACAAATGATTTCTGAATGCAACATTTTATATATTATATTAATTGTATAAATAAAATTTCAGACATTTTAACAAACTGAAATATGTGTGCTTTAATATTATTAAATCAGAAACCACAGTGTCAAATGATAAGAAGCAGAAATTTTAAACCTTTTGTGAAAAGTAGTTGTTAAATATAATATCATAACCTTAATTCCCTGCTAGTTAGAATCTACAAATGCTTGCAGACATGTTGACAGGCCACAATTTCACTGAATGTCTGATGGACTGCTACTCATATTGGAAAGAGAATGTGAATTCACTTTAGTGTGATTATATATCTTGCCTTTGCAAGTTTGATTAAGATATACCACTTTGTGAGTTAGAACAATGAAGTCTACTCTATTCAAATAATGATCTACAAAGGATATACTTTGGGTTTAGAATAAATGAGTTTGTGAGGAATACAGTAAGAAAAGTAAAAGAAGAGACAGTAAGAGAAGATACAGAATAGGACATCAAGTCAGGCACAAAACAACATCCAGCTGAAAGCCTGGAACAGCCTCCCTGAGAGGTAAAAGAAACAAATAGCAAGCTGAAGACAAATTGTCAAAAATCAGATCAGGCCTTCATCATCACCCAGCAGATAGTGGAAACACCATAAAAAAAAAACAAACAAAAAAAAAAAAAGCTAAGTTACCAGTCAAGGTCAATGACAGAACACCTTCCCCTCTAGCAATGCTTCTAACACAGTTCCCACCACATGCATTTTTACACTGTGGGATAAATGATATTACCCCTGTTCAGGTCTTCCAGTTTGTAGGGAGGGATGTGACACACAGAAAGGGAAATGATTCCAGCTGCTCTCAAGGGCAGTGTATATTCTCCAGCTGTTCTTTCTCCTTGTCATAGGGAAAAGAGTCACAAGGGATGCTGAGACAACCATGTATGGGTCTGGAATGGGTGGCAGGAACTTATCCTATTGCCAGTCAGCTCTTAATCCTTAATAACACATCACAATTTGTTAATATAACTTATATTACAATAATAATACAGATTTTAATGAGAAAACTGGACACTAAATTTGTTTCAATACTTTCATGTTATCTCCATATCTGCATTCAAGAATAAAAATAGTCCCCAAGAATTACCAGAGATTCATAAATGTATATTAAGGAAAACTGATTTCCATTATAAAAATGAAAATGTCTGATATTTCTATACAAATGCATATATGATTTTTTTAGCAGTATACATGGTAAAACACGACTGACTTTATTAATTATGTATTAGCTTCATAAGGTTCCCTCCTTTGGAAAAGTAGAAGCTTACATTCTTCACTTATCTTCTAGAAACAGATATAGAAATCATTTTTATATCAGCCATTAGAATAAAAATTGATATTTTCTTTGAACTAAATACCTGAATAATTATATATGGCTTTTGTTACCAATTCTGTATCTTTTCAATAGGGATAACTGGATGAGATGGGAAAACAGAATGTAACAGTGCCAATAGAATTCATTCTGACTGGAGTCACACACCGGCCTGAACTTCAGCTCCCTCTTCTCGGAGTCTTCCTCATCATCTATACAGTCACAGTGATGGGCAATCTGGGCATGATCATTTTGACGAAGCTGGACTCTTGCTTACACACACCTATGTATTATTTTATCAGGCACCTGGCTTTCATTGATCTTGGTAATTCTACTGTCATCTATCCCAAGATGATGGTGAATTTTGTTGTGGACCAAAATACCATTTCCTACTATGCGTGTGCCACACAGATGGCATTCTTCATCACATTCATTATCAGTGAACTTTTCATCTTGTCAGCCATGGCATATGACCGCTACGTGGCCATTTGTAACCCTCTGCTCTACAAAGTTGTCATGTCTCAGAGACGCTGCCATGCATTGGTGGGCATTCCATATCTCTACAGTACATTCCAAGCTTTGATGATAACTAGTAAAATTTTTACATTGGATTTCTGTGGCTCTAATGTCATCAGCCATTTCTACTGTGATGATGTTCCCATGTTACTTATGCTGTGTTCAAATGCACGTGATATAGAACTGTTGATCATATTATTTTCAGCATTTAATTTGATCTCCTCCCTCCTGGTAGTCCTAGTATCTTATGTGCTGATTCTGCTAGCCATATGCCAAATGCATTCTGCAGAAGGCAGAAAGAAAGCTTTTTCCACATGTGGTTCCCATCTTACTGTGGTAGTGGTGTTCTATGGGTCCCTCCTTTTCATGTATTTGCAGCCTAAATCCTCCCATTCCTTTGAAACAGATAAACTGGCATCTGTGTTTTATACTTTAGTGATCCCCATGCTCAACCCCATGATCTACAGCTTTAGAAACAAAGAAGTGAAAAATGCCTTTCACAGAGTCTTTAAGAATCCCTGTAAACTTTGTAGGTAATAATTTGTACCAAATGATGCTCCAGTAATGTGATAAATGTGATTTTCTTTACAGCAATTCCTGTGTGGTTGGTGTTTGCAGGCTTATGGGTTTATGGTGTGTGTTCATGTGTGTATGTGTGTTCATGTAAGTGTGGGCACGTGGAAGACAGAAGGCAATGTCAGGGATCTCAGGCTGTTACTTCTTTTTGAGACCTGGCCTGGAGCATTCCAATTGGGCTAATTTTTTCATTAATGAATATAATTAATTAAGAAGCATAACTAATAGCTATACAACTCAGTTTCTCCAGGTAATGACATACAATCTGTTCATCTTTGAATTAAATAAAAAACTCTGTAAAATGAGCTTAAAGTGTAACAAGGAAAATTTAACTTTTTGGGTAACCACCTGTCAACATTGAAGTAGTAGTGAGCCAAAGCAGAACTGTATACTAAGGTGCAAACATTGAGCTTTGTCATTGTTTAAATCAGCAAAGATCCAGTGGAGCTCTATACTTACCAACAGTACATTATGTCAGCCAGGCATGGTGGTGCACACCTTCAATCCCAGCACTTGGGAGGCAAAGGTAGAAGGATCGACTTGAGTTTGAGGCCACCCTGAGACTACAGAGTCCATGCCAGCCTGGGCTAGAGTGAGACCCTACCTAGAAAAACCAAAAAACAAAATGTTACACATGGAAAAGCTGGCAGCAATTTGGAAGGCGTATTTCTCACAGTCAGGAGACACGAGAAAATTACATATTTGAACAGATAGGAAATATATTTGTTTATATTCATATATTTCTAATTAGAATGAGTTAAATAAAATCTCCAGTTTAGGATTGATGAAAAATTTAATCAAATCAAACTCAATATTGACCAGATTATAATCTATGTTCAGGCTATATTTCCTACTGTACATGGAGATTTTATACAAGTTAAGTAAGGATATCATTCACCAATATATTACCACATATATTTTACAAACAAAAGCCTATGACTTAAGAGTGGAGGAAGAAATATTCAAATTCAATTGTTAAAATTTGTCTTCAATTCCAAGCTATGTTACATGTAGAAGTAGGGATGGTAGAAAATGATTGATAGCAGCATGACTGTCAGTCGTAGGTTATCTAAACTTAAACAGGGAGAGATATTGAAATGATTGTGATGAGTGGAAGAAGAAATGTAAATTGTTTATTAAAAGTTTTTCCAACACAAATATGAAAGGTGTCTACACAACATAGGACACATGAAGAACCATACATTAATCAATGGGTACTGATCAGTTGGGTGTTGAATGAATGAGATTGTGAAAAAGCCACATACTACTACTAGTCAGCAGTCAGCATATGGAATCTTATGATGGAATCTACATTAAAATCATACAGTAAACTAGACCATAATGAAAGAAAGATTTATTTGAATTTCCTCTAGGAATTTTCATCATCATGTTTCTTATTACTTTTTTTGTTTGTTTGTTTTTTTTAATCAATTTTGAAACACAAAACTGAAATTTGTACATATATAACATTTTATTTTGAATTAAAAATAGAACATGTAAAAATTAAAAAAAAAAAAAAAAAAAAAGAATATGTGCCTGGTTTCCCAGCACCTGGCACATGTGGGTTGGGTAGACCTCAGATGTCTAGTTTCCCAACAGCTTGTCTAGTGCAGATGGAGAGAATACTAGGTAGTACCCGGATACATCAAGAAGAGAGAGCCAATTCTGTACCATGAGATGCATGACCTCCACCTCATCTGCCCAGGCCCAAAGGTTATTACAGAGGAAGTGATTGACATGAATACCACTCTCATGTCTAACATGAAAATCGGTTCAAAGGAAATGGCAACAGAAACTGTGGTCACTCACACCTCATCAAAAGAGATCCAGAGGCTACAGTGAAAGCCACACTAAATCAGATCCCTATCTTACCTGCCAAGTCTCAGGGAACATTGTGAAAGAGGGGGCAGAAAGATTGTAAGAGTCTCAGAGTGGATGGGAATAGCCTGAGGACCCCTGTTTCTCCACCCTCTGTAGAGACTAAGGCCTCTTGGTCCCCACAATGAATACCAATAACTCCACCTAAGAAGACCTTCAGCAGAATTAGGTTGTGGAAGAGGGGGTCTAAGACTGTAATCTTTATCTTTAAAAAATCAATCAATAATAAATAAAATAGAATATGTATCAGATTTGAAATACTATGTGATTCCATCTGTATTTGCAATTGAGGAGGAAATGTAAAATTAACTTGAGAAAATTGAAGTAACTATAACAGTGCCAAGAAGATTGCTCAGTGAGTAAAAGTATTTAAGATGGAAATGTGACAACCTGAGTTCAGATCCCCGGAATCCACATACAACAAACCCTCACTGTTTTCTTGGTATAAAGAAAGTGTTTTTTGTATTCTAAACAATTCTCATGACCTCATTGCATTGATCAACAGCTTCAGGAACAGGGAAATTATGAAATGTTTGTAATATATCCATGGTGAAAAAAAGCATTTGATACAAATTCTTTTAGTATGTCCTAGATATTAAATAAAATTCTTCAAGTCATGCTTACAAAGAACACAAAGAGAATGAGCTTGGGAAATAGCAAATCAGTTAAGAGTTCTTACTACTTAACCATGAAGTCCTCTCTGACTGGAGACCACCAATTTCAAGTCCCCAGATCCACGTAAAATGCTGTGTGCTATACATATCTATAGGGCATAGAGACAAGAGAAAATCTGGAATTCTCTGAGGGATAGCAGCTCTAGATTGAGGAAGAAACCCCACCTCAAGAAAGCACACAGATGACCAACAAGAAGACTCTCCATATTTTCCTCTGGACTCTAATGTACTTATATAGGCCCAGGCATCTGCATGTACATTTCCTCTCAAACTCATATCCTTAAGATCAATGACCAAATTAGAGTAATGATGTAGGGCCTTCATGATATTAAATTCTGAGGTCCCTTATGGGTAAGGGTAGAATTAAGGCCCTTACATAATAGCTGATAGAGTGGGTTTTGCTTTCTGATTCTTAGGCCATTTGAAGACACCTAGCTTGATTTATCAGTGAGTAACAGGTTTTCACTAGACACTGTGCTTGCAGACATTTTAATATCAGAATTAAACACTCTGGAACTGTAAGGAAACTGAATGTCTATCTTTTGTAATTTATTTCACATTAGATATTGCATTATAGTTGCAACAAAATAGACAAATAATCAGGCCCATAACAACTTTGTCTAAGCCTTTTTAGTTGTCTGTGCACGTCAAGTCAGCCATACTGGAAGGATGGAGCCCCCTTATCTCATGCATACATATGCTCCCATCCCTGACACTGAACAAAGCCTTCTTGCTCTACATAAATATGTATGGCAGAATTATCAAAGTCTCTGAGGAATATTTTTCTATAAACCTTGCTTTTAAAATTTTAATTCAGATGTTTTTGCCTAATCAAGATTTTCTGAGTAGAGAAGCTGTCGAAGATCTTTTTCTTCATCTCAGGGGTAGAACTATTTGCATTGAATGAGTTAATTCAAATGAAGATGGACCCATGAACAGGAATTTTATAGGTGGATTGGGACTGGGTTATTCCTGGTAATTCCAAAACATATATTCTCTCCCAGTGCCTGTAAGCTTTCTAGTTTCCAGAACCACTGCTGGTACAGATTTCATTCGTAAGAGTATTACTTCTTTGTGGAATGCTATATAGGAGGAGGTTAAGTTATAACACCAAAATCTTGTTGTGTTACAAAGGATTAACTTTTTTTTTGAATAAACAACCCAGGATTTTTTTCAACTGAGGTTGATTTTTGAAGCTGTGTTAAAAATAATTTTAGCAGGGCATGGTGGAGAACACCTTTAATCCCAGCACTCGGGAGGCAGAGGTAGGAGGATTGCCAAGAGTTAGAGGCCATCCTGAGACTACATAGTTAATTCCAGGTCAGCCTGGGCTAGAGTGAAACCCTACCTCAAAAACTAATAATAATAATAATAATAATAATTTTAAAATACTTTTAAAGTACAATAACTTTTTTAACCATTGAAATATGAATGTATGAAAGTTCTCACTTGACTGTTCCAGAAGTTCCTGACACGTTTAGTTTTCATAGTCAAATTAAAAGAATAATTTATGGGCTGGAGAAATGGCTTAGCGGTTAAGGCGTTTGCCTGTGAAGCCAAAGGATCCCGGTTCGATACTCCAGGACCCACGTAAGCCAGATGCACAAAGGGCACATGCATCTGGAGTTGATTTTCAGTGGCTACAGGCCCTGGCGTGCCCATTCACTCTCTGTCTGCCTCTCTTCTATCTTTCTCTCTTTGCTTGCAAACAAATAAAAAAAATTTAAAAAGAATAATTTATAATTCATAAGATAAATAGGATCTTCCTTAAAATTACATAAAACCATAGACATTCATTATAAGAACAGCAAGACCATTTCTAAAATCACTAGTGGAAATGTTTTGATGCCTATTTTATGTATGTACTATTTTTTGAAAAAATTTTCAAGTCTTTTTATTTATTCAAGAGAGTCAGAGAGAGAGAGAGAGAGAGAGAGAGAATGGGCTCACCAGGACCTCCAGCCACTGCAAACAAACTCCAGACTCATGTGCCCCCTTGTGTTTCTGGCTTACATGGGTTCTGGGGAATCAAACCAAGGTCCTTTGGCTTTGCAGGCAAACACCTCAACCACTAAGCCATCCCTCCATCCGCTGTACTATTTATTATATGAATATCTGATGATGGTTTAATAGGGCATGCATGTGCATGAATTACTTCCATCAGTGCACACACACACACACACACACACACACACACACACACACACACACACCTTTCTGGTTCTAATTTCCTAGAGAATTTTAATGCCCCAGTGGATACACACAGACCTTGATGAATAGACAGCCTCTAGGCACCTGCTTTACTGTCAAGTGCTTTGGAGATAATCTACAAATTGCTTGTCATCTCCCTAGGGAGAACCAAAAAACAGTGAGAAAAATTCATAAGTTGTTCTCACTACGCCATATGAGGACACATGAAGGAGTCAAGAAAGACATCTCAGCACAGGTAAACAAGAGTGCTTCATTGGGCCACATGTACAGGGAGACAATGCACCTCAGTGACACTTTAATTTAATGGTTACAGCAAATTGTGGCTATTTATTATTTGGAGTTGGGTGCTTTTTATACAGCTAGACAGAACTAGAACTTCCCTACTTTTTAGATCATATAAACTTTGAATGCTTTAAATTTGATAGACTGAATTCATGTACATCTTTAAAATGCCATCATTCTATTGCTTATATAAATAAATAATCTTATCTTTATCCTTCTGTGAATATGTGGACATCAGGTTAAAGCAACAACTAAAAGCATTTGAAGCATCACTAAAATGATAGGAATATTTTACATGACATAATGAAGAAGCTGCCAGTATTGCAACTTGTTTTATATCATCCAAATACTTATTTGTACTAGGTTATTATGATGCCATCAAAATAGTTTTATTAGACTAACTAAAATCATACAGTACTTATTAATTATGTAAATAAATATGAAGATTTGAACCTTTTCTCAAGTGTTCTTAAACAAAAGGTACTTTCTATCTCTCATTTTGTTGTTAATTATATCTGAAAATTAGGAAATGGTTAAGAAACTAGTCTCACCATAGGATGGAATGACCAAAATGCACTTTAATTTTCAATGAGCTCTGACAAAAATAGATATAACTTTCTTCAAAGGTATTTGGTTTGTGGGTTTGGGAAAGACCAAAATATGATTTCTACTTGACAGAGAAAAGTGCCAAAAGCAATCTGGTTCTTTCCTTAGATTATCAGAGGAAAATTTACTGGTATTTCAGACCTAACAACAAAATAGATACTTCGTCATGCCACAAGGAGAAAATTTTTCAGGGGAGGAAGGAGATTTCTAAGAGAGAAATAAAGAAATGGGAGGGGGAAACAATGAGGAATGAGAATGAGTAAGAGCAAAGTATAATGGAGTGTATGTGGAGAAGTCCTGGAATTGAACACATTAATTAGTGTGCTAACTTTAAAAAATAATATAGAAAGGTAAATATGTAAAAGGTACCAAATTTGATATTTTGATAATTTTGTAAACTTACAAGCAGACACAGTTCAAAGCTCATACTGGCTCCTGTCACATTTACTGAAAATTTTTTCTAATTCTGCTTATTGGTATATATTTTTCCATAATTTTATACTACATATGTGCACTCATGAGGACATGGTAGAAATATAGGAGATCATAATCTTTTAAGCAATATTTTAAATTATTTAAGTACAAAACATAAAATCATCATAATATTTAACTTGTATATTCATATTTTAAAATATATTTTATTTATTTATTTAATAGAGAAAGAAGGAGGCAGAGAGAGAGAGAGAGAAAGAGAGAGAGAGAATGGATGTGCCAGGACCTCTAGTCACTGCAAATGAACTCCAGACATATGTATCACCTTGTGAAACTGGCTTACATGGGTACTGGGGAATCAAACCTGGGTCCTTAGGTTTCTCAGGCAAGTGCCTTAACCTCCTAGCCATCTCACCAGCTTTATATTCTTATTTTTGCATGATGCTAACTGAGACATAACTTTAAGTGCCAGTTTCATTGTAAACAGCTTCATTATGAAATTCTTTTTTAGATAGCCTTCTGGTACTCATTATTTTATTGATTTATTTGCAAGCAGAAAGATGAGAAACAGAGAAAGAGAGGGGGAATATGGGTGCACCAAGTCCTCCTGCTACTTCAAATAAACTCCAGATATATGTGCCACTTTGTGCAGTGGGTTTTACATTAGCATTGAGGAATTGAGCACAGGTTGACAGGTGTTACAAGCAAGTGTTGTTAAATGCTGAGCCATCTCTTTAGCACCATGGAACTCATTATTTTTTTGTTTGTTTTATGATAGTTTCCTTACATACACATACATTCCTTTTTATCATCTGTACAAATTTTAAACTTAAGGGTCTTTGAGTGTGCTCTATTTGATTAGTATATATGCCTTTTTGGCTGTTATACCATAACTTAAGCAAATTCTGGTTGACAATGTTTCCAAAAGATTTCTTCAAATAATATCTGGTAATGCATGAACATATTATCGTTGGTTTATTTGAAAATGTATAGTTGGCATACAAAGAATAAGGTTTCATTACAGTGTTTACAAAAAAAAGTATTGTCTCACTTCCCTCTCCCCCATTCCTTCTTCAACCTAGCCTCCTTCCTATTTTCATACTTTATTTCATACTTCATTGCTTTGATAATTCATGCTTTCCTTCCTTCCTTCTTTCTTTCTTTCTTTCTTTCTTTCTTTCTTTCTTTCTTTTTTTTGTATGTTTGTTTGTTTGTTTGTTTGTTTGTTTGTTTGTTTGTTTGTTTGATTTTCAAGGAAGGGTCTCACTTTAGCTCAGGCAGACCTGGAATTCACAATGTAGTCTCAGGGTAGCCTGGAACTCACGGCACTCCTCCTACCTCTGCCTCCCAAGCGTTGGAATTAAAGGTGTACACCACCATGCCTGGCTTCATGCTTTCTTTTATTCTCTCATCCATTCTCATCACTTTTTGTTCCCCTCTTGAGGTTTCTTACCTCCAATCAGAGATCACTCTCACACTCCCATACTTACATGCATACAAATGTTCAAAGTTAGGCCACATAAGAAAGACAGCATGCAGTTTTTGTCACTCTGGGCTTCAAATGCCTCATTGGGTAATTTTTGTTTTTAGCAACTCCATCCATTCTCTTATGAATTTCATGACTTCATTTTTTTCCTCATTGGGTAATTTTTGTTTTTAGCAACTCCATCCATTCTCTTATGAATTTTAATGCATGACTTAATCATTTTTTTTAACTTATAGGCCCAGAATCAAACAAAACCCATATCTGTATTGTACCTGATACTTGTCCATGTTTATATTTTCTATTCCCATAAACAGAAAATTCTTATTCTATAGTCTATTTTTTTTTTTTTTGTTGTATATGTATATGTCCCCTCCCCCTTCCCTTTATATGTATATTAGTATATGTATATTCTACTATGAGGGTCTTGTGTGCTAGGAATATATATCAAGTTAATGCAGTATTGAAATAACTTCCTTTGGTTCTTCCAATCATTTCTCAAAAGCCCTAAAAATTTAACTTCTCCATCCCTGGCCTCAGATATACCTCTTGGATCATCCCAGTGGTCATCGCCATCTGAAAAGAGAGAAGCTTCTCTAACCAGAAGTAGGCATAAACCCAGCTTGGAATAGTATATACATTTAGATATTGCTTTATACCCCTAAGGTTTACCTTACCTACCATAGACTTTGCTTAGGTTTTCAGTACCAGGCATGTATTCCCTCCCGTAGAGAGGCCTTCAGTCCAATTATAGAGCAGTTGGTTACCATGTCTTATTTTTCACTTTTCTGCATGCAGTGCATTTTTCCCTAATAGGTTTTCTGCTCAGCACCAGCTTGCTTTCTCAGTGAAAAGAGATGTCTTCAGCAATAGGGTCAGAAAATTTTTATTTTTCTATAGTCTTTTAACCAAATTATTCAAGTCTTTTAACCAAAGGAAAGTCTCCACTATATAAAAACTGATACTACTGTCATCTTTGTCTCAATTGGCTAAGATGTCCTTATATTCCCTTAAGATCTTGTATGAGAATATGGATTTAATTTATTAGATACAAGTTAGTATTCCTCATTTTTAGTGAAAATTCTTTTTGAATAATATTAATCTTGTAATATAATTCATGAAAAACAATTTATATCAAAATTACTATCAAAATAGAGATAATTAACCAACAAAAATATCATATGATTAGGAGAGATGGGTCAGTGGATAAGGCATTTGCCTGAAGAGCCAAATGATCCGGGTTGATTCCCTAATACCCATGTAAAGTCATGTGCACAAAGTGGTGCATGCATCTAGAGTTAATCTGCAGTTTCTAGAGGCCCTGGTGCACCCATTCTCATTCTCTCTCTCTCCCTCTCCCTCTGCTTGCTTGCAAATAAATAAATAAATAAATAAATAAATAAATAAGGTATTTTTAAAATTATTACATGAAAAACATGAGTTTTGTCATGGAGAAAAGAAGTGGAACATTGATTACAGTAAAGCATCCTTATAATAATCCTGCTTGATTTTTGCTCTCTTAGGCAGGAAAAACTTGATGGAGATATTCTTTAATATTTTAAAACAAAGACAAATAAAAACATTATGTCTCTCTGTGTGTATGTCTCTCTCAAATAATTTAAAAAAATAAAGAAAATGGCTTAGCCATTAAGGTGCCTGCCTGCCAAGCCTAAGAACACCCGTTCAATTCTCCAGGTCCCACATTTAGCCCGAAGCAAAAAGTGATGCAAGGGTGCAATGCTGCACTTTCCCACAAGGGGGCACATGTCTGGAGTTCATTCACAGCAGCTGAGAGGCTAGCTAGCACTCCCATTCTCTCTCTCTCTCTCTCAAATAATAAAAAATTAAAAAAAAAAACATTATGTACTTGGCATCTAGAATAATTTCTAGACAGCATAGACACATTGGTGTATGTACTCTTCACACCTCCTTGCCAAAGAAACCTTTAAAATGTTATGGTTTTCAATATTTGAAAATAGATGGTATTGTACAAAAATTCCAGCCCTCAGTAGGCTAAGGCAGGATGATTGTTCAAGTGTGAGGCCAGCCTGGGCTGCATTATGATCACCAGGCCAAAGAGGAGTATGTAAGAGAATCAGTCTTTTATTTTAAAAGAATGAAAGAAATACAGTACAGGAAGTATATCATTCAAATGTCTCTGGTATTTACTCTACTTACATACAAATGATTGACAGTATGATGTGTTCTTATTCAGACAAATGATCACTATCTGTCCTGTGTACTGTAGTGCAAGCTGCACCAATGCTATGAGATTTCAGAGGACACTGTTTGGTGTTGGTTTATGCATTATGAAATTTATAGGCAGACAAATTCATATAACTTGTAGATAACATATTGTTTAATGCAATTACACAGAAAATACTAAATGTTTAATTATCCTGCATATATTGAGAATGAAGGTTTATCTTAGCTTTGTTTTGTATTGTTTGAGTTTGGTTTGTGGTCATTGAGACATGACTTTAGCATATAAACCATGCTGGCCTCAAAGTTTCCATCCTTCTGAATTACCCTCCAAAATTCAGGGATCATGGACATGTGTAGCAATATATGTAGATATTTATTGTACCAATTTATTTTATATTTCTATATCAGTCTGTATATCTATCATTTGTCTAACATCTGCCAGGTTCTGGTTCTATGTTTGTTATCAGAATTTTTAACATTAGCAGGACATTAATCTGAGCAGGTGATTATTGGGAATTAATAATGAATATAGTAGGATGTTTAAAAGTTGATTGGTTCCTAACCATTGGGTATAAACAGCAGTCTGCTTTCAAATAGTGACAAAATATGTTTTTACATGAGAAAACATTGTTTGGTGAATGAGATTAACCACAATTAAGAACCACTGATCTGTCTTTAACTCTACTTTTAATTAAACTGTGATTTAAAAAATATATTCATTTTATGAGAGAGAGGACAGAGAAAAAAAGAGACAGAGAGAGAAGGAACAGGTATGTCAGGGCCTCTAGCCACTGCAAATGAACACCAGAAGCATGTGCCTTCTTATGCATCTGGTTTCACTGGCAAGCGCCTTAACCACTGAACTATCTCTCTAGCCCTAAACTGTGCATTTTAATTCATAAATAACAATCCCATTTTCAGTAGTCATAAATTGTAATAATGTACATATGCTATTTATAATAAGTATGCAGAGTAAAACCATGTAGGAAAGCTATTGACTATGCTACTATGTCTATACAGATTAGATTTTCTGATACACCTAGATGGAGAAACACAACCTCACAGTGGTGACTGAATTCATCCTGATGGGCATCACAGACCGCCCTGAGCTGCAGGCCCCTTTATTTGGGTTGTTCCTGGTCATCTACCTGATCTCACTGGTGGGCAACCTGGGCATGATCATCCTCACCGTGGTGGACTCCTGGCTGCAAACACCCATGTATTTCTTCCTCAGACACCTGGCCATTACAGATCTTGTTTATTCGACATCTGTGGGACCCAAAATGTTGGCAAATTTTGTTGTTGATCAAAATACAATCTCCTATAGCCTTTGTGCCACTCAGCTAGCTTTCTTCCTTGTGTTTATTGTTAGTGAACTGTTTATTCTGTCTGCCATGTCCTATGACCGCTATGTGGCCATCTGTAAGCCACTGCTCTACACTGTCATCATGTCCCAAAGGGTATGTCATGTACTGGTGGCTGTCCCTTATCTCTACTGCACGTTTGTCTCTCTTCTAGTCACCACAAAGATTTTCACTTTATCCTTCTGTGGCTACAATGTCATCAGTCATTTCTACTGTGATAGTCTCCCCTTGCTATCATTGGTATGCTCAAATACACATGAAATTGAATTAATAATTCTAATTTTGGCAGCTTTTGATTTGATTTCCTCTCTTCTGGTCGTCCTGGTGTCCTACCTGCTCATCCTCACAGCCATTCTCAGGATGAACTCTGCTGAGGGCAGGCGCAAGGCTTTCTCCACATGTGGGTCCCATCTGACTGTGGTCGTTGTCTTTTATGGGACTTTGATATTCATGTATGTGCAGCCCAAGTCCAGTCACTCCTTTGACACTGACAAAGTAGCCTCCATCTTCTACACCCTGGTCATCCCCATGCTGATCTATAGTTTGATCTATAGTTTGAGGAATAAGGATGTTAAATGTGCCCTGCAACGGACATTGAATAATTTGTGTAAAGTTTTTTTAGGTTTGCATAAAATATGATTTTTACAAATTATGTTTTGGGATATATTTTTGCTCCAAATGTACCAGGAAAAAAGACACAGTAGTTTTAACATGTATTTTCATAGAATGAGAGGTGGGGAAATGTGCATGAATAGGCCTCTTGCCACTGCCAACAAACTTCAGATACATATGCCTCTTTGTGCATCTGTCTTTACAGGGGAATCAAATCCAGGTTTTTAGGCTTTGCAAGCAAGTGAATTGAACCACTGAGCAATATCTCCAGCCTCAAGCTCATTTTTTGACACACCCTGAGCTTCCAATGAAGATAAATAAGTTCACATTGAAATGTGTTCTTTCGTTCCAAATTATGATCTAACTTGCTTACTGCAACCGAAGTTTTAAAGATTTATGGAAATTTATCTAATAAGAATTGATTACCTGTGTCTGAAATTTAGGTATTTGCATCTCTCTATAACAGCATAACTTTGAATTAATTGGTTTCTCTCCTTTTCTCTGTGTTGATACTTCTCCATAGTAATCAATATTGAAAATATATGTTCATTGGTTTTCAAAATTTAATTGCATTAGTTCTTTACTTGCTTTGTGAGTAGCAAAAGAAAATAGTGGTATAATGGTCTCATTCTCTAGGCTCAGACCTCACTGTGTAGTCCAGGTTGGCTTAGAATTTATAACAATCCTCCTGCTTCAGCCCCAGGGTACTGGGATCACAGGCATCAGCCACCACACTGGTGTGGCTTGTTTAAATAAATAACAATCCTAAATAAATAATAATCCCCAAGGGGGTGCATGCATCTGGCATTCATTTGCAGTGGCTGGAGGCCCTGGCATGCCCCTGCTTTCTCTCTCTCTCTCTGGCTCTCTCTCTCTCTCTCTCTCTGCCTCTTTTTCTCTTTCTATCAGATAATTAAATAAATAAAATATTTTTAAAGGGCTGGGTAAATGGCTTAATGATTAAGGCATTTATCTATGGAGCCTAAGGACCCCAGTACAATTCCCCAGGACCCACAAAAGCCAGATGCACGAGGGGGCACATGCTTTTGGAGTTCGTTTGCAGTGGGTGGAGGCCCTGGCACACCCATTCTCTCTCTTCCTCTCTGCCTCTTTCTCTCTATCATATAAATAAAATATTTAAATAAATAAATAAACAATAATCCCCCTTCATTAAAAATAAATCTATTTGCATCTAATGAAAGTTTACTAAATGATTTCTGTGCAGTAAAATTCAAAAGTTCATAGTGAAAATTTAGTTTTTGTTTCTTACATATGAAGTGTTTGCTATTGTTTTCCATACTCTTATTCACTAAAATTCTTGAGTTTACAGATAAATGTTTGTGTTCATTCCGTGTAGTCGAAAGATCTCAGCTGGAGAAATGGCTGGAGTTCATTTACAGTAGCTGGAGACCATACAATACACACATTCTCTTAGTATATCTCTCTTCTTTATCTTCCTCTGCTTGAAAATAAATAAATAAAAATGTTAAAAAATTCAGCATGAATGTTCAGTGAAGCTAGAATTCTGAGGAAAGAACTTTAAAATCAACTATCACAAACAAATTCAATGTACTGACTGTATCATTTAACAAAAATTACCATGGTGCAGAACAATTGAAATTAAAATTACAAAACGGAGTAGACTTCTAAAGGTAAAAGGAATTCAGTAGACTTCCTGTCAAGATGGTGTCTGCCTTAAAAAATGCCTCACCTTGTGGCATGACCTTTAGGGATCATTGTGGCTTTTAGGGTTTGGCAAATTCTAATAGAAAAAAGCAGGCATAGCTATACTAATATTGGATAAAATAGACTTCAGACCAAAGGAAATCAAAAAAGACAATGAAGGCCACTTCTCACATATCAAAGGAATGATCCAACAAGAGGATATCACAATCATCAATGTTTAGAGGTGCACCACAATTCATAAAATAAAACCTACTTGACAACAAAACAGAAATAACCACCAACACTATCACAGTTGGGGACTTCAGTACTCCACTATCAGCAATAGATAGATCCTCCGAACAGAAAATGAACAGGGAAGTAAGGGAGCTCAACAACACCATAGATCAATTAGACCTAATGGACATCTACAGAACATTCCACTCCAAATCTACAGATTACACATTCTTCTCAGCAGCCCATGGAACCTTCTCTAAAATAGATAATATTCTGGGAATATATATATATATATATATATATATATATATATATATATATCCTGCATTGTTGGGCATTGCTAAAAATGGGCTGGGACTGTGAAAAGGGTGGCCTGAACTGTTGGATGTGGCTGGGGACCCTGGGCTGTGGGGTTGCATCTGGCCCTATAGTCAGGAGTCCCTGGTGACAGTGACTGGCCTTCTCCACGTTGTAGGTTGTAGTGTGCCCTGTCATTTCCCAGAGTGGGCAGAACTGGCAAGGCCTTCTCACTGGACCCCAAAAGGCTCTGACCACTCCACAAGTCAGACTTTGCCCCCACAGTTCCTGACCTTGTGGCTAGCTGCCCAAGAGACCCTTATGTGGCTGAAGTCATGTAGCCTTTCCACCATCTCTCTCACAGCTTTGAAGTCACAGCCTCCCTCCATTCCCCTTCTCTCTCTCGCAACTCCTCCCCCCACAGCTTTGAAGTTACTAGTTCTTCTGCCACTTAGATAGCAGACCATAAACTATGCGTCTGACTGCCATCTCAACCTTCCCAAGTGTTTGTAAACCCACTCCGCTTTTGAATAAACGAGTGCTGACCATCAGACGGTCTCCCGGGTGTCCATTGCCCATCATCTTTATTGTCAAACTCACTTGCTGCTCCAGGACTCTGTTGTGTGGGTCTTGTGCTGTGGGGTCATGTTCCATTCCCGTTTCCTGGGGTCGTTGGCCACAGAAATCCTGGGCGAGGGAGAGAGCAGCAGGGTCATTCTGGCTGGGCCGGTGAGTGTGACACAAACATACGAACACATGACGGGGCAATGAGCACCCGGGAGACCATCTGGTGGACAGTACTCATTTATTCAAAGGGGGGGTGGGTTTATAAACACTTGGGGAAGGTTGAGACGGCAAGTACAGACTGTATGGCAATTGGATGCATAGTTTATGGGCTGTTATCTAGATAGCGGAAGGACTAGTAACTTCAAAACTATGGGGGAAGGATAAGGGAAGGTAAGGGGAAGGGTGGAAGAGGAGATTAACAGGAGGCTGTGGCTTCAAAACTGTGGGGGGTGAGAAGGCTACTTGACTTTAGCCACATAAGGGTCTCTTGGGCAGCTAGCCACAGGTCAGGAACTGTGGGGGGCAAAGTCTGACTTATGGAATGGTCAGAGCTTTTGGGGGTTGGGGGAGTGCCTCACCAGTTCTGCCTACTCTGGGCGATGACAGCTCACTACACCCTACAACATAGGGAAGGCAATTCACCATCTCCAGGGACTCCTGACAGAGGGCCAGCTGCGACCCCACAGCCCAGGTGCCCTGGCCATGTCCAATACTTCAGGTCAGCCTCCTCACCAGTCCAGACTGTTACTAGCAAGGCCCAACACTGCTGCTTTCCCCCAACGACCCCAGTAAACCGTAAAGACCCACACTGCATGATATCAGATCACAGTGCTGTACTGCTAGAAATTAACAATAAAGATGTGGTAGGAATCCCACCAGCTCCTGGAAACTGAACAACACAATTTTAAACATCTCCAGGACCAGACAATAGGGAGGGTGGGGCAGGAGGGGAGGGTAAGATTGTGGGGGGGGGACACAAAACTGGACCCAAATGGAAATGGTAAAATAAAATCCTATATCCTGAAAGAAAGACTAAAAGGTTGAACCTTCATTAGGTCATTAGAGCGAACACCTGAATCACAGGGCCCTGGAGATGTTATGATGAAGACTAACCCTAATCTTTTCCTGTTTTTCTCTTTCTCTCTTCATCTTGTCTCCCTTCTCTGTTTCTCTTTTATATTATCCATCTTTTTTTCCTTCTTTTCCCTTGGTGATGGCCTATAACTCCCAGTACCAGCAGGCGGTTAACATCCACAATGATCAGAGACATCTACACGTTTTCCCAAAAGAAGACAGATTTCTGTCAGAGTACTAGATGACCCATCAAAGGTTAATGGTAAGACCCTATGTCGAAGACACCATATGATGTTTGTATGGAACATGGAGTGACCAGGCTGGAATCTGGAAGAAAATCAGTCCCTGGATAGTTAGCTTGTCTAGTGCCAGAAGTTGCTACATGAGCAACTGAGGGAAAATGACTATCTGTCCAAGAAACTCATTGTCTAAGCTACTCAGCAGCAAACAACCTGACACAAATGCAATAGTGGCAGAGATCCATGTGGGGCAACCTACTGCCCCTGATTTGGCTAATGGATCGACTCAGTGGAATGGAGCCCATAGCTAGAACTGGGAAACAAGTCAGAACCATGTCCAAAAATGAGCTCACTCTCCAATAACAAGCCCCCAGCAATTGTGGCCTACAAGAGGGCCTACACGTATTCAATTGTCTCTAAAATAATAATGGTTATCCTATTTATCTGGTGCTTACTTCTCTCTCCATTGGAGAATTTGCTTCTCTTTTTCAGATGGATGCAGAACCTGAGAAGAGAATCAGCCCATCACACCTCTCAACGGCCTCAGCTGAAACCATAGAGTAATTGGGGTAATGAAAAGAGTGCTGCTTTCTTAGTAAACCTGGTACCAGCATAAGGGTAAAGGAGATAGACATAGAGAACACTCAACTCCTACCAAACCAGATATCCAGAGACACAGAGGCTCTCAAGACCTCATCACTGAAGTAGACCTAAAACAAACCCAACATGGCTCAGGGAAATTTGCAGAAGGTGGGGGGCAGAAAGAATGTTAGAGCCATAAGTTGGGACATTATGCACAGAGACATTGACTGTTCCCCATAACTGATGGCTACCCCACAATGCATGACCCATATTCCCCACTGAGGAGGGTCCCTTCAGAGGGGAAGGACAGGAAGGAGGGCTAACAATGGCACCAACATGGCTGTACACACACTGTGTACATAACTAATAAAAAAAGAAGAGGAAATAAGAAAGAATTCAGTGTTAGAAATATATATTTACTGAGAATTGCAAATTATAACCAAAAAATGCTTAGCTTATGAATTTTGTGAGTCAGTTTAGAATGTGTCTAGAAAATAAAAGGCAGGAATATTCTTGAGCCTGCCATTACAATCTCCACTTTCCTAGCTATCAGAGAAGGATTTGATATCTCCTTATCTCTTGCCTAAAGGAGTTCCCTAGACCTGTTATTTCATAAACAACCTGAGTTCCTCCTGGGAAGGATTTCCCCTTTCATAGAAGTAAGGCTTAAATCTGACTCTGTGGTTGGATAAGCTCAGCCTCAGAACTTTATCCTATAGCTGGTTAGCTCAGCCCCCATTCAGAATCTATGAATGATCCCAGTTTGGGCCACATGATGGTCTTTACTCCAGTACAGCCTTGTACATGGAGGAAGCTCTCTGTGCTTCTTTTTCAGTCTAGTAAAATCTCTCTAGACCTTACCCTCTGGTCTATGGATATCACTCCAAGTTATGGGTGTGTTGGCATATGTTGATGTATGTTGGAACCCAAGCCGAAACTGGGCTTAAGGAGGTAGCTGCCCTGAGAACAATGCAACTTGTTGCTAACCATGCATGTGGAACGATAAACACCTGTAACTGTTAACTGTATAACCTACACTCCAAGAATGACCGCAAAATGTTGTAATTGTAGAATGTTTCAGGAATTTATCCAAGACTTGGTCCCCCACCTAGTTTACCCAAGACTTGGTCTCCCACCCAGTGCCTCCCCTTACCCAAGACCTGGTCCCCCGCCCAGTGCCTCCTTTTTTACTTCCTTGTTCTGTCTGCTTAAAAAACTGTGCTTGGAGTCTAATAAACGAGACCTTGACAACTCTTTGCTTGGTCTCGCTTCTTTTTTCTTGCCCATCTACCCTCAGGCCTGGTCCCCCTCGCGTCCCCCGAATAACTGAGTCCTTCTGGATGGGATAGATGTATTAGTGAGGAACCCCCAAATATGGCTTTCAGTTGCACTGTTGCTGGGCAAAATGAAGTAGTGGGGGATGGAATGGTGACCCAGAACAAAAGCTCTGATAATTAACTCAATGATGTGAAGAGTAAGTGTCCTTTCACACGTCTAATTTTGGTCCAAGCAGAAATAAGGGACTATAGCAGACAGAAAAAAAAAAAAAAGGAGGAAACATATTGATCGTAGTTTTTTCAAACATGTATTTGAAAGAATATGGATTTCTATAGATAAAAAGGTGAAAATATTCAAAGAAGGATATAAATAGGAATACATCAAGATGCATCAAAATCAAATTTGTGGAAACCAACCATTAAAACAAATACTTTAAAACAGCCAGAGATTAAACATATTATAGACATATAAGAACATGGTTGTCTTCTTATTTCTTTGTAGGATTACCTCTCATAAGACATTGTTTAGTATTATCCCTTAATTATACATCTAATATATATTATTGATCAATGGATTTATCACCAAATATTGTATATTTTTGTTATTCAATTTTTTTCTCTTATTTATGGATTATATAGTGATGGTGCACTTAATTGTAGTATATCCTACATCTTGCATATTTACAAAGGGTTTTTTAAATTTTCTATTCAATTATATTGAATGATTTATATATTTCATTACATAGAGACTTTTTTCTTTACTTTTCCTAATGGAATAGCCACAATAATTAACAGATGTGGGAGAAATTATCCCCCAGGTAATCCTGATCAATTTTTCAGCAATTCATCATGCTTAAACTTCAATAAATGAGTCTCAAGGGAGTAAGAATGAATTTAAATCTATTCAGTTACAATCTATGAAGATCAAAACAGGAGGCTGCCAAAGAAAATTCTCCTTAAGGTAAGTAGAAACACTAGTCTTTGAAATTTTTGAGGACATGCCATTTAAACTAGGTCACTAACAAAGTCCATGTGAATCCTACACTCAGAAAGAGTGTATCTTTGAAATACATATTCAGTCATTAATACTATTAATAACCAGGGCAAACATGCCCTCTATCACCGAATAAACTGTGTTCTGCATTATTTATACCATCATAATTTGCAAATTTACTATCTCAGCCATCCACTTTTTGTTTGTTTGTTTGTTTGTTTGTTTGTTTGTTTGTTTGTTTGTTTTTTGAGGTAGGGTCTCACTCTAGCCCAGGCTGACCTGGAATTCACTATGTAGTCTCAGGGTACTCTTGAATTTACACCAATCCTCCTACCTCTACCTCCCGAGTGCTGGGATTAAAGGCGTGCACCACCACACCCAGCTTCAGCCATCCAATTTTTAAAAAAGGACTTACCTATAATTATTTACTTGGCATTCCTATTCCTCATTTCCAATCTACATAGTGTCCCCTCCATAAAGAGGTTGTTTATAAGACCATATAAGTAATGAGGGCATTATTTGAATGTTGACTTTACACCTTATGCTTGAATGACCTTTTATTGTGTCTTCTAACTTCCCAATCCTTAGTTTCTTAACCTACTAAGTGGGAATGATCTGACTGCATACTTCCTGCAGTATTGATAGAATCATGAGTTCATATCTGCCAAGAGCTTAGAAAATGTCCAGCATAGGCTGTGGTCTCCTTGGTATTTGTCCTTTGTAATCTTCTTCCTTCTGGCATTCTTTACATAAAGCTCCACTGAGCGTTCATGTATATTCTGAATTCTCAGTCAGGTAATTTTTATGCAGAAGAAGGGTATGTGATTGAGAGATAACTGAAAGCTGTGATTCATCATTAAGCATGGTATGGGGGCAAAGCAGAATTACTTACGTTAAGTAACTTGATAAACTTACAAATGCAACTACTGAAAACTTTATTTGATGATCACAGGGTTGCTAATTGCTGCTTGATCAATCATTGAAAGTATGTGAAAAGAATTTGTTTTGTCTTGCCTCTTTAGAGACATGTATTAATTAGCAAGAAGGAAAATAAGATTTATAATTTACATAAATATATCTAACTTAAAATTATTTAAAATTTTTAAAACTGAAATAAAATAGGTAACTCTTTAGTGATAACTCAAAAGACTTCTCATCAAATAAAATAGATATTAACAATACACTTATTTTATTGCTGAGAGTAGTGGCACAAAACTGCAATCCCAGCACTTGGTAGGTAGAATGAGGAGGGCCAGAAATTCAAGGTCATCACTGGCTATGTAGTAAATTTCAGGCCAGGTTGTAATACTGAGATATATGAAATCTCATCTCAAAGAAAGAAGATAAAATTTAAAAAACAAGCAAGCAAACAATCTAACAGAACAAACAGGCAAACAACAAAAACAGTTTCTAGTGAGGTGCCACACATCTATAATCCTAGCATTAGGAAACAGAGAAAGGATGATCAAAAGTTCAAGGCCAGACTAAGCAGCATAGCAAAGCCTTGCCTCTGAGCAAAAACAAAAATAAACAAAATACAAACAAAGAAAATAATTATATATCTTTTTATTACTTTGTCCCTGTAAAGAATGTTTTACCAAATGCTTAATGAGTGTGTTGTTTTTCTGTGATGGAGTAGAACTGCTTATTTAAGATAAAGAAAGTGTCTCTTATACTATGTTTTCAAGTCTCCTAGAAGACAGTATTTCAAACATAACTTGTTTTGGCTGTCCCCTTTACACAGGTTACCATCTTTGAACCATATGGAGACACTAAATCATACTGCAGTGACCCGGGTTACTGAATTTATTCTCTTGGGGATCACCGACAGTCCTGGACTGCAGGCACCCCTCTTTGGAACATTTTTAATCATATACTTGGTTACAGTGATGGGCAATCTGGGCATAATTATCTTGACTCATGTGGACTCTAAGCTACATACCCCGATGTACTTTTTCCTCAGGCATTTGTCAATCACTGATCTTGGTTGCTCCACAGTTATTGGCCCAAAGATGATGGTAAACTTTGTCACACAAGAGAACATTATTTCTTACATAGGGTGTGCCACCCAGCTGGCATTCTTTGAGATTTTCATCATCACTGAACTGTTTATTCTGTCAGCAATGGCCTATGATCGCTATGTAGCCATCTGCAAACCCCTTCTTTATGTGATCATCATGTCTGGGAAAGTGCGCTGGGGACTGGTACTGACCCCCTATCTCTACAGCACCTTTGTCTCTCTACTTCTCACAGTTAAGTTATTCACACTGACCTTCTGTGGCTCCAACATAATCAGTTACTTCTACTGTGACTGTGTTCCTCTGATATCAATGCTCTGCGCTGACACACATGAATTAGAACTAATCATTTTGATTTTTTCAGGCTGTAATTTGCTCTCTTCCCTCGTGATTGTTCTTGTCTCATACATGTTCATTCTTATGGCAGTCCGCAGGAGGAACTCAAGAGAGGGGAGGTACAAAGCCTTTTCAACATGCAGCTCCCATCTGACAGTGGTGGTTGTGTTCTATGGAACATTGTTGTTTATATACCTGCAACCAAAATCCAGCCACACCTTTGATACTGATAAAATGGCTTCTGTATTCTACACTCTTGTCATCCCAATGTTGAATCCATTGATATATAGCCTGAGGAACAAAGAAGTCAAAGATGCTCTTAAGAGAACTTTAGTGTGTAGGTTCAGAATCTCCACTTAATACCATCAGACATTTAGACTAAGTAGACCATTGAGTTGTAGAAATATTAGGCAAGCTTAACTTTAATGCTTAGTCTCCATAGGATGCTTCATCTTTTGCAATCTTATTTTTTTATTCACCTCAACAGAATAAAAATATTGTAGCTGTAAAGCATAACCTCAAGTGATGCCCAAGATAACATTGGAAACCCCTCTAGTATTTATAATTATGGGAATTATAATAAAATTGTGGCCAAAATTAAAATTACAATGGTATAAATAAGTCTTACCTAATTAAAATGTAGCAATATAAACTATAGATGAGTTTAAATCACAGTCTCTGTGATTTAAAGTTAAAGAAATGTCACATAAAGACAAGAAAGTGATTAAATGTGTGCTTGTGACACAATATTGAACCTTTCAGAAAAATTATCTAGGGTAAATGAAACATTGCACCTCAGGATGAAATTTTCAATTGAGTTATGGTAATAGTTTATATATTAAAAACAAATTGTAGTTCTGGGAAGATTCTTTAGTTAAATAAGCCATAAAAAAGAGTGTCAGTAAGCTCTTCATCCTCTGACAATTTAACTGTATTTTCAATAACCTCTTGATACACTTCTTTAGGATTGAAAACCTCAATTGAGTTACATTAGTAAAATTATCCACTGTAACAATACTAATATTAAAAATATTCAATGGGAGTGATGGCAACTAATTAAAGAATTAATTGCAGTGACCTTTCTAGGGGTTTTTGTCTCCCTTATGAGCTATTTTATATAATGTCATGGACTGCAAAACATGATACTTCTCTCTTAGATCCTACAAGGCCCTGTAATGGATGCAACCATTTTCATAGCTTCTTTACTTAAATTGGAGAGTATATTCTCCTCTCTCTCTCTCTCAGTATATATACATATACATATATATACATATATAATTTAGTTACTTAGCACACAGAGATAACAGAGTTTTATGTCATTATTTTCTTTTTCTTTTTTTTTTTTTTTTTTTTTTTTCAAGGTAGGTTCTTGCTGTAGCCAAGGTTGTCCTGGAATTAGTCTTAGTCTCAAGCTGGCCTTGAAATCAAAGCAATCCTCCTATCTCAGTCTCCCAAGTGCTGGGATTAAACGTGCACAACACCATGCCCAGCTTGTCATTTTTGGACTCAGTTTGTTTTAGTTGATTCTCCTTCCCTGATTCCTATGCCTCCTTTGCTAAGCACAAACCACTGATCTCCTATACTACTTTAGCTTAAGTTTGAAAGGAATTTGTCTAATAATACCATGAGTTTGAAATAAAGGTATTTCAGAAGCATGCTATTTATATATAAGTATCATTTTTAATATTTTAATAACTACCACCACAGGTGCTTAATCCTGGAGAAGGTTCTACCCATATTCTCTTGAACAGAATCAAAATGTTTAATGTATAGTTTCAGTTTTTCAGGAAAGATTCACAATAGTTAAAAACATCTTGACAAGAAGAGCTCACAAATAGCATCAGGCCTACACTATACAGGAATTGTGTTTTTCAGTGATAGACACACAAATGGCAAGGACTTGGTATTCAAAAACATGAATGGATTTAGGTTCTATTGATTGTCTGTTAAGAGTTTCAAGTACTTAAATACTATCAAATATATAGCTGTATCTATTTACCTGTATGCATATTGAGGGACCATAGGGGTTAGACATTTATTACAGTCAGACAGGGGGTTGATTAGCTGCAGATAGAAACCTACTTCTCTAGTGCAATTTCAGGCACTTCCAGGTGGAGAGTCATTTTCCTTTTCTGCTGGCAGATCCACTAAGTGTGCCCTAGATGAGACCTTCCTATTATGGGCAAGAACAGCTCTGGCAACAACTCAGACATCTGACAGAGCTATTCAAATCAGCCAATCTAGAAGAATCCTGCACCCTCTTTCAAAAACCCAGAAATCCTGATAGTGAAGAGATCAATCTACTCTAGGCCATAAATAAATTAACCCTATCATTCAAAGGCATAACAACCCAGGTCCTGTAACAGAGAGGGCAAACTAGCTCTGGATCCACATCCCTTGATTGAAGTCTGCTTCTTTGTATGTGTATTTTTGCTTATAATTAACCTTGTTTGTGTGCTGTGAATCTAACTCCTTCTTGCCTTTTATTCTTTTCTATGCATATGTGGATTTTACTGAAATACAGCGGTGCAGTTTTGATTAAGCTCTTTATTTTATTTTATTTTTTAAGGTAAAGTCTTGCTCTAGACCAGGCTGTCCTGGAATTCACTCTGTAGTCTCAGAGTAGCCTCGAATTCATACTGATATTCCTACTTCTGCTTCCTAAGTTCTGGGATGGGAGTAAAGGTGTGTGCTACCACACCCGGCTTTTGTTGATTAAGCTCTTAATTTGTAGCAATTCCTTAGTATAAAGAAACTCTTCAAGTTCCTAAAACGAGATATTAATAGTATTGTTTCCTTAATTTACCTATCTAAATTTGAATTCCACAGAAAAATCTACAAAAAAAAAAAAAGTAATGCACTTTTTTGCCTTTTATTCTTAACTGGCTGATAACAAGGATAATAACAATCTGATTCACTGGTTTAATTGCCTGAAGAAAATTTCTCCAGAATAATACTTTGCCCACTCATCTCACTAATAGACTTATTCAAGATAGCACAACTTGGAAATTTTTCATCATTCAATAACAAATGAAATATAAATTTAGTATAAGCATGAACTTGAATCCAACTCAACAATACGATGAAAGGACTTTAAGAACATTCAGATCCAGTGAAAAGACTTTCTGCACACTCAGCAGCAAGCATCACGGATGAACATCAACGCCATTCTAGGCTTTTCATGAAGCTGGAAGACAAAGAAATTTCTCAATAGCTGTAAAATCCTAGAGTCATGCTCTGTAATATGTCAAGTGGGAATTTACTACAAAGAGACATTGAGAAACATTTTAGAGTGATGAAAATATTTTCTTAGTTGGGACTAAAAGTAACATTTTCCAAGTGCCACCCAAGGAGACTAGGCATCTTTATTAAGGTAGTGTGTTATTGTTTTACAAAAACAAAGTAATGTAATCCTTCTATTACTTATTCAGCTATTGTGCTATGATTAATAAGAAAAGAAGTTTATATAATGGAAGTACTAGATGCTGTGCTATATGTTACTATACTATGTAAGATGTTTATTAAAATCTAGCTTATTTGCATATCCATCATCTCATATAGTTAATGTTTTGTGCATTTGTATATGTGGTAAGGACATTTAATGTCAAATATTATAGCATGATTTCAAATAATTAAATATCAAGTGTACTTCCCATATTAGACATTAAGTATACATATGTGCCCTCTGTAACAGAAACTTTGTACCTTTGATCATCATCTGAATTGTTCTCACCCCATAACACATTTTATCCACCACTCCACCCTGATTCTATGAGAGTCCTATTTTTAAATTACAAATAAAAATGTGGCCATGTTACAAACATACTCCTAGCATTAGTTTTAGTTTTATTCTCAACAGATTTCCTAAAATTTCTATGTAATCCACATAAACAAATTTAAATTATATATACTAATATGCTAAGATATATGTCTATAGTTGAATTAATGAAATTTATGTTGCAATTTAGTTTATATTATTTCATTAGATTGAATTGTGTTCCTTTGAACTTTTTTATTTGTTTATTTCAATAACTTGTATTACTGCTATAGAATAGTTCCCAGGAGTATGTTGTTTTGCTTAGGAAACATCTTTTGTACAACTTCACAGGTACTTATGGAATGGTCAGAGCTTTTGGGGTCGGGGGGAGTGCCTCACCAGTTCTGCCTACTCTGGGCGATGACAGCTCGCTACACCCTACAACATAGGGAAGGCAATTCACCATCTCCAGGGACTCCTGACAGAGGGCCAGCTGCGACCCCACAGCCCAGGTGCCCTGGCCATGTCCAATACTTCAGGTCAGCCTCCTCACCAGTCCAGACTGTTATTAGCAAGGCCCAACACTGCTGCTTTCCCCCAACGACCCCAGTAAACCGTAAAGACCCACACTGCATATCAGATCACAGTGCTGTACTGCTAGAAATTAACAATAAAGATGTGGTAGGAATCCCACCAGCTCCTGGAAACTGAACAACACAATTTTAAACATCTCCAGGACCAGACAATAGGGAGGGTGGGGCAGGAGGGGAGGGTAAGATTGTGGGGGGGACACAAAACTGGACCCAAATGGAAATGGTAAAATAAAATCCTATATCCTGAAAGAAAGACTAAAAGGTTGAATCTTCATTAGGTCATTAGAGCGAACACCTGAATCACAGGGCCCTGGAGATGTTATGATGAAGACTAACCCTAATCTTTTCCTGTTTCTCTCTTTCTCTCTCCATCTTGTCTTCCTTCTCTGTTTCTCTTTTATATTATCCATCTTTTTTTCCTTCTTTTCCCTTGGTGATGGCCTATAACTCCCAGTACCAGCAGGCAGTTAACATCCACAATGATCAGAGACATCTACAAGTTTTCCCAAAAGAAGACAGATTTCTGTCAGAGTACTAGATGACCCATCAAAGGTTAATGGTAAGACCCTATGTCGAAGACACCATATGATGTTTGTATGGAACATGGAGTGACCAGGCTGGAATCTGGAAGAAAATCAGTCCCTGGACAGTTAGCTTGTCTAGTGCCAGAAGTTGCTACATGAGCAACTGAGGGAAAATGACTATCTGTCCAAGAAACGCATTGTCTAAGCTACTCAGCAGCAAACAACCTGACACAAATGCAATAGTGGCAGAGATCCATGTGGGGCAACCTACTGCCCCTGATTTGGCTAACGGATCTACTCAGTGGAATGGAGCCCATAGCTAGAACTGGGAAACAAGTCAGAACCATGTCCAAAAATGAGCTCACTCTCCAATAACAAGCCCCCAGCAATTGGGGCCTACAAGAGGGCCTACACGTATTCAATTGTCTCTAAAATAATAATGGTTACCCTATTTATCTGGTGCTTACTTCTCTCTCCATTGGAGAATTTGCTTCTCTTTTTCAGATGGATGCAGAACCTGAGAAGAGAATCAGCCCATCACACCTCTCAACGGCCTCAGCTGAAACCATAGAGTAATTGGGGTAATGAAAAGAGTGCTGCTTTCTTAGTAAACCTGGTACCAGCATAAGGGTAAAGGAGATAGACATAGAGAACACTCAACTCCTACCAAACCAGATATCCAGAGACACAGAGGCTCTCAAGACCTCATCACTGAAGTAGACCTAAAACAAACCCAACATGGCTCAGGGAAATTTGCAGAAGGTGGGGGGCAGAAAGAATGTTAGAGCCATAAGTTGGGACATTATGCACAGAGACATTGACTGTTCCCCATAACTGATGGCTACCCCCACAATGCATGACCCACATTCCCCACTGAGGAGGGTCCCTTCAGAGGGGAAGGACAGGAAGGAGGCTAACAATGGCACCAGCATGGCTGTACACACACTGTGTACATAACTAATAAAAAAAGAAGAGGAAAAAGAAAGAATTCAGTGTTAGAAATATATATTTACTGAGAATTGCAAATTATAACCAAAAAATGCTTAGCTTATGAATTTTGTGAGTCAGTTTAGAATGTGTCTAGAAAATAAAAGGCAGGAATATTCTTGAGCCTGCCATTACAATCTCCACTTTCCTAGCTATCAGAGAAGGATTTGATATCTCCTTATCTCTTGCCTAAAGGAGTTCCCTAGACCTGTTATTTCATAAACAACCTGAGTTCCTCCTGGGAAGGATTTCCCCTTTCATAGAAGTAAGGCTTAAATATGACCCTGGCATTGTGGTTGGATAAGCTCAGCCTCAGAACTTTATCCTATAGCTGGTTAGCTCAGCCCCCATTCAGAATCTATGAATGATCCCAGTTTGGGTCAACATGATGGTCATTACTCCAGTCCAGCCTTGCACATGGAGGAAGCTCTCTGACCGCAAATGTTGTTTGTTTTTCAGTCTAGTCCCCAAAATCTCTGCCTAGACCTTCCCCGCCCATCCTCTGGTCTATGGATATCACTCCAAGTTATGGGTGTGTTGGCATATGTTGATGTATTAGTGAGGAACCCCCAAATTCGGCTTTCAGTTGCACTGTTGCTGGGCAAAATGAAGTAGTGGGGGATGGAATGGTGACCCAGAACAAAAGCTCTGATAATTAACTCAATGATGTGAAGAGTAAGTGTCCTTTCACACTTCTAATTTTGGTCCAAGCAGAAATAAGGGACTATAGCAGACAGAAAAAAAAAAAAATAGGAGGAAACATATTGATCGTAGTTTTTTCAAACATGTATTTGAAAGAATATGGATTTCTATAGATAAAAAGGTGAAAATATTCAAAGAAGGATATAAATAGGAATACATCAAGATGCATCAAAATCAAATTTGTGGAAACCAACCATTAAAACAAATACTTTAAAACAGCCAGAGATTAAACATATTATAGACATATAAGAATATGGTTGTCTTCTTATTTCTTTGTAGGATTACCTCTCATAAGACATTGTTTAGTATTAGCCCTTAATTATACATCTAATATATATTATTGATCAATGGATTTATCACCAAATATTGTAATTTTTGTTATTCATTTTTTCTCTTATTTATGGATTATATAGTGATGGTGCACTTAATAATTGTAGCATATCCTACATCTTGCATATTTACAAAGGGTTTTTTTAATTTTCTATTCAATTATATTGAATGATTTATATATTTCATTACATAGAGACTTTTTTCTTTACTTTTCCTAATGGAATAGCCACAATAATTAACAGATGTGGGAGAAATTATCCCCCAGGTAATCCTGATCAATTTTTCAGCAATTCATCATGCTTAAACTTCAATAAATGAGTCTCAAGGGAGAAAGAATGAATTTAAATCTATTCGGTTACAATCTATGAAGATCAAAACAGGAGGCTGCCAAAGAAAATTCTCCTTAAGGTAAGTAGAAACACTAGTCTTTGAAATTTTTGAGGACATGCCATTTAAACTAGGTCACTAACAAAGTCCATGTGAATCCTACACTCAGAAAGAGTGTATCTTTGAAATACATGTTCAGTCATTAATAGTATTAATAACCAGGGCAAATATGCCCTCTATCACCAAATAAACTGTGTTCTGCATTATTTATACCATCATAATTTGCAAATTTACTATCTCAGCCATCCACTTTTTGTTTGTTTGTTTGCTTTACGAGGTAGGGTCTCACTCTAGCCCAGGCTGACCTGGAATTCACTATGTAGTCTCAGGGTACCCTTGAACTTACAGCAATCCTCCTACCTCTGCCTCCCGAGTGCTGGGATTAAAGGCATGCACCACCACACCCAGCTTCAGCCATCCACTTTTTAAAAAAGGACTTACCTGTAATTATTTACTTGGCATTCCTATTCCTCATTTCCAATCTACATAGTGTCCCCTCCATAAAGAGGTTGTTTATAAGACCATATAAGTAATGAGGGCATTATTTGAATGTTGACTTTACAACTTATGTTTGAATGACCTTTTATTGTGTCTTCTAACTTCCCAATCCTTAGTTTCTTAACCTACTAAGTGGGAATGATCTGACTGCATACTTCCTGCAGTATTGATAGAATCATGAGTTCATATCTGCCAAGAGCTTAGAAAATGTCCAGCATAGGCTGTGGTCTCCTTGGTATTTGTCCTTTGTAATCTTCTTCCTTCTGGCATTTTTTACATAAAGCTCCACTGAGAGTTCATGTATATTCTGAATTCTCAGTCAGGTAATTTTTATGCAGAAGAGGGGTATGTGATTGAGAGATAACTGGAATCTGTGATTCATCATTAAGCATGGCATGGGGGCAAAGCAGAATTACTTACGTTAAGTAACTTGATAAACTTACAAATGCAACTACTGAAAACTTTATTTGATGATCACAGGGTTGCTAATTGCTGCTTGATCAATCATTGAAAGTATGTGAAAAGAATTTGTTTTGTCTTGCCTCTTTAGAGACATGTATTAATTAGCAAGAAGGAAAATAAGATTTATAATTTACATAAACATATCTAACTTAAAATTATTTAAAATTTTTAAAACTGAAATAAAATAGGTAACTCTTTAGTGATAACTCAAAAGACTTCTCATCAAATAAAATAGATATTAACAATACACTTATTTTATTGCTGAGAGTAGTGGCACAAAACTGCAATCCCAGCACTTGGTAGGTAGAATGAGGAGGGTCAGAAATTCAAGGTCATCACTGGCTATGTAGTAAATTTCAGGCCAGGTTGTAATACTGAGATATATGAAATCTCATCTCAAAGAAAGAAGATAAAATTTAAAAAACAAGCAAGCAAACAATCTAACAGAACAAACAGGCAAACAACAAAAACAGTTTCTAGTGAGGTGCCACACATCTATAATCCTAGCATTAGGAAACAGAGAAAGGATGATCAAAAGTTCAAGGCCAGACTAAGCAGCATAGCAAAGCCTTGCCTCTGAGCAAAAACAAAAATAAACAAAATACAAACAAAGAAAATAATTATATATCTTTTCATTACTTTGTCCCTGTAAAGAATGTTTTACCAAATGCTTAATGAGTGTGTTGTTTTTCTGTGATGGAGTAGAACTGCTTATTTAAGATAAAGAAAGTGTTTCTTATACTATGTTTTTAAGTCTCCTAGAAGACAGTATTTCAAACATAACTTGTTTTGGCTGTCCCCTTTACACAGGTTACCATCTTTGAACCATATGGAGACACTAAATCATACTGCAGTGACCCGGGTTACTGAGTTTATTCTCTTGGGGATCACCGACAGTCCTGGACTGCAGGCACCCCTCTTTGGAACATTTTTAATCATATACTTGGTTACAGTGATGGGCAATCTGGGCATAATTATCTTGACTCATGTGGATTCTAAGCTACATACCCCGATGTACTTTTTCCTCAGGCATTTGTCAATCACTGATCTTGGTTACTCCACAGTTATTGGCCCAAAGATGATGGTAAACTTTGTCACACAAGAGAACATTATTTCTTACATAGGGTGTGCCACCCAGCTGGCATTCTTTGAGATTTTCATCATCACTGAACTGTTTATTCTGTCAGCAATGGCCTATGATCGCTATGTAGCCATCTGCAAACCCCTTCTCTATGTGATCATCATGTCTGGGAAAGTGCGCTGGGGACTGGTACTGACCCCCTATCTCTACAGCACCTTTGTCTCTCTACTTGTCACAGTTAAGTTATTCACATTGACCTTCTGTGGCTCCAACATCATCAGATACTTCTACTGTGACTGTGTTCCTCTGATATCAATGCTCTGCGCTGACACACATGAATTAGAACTAATCATTTTGATTTGCGCAGGCTGTAATTTGTTCCCTTCCCTCTTGATTGTTCTTGTCTCATACATGTTCATTCTTATGGCAGTCCTCAGGATGAACTCAAGAGAGGGGAGGTACAAAGCCTTTTCAACATGCAGCTCCCATCTGACAGTGGTGGTTGTGTTCTATGGAACATTGTTCTTTATATACCTGCAACCAAAATCCAGCCACACCTTTGATACTGATAAAATGGCTTCTGTGTTCTACACTCTTGTCATCCCAATGTTGAATCCATTGATATATAGCCTGAGGAACAAAGAAGTCAAAGATGCTCTTAAGAGAACTTTAGTGTGTGGGTTCAGAATCTCCACTTAATACCATCAGACATTTAGACCAAGTAGACCATTGAGTTGTAGAAACATTAGGCAAAGCTTAACATTAATGCTTAGTCTCCATAGGATGCTTCATCTTTTGCCATCTTATTTTTTATTCACCTCAACAGAATAAAAATATTGTAGCTGTAAAGCATAACCTCAAGTGATGCCCAAGATAACATTGGAAACCCCTCTAGTATTTATAATTATGGGAATTATAATAAAATTGTGGCCAAAATTAAAATTACAATGGTATAAATAAGTCTTACCTAATTAAAATGTAGCAATATAAACTATAGATGAGTTTAAATCACAGTCTCTGTGATTTAAAGTTAAAGAAATGTCACATAAAGACAAGAAAGTGATTAAATGTGTGCTTGTGACACAATATTGAACCTTTCAGAAAAATTATCTAGGGTAAATGAAACATTGCACCTCAGGATGAAATTTTCAATTGAGTTATGGTAATAGTTTATATATTAAAAACAAATTGGAGTTCTGGGAAGATTCTTTAGTTAAATAAGCCATAAAAAAGAGTGTCAGTAAGCTCTTCATCCTCTGACAATTTAACTGTATTTTCAATAACCTCTTGATACACTTCTTTAGGATTGAAAACCTCAATTGAGTTACATTAGTAAAATTATCCACTGTAACAATACTAATATTAAAAATATTCAATGGGAGTGATGGCAACTAATTAAAGAATTAATTGCAGTGACCTTTCTAGGTGTCTTTTGTCTCCCTTATGAGCTATTTTATATAATGTCATGGACTGCAACACATGATACTTCTCGCTTAGATCCTACAAGGCCCTGTGATGGATGCAACCATTTTCATAGCTTCTTTACTCAAATTGGAGAGTATATTCTCCTCTCTCTCTCTCTCTCTCTGTCAGTATATATACATATACATATATATACATATATAATTTAGTTAGCACACAGAGATAACAGAGTTTTATGTCATTATTTTCTTTTTCTTTTTTTTTTTTTTTTTTTTTTCAAGGTAGGTTCTTGCTGTAGCCAAGGTTGTCCTGGAATTAGTCTTAGTCTCAGGCTGGCCTTGAACTCAAAGCAATCCTCCTATCTCAGTCTCCCAAGTGCTGGGATTAAACGTGCACAACACCATGCCCAGCTTGTCATTTTTGGACTCAGTTTGTTTTAGTTGATTCTCCTTCCCTGATTCCTATGCCTCCTTTGCTAAGCACAAACCACTGATCTCCTATACTACTTTAGCTTAAGTTTGAAAGGAATTTGTCTAATAATACCATGAGTTTGAAATAAAGGTATTTCAGAAGCATGCTATTTATATATAAGTATCAATTTTTAATATTTTAATAACTACCACCACAGGTGCTTAATCCTGGAGAAGGTTCTACCCATATTTTCTTAAACAGAATCAAAATGTTTAATGTATAGTTTCAGTTTTTCAGGAAAGATTCACAATAGTCAAAAACATCTTGACAAGAAGAGCTCACAAATAGCATCAGGCCTACACTATACAGGAATTGTGTTTTTCAGTGATAGACACACAAATGGCAAGGACTTGGTATTCAAAAACATGAATAGATTTAGGTTTTATTGATTGTCTGTTAAGAGTTTCAAGTACTTAAATACTATCAAATGTATAGCTGTATCTATTTACCTGTATGCATATTGAGGGACCATAGGGGTTAGACATTTATTACAGTCAGACAGGGGGTTGATTAGCTGCAGATAGAAACCTACTTCTCTAGTGCAATTTCAGACACTTCCAGGTGGAGAGTCATTTTCCTTTTCTGCTGGCAGATCCACTAAGGGTGCCCTAGATGAGACCTTCCTGTTATGGGCAAGAACAGCTCTGGCAACAACTCAGACATCTGACAGAGCTATTCAAATCAGCCAATCTAGAAGAATCCTGCACCCTCTTTCAAAAACCCAGAAATCCTGATAGTGAAGAGATCAATCTACTCTAAGCCATAAATAAATTAACCGTATCATTCAAAGGCATAAAAACCCAGGTCCTGTAACAGAGAGGGCAAACTAGCTCTGGATCCACATCCCTTGATTGAAGTCTGCTTCTTTGTATGTGTATTTTTGCTTATAATTAACCTTGTTTGTGTGCTGTGAATATAACTCCTTCTTGCCTTTTATTCTTTTCTATGCATATGTGGATTTTACTGAAATACAGCGGTGCAGTTTTGATTAAGCTCTTTATTTTATTTTATTTTATTTTTTAAGGTAAAGTCTCGCTCTAGCCCAGGCTGTCCTGGAATTCACTCTGTAGTCTCAGAGAAGCCTCGAATTCACACTGATCCTCCTACTTCTGCTTCCTAAGTTCTGGGATGGGAGTAAAGGTGTGCACTACCACGCCCAGCTTTTGTTGATTAAGCTCTTAATTTGTAGTAATTCCTTAGTATAAAGAAACTCTTCAAGTTCCTAAAACGAGATATTAATAGTATTGTTTCCTTAATTTACCTATCTAAATTTGAATTCCACAGAAAAATCTACAAAAAAAAAAAAAAAAAAGTAATGCACTTTTTTGCCTTTTATTCTTAACTGGCTGATAACAAGGATAATAACAATCTGATTCACTGGTTTAATTGCCTGAAGAAAATTTCTCCAGAATAATACTTTGCCCACTCATCTCACTAATAGACTTATTCAAGATAGCACAACTTGGAAATTTTTCATCATTCAATAACAAATGAAATATAAATTTAGTATAAGCATGAACTTGAATCCAACTCAACAATATGATGAAAGGACTTTAAGAACATTCAGATCCAGTGAAAAGACTTTCTGCACACTCAGCAGCAAGCATCACGGATGAACATCAACGCCATTCTAGGCTTTTCATGAAGCTGGAAGACAAAGAAATTTCTCAATAGCTGTAAAATCCTAGCGTCATTCTCTGTAATATGTCAAGTGGGAATTTACTACAAAGAGACATTGAGAAACATTTTAGAGTGATGAAAATATTTTCTTAATTGGGACTAAAAGTAACATTTTCCAAGTGCCACCCAAGGAGACTAGGCATCTTTATTAAGGTAGTGTGCTATTGGTTTACAAAAGCAAAGTAATGTAATCCTTCTATTACTTATTCAGCTATTGTGCTATGATTAATAAGAAAAGAAGTTTATATAATGGAAGTACTAGATGCTGTACTATATGTTACTATACTATGTAAGATGTTTATTAAAATCTAGCTTATTTGCATATCCATCATCTCATATAGTTAATGTTTTGTGCATTTGTATATGTGGTGAGGACATTTAATGTCAAATATGATAGCATGATTTCAAATAATTAAATATCAAGTGTACTTCCCATATTAGACATTAAGTATACATATGTGCCCTCTGTAACAGAAACTTTGTACCTTTGATCATCATCTCAATTGTTCTCACCCCATAACACATTTTATCCACCACTCCACCCTGATTCTATGAGAGTCCTATTTTTAAATTACAAATAAAAATGTGGCCATGTTACAAACATACTCCTAGCATTAGTTTTAGTTTTATTCTCAACAGATTTCCTAAAATTTCTATGTAATCCACATAAACAAATTTAAATTATATATACTAATATGCTAAGATATATGTCTATAGTTGAATTAATGAAATTTATGTTGCAATTTAGTTTATATTATTTCATTAGATTGAATTGTGTTCCTTTGAACTTTTTTTTTTATTTGTTTATTTCAATAACTTGTATTACTGCTATAGAATAGTTCCCAGGAGTATGTTGTTTTGCTTAGGAAACATCTTTTGTACAACTTCACAGGTACTTATGGAATGGTCAGAGCTTTTGGGGTCGGGGGGAGTGCCTCACCAGTTCTGCCTACTCTGGGCGATGACAGCTCGCTACACCCTACAACATAGGGAAGGCAATTCACCATCTCCAGGGACTCCTGACAGAGGGCCAGCTGCGACCCCACAGCCCAGGTGCCCTGGCCATGTCCAATACTTCAGGTCAGCCTCCTCACCAGTCCAGACTGTTATTAGCAAGGCCCAACACTGCTGCTTTCCCCCAACTACCCCAGTAAACCGTAAAGACCCACACTGCATGATATCAGATCACAGTGCTGTACTGCTAGAAATTAACAATAAAGATGTGGTAGGAATCCCACCAGCTCCTGGAAACTGAACAACACAATTTTAAACATCTCCAGGACCAGACAATAGGGAGGGTGGGGCAGGAGGGGAGGGTAAGATTGTGGGGGGGACACAAAACTGGACCCAAATGGAAATGGTAAAATAAAATCCTATATCCTGAAAGAAAGACTAAAAGGTTGAATCTTCATTAGGTCATTAGAGCGAACACCTGAATCACAGGGCCCTGGAGATGTTATGATGAAGACTAACCCTAATCTTTTCCTGTTTCTCTCTTTCTCTCTCCATCTTGTCTTCCTTCTCTGTTTCTCTTTTATATTATCCATCTTTTTTTCCTTCTTTTCCCTTGGTGATGGCCTATAACTCCCAGTACCAGCAGGCGGTTAACATCCACAATGATCAGAGACATCTACAAGTTTTCCCAAAAGAAGACAGATTTCTGTCAGAGTACTAGATGACCCATCAAAGGTTAATGGTAAGACCCTATGTCGAAGACACCATATGATGTTTGTATGGAACATGGAGTGACCAGGCTGGAATCTGGAAGAAAATCAGTCCCTGGACAGTTAGCTTGTCTAGTGCCAGAAGTTGCTACATGAGCAACTGAGGGAAAATGACTATCTGTCCAAGAAACGCATTGTCTAAGCTACTCAGCAGCAAACAACCTGACACAAATGCAATAGTGGCAGAGATCCATGTGGGGCAACCTACTGCCCCTGATTTGGCTAATGGATCGACTCAGTGGAATGGAGCCCATAGCTAGAACTGGGAAACAAGTCAGAACCATGTCCAAAAATGAGCTCACTCTCCAATAACAAGCCCCCAGCAATTGTGGCCTACAAGAGGGCCTACACATATTCAATTGTCTCTAAAATAATAATGGTTACCCTATTTATCTGGTGCTTACTTCTCTCTCCATTGGAGAATTTGCTTCTCTTTTCCATGTGGATGCAGAACCTGAGAAGAGAATCAGCCCATCACACCTCTCAACCGCCTCAGCTGAAACCATAGAGTAATTGGGGTAATGAAAAGAGTGCTGCTTTCTTAGTAAACCTGGTACCAGCATAAGGGTAAAGGAGATAGACATAGAGAACACTCAACTCCTACCAAACCAGATATCCAGAGACACAGAGGCTCTCAAGACCTCATCACTGAAGTAGACCTAAAACAAACCCAACATGGCTCAGGGAAATTTGCAGAAGGTGGGGGGCAGAAAGAATGTTAGAGCCATAAGTTGGGACATTATGCACAGAGACATTGACTGTTCCCCATAACTGATGGCTACCCCCACAATGCATGACCCACATTCCCCAGTGAGGAGGGTCCCTTCAGAGGGGGAAGGACAGGAAGGAGGCTAACAATGGCACCAACATGGCTGTACACACACTGTGTACATAACTAATAAAAAAAGAAGAGGAAAAAGAAAGAATTCAGTGTTAGAAATATATATTTACTGAGAATTGCAAATTATAACCAAAAAATGCTTAGCTTATGAATTTTGTGAGTCAGTTTAGAATGTGTCTAGAAAATAAAAGGCAGGAATATTCTTGAGCCTGCCATTACAATCTCCACTTTCCTAGCTATCAGAGAAGGATTTGATATCTCCTTATCTCTTGCCTAAAGGAGTTCCCTAGACCTGTTATTTCATAAACAACCTGAGTTCCTCCTGGGAAGGATTTCCCCTTTCATAGAAGTAAGGCTTAAATCTGACTCTGTGGTTGGATAAGCTCAGCCTCAGAACTTTATCCTATAGCTGGTTAGCTCAGCCCCCATTCAGAATCTATGAATGATCCCAGTTTGGGCCACATGATGGTCTTTACTCCAGTACAGCCTTGTACATGGAGGAAGCTCTCTGTGCTTCTTTTTCAGTCTAGTAAAATCTCTCTAGACCTTACCCTCTGGTCTATGGATATCACTCCAAGTTATGGGTGTGTTGGCATATGTTGATGTATGTTGGAACCCAAGCCGAAACTGGGCTTAAGGAGGTAGCTGCCCTGAGAACAATGCAACTTGTTGCTAACCATGCATGTGGAACGATAAACACCTGTAACTGTTAAATGTATAACCTACACTCCAAGAATGACTGCAAAATGTTGTAATTGTAGAATGTTTCAGGAATTTATCCAAGACTTGGTCCCCCACCTAGTTTACCCAAGACTTGGTCTCCCACCCAGTGCCTCCCCTTACCCAAGACCTGGTCCCCCGCCCAGTGCCTCCTTTTTACTTCCTTGTTCTGTCTGCTTAAAAAACTGTGCTTGGATTCTAATAAACGAGACCTTGACAACTCTTTGCTTGGTCTCGCTTCTTCTCTCTCGCCCATCTCCCCTCAGGCCTGGTCCCCCTCGCGTCCCCCGAATAACTGAGTCCTGCTGGACGGGACAGATGTATTAGTGAGGAACCCCCAAATACGGCTTTCAGTTGCACTGTTGCTGGGCAAAATGAAGTAGTGGGGGATGGAATGGTGACCCAGAACAAAAGCTCTGATAATTAACTCAATGATGTGAAGAGTAAGTGTCCTTTCACACTTCTAATTTTGGTCCAAGCAGAAATAAGGGACTATAGCAGACAGAAAAAAAAAAAAGTAGGAGGAAACATATTGATCGTAGTTTTTTCAAACATGTATTTGAAAGAATATGGATTTCTATAGATATAAAGGTGAAAATATTCAAAGAAGGATATAAATAGGAATACATCAAGATGCATCAAAATCAAATTTGTGGAAACCAAACATTAAAACAAATACTTTAAAACAGCCAGAGATTAAACATATTATAGACATATAAGAACATGCTTGTCTTCTTATTGCTTTGTAGGATTACCTCTCATAAGATTACCTCTCATTGTTTAGTATTAGCCTTTAATTATACATCTAATATATATTATTGATCAATGGATTTATCACCAAATATTGTATATTTTTGTTATTCAATTTTTTTGCTCTTATTTATGGATTATATAATGATGGTGCACTTAATAATTGTAGCATATCCTACATCTTGCATATTTACAAAGGGTTTTTTTAATTTCCTATTCAATTATATTGAATGATTTATATATTTCATTACATAGAGACTTTTTTCTTTACTTTTCCTAATGGAATAGCCACAATAATTAACAGATGTGGGAGAAATTATCCCCCAGGTAATCCTGATCAATTTTTCAGCAATTCATCATGCTTAAACTTCAATAAATGAGTCTCAAGGGAGTAAGAATGAATTTAAATCTATTCGGTTACAATCTATGAAGATCAAAACAGGAGGCTGCCAAAGAAAATTCTCCTCAAGGTAAGTAGAAACACTAGTCTTTGAAATTTTTGAGGACATGCCATTTAAACTAGGTCACAACAAAGTCCATGTGAATCCTACACTCAGAAAGAGTGTATCTTTGAAATACATATTCAGTCATTAATAGTATTAATAACCAGGGCAAACATGCCCTCTATCACCGAATAAACTGTGTTCTGCATTATTTATACCATCATAATTTGCAAATTTACTATCTCAGCCATCCACTTTTTGTTTGTTTGTTTGTTTTCAAGGTAGGGTCTCACTCTAGCCCAGGCTGACCTGGAATTCACTATGTAGTCTCAGGGTACCCTTGAACTTACAGCAATCCTCCTACCTCTGCCTCCCGAGTGCTGGGATTAAAGGCATGCACCACCACACCCAGCTTCAGCCATCCACTTTTTAAAAAAGGACTTACCTGTAATTATTTACTTGGCATTCCTATTCCTCATTTCCAATCTACATAGTGTCCCCTCCATAAAGAGGTTGTTTATAAGACCATATAAGTAATGAGGGCATTATTTGAATGTTGACTTTACAACTTATGCTTGAATGACCTTTTATTGTGTCTTCTAACTTCCCAATCCTTAGTTTCTTAACCTACTAAGTGGGAATGATCTGACTGCATACTTCCTGCAGTATTGATAGAATCATGAGTTCATATCTGCCAAGAGCTTAGAAAATGTCCAGCATAGGCTGTGGTCTCCTTGGTATTTGTCCTTTGTAATCTTCTTCCTTCTGGCATTTTTTACATAAAGCTCCACTGAGCGTTCATGTATATTCTGAATTCTCAGTCAGGTAATTTTTATGCAGAAGAAGGGTATGTGATTGAGAGATAACTGAATCTGTGATTCATCATTAAGCATGGCATGGGGGCAAAGCAGAATTACTTACGTTAAGTAACTTGATAAACTTACAAATGCAACTACTGAAAACTTTATTTGATGATCACAGGGTTGCTAATTGCTGCTTGATCAATCATTGAAAGTATGTGAAAAGAATTTGTTTTGTCTTGCCTCTTTAGAGACATGTATTAATTAGCAAGAAGGAAAATAAGATTTATAATTTGCATAAACATATCTAACTTAAAATTATTTAAAATTTTTAAAACTGAAATAAAATAGGTAACTCTTTAGTGATAACTCAAAAGACTTCTCATCAAATAAAATAGATATTAACAATACACTTATTTTATTGCTGAGAGTAGTGGCACAAAACTGCAATCCCAGCACTTGGTAGGTAGAATGAGGAGGGTCAGAAATTCAAGGTCATTACTGGCTATGTAGTAAATTTCAGGCCAGGTTGTAATACTGAGATATATGAAATCTCATCTCAAAGAAAGAAGATAAAATTTAAAAAACAAGCAAGCAAACAATCTAACAGAACAAACAGGCAAACAACAAAAACAGTTTCTAGTGAGGTGCCACACATCTATAATCTTAGCATTAGGAAACAGAGAAAGGATGATCAAAAGTTCAAGGCCAGACTAAGCAGCATAGCAAAGCCTTGCCTCTGAGCAAAAACAAAAATAAACAAAATACAAACAAAGAAAATAATTATATATCTTTTTATTACTTTGTCCCTGTAAAGAATGTTTTACCAAATGCTTAATGAGTGTGTTGTTTTTCTGTGATGGAGTAGAACTGCTTATTTAAGATAAAGAAAGTGTCTCTTATACTATGTTTTTAAGTCTCCTAGAAGACAGTATTTCAAACATAACTTGTTTTGGCTGTCCCCTTTACACAGGTTACCATCTTTGAACCATATGGAGACACTAAATCATACTGCAGTGACCCGGGTTACTGAGTTTATTCTCTTGGGGATCACCGACAGTCCTGGACTGCAGGCACCCCTCTTTGGAACATTTTTAATCATATACTTGGTTACAGTGATGGGCAATCTGGGCATAATTATCTTGACTCATGTGGACTCTAAGCTACATACCCCGATGTACTTTTTCCTCAGGCATTTGTCAATCACTGATCTTGGTTACTCCACAGTTATTGGCCCAAAGATGATGGTAAACTTTGTCACACAAGAGAACATTATTTCTTACATAGGGTGTGCCACCCAGCTGGCATTCTTTGAGATTTTCATCATCACTGAACTGTTTATTCTGTCAGCAATGGCCTATGATCGCTATGTAGCCATCTGCAAACCCCTTCTCTATGTGATCATCATGTCTGGGAAAGTGCGCTGGGGACTGGTACTGACCCCCTATCTCTACAGCACCTTTGTCTCTCTACTTGTCACAGTTAAGTTATTCACATTGACCTTCTGTGGCTCCAACATCATCAGATACTTCTACTGTGACTGTGTTCCTCTGATATCAATGCTCTGCGCTGACACACATGAATTAGAACTAATCATTTTGATTTTCGCAGGCTGTAATTTGTTCCCTTCTCTCTTGATTGTTCTTGTCTCATACATGTTCATTCTTATGGCAGTCCTCAGGATGAACTCAAGAGAGGGGAGGTACAAAGCCTTTTCAACATGCAGCTCCCATCTGACAGTGGTGGTTGTGTTCTATGGAACATTGTTGTTTATATACCTGCAACCAAAATCCAGCCACACCTTTGATACTGATAAAATGGCTTCTGTGTTCTACACTCTTGTCATCCCAATGTTGAATCCATTGATATATACCCTGAGGAACAAAGAAGTCAAAGATGCTCTTAAGAGAACTTTAGTGTGTGGGTTCAGAATCTCCACTTAATACCATCAGACATTTAGACCAAGTAGACCATTGAGTTGTAGAAATATTAGGCAAAGCTTAACATTAATGCTTAGTCTCCATAGGATGCTTCATCTTTTGCCATCCTATTCTTTTATCCACCTCAACAGAATAAAAATATTGTAGCTGTAAAGCATAACCTCAAGTGATGCCCAAGATAACATTGGAAACCCCTCTAGTATTTATAATTATGGGAATTATAATAAAATTGTGGCCAAAATTAAAATTACAATGGTATAAATAAGTCTTACCTAATTAAAATGTAGCAATATAAACTATAGATGAGTTTAAATCACAGTCTCTGTGATTTAAAGTTAAAGAAATGACACATAAAGACAAGAAAGTGATTAAATGTGTGCTTGTGACGCAATATTGAACCTTTCAGAAAAATTATCTAGGGTAAATGAAACATTGCACCTCAGGATGAAATTTTCAATTGAGTTATGGTAATAGTTTATATATTAAAAACAAATTGGAGTTCTGGGAAGATTCTTTAGTTAAATAAGCCATAAAAAAGAGTGTCAGTAAGCTCTTCATCCTCTGACAATTTAACTGTATTTTCAATAACCTCTTGATACACTTCTTTAGGATTGAAAACCTCAATTGAGTTACATTAGTAAAATTATCCACTGTAACAATACTAATATTAAAAATATTCAATGGGAGTGATGGCAACTAATTAAAGAATTAATTGCAGTGACCTTTCTAGGTGTCTTTTGTCTCCCTTATGAGCTATTTTATATAATGTCATGGACTGCAAAACATGATACTTCTCTCTTAGATCCTACAAGGCCCTGTGATGGATGCAACCATTTTCATAGCTTCTTTACTCAAATTGGAGAGTATATTCTCCTCTCTCTCTCTCTCTCTCTCAGTATATATACATATACATATATATACATATATAATTTAGTTACTTAGCACACAGAGATAACAGAGTTTTATGTCATTATTTTCTTTTTCTTTTTTTTTTTTTTTTTTTTTCAAGGTAGGTTCTTGCTGTAGCCAAGGTTGTCCTGGAATTAGTCTTAGTCTCAGGCTGGCCTTGAAATCAAAGCAATCCTCCTATCTCAGTCTCCCAAGTGCTGGGATTAAACGTGCACAACACCATGCCCAGCTTGTCATTTTTGGACTCAGTTTGTTTTAGTTGATTCTCCTTCCCTGATTCCTATGCCTCCTTTGCTAAGCACAAACCACTGATCTCCTATACTACTTTAGCTTAAGTTTGAAAGGAATTTGTCTAATAATACCATGAGTTTGAAATAAAGGTATTTCAGAAGCATGCTATTTATATATAAGTATCATTTTTTAATATTTTAATAACTACCACCACAGGTGCTTAATCCTGGAGAAGGTTCTACCCATATTCTCTTGAACAGAATCAAAATGTTTAATGTATAGTTTCAGTTTTTCAGGAAAGATTCACAATAGTCAAAAACATCTTGACAAGAAGAGCTCACAAATAGCATCAGGCCTACACTATACAGGAATTGTGTTTTTCAGTGATAGACACACAAATGGCAAGGACTTGGTATTCAAAAACATGAATGGATTTAGGTTCTATTGATTGTCTGTTAAGAGTTTCAAGTACTTAAATACTATCAAATATATAGCTGTATCTATTTACCTGTATGCATATTGAGGGACCATAGGGGTTAGACATTTATTACAGTCAGACAGGGGGTTGATTAGCTGCAGATAGAAACCTACTTCTCTAGTGCAATTTCAGACACTTCCAGGTGGAGAGTCATTTTCCTTTTCTGCTGGCAGATCCACTAAGTGTGCCCTAGATGAGACCTTCCTATTATGGGCAAGAACAGCTCTGGCAACAACTCAGACATCTGACAGAGCTATTCAAATCAGCCAATCTAGAAGAATCCTGCACCCTCTTTCAAAAACCCAGAAATCCTGATAGTGAAGAGATCAATCTACTCTAGGCCATAAATAAATTAACCCTATCATTCAAAGGCATAAAAACCCAGGTCCTGTAACAGAGAGGGCAAACTAGCTCTGGATCCACATCCCTTGATTGAAGTCTACTTCTTTGAGTGTGTACTTTTGCTTATAAATAACCTTGTTTGTGTGCTGTGAATATAACTCCTTCTTGCCTTTTATTCTTTTCTATGCATATGTGGATTTTACTGAAATACAGCGGTGCAGTTTTGATTAAGCTCTTTATTTTATTTTATTTTTTAAGGTAAAGTCTCGCTCTAGCCCAGGCTGTCCTGGAATTCACTCTGTAGTCTCAGAGTAGCCTCGAATTCACACTGATATTCCTACTTCTGCTTCCTAAGTTCTGGGATGGGAGTAAAGGTGTGTGCTACCACGCCCGGCTTTTGTTGATTAAGCTCTTAATTTGTAGTAATTCCTTAGTATAAAGAAACTCTTCAAGTTCCTAAAACGAGATATTAATAGTATTGTTTCCTTAATTTACCTATCTAAATTTGAATTCCACAGAAAAATCTACAAAAAAAAAAAAAAAAATGCACTTTTTTGCCTTTTATTCTTAACTGGCTGATAACAAGGATAATAACAATCTGATTCACTGGTTTAATTGCCTGAAGAAAATTTCTCCAGAATAATACTTTGCCCACTCATCTCACTAATAGACTTATTCAAGATAGCACAACTTGGAAATTTTTCATCATTCAATAACAAATGAAATATAAATTTAGTATAAGCATGAACTTGAATCCAACTCAACAATATGATGAAAGGACTTTAAGAACATTCAGATCCAGTGAAAAGACTTTCTGCACACTCAGCAGCAAGCATCACGGATGAACATCAACGCCATTCTAGGCTTTTCATGAAGCTGGAAGACAAAGAAATTTCTCAATAGCTGTAAAATCCTAGCGTCATTCTCTGTAACATGTCAAGTGGGAATTTACTACAAAGAGACATTAAGAAACATTTTAGAGTGATGAAAATATTTTCTTAGTTGGGACTAAAAGTAACATTTTCCAAGTGCCACCCAAGGAGACTAGGCATCTTTATTAAGGTAACAAAGTAATGTAATCCTTCTATTACTTATTCAGCTATTGTGCTATGATTAATAAGAAAAGAAGTTTATATAATGGAAGTACTAGATGCTGTACTCTATGTTACTATACTATGTAAGATGTTTATTAAAATCTAGCTTATTTGCATATCCATCATCTCATATAGTTAATGTTTTGTGCATTTGTATATGTGGTGAGGACATTTAATGTCAAATATTATAGCATGATTTCAAATAATTAAATATCAAGTGTACTTCCCATATTAGACATTAAGTATACATATGTGCCCTCTGTAACAGAAACTTTGTAACTTTGATCATCATCTCAACTGTTCTCACCCCATAACACGTTTTATCCACCACTCCACCCTGATTCTATGAGAGTCCTATTTTTAAATTACAAATAAAAATGTGGCCATGTTACAAACATACTCCTAGTATTAGCTTTAGTTTTATTCTCAAAAGATTTCCTAAAATTTCTATGTAATCCACATAAACAAATTTAAATTATATATACTAATATGCTAAGATATATGTCTATAGTTGAATTAATGAAATTCATGTTGCAATTTAGTTTATATTATTTCATTAGATTGAATTGTGTTCCTTTGAATTTTTTTATTTGTTTATTTCAATAACTTGTATTACTGCTATAGAATATTTCCCAGGAGTAGGTTGTTTTGCTTATGAAACATCTTTTGTACAACTTCAGAGGTACTTAAAGTATGAGGTTTAGAATAATACTGATATTTAATACATTAGAATTTTATCCCATGATAACATGCCATCAAAATCTTCTCCATAATTTATTTTTGAGTCCTTTTGATGTGCCAAATTGTAGCTATTTTCTAATTCAGATATTTGAAACCTAACTTTCAAGCCTCAGATTTCAAAAGTGGACATTTAAAGCAATTGGGCTATAAGTCTATAATTGGTTCATTCTTCTGGGCTATAGTACTACAACACTGGTATCCTCTGTCCATTAAAGAACAGGAGGTTAGCACAGAGACTGGTAAGACACTTAATATGTCTGTAAACCATACAATGCAATGTGAAGAAACAGTAAGAAGTCAGCAATAATGCTAAAAGGTATGCATCTCTGTCTTGGACCTCTAGCCTTCAGAATAGTGAGATATATTATATCATGATATATTATATCATGCAAACTACCTTGACTATGGTATTTTTATGGAAGCCCTCAATAATTACTACACCTTTTATCCTTATTTCTTCATTCAATCACAACCACAACCTAGTTGCCAGACACAGCAGAATACTGAATGTGACTCTTAGTTTCTTACATTTTTCACACGATATATAACTGTGCAATATGTACAGTTTTATAATTTACATAAATATCTTCATCAATTTATCTCCACTTGTAAGTTTAAATTAAAACCTATAGGAAAAAATAATATTATACATAATATATGTGTACATATAGGTAATATATATATAAAGCAGTATATATGACCATTTTAATGCATTAGCTTTTTAAAGGCCCAATTGGTAATGCAACCATATTTACATGTACTAAGAGTTAACACTTAAACATAAATTGGACAGTGTACACTGGGCATGGTGGTGCACGCCTTTAATCCCAGCACTTGGGATGCAGAGGTATAGGAAGACTGCTGTGAGTTTGAGACCACCTGAGACTACTTAGTGAATTCTAGGTCAGCCTGGACTAGAGAGAAACCCTACCTCAAAGAAACAAAAAACAAACAAAACAGAAACAAACAAACAAACAAAATTTGGCAGTGTATTTAATTCAGAACTTTAAAACATTATAAGTATGTGTATATGTACTATAAAACTCCAATCAAGCTTAATATTTATAGAAATGAATTTATTTAATGCATATCATCTCATAAATTTTATATTAAACATTAAATGTATAAAATACACATGTCTAAGATTTCAAAGCTCCCAAATGCATTCATGAGCACAAGGGCTCCACTTTTTGTACTACATGATTCTTCCTCAATAGTTTTCTACTCAACAAAAATAGAAGCTGACTGAAAGTATTTAGGGATAGTATTTATATACCAGGGTTTAGTTTGGTGGACATAATCTTATTTTAAGCTCTACTCCAGTTCTAGAAGTAATGACTCTTTTGAATCTATTGTAGAAGTAAAGAAGAATAAGTGGCCTAAGGAACCTACTCCTTGGAAATATAGTGCATTCTTACATTACTGCCACCCTACTAGTTCTTAGGTCTTAATGAGACTGCAGTAATGAATCTCTGCCTGGAAATGAGATGCTTTGACTGATACAGTTTAATTACTATGTCCCTTGGACATCATAGACATGACCAACTTTCAGTTATAGGATTAAAGTACAGCAGCAGCAGCAACAACAACAACAACAAAAACACACTGTGTATTTTAAAGCCTTACAGAGGATAGGGAGTTCCCAGCCAATCTTGGGATACACAAAGAGACCTTGTATCAAAAAATAATCTTTTAGTTATATCCTGCTGAATCTTTTTAAGGGACCTTGTTAGGAACTAATCCCAGAAGGTATCTTCCCCATGGATGTAACTAGCAAGCTGGGGCTCCAAGAGCCAGTAGAGCATCAGGGTTTGAGTCTCAAAGAGCTTCATCAACTCAAAGCTGCAGCCACATAGAGACTCTCACTGAGAACATGAGGTCCTTCCTGCTGAGCAGGTGGGTAGAAAATCTTTATCTCATTTTCTTATAACAGCTTTTTATAATCTACGCCATGTCACAATGAGCCAGCCACTTTGATTGTGGAAGTCTATGAATTGATAGTGATCAAATACTTAAATGAGCATTTGTTTATAAGATCAGCTATTTATGTTTCCAAACTGAAATCATCATTTCACCTTCTATATTATGTAAACCATAGCATTCTATAAATAATGACTTTTTTCTCCCAGAGTATATTTATATTATTTCATTTTGTGACATTATATCAAATGAACTTTTCATGTTTTATTTATACATATGAAAGTGGACACATGGTCTCCAAAACTCAAAATTATATCACTTATAGAGAATATGTATTTTTGGGGAATTTCTTTTATTAAATATAATGACATCTGGACATTGTGATACACAACTGTAAGCCCAGTATTCAGGAGGCTGACACAGGAGGATCATAATTTTGAAACTAGCCAATAGTGAGTTGCAGGCCAGCCATAGGAAGACTTTATCTCATAAAAAATCTGATACAGCCAAATACATATAGTCACTTAATATTCAATCAGTGCTATATGGAACATGCTTACTTAAGCCATCTTCAAAACATATTTATATTTTTAAATTTTTATTTACTTATTTATTTGAGAAAGAAAAAGGTAGGCAGAAAGAGAGTGAGTATGGGCATGCCAAGGCCTCCTGACACCACAAATTCCTGACACATATGCCACTTTGTGCATCTGGCTTTATGTGGGTACTAGGAAATTGAACCCTGGCTGTCAGGCTTTCAGGCTTTTCATGTAAGTGCCTTTGACTGCTGGGCCATCTTTCCAGCCCTATATCTGTAACATTTTATTTGAGTATATACTTTCGAGAAAAAGATTTTGGTGGAGGGCATCTGAATTAGCAGTGGACTAATGGAATGCCAGATTCCTAGTTTGATATGATGAAACCACGCATATAAAAGGAAATACACAAAAAGCAAATGCATATTTACAGATTTTTACATAGTTTATTGAACTAATATATGATGTCCAAAAAGTGATCTTCCTCCTCTTCTTTCTTTTTTTTTTTTTTTTTGAGACAGAAAAAACTTATAACTCAGGCTGTCCAGTAACTAGCTATGTAAGCAAAAATGACCTCTACATCTATTCTCCTGCCTCCATCTCCCAAGTTCACCACCACTGCCTAATTTCCTTCTTTTTAAACAAGTGTCTACTGTATAACTCCAACTGTCTTCAAAATTGACATCTTTCTACTTCATCCTCTTGAGTGTTGAGATTATATGTGTTAGTATATGCCTGGTACTTTTTTGTTTATTTTTATTTATTTTATTTGAGAGCAACAGGCAGACAGAGAAAGAGGCAAAGAAAGAGAGAGAACGGGCATACCAGGGCCTCCAGCCACTGCAAACAAACTCCATATGCAAGCCCACCTTGTGCATCTGGCTTACAAGGGTCCTGGAGAATCAAGCCTCGATCATGGGTCCTTAGGCTTCACAGGCAAGCACTTAACCACTAAGCCATCTCTCCAGGCCCATGCCTGGTACTCCTTAATTTAAAGTTTATTTAGTTTAGAATTCATAAACTTGATGGGTTAGTGACCAATGATTGACACTGAATACATTAGCATATTAAAATTTTGTTTAAATATCATGGAATGTATGACAAAAACTCCCTTGTTAATTAGGTCGAAGTTTTTCATGTACCTCTAAGACTATCAGAGACAATTATGTTGAAATATTTGGTTGCCTAAATGTTTAATAAACATGCCATAGCATCTTAAGTATAATACATTAAAATACCAATTAGATTACTCCATCTCAAGCCATATACCATAAAATACAAATAAATTCATAGTCATGAGTGTAACTTCCCAATTCTCCATAAAATCTTCATGTATCCTCCTTTAGCTGTCATTCCTTCATTTAACTATTGTATATCATTGGATGAAATTGTAACATTGAAGATAACACCTAAATGTTTAATAAACATGCCATAGCATCTTAAGTATAATACATTAAAATACCAATTAGGTTACTCCATCTCAAGCCATATACCATAAAATACAAGTAAATTCATAGTCATGAGTGTAACTTCCCAATTCTCCATAAAATCTTCATGTATCCTCCTTTAGCTGTCATTCCTTCATTTAACTATTGTATATCATTGGATGAAATTGTAACATTGAAGATAACACCTTCTTCTACTCCTAACTGACAAATTTAGCCTCTTCTCTCATTCTTCAGTTCCTTCATTTTGTCTACTCACACCTGCACCTGCAGTCCTGTAAAAACTGCTCAAGTAGTTTTGTATATTTAATGTTTTTTCACATGCTCTGCCACTAGCTTTTTCTAATTCCTTAAAACATTATCTTTATTACAACAAAGATTTGGCATTCAACATTTTGGCATTCAAATGAGTCATTCTATTTCTCTCTATAAATCTTCTCCATGTTTCTCAATTAACTTAAAAGAAATCCAAATAGGAAACCCATATAGTAATAGCTGTATTAGTTGTGAGCTGTATTACTGGATTCCATTGTCATTGGCCTCCATTAACCTCCACTTCTCCACAAATGGAAATCACGTTTTTGAATTTTATTTAGGCAAAACAGCAGGATTTCCCATATATTCATTGTTGTCTGGAGTCATGGAACTTTCTTTTTTTATTTTTTGAGGTAAGCCCAACAGAATGTCATTTTTATGTGAGAGAGACAGAGAGAGAGAGAGAGAGAGAGAGAGCATTGCAACGCTAGGGCCTCCAGCCACTGCAATGAAATTCAGATTCTTGGGCCCCTTGTGCACATTTGCTGTTATCAGTTGTAGGACAGTCTGTAGAAAACAGTGAGTACAGTACTCAATTTCTCCTACTCTTAAAGAATCAAGTTTCAGATTAAGAAATGCTGAAGAAAGTTTTGATTATTTAGGATCATACAGTTCCTTGAGACATTCACACTCATAAAAACACAAGATATGAATCATGGATTTAAACATCTGTTAGGGTGTGGTGGCTCATGCTTTTAATCCCAGCACTAGGAAGGCAAAGGTAGGAGGATTGCTGTGAGTTTGAAGCTACCCTGAGACTATATAGTGACTACATAGTCAGCCTGAGCTGGAGTGAAACCCTACCTCAAAAAAAAAAAAAAAAGGAAAGAAAGAATGAAAAAGAAAAAATACACATCTATATACTTAATAAGACAGTTGTGAAGAAAATCCTTTAAATTTTGTATGATGTTCACCCATATACTGATATTGCTTTTCCTTATACCACACACATGCATGTTTACTGATTAAACCTCAAACCTTGTGTTTCATAGCAGAACTAGATTTATTCATGATTAAAGAAAATCTCAACCAAAGACAGTCTTTCTTGTCTAATGGCAATCCTAAAAAATAATGTAATATTTCCAGCCATTTCCTTTGCTCTCCAAACAGATGATGTTGCAGCTCATACATGGCTCCTGGGAATCTCACACAGGTCACCGAGTTCATTCTCCTGGGAGTTTCCGACCGTCCAGAGCTGCAGGTCCCCCTGTTCATGGTTTTCCTGCTCATCTATGTGCTGACGGCCACAGGGAACCTGGGCATCATCACCCTCACCAGTGTGGACTCTCGACTCCACACTCCCATGTACTTCTTCCTCCGACATCTGGCGGTCATCAACCTTGGCAACTCCACTGTCATTGCCCCTAAGATGCTGGTCAACTTCTTAGTAAGTAGGAAAACCACCTCCTACTATGAATGTGCCACTCAGCTGGGGGGATTCTTGGTTTTCATTGTAGCTGAGATCTTCATGCTGGCTGTGATGGCCTATGACCGCTACGTGGCCATCTGCAACCCTCTGCTCTACATGGTGGTGGTATCTCGACGGGTCTGCCTTCTGCTGGTGTCCCTCACATACCTGTATGGATTTTCCACAGCCATTGTTGTTTCATCCTGTGTGTTCTCTGTGTCTTACTGCTCTAACAATATCATCAACCACTTTTACTGTGATAATGTCCCATTGTTAGCATTGTCATGTTCAGATACCCACCTTCCAGAAACAGTAGTGTTTATATCTGCAGCTACAAACTTGTTTTTTTCCATGAGTATAGTTCTAGTATCTTATTTCAACATTGTTTTGTCTATTCTAAGGATACGTTCATCAGAAGGAAGAAAGAAAGCCTTTTCCACCTGTGCATCACACATGATGGCCGTCACTGTTTTCTATGGGACACTACTATTTATGTACTTGCAGCCTCAAACTAATCATTCACTGGATACTGATAAAATGGCTTCAGTGTTTTACACGCTGGTGATTCCTATGTTGAACCCCATGATCTACAGCTTGAGAAATAAGGATGTGAAAGCTGCTTTAAATAGATTCTTGACAAACCCATGCTACTCCTTAAAACCAATGTAATTTTAAAACTCCACCAGTAAATGCAGATATGAATAACCTGTCATCATGTAATGGTCAGTATAGGTTTAGAGGCAATCATAGAAAACAAAAGAAGCTTGATTTAAGGAACATTGAATTAATAACAAAAGTAACCTCTTAATTTTAAGGATAATCTATAAAGTTACATTATGCAGTAGCCAATTTAGAAAATAAAATGCTTTCAATGGCACAGAAAAATGTACAGTTTTTGTGCTTTTGTTTGTTTTTTCTTTTACTTTTCCCTGTTTTTTTTTTATGTCATATTGTGTGCGCACACTCGTGTGTGTGTGTGTGTGTGTGTGTGTGTGTGTGTGTGTGGTGTATGCAGGTGTATGTTGGGTGGCCCCTCCATCATTTACCTGTTTCTCCTTGCTCTTACCAAATTCTGGAGCTTGTTGTTTGTGAGCCCTAGTGAGTCTCTGGTATCTGCTCCCTACAGAACTGGGGTTACAGATGAGTGTGGCCATGCCCTGCTTTTTATTTGGATTCTGCAATTCTGAACTCAGGCGCTCTTAGGAACTCATGCTTAAGCATGAAGTACACTTAACCACTGAGCAATCTCTCCAGCACAGTTGTGTTTGTTTAAAGTTAAATAAATTTGAATGGATTGAAGAAATATAGAAATATAGAATAGAAAAATGTTTATCTTTCTTACACTTTGTTTTTTTATTTATTTTTCTTTCTAAGTATTATTGGGTATAGTGTGACACTGCATCATGAAAGCTGTAATGACAGAAAAAGTTATATGTGTAAATAAGTTAGATAAATTTAATATATTTAAAATAAAATTTCTATGTTGGTCTTAATATTGTTTGATTTAATATACAGGTGCAATTAAATATATTATATATATTATATTGTGAATGCTGGGAAGAATATGATCAAAATTTTTATTCCAATTAATGTATATGTTTCAATGAAAGATAATTTTTAAGTTTTGTATAATTTTTGAATGGTGGTTCAATATAAAATGTTCATTTCTTTAATTTGTAATCTTATATTAATTTTTCTTTCTAAATAAATATCTTGAACTATGGTATCTTGAACATTATGTATTTTTGATTTATATTTACTGCATTCTTCATACCATTAGATGAAAACTTTGTTTTGTTTTTTTTAAGGACATTTTGGCCTGCCAGTTCTTTTTCAGTACACTTAAATCTATGTTCAAACATTTAAGAAACAGGAAGACAATGTATTTTATTATTATCAAATACAATCATAACAAAAAGATAAATACAGGCTGGAGAAGATGACTTAGTGGCTAAGGTGTCTGCCTGCAAGCCAAAGGACCCCGGCTCAATTCCCCAGGACCCACATAAGCCAGATACTCAAGGTGGAGCATATGTCTGGAGTTCATTTGTAGTGGCTGGAGACTCTGGCGCACCCATTCTATCTCTCTCACATTCTTTCTATATCTTTCTTTCTCCCTCTCTCAAATAAATAAATAAATAAAAAAATATATTAATAAAAATTTAAAAGATAAATACTCACATAATTTATAAACAGTAAAAACAAGTTGCCCAGCCAATTGAATTCACAATAATTTAAAGTATATGCTCTTCCCTCAGCAACCTGAGTCCTAACACTCCAGTCCTTGTATGTGATGTGCACATAGTGATTTCTTTCCAAGAATGTGGAAGGAGGAGTAATTTGTCAGTGTAGAAAATGGGCAGACACTACTTCAGCCAGAGGGATAAGGGTAACATTAGGAAAAATAGGGCATGTTGGCAGTTTTAATGTGAACAAAATATAAGTTAGCCTCTATAACTTATTTACTATAACTGATAAACTCAATCTAATCAATAAGGAAAAGCCCAACTGTGGGTGACTTCAGAAAATACTATCCAGTATACTCTTCAAAATTGTCATAGAAATTCTGATAAATAGTGACAGCCTGTGGGAACACTGAGGAAAGGAAGCATGGGATGCAGTAACTTCTTCTCAGTGGAAGAGATTACCATAAATGGACTTCAAGCTAAGAGAATCTGAATAAAGGTTTGGATCTATTCACAACAACACAAATGCTGGATAATCATCAAATACTTGGGCTCATGAGACATACTGTGGCACTAACCCTCATTTTCCTTTTGTTTTAAAAAGGAAATCTGAAAAACACTTCAGTTTATGTAATCAGGTTCAGTATTTTCTTTCTTACATAAATACTGGAGCTTTTAATTCTAGGGGAAGAAATATGTTATTAACATATTTGGTCACCAGGAAGCATGCGCTTGACTTCTAGAAGGACTATTAACTTGAGTAACACTTGTCACTAGGATCTGGAAACTATGCTGCACTGCTACTGGGAGTTCCTGTTTCTACTGTCTCTCTACCAATAAAAACATGTGTGTGTCTATTCATGTGGCTGAAAGGCCATGGCAGGTCCATTCTCTCTCTCTCCCTCTTTATCCTTCTCACTCTCTAAAAAAATATAATATAATACACAAGTAATAATAGTTATGAATAGATTTGGAATTCTGAGAATGAAATTTAGTAATGGTATGATAATTTTCTTGATATTATGCAGAAGTTTCTAAGCTATTATATATAATTATTTTATTTGAAAAGGACCTATCATGAAGCTATCATGTAGTGCTTTTATGTAATAATGCAGACAGGAACATGTGGTTAATAATAGCAGTGTTACAACTGAGTTTCTCATGGGATGTGGAAATACAACATCTACTTTATTTCAAACTCTTTAGAGTGTTAAGATGTTTAAACATGCAAATAAGCTTCACAAATTCAGCCTGAATAAGTCAAATTATAAAATAATGTATAACAAATAAAGATTTTCCCTTAGTGTAGATGAGTTCTGGACAAATAAATTCTTTGTTCTCTCGACTGGAATCCTTGGCTTTGAAGCCCTATCATGCTCTTCTATGGCCTACTATCAGCCCCTCATACAAAACCTCTCTCTCTTTTCCTTCCATCCTCCTCCCTCTCTTTCTGACTTTGTGATCCCAATATTCTGCCTATGGCATGATGCTGAGAACCATTCAAATAAAGTTCCAGTATAAAAGGTCATTCTAGTTTAGGGAGATTCTCAGTGCTTAAAGATTCTTGTTTGCAAAGCTTGATGGCCAGGGTTCAATTGCCTAGCATTCATGTGAAGCTCAATGCCAAGTAGTCACATGCATCTGTCATCCCATTGGTGCCTAGAACAATGGGAAATAGATACAGGAGAATTTGAAGGTAAGGGGTTACCTAGTTTCTTTAATGTTATTACTCTAGCAGGTTCTTTTGAAGTATGAGGAGACCATGTCTCAAAGAAGGTATAGCACAGATACCTCAAGGTTCCCCTAACATACACACATGTCTATACACACACACACACACACACACACACACACACACACACACACACTCATACTCACTCACTAAATTATGCGCAATCTTCTTCATTGTCTTTTTTGGGCCATCCTTCCAGGTAGGAAAACCATTGTAGAATTCTGCAAACTCACAGCACAGGTATGAAATTAGATATCTTTTTGTCTGACTCCTCACTGCAGCCACCAAATCTTTAATAGTCACTTACTAGAGCCACTCAAAACCATCTGGCATTCTAACAACATTTATGAAAATGTCATCATTACACTGAAAAAGAAATGGGCCTTTCATCAAGGTAAAGAAGCAACTATAATTTTGATTTTTCATACCTCTCTATCAAATATTCTTCACTGTTTATTAGTCATTTCATTTCTACTTCATATCATCTTTTTATTTTTAAATATTTTATTATTTTTTGAGAGACAGAGAAAGAGGCAGAGAAAGAGTGAGAATGAGTGTGCTAGGTCCTCTGGACACTGCAAATGAACTCCAGATTCATGCACCACCTTGTTCATGTGGCTTATATGGGTACTAAGGAATCAAAACTGGGTCCTTAGTCTTCACAGGCAGGTGCATTAACTGCTAAGCCATCTCTCCAGTCCCCATATCATCTTTTCAAAAAGTATAATAGGGCTGGAGGAATGGCTTAGTGGTTAACACATGTGCCTGCAAAGCCAAAAGACATAGGTTCAATTCCCCAGGACCCACGTTAGTCAGATGCAAAGGGTGTACATGCATCTGGAGTTTGTTTGCAGTGGCTAGAGGCCCTAGTGCTCCCATTCTCTCCCCTCTCTCTCTTTTTCCCCATTCTCTGTCAAATAAATAAATAAATAATAACTTTTTAAAAATATAGTAATAAAAGTAGCAATATATTTTGGTACATTAATTTGCTATTCGTGACAGGATTTTATTCTTTATGTTTAAATCACATTCCACATACTATACATTACTTTATGTCTCTGGATGTTGATAGACTCCTAGAGTTTATATCTTGGCCAATTTGAAACTGCTGCATAAAATGGACTTTTATTATGTGAAACAAATGTGACAATGCAAGTAACATATGTTCCCTCTCACATGTTGAAATTAAATAAATGACCTGAAAGTAGAAAACTAATTATTAGATGTAAGGAAGGAGAAAGTGGGAGAGTAGATGGTAGGAGGCTGTATTTTATCAGGGCATGCTGTATTCCATGATGTATTGAAATATACTGGGAACTCGTGGTACAGTCCACTAGCATTTTTATGAAGTATCACACTAAGTCCCATTATTATATATAAAATTACATATTCTAATCAGAAACAAATTAAAATCAAGAATCAATGTAAATTCTAGCCTCTTTAAATATTATTTCCAAGAATTTATTCTTAATTAAATTTAGGGTCAAGAGTCATACAGGATTACCATTCATTCTCCTAAATTGCATATTAAATAAACTTCCACTATAACCCAAGAACGGAAATCACATGCCATGAGATTTATCAAGTTTATTATGCACACAGTATTGAAGACAGTTTCGTCCAAGTACTGCATACACATTCCATTAAAACCTATTTGTAAAAATTACAAAAAAAAACTTTACCTGCCCTTCAAACGTTCAAAACAGTAAACATATTTTTAAATCAACTTAAAATGATATATTTAACATAAGGCAGTCTTAAAAATAATGCCACAGCAGAGCAAGGGCTATGGACCTGCAATTCCTTAAAACAAGAGGCTCTCATTAGTAAGTTTCCCAGTGGAGCATGGATTGTAATTGTTCTAACAGGCTCATTTGCTCATCCTCTAGAGAAAGACCTGTTGAGACAGAGAAATGAACAAAACTATACAGCTAGTGGCTGTCGATGCCATTATGAGGATACACAGAAGAATATTCTATCTGGGTACGTTAAAAAGTATGTGGGGGCAATCACATCACTGAAGCATTTTAAGACTTTTAAACTAAGTACAGTGGAATACAGTGGACTGGATTTAAAACATGTAGTTAATGTAGACAAATAATGATGATCAGTATTTTGTGTGAATTTATTTACATATAGTTTTTATATATAATTATACATAATAATATGAAGCTATTTCTAAATAAACTGAGTCAAATTAAATTCCATTCTAAATTCTATGGATAAATTAGGAAAATATAGTGCATGATTCTTGAGATTATAATCCATGTAATTTTTTTTTTTTTTAATAACTAGAAATTTTACACAGGATTATTGAGGAATATAGACAAATGCCACCAATATGACCCTATAGATATTTTGCAAAGAAAAGTAATAGTCAAGTATTATAAAAACTAATCTTGGGTTTTCTGCAGTTTCCACTATCTAGAAGTGGCTACAGTAGAAAACACATGAAGACAATGTGACTCTCAGCTATTAATACTTGAATAGATATGGAAATAAGTAAGAGAAGAAAGTAAAATGAAAACTGTCAAAAAAGTGTCTCTAGAAAATAAATATGCATGCTAGCAAGTCAATACGAGAAGGAAAAAGTCAGGCAGATTATTATAAAAGAGATGGTACCTTAATATACCTTGAGGGAGATAATGTAGTTTTTCCTCTTCAGTATCCCCTTTTTTGTCTTGTAAAGGAGGGAAATACAATGGTGCAGAACTTGGAAGGGAACACTAGTGTTAAAAAATGTAGACTAAACAAATGAGAAAAATGACCAATGCATTCCATAAGTAGATGTAATTAGAAGTTTGGTGACATTGAATGAATGAAGATTTTAACCATTTAAGACCACATTATGAAAAGTCACAGAGAATTTGAAACAAAAGAACATGTTACTTTAAATATATACATAGATGTGTAAGCCCAAAAGCTAATGTTTTGTTTTAAAAGTGGAGAAATTCAGTGGTAAGAGAAGGAAAAGAGAGCGGGACAATCGAGGGAAGTTGGAGATGACTTTCTTGCTTAGGTCTTTGATGTTTTCCTTCACTCACTCTTCAGACCCATGAACTGTTTGAATACTAATGATTTTACATATTACCATATGATAAATTTCAAATTAAAATAGCTTCCAAACCAAGTCATAGCTTGACACTATCCAAGGAAACATAAAGCATAGGATACTCATGATTGGGAGTAGAGAGCAAAGTGATAGCATTCATTAGGACTATTAGTGAAAATGTGATATGTAGTGGACCAGAATGTAGATTCTGGAAATTTGTTTTTATTTATTTGGTTTATACAGAATGAAAAAGATTGCAGTAAAGCACAAAAGAATATATTAGTACAGTCATAAAGATCTATCAACAGACCAACAAATGAAAACATTTATTTCATTTTATCTTTATGTTTCTACCTCTGTTTTTGTTGTTTCATTTGTTTTGTTTTTGTTTTTGTGGTTGTTGTTTTTGAGGTAGGGTCTCACTGTAGCCCAGGCTGACCTGTTTTTCACACTGTACTCCCAGGCTAGCCTTAAACTCATGGTGATCTTCCTGTCTCTGCCTCCCAAGTACTGAGATTAAAGACATGCACCACCACATCCAACCAATTGTTTTTAATTCATAAGCTCATTCTAGAGGTTTGGAATTTAGGAGTTCCTGGGCCCTTATTTCCTTACGGTTTTTATGTTGTTCAGGTTGGACTTTATAACTAGATTGGTCTTCATCAAAGTGGATATATATATACTTTATTTAGGATAAAATTGAAGGAATTAAATATTCTTTGAAACTCATTATTTATTAATAAGGTTGCTCAACAAACATGTTGGATAAAATAACAAAATATATTTTAAAGAGTTAATACACATAAGCTATTAGCATATATTGATGGAAATCTGAAGAAAAGACAACTTTACTAATGTCTTTTTTACAGAGTAATTTCAAATAAATTTCTGATTTCTCTAAGAAAATTCCATGTTCAGTTTTTAAGATACATGTATAAGAAAGAGAATAAGGGATATGAGGTAGGAAAGGAAAAAGATAAATTAGAAAGATATAATGTATGATGTGACTTGGATATTCATAAATCCAATTTGGTAAAATTAGTAAGAAACAAAGATCCAAATTCAAGTACAAAATCTGTAAACCCTAATTAATGTGTGTGAAAAATAATCCAAACCTATTTTTTTTTATCTATTTATTTATTTATTTATTTATTTATTTATTTATTGGGAGAGAGACAGACAGACAGACAGAGAGAGGGAGAGGAGACAGATAGAGAATGGGCGTGCCAGCAGTCTCTCAGCTGCTGTGAACAAAATCCTTGTGGGCAAGTGCGGCATTGCACCCTTGCGTCACTTTGCATCTGGCTAAACATGGGACCTGGAGATTGGAACCCGGTTCTTAGGCTTAGCAGGCAGGCGCCTTAACTGCTAGGCCATCTCTCCAGCCCTCCAAACCTATTTTTTATAACAAATGATAACACCGAAAGAGACACAGCTTGTAAATTGATTTGTAAAACAACTTGTCAATCTTTTTTGAAATCAAATATAAATTATATTCAAACTAATATTATAATATTTTATAGATAGATAGATAGATAGATATAGATTCATTTTTTTATCCCATTTCCTTATTACATACTTTAAAAATGGTGATATCAAAGTACCATGGTGGTGCATGCTTATAACACTAGCACTTGGGAGACCAAGGCAGTAAAAAATGAGTTTGGGGATAAGATAGGCTATATAGAGTACAGCCCCATATCAAACACAAAGGAGTATATATTAGGTTTCCAAGAACAGTACTATGTTCAAAACAACTGTCTAATGTCTACTAAGTTGTTTCTCTCTTATTTTCTCCTTTTCCATTTGGAAGGCAGGCATAAAACAAGATATTTCCATTAACATCTAGTGAAACAAAATGGAGGAAATAAGCCCTTTTCTTGTGCTTTCCAAAAAGGTAGCTATTTTCAGCCTTTGACTTACAAAAATGCCATTAAGACTACATTGTAAAATAAAATACATGTAGATGATGAATTAATAATGTAATAAATAATGTAAGCATTGGGACAATAAGCAATTTTTAAATTTATATTACCATGTATTTGTTGTACAAAATGAAGGGCTTCATAATAACGTTTGTATTCATGTCTTTCATATAATTTGACCATATTCACCCAACATGAGCTATTTCTTTCTGCTTCTACTAGTCCCCTTCTCCCAAGATAGTAAACTTTCTGATTAAATGCATGTATTTTTCAAAATATTTTTATTTATTTATTTGCAAACAGAGAGAAACAGAGAAGAGAGAGAGAAAGAGAGAGAGATAGAATAGGCATGTCAGGGCCTCTTGCCACTGCAAGTGAACTCCAGATGTCTGAGCCACTTTGTACATATGGTTTTATGTGTGTGCTGGAGAATCACCCCTGGGAAACCCAGCTTTGTAAGCAAAAATCTTTAACCACTGAGCAGTCTCCCCAGCCCCTGTGTATTTATATTTGACTTCAGGCACAAGTTGAGGAATCTGAGTACTGTGACTGCAGAAATTTAAATTTATTTAGTAAATTAAATATTTGTCCTCTATATGCACTGTTTATACATTTTCAAATATCAGTAGTTGTCAATATAAAAAGTAAATATTTGAACCAAAAATGAGTGAATGTATATAGTTTACCACCAGTATGTTTATATAAATGACAGATGGGTTTAGAAAAAAGAAAGTTTTGTTTTGTTTTGTTTTGTTTTGTTTTGTTTTGTTGTGTTGTTTTGTTTTTTTGTTTTGTTTTGTTTTGTTTTGTTTTGTTTTGTTTTGTTTTGTTTTGTTTTTAGAGGTAGGGTCTCACTCTAGCCCAGGCTGACCTGGAATTCACTGTATTCTCAGGGTGGCCTCAAATGCATGGCAATCCTCCTACCTCTGCCTCCCTAGTGCTGGGATTAAAGCTGTGCTCCACCACACTTGACGAAAGATTTTTTTTTTTTTTTTACTTAAATACTTCTTACCTGCCTTCCACTTCAAAAACTTAGTGGACTATAAATCTCTATATAAAGAGGGAAATCACAAAATTAAATCCTCTTTTGATATGACAGTATAAAAAATAAAACAATGTTCATAGGAAGTAAAATATCAAAACAACTTTTGGGCTTTTCTCTATTTGCTGATCTAGAAGTTCTTAAAGTTCATGGCTCAGATAAACTGCACCCATTCATGTGAGCAGTAAATTCATTTTTCAGCATAATAAGGTAAAACAGCATATAAATGCTAAGCATATTACTTTCCTCTCTTTGCACGCAGATGTCCTGAAGGCCCATGGCTCAGATAAACTGCACCCAGGTGACAGAGTTCATCCTCGTGGGCCTCACTGAGCATCAGGAGTTGAAGATGCCCCTCTTTGTGGTATTCTTATCCATCTACCTTTGCACAGTTGTAGGCAACCTGGGGTTGATCCTGGTCATTAGAACAGATGCAAGACTCAAGACGCCCATGTACTTCTTCCTCAGCAACCTGGCATTTGTTGATTTCTGTTACTCCTCTGTCATCACACCCAAGATGCTTGGGAATTTCTTGTACAAACAAAATGTGATCTCCTTCAATGCGTGTGCCGCTCAGTTAGGCTGCTTCCTCACATTCATGGTTTCAGAGTGCTTGCTGCTGGCTTCCATGGCTTATGATAGGTATGCAGCAATTTGTAACCCTCTCTTGTATATGGTCACAATGTCCCCAGGAATATGCATTCAGCTGGTCGCTGTCCCCTATATCTATAGCTTTCTGATGGCATTCTTTCATACTGTTGTCACCTTCAGCCTCTCCTATGGCCATTCCAATATCATCAATCACTTCTACTGTGATGACATGCCTCTCCTCAGGCTAACGTGCTCAGACATTCACTCCAAGCAGCTGTCGATATTGGCGTGTGCCGGAATCACATTCATTACGTCTGTGCTGATCGTGTTTGTCTCCTACATGTTCATTCTTTCTGCCATCCTCAGGATGCACTCAGCTGAGGGAAGACGCAAAGCCTTTTCCACATGCAGCTCCCACATGATGGCTGTGAGCATTTTCTATGGAACTCTCATCTTCATGTATTTACAACCCAGTTCTGAACATTCTCTAGACACAGACAAGATGGCCTCTGTCTTCTACACAGTCATCATCCCCATGTTGAACCCCTTGATCTACAGCCTCCGGAATAAGGATGTGAAAGATGCTCTAAAGAAAGCCGTGGCTACTAGAACCAGACTTTTGTGCTCAGCAAACTAAGGAAAATATTTAATAAAGAAACAGAAACTTTTCTTCATGATGTTTTGATGATATCAAGTGAATTGGCAAAAGGTTAATCTTTGAACAGGCTAAGCCTGGGGACACAGAAAACTGTGCCCGTTGGGTGGAGCTCCTAGAAAACAAGGACTCATCAGATTCTCCAAAGATGTCCTGATAAACAACTCATGATCTGACCTAATGCAAACTCTTGATCTGTCTTATGCTCAGACGCCCCATGGCTTTGACTGCCTAAAACTGAATAAAAGCTGGGAGTATAGTCAGTTTGGAGAGCACTCAGTGCTTCCCCCTGACTCTCCATTAAATATATTATGCATGTTGCATGTTCATTTCACATCCTCCCAGGCACTGCTGAATGGTGGTGACGTTTTCCCAATTTTAATAAAATATTTATAATTCCTGTGTTTTATTTGGTAGTCAAAAATCTGTTCATTTTATAAGGAAATTTTTCCCTGTGATGTTTTTGTAAGCCATTTTTATGACTTTATTATAGCTACTTAGCTGCCTACTACATATGACACACATATACAGGTATTCCATACTTCTGGTTTCAATAGATTTGTTTATTTACACCTGAGTGTTTTTGTGTGTGCAGCTGTGTGTGTGTGTGTGTGTGTGTGTGTGTGTGTGTGTCTGCATGCATGCCAGGACCTCTTGTCACTGCAAAATGAATACCAGACATTTGCACCATTTTTTATGTCTGGCTTACTTAAGTGGCTAGGAAATTGAACTGTGCTGGTAGGTTTTGCAATCAAGTGCCTTCAAGCATTGAGCCATATTGTCAGTATATATATATATATAACAGAACAGTACCATCTGTCTCATGGTCATGGCACCTAAACCTCAACAATAATCAACCTCATTAATCTCATTGGTGATCTTTTTTTAATATTTATTTTTATTTATTTATTTGAGAGAGAGAGAGAGAGAGAGAAGTGAAATAAGCAGGGAGAGAGAAGGAGAGAGAGAAAAAAAAAAGACACGCTAGGGCCTCCAGTCACTGCAAACGAACTCCAGGTGTGTGTGTCACCTTGTGCATCTGGCTAACATGGGTCCTGGGGAACTGAACCTGGGTCCTTTGCCTTTGCAGGCAAGTGCCTTAAGCATTAAGCCATCTCTCCAGCCTTCAATATGTTTTTAATTTTTAATGTAAACCATGTGTCATGTAGATATCCAGTAATTGAATCTTTCATTTTAGTTAGCTTTTAATATCTTTGTCTTTCTATTGGAACATTTATACTCCATTAAATTAAATGGGGGGGGTCAGTTCTTTTTATTTTTTTCTGGGGGTAGTGGTTTTGAGGTAAGGTCTCTCTCTCTAAACTAGGCTGACCTGGAATTTACAATGTAGCCTCATGGTGGCTTCAAACTCATAGCAATCCTCCTACTTCTGCCTCCCAAGTGCTGGGACTAAAGGCATGAGCCACCACTCCCTATTTTTTTTTTTTTTTAAAAATTGATTTGTTTATATGCACGTGTGTGTGTGTGTGTGTGTGTGTGTGTGTGTGTGTGTGTGTGTGTTTATTAGGGTCTTTTGAGAAAGCAACTGAAGGTGTGTTCGGTTTTATGTGACTATCTGGGGCATTGAACCAAATCAGGCTGGCTTTATAAGAAAGCTCCTTTAAGTACTGAGCCATCTCTCCAGGCCCATTTCTTTTATTTGTAAAAATTAATTGTGAACTTACTTTATAAACATATTGCTTATTGGTGATATTCCTCTTGGATTATATCCTTATGTTTCCTCTTCCCCACCCCCTTTTCACTGAGGGCCCCACACAGTGGAGTTAGTTATTGCTATTCACTGTGGGGTCATAGATGCACCAATCTTTGCAACAGAGGTTGCAATACTTTAGGATACTCCTTCTCACCCTGTGACTCTTACAATGTTTCTGTTCCCTCTTCTTCAATGTTCAATAAACCTTGGAGGGTATGTTTCCTTTAGTGTTGAGCTCTTTGCAGCCTCTTATTTTATGATTTGATATGTTTTGAGTCTCCTCAGTGTCTATTACTATCTCCTGGAGGAGGTTCTCAGGCCATCAGTGAGCACAGTGCTAACTGTACTCCAAGAGGTTTATGTGTTTGTAGTTTTCATTGTTCCTATTGAATTCTTCTTGTGTTGAGAGATTTGGGTTTGTATTTTATTCCTCTGGTTGTGTACACATACTGACACACAGAACCAACCCCAAATTTTGCTGTTTGTGCCTAACATCTTTTATGTCATGAGGTTTTGTTAGAATTTGTTCACTTACTAACTTTGCAGGACTAATTCTGCCAAATCGAAATTTCCTCCAGACTGTGGTGTGACATTAACGTTGTATATTACCATGATTCATGTGTTAAAAAGCCATGTCTAATAAATCTGCTTTCCAGACTCAATCATTGATAGTTTTTACTGATTTATGTTGTGTAGCTAGTTGTACCAGATTGAAATATTGCTTCCTATATGAGAGAGGAGTTCTCAGAAGACTCAGGAAGCTTTCCCTGTATAGGAAGGTCATAAAAGTTACAATACTTAAGAAGTTTGGAAACTTTTTATGCTCACAAGTGTTTTCTCTCCTCATCTTTATGAAAGCAATTTGCAATTGTTTTAGATAAGGCACTTTTTGTTGGAGCTGCCTGCAAGTTGTACAAGGAGCCTCAGAATGGATCTTAAGTGAATCATCACCTATTCTAGGACACTTGCTGATGCAGCTGCCTTTGAGTCAGCACTGTTCCTGCAAGTAACTCCAATAAAGTCAAATTTTCATCCAGCTAGACTTGGGTAGATTTGTTTTTCTTTGGTCTGTCCTAGGTTCCCTATATGGGATGAATAGATGTTCACATCTTCCCAGGAAAAATGAATTACATGAGACCATGCCATCCCTGACCCATACTCCTATATGAGGTACTCTTTCTTGTTTGGGTTGTCATGGCTTCTGAATTTGTATTGAAAACTGGCCTTATAAAATAGTATATTTTAATAACTTTAAACTTTTGAAGTTTGTCATTGTGTATATTTTACAAGAGGATATTTCAATCAGGTGTGACTAGCTACCCAACATAAGTCAGTACAAGCTGTATATGGCTGGGTCCAGAAATCAGATTTTAAAGGTACAATATCAAGACTTTTCTGTAGAATAAAGATACTGATACTTTAATATTTTTGCATGACTTTCTAAGTGGTGTCTCTTAGTTGGGAATACATTCTGTCAGTGAATGAATAGTGGCTGGAGATGATAAACCTATTTAAGTCTATAAGGGTGCCTTATTGCTTCTGCTGATTTTTGTGTATTTGGGAAACTATATTTAGAATTTTACTGGAGTTCAAGTTTTCCCCAGAATTTGCTTTCTGCAATTGAATATTTCAACATAGTGACTTGAATAATGGATATATTTTTTTCAAAATATATTTCTTGAAATAATTTTGAATAGTAGTGTCACTTGTCCAAGCTTCATCTGCTCTCATGCTAGAATACATGCATTGTCCACTTAGCATGGGCAGTTACAGCACAGTGCATATTTCCTTTAAAAATGAAAACAGCCATTAACATTGACAATGTTATTTTTCAAGCATAATTCATCCCAAATTAATGTAGTAACTGGGAACCATCTCTGTTAGCTAACTGGGTTTAAGATAGTTTATAATATTGAGTAAAGCATACACATCTAATTTTATATTCTATTTCCACCCCAAACTGGAAGATAAGAATTATCTTAAAACTTAGAACACCTTACTGACCTTGTACTTATTTATTTCAAGTGCACTTTGTGTACTCACTTATCTATTTTTATCTCTTGCTTTTTTTTTAAACCTAAGACATATTTGCACATTTATCTTATCTGCAATTAATTACATGACAATTTGCCTAAGCTATTTAAATGCCACAAACATTGCTTTTAGAAAAAGAAAGCAATCTCATTGTTCCTTTCTTTGCTTTTACCCTAGAGCTCACAAAACCTTTTGCATTTCGAAGATTATTTTTCTTCCTCAAAGACACTCTCTTATTCAATGCAGACCACAAAATAGTAATGTAGACTAGCAGTTTAAGTTATGGAAATTGATATTTTTCCACTACCTTGAATCAAGCCATCCAAGATCAAGTTTCTGTCTGATTCTTTACTACTTGTTGTTCTCTTTCTGAATCATCTTTCTGTGTGTTCCTATGACCTTTTCTTTGTGAAGAGAGGAGAGAGCGAGAGAAAGAGACAGAGAGAGAGGCTGGTGTGTCATTATTTACAAGGACATTGGTGCCATTGCAAAGGCCCAACCTCCATGACCTCACCATGCATATCAAGAGTGTCATCTCCAAGTGTGTGGGGAGATACAATCCAGTCCATTGTACATTCATTCATTCCCAATAATTTTTTAAATAAATTATTATCCTCTTTCTATGACTACAGGTGGGCTAATGCCTTTAAAGAATGCACTTTAGAACAGATAATGAAGAAACCTAAGCAATAGTACAGACCAACTGTCTAGATGAGGAAACACAGTACTAATAGATCTAATGGGTAAAGAGTATACTAATGAAAACACTATACTTTGCAAAACTCTGGAATAGGTTAATGGAAGTTGGATACTCCATTCCTCTGAATAATAATTCAAAGTAATTCTCATAGTCTTCAAAGAAAAGACAATTAAGGCAAGAATATATAAATACCATTTTATAAATGAGACTATTGGAACAATGTTATGACAAACATAGAACTTAAGGTCTGTAGCTCATCAAAATCAAAGAAACATGTTAATTGATCCCTAACCTACTTTGGGATTCCTGTGGGGCATAGGCTGCAATTTTTATGATGATTGGTCTTACATCATTAGACCCACTGGGATAGAGTCACTAAAACAATAGCAGAGGTAAATGCTGCCAAAGCCTTCCTTGGTGAAGAAACAGAAACTTAGACTGCCCAAGTAAGTTTATTGAACACATTTTCAAAGTGAAGCCAAAATAACTATTTTATAATAGAAGAATATAAGAAAATAAAATTTATAACAAAACTTTTTATACATATTCTTAAATTAGGCTGAATAATGGTTCTTATAACTTTACTTCAGTTATTATATGTTTGTGTTATTTTCTAAAGCATATAATATATTATATGTGTATGGGAAAAGATTGAAGAACCCCAAAATGAAATCTATAGTCCATTTGAACAGAGCAGACAGTAAACTGATAGATTGTAATCTATGATAAAACCCCTTTTTTCAAAACCTGGCAATGTTACCTGGGATGGTAACAAACACACATCAGCAAAGTTATATTATCTGTTTATTAGAAATATATTAGAAATAATATATTAGAAATATATTAGAAATATTGGAAATAAATAATAATATTAGTTGTTTTCTTTGTTTTTTTTACAAGGGGCAGAATAATTTGATGTAGTTATAGAAATTAACCTTTCACTTTCTATGACCAAGCAAGGATGACAAAAATGTAAGATGGCATTAATAAAGCACTCATAGAATGGTTTCAAAAGCAGAAGTGAGCCAGGCTTGGTAGCACATGCCTTTAATCACAGCACTTGGGAAGCAGAGGTAGGAGGATCGCCATGAGTTAAAGGCCACCCTGAGACTTCATAATAAATTCAAGGTCAGCCTGACAGCCTGAGCTAGAGTTAGACCCTACTGCAAAAACAAACAAACAAACAACAACAACAAAAAAAAAAACAGAATTGGAAGAACTCATCACCTTTCACATGGAAAAGTGTGTACAAGGGAAAGAAAAAGTAAAACATAGTGCAAAGTAATTATCTTGTTTAAAAATTTTATTTATTATTTATTTATGAGAGAAAAAGAGGCAGACATTGAGAGAGTAAGAATGGGTACCCAATGGTCTCCAGCTAATCATTTTAATATTAAACTTAGATGTTCATTTGAGCAGCAAAATTGGTTTTCGGTACACTAAGGTAAAAACATAAAATTGCTAATTTTATTAGATACTTCTCTATTCATTTGCATGCAGATGTCCTGAAGGCCCATGGCTCAGATAAACTGCACCCAGGTGACAGAGTTCATCCTCGTGGGCCTCACGGAGCGTCAGGAGTTGAAGATGCCCCTCTTTGTGGTATTCTTATCCATCTACCTTTGCACAGTTGTAGGCAACCTGGGTTTGATCCTGGTCATTAGAACAGATGCAAGACTCAACACGCCCATGTACTTCTTCCTCAGCAACCTGGCATTTGTTGATTTCTGTTACTCCTCTGTCATCACACCCAAGATGCTTGGGAATTTCTTGTACAAACAAAATGCGATCTCCTTCACTGCGTGTGCTGCTCAGCTAGGTTGTTTCTTGGCATTCATGACAGCTGAGTGCTTGCTGCTGGCTTCCATGGCCTATGATAGACATGTGGCCATTTGTAACCCTCTGCTCTACATGGTCACAATGTCCCCAGGAACATGCATTTGGCTTGTCGCTGTCCCTTATAGCTATAGCTTCCTAGTGGCATTATTTCATGCCATCCTTACCTTCCGCCTCTGCTATTGCCACTCCAATATCATCAATCATTTCTATTGTGACGACATGCCTCTCCTTAGGCTAACTTGCTCGGACACTCATTCCAAACAGGTATGGATCTTTGCTTGTGCTGGTGTCATGTTTATTTCCTCTCTTCTCATTGTCTTTGTCTCCTATATGTACATTATTGCTGCTATCCTGAGGATGCGATCAGCTGAGGGAAGACACAAAGCTTTCTCTACATGTGGCTCCCACATAACGGCAGTGACCATTTTCTATGGGACTCTCATCTTTATGTACTTGCAGCCCAGTTCTAACCATTCTCTTGACACAGACAAGATGGCCTCTGTCTTCTACACAGTCATCATCCCCATGTTGAACCCCTTGATCTACAGTCTCAGGAACAAAGAAGTAAAAGATGCCCTAAAAAAATTCATCATCAATAGAAATGAGGCTCTTATATTCATGAAATTAAGAAAGTGACTTGGATAAATAAAAATAGAGTTTTTCTGTTCAAGTTTTTCTAATATATTTAGCATGGCTATTTGTTAGTATATGACATATATTTCACATCTAGTGAAAATTTCTAGGGCTTTTCATGCATGTATTATTTCAGATATTAAAACAACTATAATAACTTGAAAACTATCACTCATTTTTGAAATGTAAACACAAATATTTCTCTGGTTGATAAGAACTTATCAAACCTTCATATTTCTCAAATAAAATAAACTTTTCTTAAAAGCTAATAGTTACATGTGATATAGGGAAGACCACAGATAAAAGTTCTAAGGCCACATCTATCCCATTCCACTTCCAGATTTTGAGTTCACATTGATAATATTCCATATGGAAACACAGATACAGAATCTAAAAATATTTGTTTTTTTTCTAATCTTTTATAATATAGCATTAAACTGCAAAATTGCACAATGCATTGAAAACATTGTCTTTATTAAGAATAAAGGTGTATTTTTATAATTCCATCTTTGTCAAGGATTGAATATGATTTTCTGTTTTATAAGCTTTATTTTGTCTCTAGAAAGTAAATAACTCTTCAAATAAGACAATATATTATACCTCTGAAAACACATTATATATTTTCCACATTATTTTGTTAAAAATATGATTCAGGGTCCAAATATCAAAGCAAGGGAGGTAGGATTCCAAACAAATATATTCATAATAATTAGAACAGTATAGACCTTATTGACAGTAATAAGAAGTATATGTGGTTATGCTTGGCAAATTATGCTTATGTAAATTGTTCATCAATTAATGAGATTTAAATTATAGCATATATTTCACTAGGTAACAGAGCTTCAGAAGAAAGTATATATAAGCTTTTCTAACATATGCTTGTGCTCTGATGGTACCCTCACAAGGTCTTTCACTAATTAAAGGGTCATAATGGTACTCAATTTGAAGGTGTGTGTCTTCTGAAGACTAACATGTATCATCTTCTTACCTTCTGAAAATCCAGTTGATAGTCCTAGCTATATCATTTACAGTTGGCCTGAACTTGAAGAAAGGATGTATAAATGAGGATCACTATATAACACAACTGATAACATGATGACTGTCATATGGAGATGATTACAGATAGATGAATCTTAGATGAAGGATGGATACTTAAATAGATGATAGATAGCTATATATGCATATGTTTATTATTGAAATGAAAAGTTAACTTTACAGAGAAGAGTTTTGTGCACCAGTGTTCCACATGGCCATTATCATTTTGGAGCAGGACACAACATGACCTATCAGAGCCCTTGACATGAAACTATAGAGCAGATTGATGCAATCATTGACATTGAGTCTGTTAACATCTCCTCCCATGAACAGGAGCACATTTATTATAAACAGCTGATCTCCTGGAGAGATGGTTTATCCCTTCTTCTTCCTTGCTTGCTCACTGTGCTTCTCCTTTCTGCCCATAGATAAAAGGATAACATACAAAAGGTATGGAAAGGCTTTGACTACAAAATAATCACCCTCTCTCCATATATATTCTATAAGTAACTCCAAATGAAACTCATTCACTAGGCAAGCTGGACATTTCTAAGTCACTCTTACCCTGTCAACTTCAGCCATATTTGTAGCCAGTTGTTTATTTTACATCACTTCCAAGATGAACAAAGCAGATGATTAGATAACAAAAAGGTAAAATGCATATGTTAGGGGAGAGGGAGAATAGCATTATGAACTTCAAATTAAAAAATTAAACATTGAAATAGTATGTCTGGTTTTGAGGATTTCAAAATGCAAAGGTTTGATTAGACTGGATATAAACAGTGATCTTCTTGTTATGGTGCTGGTAGAAATATAAAAAGCAGAGTGATTTTCATAAGGGACATTTGGTAACATATATCATGAATGCAGCAAGCCTATCATGTCATGTCTCATTAACTATTCCAAATTAATATTGGTGAAGATAAAAGCTAACACATGTGTAGGGGCTGGAGAGACAACTTAGTGGTTAAGACGTTTTCCTGCAAAGCCAGAGGACCCTGGTTCGACTCTCCAGGACCCACATAAGCCAGATGCACAAGGGGGCACACGCATCTGGAGTTTGTTTGCAGTGGATGGAGACCCTGGTATGCCCATTCTCTCTTTTTCTCTCTCTCCCTCTATCTCTCCCCACTCTTTCCCTCTCTCTCTCTCTCAAATAAATAAATAAATAAATTAATTAAAATATCTTGAAAAACTAACACATGTGCAAAAATTTTGTTTCAATATTTTTTAAGATTATTTACAGATTGATACCCAAACACCCATAAATAAGGATAGATTTTTCATGTTTGTATATAGGAATTTTCAAAGTACTCAAACAGGAAATGTAGAAAATAATAAATAGAATCCTTCCAGTGCCTCATTTCCTTTTAGAAAGTGTTCATATGGTAATTTGGGGGATAAGGGGTCACTCTAGCACATGGCCTGTGTCTATGACTAACCCATTGCATTAGATACCCAGAACTGAGCTTGAGTATGGTGTAGCAGGAAGGGCCTTGATAATGGGCCTCCCTGGAGCCCTTGCCAAGCTGTGAGGCTTTATCCTGATCTAATAATGGAAATTTTTGATATGATCCACTGGCTGAAATAAGTGTAACAGCTATGTAACAGTGTATAGGGCCAGTGATAACCTGCAGTGACCTCCCTTTGAGTCTCAAGAATGTGGAAGTCTGCAATAATAGAAGCTGGAGGGTTCACTTCCATAAGCACAGTTCATGAGGAGGTCTTACTGAGGCACAGGAGGCATCTGAGCACTCCAATGCAATCCTAAGGAATGATACCTATGCCACTTCCTGACTGGCCAGAAGATCAGGGTGATCCTGGTGTTTGAACATGTGGACCAAAACATCAGGGCATACCTGGACCAGGTAGCCTCACTTAGCATACCAGACAAGACCCTAGGTTATCTGGTATGCCAATATCTGAGAGACCCATATAATATTCTTGCCAGTTACACCTCTCATGAAGAATGCCCTTGTAGTGAGTAGTAGAGCAATTAATCTGACCAATTTTGCCTGACCAGAACTTATCAGACAGCCCTTACAGCTCCAGTACTGACTGTGAGCATGGGGAATGCTGGCTCTGTATTTACAGAGTTGGCTTGTCAAAAGTTTCTTTTCTGGGGCTGGAGAGATGGCTTAGAGATTAAGCCCTTGCCTATGAAGCCTAAGGACACCAGTTTGAGGCTTGATTCCCCAGTTCCCACGTAAGCCAGATGCATGAGGTGGCGCATGCATCTGGAGTTCATTTGCAGTCGCTGGAGTCCCTGATGTGCCCATTCTCTCTCTCTCTCTGCCTGTCACTCTCAAATAAATAAATAAAAATAAACAAAAATAATTTTTTTTTAAAGTTTCTCTTCTGTGGAAACTCTGAGCTGATTCTGTTGCCTCTAGAGGATGGCTGTCCCCAAGCTTTATCTCACTCCTAAGGAGCCTTTTCCTTTAATATCCTCACAAAGTACATTTGCTGGTGCTAGAGATGGTAAATATATATCAAATTATATATCAAAAGACATAGAGCTTCATTCTCTAAATCACCTGACTAAATCCTGAAGTCCAAATTTTGTTGTAACTTGTTCTCTTTTCTTTATCCTGACCTTAATGTCCCTGATAATAATACCATATTCTCTATATAGAGAGTTTCTCAAGGTTGGCCTTGGCCTGTACTTTTCTTCCAAAGACACCTGCTTTCTCCTTCACATGTGACCCAAAGTGGGTTAGCTATAGAAACAAACAGCATTCCAGCTGTGGAGACCTAAGTCCCATTATAACTAATTAAGTCTAATACAAATATTATAGTATCTCAGGTAATAAAGATTAGCAAAATATCTAATCCAGACTAGAAAAATATCTAATCCAGACTTTGTGCTAATACACAGCTAGCACTTTTTAAAATATTTGATTTTTCATATATTTGAGAGAGAGAGAGAAAGAGGAAGATGGAGGGAGAGTATGGGCATGTCAAGGCCTTTAGCCACAGCAAACTAACTCCAGATGCATGTACCACCTTGTGTATCTGGCTTATGTGGGCACTGGGGAAGTGAACCTTGGTTCTTAGGCTTCATAGGCAAGTACCAAAACTGTTAACCTATCTCTCTAGCCACACAGCTACCATTTTTTGATTTAAAAAAATAATATATTTTCTAATGACATAAAATGATTCACAAATAGTTCAATATGTCAGGGGTTAGACACACAGATATCATAAGTCATAGGATTATTCTGTTTGGGGCCAAGCTAAAAGTTCTTGCTTGAGGATAACCTTGAGCTTGTGATCTTCATCTTTCAGACTCTGGGTGCTGGAACTAGATCTTTGATACTACATCTGGTTTCTTTGTTACTGGGGATGAAACTCAGGGATTAGAGAGTGTTAAGCAGGCATTGTATATATGTAAGCAACATCATAGCCCACTCAAACAATTATTCAAGCCTCTCTTCATGTCAAATTTCTTACCAAGATATTACCTAAAAGCCATGGCATGACTGATGCCATAAAGAGAGTACAAAGCTGTGCTGGAAAGTAGTTATAGAGTGACATTTAGAAGGGCCATGAACTCAGCGAGCCTGCTTAACTATGTAAGAATGCCATTCCCAGATGGGATGCATTAAGTGTTATGCACATATGTGATGAATATGTGTCCTCATATGCTTATATTCAAAGTGTTAGAAATTTTCTGATATAAAGAAATGCTTCTTTTAAAAGAGAATCCTTAATATTATTACTAGAGCCAAAGGATGATAATTGAACTAATACTGATCCCATAATTAAGTTTAATGTTTAAAACACTTATTAGTTTTCAGAAGAAATTAAATTATTTTTGATTATAGACACTTGCTTATAATCCTAGTATTCAAGTGATTAAAGCAGGATGAGGAAGTTTAGACAACATTATGAATTCTTATCTCAAAAATTGAGTAAATGTAAGGCTTTGGCTGGTAAATCACAGGGCCAGAATTGGGTTTCACCCTCCAACCCCACAGTAAGCTGTTGGTCAGGGAAACACATGAGGTCCCCAGAATAATGCAGGCCATTTCCAAAACACTTGGTTACCTGCCAGAGGTAAAAGGGAAGACCCTACTGCTCAAGACACCACACCCTGCTGTCACAGGATATCAAGGCACCATGCTAGAACTGAGGGGGAAATCAGTTCCCTTCTGGCTAGCCCTTATAGTTCTGGAATATGCTATGGTAGCTGCTGGGGTATGGTGGCTATAAATAGCATTAATTATCAGAAGATCCTCTCAGAAACAAAATTGACCAACCTAGCAAGATGCACATACCTGTGTAATACTGATACCAGTCTATGCGGGTAATCATTCCATGGGAGAGAAATAATATCTAGTACTGGGAACCAAGCCAGATCCCAAAGGATAGGAAACCATAGACTCCAGAGAGCACCTCCACTGATCTTTAGCTAAGAAGAGTGACCATATACATCAAGAAGTCTCTCTAATATATCTACCCCCTTTAAATCAAGTTGCTCTCATTTTGGTGAAGAATACTGGGGAGGTTTAGAATATATTAATACAACAAGAATAGATGGCCGACTGCTAACCACTAGATGAGTAACCTCCACTACATTTACCTGGGCTCAGTTGTCATTGCTGAGGAAGTGGGGACATTAATACTGTTCTTACTGGTAGCCTGAAAACCAGTTCCAGGGAGATGGTGACAGGCAGTGTGGTCACTCAAACCTCATCAAAAGAAAGATCTAGGGGCTACAGAGATCTCAACACTAAATCAGATCTCTAACTCATTAGCCAAAGCTCAGGGAACATTGTGCCAGATGGGGTAGAAATATTGTAAGAGCTCAGGGTGTGTGGGCTCCCACCCCACAAAGACTGACTGAGACCTTTATGATTCCGCAATGAATACCGCTAACCCCACCAAGGAGGACACTCACTAGAATGGGGACAAGGGACAAGGGACAGGGGATATAAAAATACAAAGTTTTTTATAAAAGTTAAACAATAAATTAAAATCAATAAAATTAAATAGGAAAATTTTAAATTATTGTATAATAAGTGATGAGGCGATTCTCAAAGAATCATTTGCTTGGTCCTAATATATATCCTAATGCATATGATGGCCTCTTTAAAAACTTACAGCTATTACAAAATAGGCATTAAGGGATTCATTTACACTTTTCCAGGAGAGTTTGTCTTTAGTGGCTTAGCAACCAGAATCTTGGTTTCAAATACTATAGTATTATAGTATCTCATCTCCACTCCTCCAGAAAGAAAACTTAGGCTTAAGAAACTCCATAACTTGCCCATCTTCAAATCTTAGTGGGACCTCCAAATATTTTATAGTATTGAGAGCACTGAAGTCACCTTGAGTTCAGAATGGGCTTAGAAATCCTCAAGCCTGTTGATTTCAAGTTTTTGTCTTATTATTACCAAAAAATCCTAATATGCATAGGCATGTAGAAGGATAAATTATAAAGATTTATTTTCAAAGAAAGAGAAATTCTCAAATTCAGAGGGAACCCTGCCACACTACACAGTTAAGAAGGGTCCTAGAGGGAAGATCCAGGAAAATCCACATGGTAACATGGATCAGGCCTTATTATAAATTAGCCATCCAATTTGTATAAGCCTTGCTATTAAGTTTAAATGTATACTGAAGTGTTTTAATTGGTTGATGGGCCAGGGAGGATAGCACAGACTTAGAAATGGCTCACCAATGTGGGGGGGGAAAATTACTGATTCTTTCTTAATTTTTAATTTTTCCTCCCCATCATGAATCAGACTTATGTTTTTTTCTTCCTGTGTCCATAACTGACTACCTTAAAAATAAAAATAAAAAAGTTATCTTGCTTCTGATCTCTATCAACATAACCAAAATTAGTTAATTAAAAGAAAAACAACAGGCAGTAACACATATATAACAAATATTAACAATTTTATTTTTAGTTCTTTTCTGTTCTTGTAGACAAAATGATGAATGAAAAATCATTAAAAAATTCTTTAGTCAGAATAGCTCAGTGTGACTGGTTTATGCTTTTATTTTGGTAAAAATAGCAGAGCATCTGTGACCTTTACATGTATGTGTTCCAATTTATTGTTCATTCTACATCTACTTAAAGAGTTTAAAGATAAAAAATTTCAATTTTCCTATAATTATAATGCATTTAATTACTTTGGATAGGTTTAAATGAACAAAATTAATTTTTAATTACTTTTCTTTGAATACATATATTTAAGGAATAGAGTCTTGAGAGATGGGTCAGCAGTAAAATGCACTTTCTTGCAAATCCTGATGGTCCAGGTTCAATTCCCTAGTACCCACATAAAGCCAGTTGCAAAAGGTAGTGCATTAGTCTGGAATTTGTTTGCAACAGAAAGGAGGCACTGGTGTACCCATATACTTGTTCTCTCTCTCTCCCTCTCTCTCTCTCTCTCTCTATCTCTATCCATCTCTCCAATAAATAAGTAGATATTTAAATAAATGTAGGAAACAATTGCCAATGAAGATCTTAATGCCCTTCTAGGAAGTGAAGAATTCATGGTTTACATGTAATTTGCATACTTCTCATCAAATTATTGTATTTACTTTCACAGACCAATCCTTTCTTGGTATCCTCACAAAATCTAATAGTAGGTAAATTTACTTTTTTCTACTATATAACAAGACCTCTTACTAAAGATTATAGCTTTAATACAATCTTCACTAATGCCTAAGAAATAAAACAAAACAAATGTTTTGTATGTTATTTCTTTTATAATAAGAAACATTGTGGATAATCACTAATTCTTGGTTATACCAAGATTCAGTATAATGATCTGATTTGTAAGTACTTATATTTCCCTATTAATTAAATTTAATCCCAAAAGAGCACCTACAGCATAATTACTTGTATTTGGGAAACATCATATATTCAGCTCAGGAATTATGTAATATGTAAGAAAAAACTCAGGAGGAACTCCAAGACCATATAAATGCTTGTGAATACTCAAGTAATCTTAAGGATTGTTGGCATACACAGTTTCTTTCAAGGTACACTGGATTTCTGTCTGTTTTGTTGTCAATTCTTTGAAAGCAATATTTAGTGAAGTAAGAATACTAAGGTAGTTAAACTAAGAAAAGGCAATTGAAAGATACTAAAGGCTCTTCATTTAATTTGGGACTATATTTGGAATCTCTTTAAATTGCTGGATTTTGTTAAATATAGATATCATTAAGTATACTAAGGTTTGTAAATCAAAAGTATAATTTGCCATGCTAAGGAGTTTGGACTCTGTCCAAGCTTAAGGGGAAGTAGCAAGTTAAGATTCACATATTAAAAAGTGCACATGTAGAATGAAATGAACACCAGTTATTTCCTGTGTCACTGAAGGAAAAAAAAGATAAAAACATGATGGATGGGGAGAAAGGTAAATGGATACACATTAGAGCACAGGTAAGGCATATTTGTTTTCTCTTTTAGGCTGAGGCAAAAGACTGTCATAAATTATCATAGAAGAAAGGAAGGGAGGAGTAAAAAGTATGAGTAAAATACAAGGTTAGGTACAAAAAGAAGATGTTGTCATGTCCCTTCATGCCTAATTGGAATGAACTGATGTGGAAGTGGGTAGTTTTGTGTAACTGATGATAATAAGTGGAAAGATTTAAGTGCCTAATATCAAAAATGTTCTTGTCTACTGAGAGTAAACGGAGTCAATGGTGGAAGTAACATTAAGTATTAATAACAATTCAAAAGACTTGGAACTGATACATACAATCTGGGTGACAGAATCTTGGTTCAAAGAAGAAAATAAATCATGGCAATGACTGACTTTAAATATTGTAAATTTATAACTTCTCACTTTTGTGCAGATGTTATTCCTACCAGTTCAGGTAAAGTTTCAAAGATAAAAAGAATATAAAAAAACAGCTAGACCATGAAAATCAGGAATGAACTAGGGTGAAAAAGTTATACAGGGAGCTGGGGAGATGGCTCAGTGGTAAAAGGACATATTTGCAAAGCCTTCTGGCCAGGTTTCAATTTCCCAGGACCCACATAAAGCCAGATGCAGAAAGTGAAGTTTTTATCTGGAGTTTTTGTAGAGGCAAGAGGCCCTAGCAAGTCCATTCACATATTCACATCCCCCAACCCCTCCATATCTTTCTCTCTCTCCCTCTCTCTCTCTTTCTCTCTCTCTCTCCCTCTCTCTCTCTCTTTCACACAAACACACACACACACACAATCTTGATCTCTCTGCTTACAAATAAATAAATAAAAGTAGTTTAAAAAGAAACAGTTTCAGATATTAGAAAAGGTAATTGTAATTATAAGTAATGGACTCTAAGCTGTATAGGGCAACCACTGAATTAAAAGATGACTAAATCAAGGTTGAAGAGATGATATAGTGGTTAAGGTGCTTACCTGTGAAGCCTAAGGATATATGTTCAACTCTTGGATCCCACATAAGCCAGACGCACAGGTGATGGATATACAAGGTTGTGAATGCACACAAGGGGGTGCACACCTCTGGAGTTAGATTGCAGTTGCTGGAGGCCCTGGCTACAAATTCTCAATCTCTCTCTTGCTCTCTCCAATAAAAAGATAAATAAATAGGTAATTACTGGAGGGTAAGTAATTAATATAAGTAAATACATGAAAAGTTATATATCATAACTGAGGTAATGGGGCTGGGAAGATGGCTGAGTGTTAAAGGTGCTTACTTGAAAAGGCTGCCAACCTGGATTCAATTCCCCAGCAATTTACTAAAGCCATACTCAAAAAGTGGCACAGATATCTGGTGCTCATTTGCAATGGCAAAAGACCCTGAGTGTGTGTGTGTGCATGCACACACACACACACACACACACACACACACACACACACGTGCATAATACATGCAAATAAATGCAATTTAAAATACTGACATTAAAATAAAATGGGAGAACCTTGTAAGGTAAATGCAAAAAGGGAGATCATAAAGCAATGGTTTAATTTTAAATACTTATCATTTGCTTAAATTCCAGGAAAAGCAACATTCACTATGAAGTTCTGGGAGTGGAAAAGTCAGAGAGAATGGTGGTGAGATTATTCCAACCAAAACATCAAGAATCCTAAAAGCCATATGGTAAATGTGTAATGTGCATGGCTACTGACAACATATCTGTGGAAGAATAGTTGGCCTGGAAATATATAAGTGGCACAGTAGATAAGTGTGCAAGGTGCAGCGCATTAGATTAGTTTATATAAATGGGGTATGTAATAATATATGAGGACAGTGCTTCAGACCTCAGTGATTCTTTATCTCACTATCAAATGTACAAAATGTGGAGACTTTCAAACTGAGCAGAGAAGTAGTCCCAAGAGATACAGACATTGAAGGAAGAATTAAGTTTCCTTTTAACAAATGAATATTGAAGGGGCTAGGGAGATGGTTCAATAAGTAATGTGCTTATCACACAAACATGGAGACTGAGTTCAATCTCCACTGTCAACATAAATGCCAACCATTCTGGCAAGTACCTGTCAACCCACACTGAGACTACTAAATCCCCTGGGATTGCTGGCCAGCTAGACTAGTCTAATTGGTGAGCTCCAGACCAGTGGAAGACCTTGTTTCAAAAAGAAGTGGACAACATATCTAAGATGGTCCTCTGACCTCCACACACACACACACATACATACATACATATATACACTTATGTGTGTGTATTCACACATTATGAACATGCATAAAGATACCACACACAAAAATGTGTACATAATCTTCCCCTCTGAAAAAGAAAAAAGGATTCAAATATTGAAAATGATGGAGAGTTTGGTAATATCAGAGCCAAAGGTGCACAGGATTCCTTGCACACCAGCATAAATATTGAACAAATAAGAGTCTGGAAAGATAAGGCTTAGGGACTACAAGACAAAGAGGCAATGGAAAAATACTCAAGCATTGCCAAAAATGAGTAAGTCTCTATAGTTCTCATTCTGAGGGTATTATAGTAAGTTTCTATAGATTAAGCCTAAAATTGAACAATACCAATACTATCAATATCTGAAATTGTCCATTTTCATGAGATTGTCACTGTTCTAAGTATCTGACATGGATAAATACATAGAATGCCTTTTCCAAGAAAAATACAATACATTTAGAATTTGAAATGTTGAGAAAGGAATGGAGCACGAAAGGTATTGAACAGAATAGTAAGAAAACAACCAAAATAAGTCTTCAACAGCTTGGTGTGGCGGCACATGCCTTTAATCCCAGCACTTGGGAGGTAGAGGCAGGAGGATTGCCATGAGTTTGAGGCCACCCTGACACTACATAGTGAATTCCAGGTCAGCCTGGGCTAGACTGAGACCCTACCTCCAAAACAATAGAGCCTGGTATGGTGGTGCACACCTTTTTTTTTTTTTTTTTTTTTTTCCCAGGGAGGCTGAGGTAGGAGGATCACTTTGAGTTCAAGGCCAGCATGAGAATACTAGTGAATTCCAGGTCAGCCCAGGCTAGAGTGAGACCCTACCTTGCAAAACAAAAAACAAACAAACAAACAAAAAAAAAAAAAGAGTAGTAAGAAGTAGTTATAATCCATGGACTCTGTGCTGGGTGGAATAAATATTGAAGAAACAAATGACAAAAAGATTAAGAAATAATTAGTATGGTTCAAAGAATGAATATAAGCACATAAGTGAAACATTGTACTATCATAATTGAGGTCAAAATTAAAAGGCAGAAAATCTTTCACATAAGCTATAAAATTGGAATTAAATAATCAAGATGTGAGTTATTCTGGTCCTCCTCCCTATACCAGCCAAGAAACATGTACAGTGCTAAGCTGTTAACTAAGAAAAAAATAAAATAATAAAAATAAATAAATAAATTTCCTCTGCTCAGCTGACGATCTCTAACAGCTATCATTACATTAGCTTCTGAGAACAGTTCCTGGTGATCGGCATTCAGGTATTTGAGGACACCTGACATCCTGTCTTGTGTATGCAACTAGTGCATTTCTCTCACACTATTGTGCATATATCTAAAAGGTCATGCTACACACATCTTATGTGTGCTTTTCTCTAATTAATTTATATATTTTATGTAACAATTGAAAAAGTAGGGAAAAAAGATATATGTGTATATATTAATACATGTATAGAAGAACAAAATAATTAATCATTACCCTGAACATATGGGAGAAACATCATCAATAACTCAAAATTCTGCTTAGTCTTTCGTATGAGCTCTTCTGGAGTCAACATTTTAAACTTTGCATTCTGGTAATCAAAATATTTTTAAAGTACTCCAGTAAGTATAGCAATGCATTGTACTGTATTTAAATAATTGTTAATCTTTTCTCTTATTATAATAGATTTGATATGGACTGTTCAATTGTTTCATATTTTAAAAGTCTATTTTCTGTTAAAATACCTGCCCAGGAGCTAGAGAGATGGCTCAGCAGTTAAGGCAATTGTCTGTAAAGCCTAATGCCCCAAATTTAATTCCCTAGTACCCACATAAAGCCAGATGCACAAAGTGGTACATGCATCTGGAATTCTTTTGCAGTGGCTATATCCCCTGTGCACCCATGCACCCATTCTCTCTCCCTTCCTCCCTTTCTCTCTTTCTCTCTCTCTTTTTTTCTCCTTCTCTCTGTTTCACTCTGCTTGCAAATAAATAAAAAAATAAAATACCTGACAAGTTGCTCTTTGAATTTATAATCAGAACCAGTCATTTCAGTCTGAAAGCAGACATAATGTATAGATATTCCTTTGACTGTATGAACAATAAGTCAGAATCAACTTCTGCCTTTCACAGATTTATTGCCAATGGAAGACAACTTAGAACACGTGCTGTGAGCTGGGTTTTGGTGGGAAATGTTCCTCCTGATTCTATGGATAAAGGAAACAGTTCAGTAGTGTCTGATTTTATCCTCTTGGGTCTCACCAATGACCCAGAACTACAAGTCATCCTGTTTGGTGCATTCCTAGTTATCTACTTAACTAGTGTTACAGGAAATCTTGGATTGACTGTGTTGATCCAGGTCAGCCCTCCACTTCACACACCCATGTATTTATTCCTCAGCCATTTGGCTTTTGTTGATTTCTGCTATACCTCTTCTGTCACCCCAAACACCCTGATAAATTTTCTGCGTGAAGTTAAAAGTATAACCTTTTATGCATGTGCCACTCAGGTGTGCTGTTTCATCACATTTGTAGTTTGTGAAATGTATTTGCTCTCTATCATGGCATATGACCGATACGTGGCCATCTGCAACCCTTTACTGTACATTGTCCTCATGCCAAGGAAGCTGTGTCTACAGATGATTGCCAGCACATACATGTACGGATTCACTGTGGGTCTTGCCCAGGCAGTGGCCACATTCCGCTTGTCTTTCTGTGGCTCCAATTTGGTCAACCACTTCTACTGTGATGATGTTCCCTTAGTTGCTCTGGCTTGTTCTGACACTCACGTCAAAGAGCTGATGCTGCTAGTCATCGCTGGGTTCAATACTCTTTGTTCTCTGGTCATTGTGGTAATTTCTTACATCTTCATTCTCTTTGCCATCCTGAAGATTCATTCTGCTGAAGGACGATGGAAAGCCTTTTCTACCTGTGCCTCCCATCTGACTTCCATCACAATTTTTTATGGTACAATTATCTTTATGTATCTGCAGCCCAAGTCAAGCCATTCTCTGGATACAGATAAATTTGCTTCAGTGTTTTATGTGGTAGTGATTCCCATGTTAAACCCATTGATCTATAGCTTGAGAAATCAGGAGGTAAGAAATGCCCTGAAGAGAATTTTTGAAAAGTTGCCTTTGGCTATCAAATAATCTAAGAACCATGGTAAATCATCAGAGAACATAGAATTGTCTCTTATCTGGAGTGACTATACTGGTAATGATAAAAACTCACCCTTCCCTTCATTTTGACCTTTCTGACTTATTGAAAGTGTGTGTGTGTGTGTGTGTGTGTGTGTGTGTGTGTGTGTGTCATGGTTGTGTGGATTACAGGATCTTGTGCTAATCACATTCTCCACTTGTGAAGTTCATACCTAGCCCAAGAAATTTATATTAATCATTTTAATATGATCAATACTGAACATAGGATTGGCAAATAGGGTCTATATGAAGTCAGTATGAACTGAAAAAATTTTTGTTGTACTGAATAGATCAATATCTTTTCTCTTGTATTTCAAGTTTGCTGTATATATAACCTGGACAAAATAACAAAGTTCTCAGCTAGAGAGATAGCTCAGCAGTTAAGACTGCACCAACACAAACATGAGGACCTAAAGGGGTGTGAGACTTCTCAAATTCAATTCTCCATACCTAGGTAAATAGCTGGGAATGGTCACTCATGTCTATAAACCTAGTCCTATGGGGAGCAGTGACTATAGAAGTGCTGGGGCACAAATACTGAAAGCTCTGGAATCAGTTAGACTAAGTCTCAAAGAAAAACAGGTTTATGTGTGATGGAAGCATGCACCCCACATTCTTCTCTGGCCAGGCACATGCATGGGGCATGATATAGGCACATATATGTGCAGACACCAGACACCACCCACACACACAACAGACTACTCATGCAATACAAGCACAGTGTGGGCCAGGCGTGGTGGCACACACATTTTATCCCAGCACTTGGGAGGCAGAGGTAGGAGGATCACTGTGAGTTTGATGACACCTGAGACTACATGGTGAATTCCAGGTCAGCCTGAGCTAGAGTGAGACCCTACCTTGAAAAACCAAACAAAAACCAAACCAAAAAAAAAAAAGAAAAGTGAAAGAGAGATTTTTAGTTGTAAAATTATTGTGTAATCTATCAAGGATTCTGTTTGCTTAGCTGTAGGTTGTTGTGTAATAGCCCACTGTGAAGGAGTGGTATGCTACTACTCACTTTGAAATAAACAAAAAATATAACACAAAAGGATAAGGAGTTATTTTACTATAATTTCTTAAGCAATTTATGTCTTTGAATTTTCTTTTTTGTGTGTATAAATGTATTTTCAAGTAAGTATTTTAGATTCATTTTTGCTAATTACCAATTATATGCATGTTTACCAACAAAGCAACTCACATTTGTTTAGCAACAATCATATGAATACATGAGTGTTTTATTTTGTTCCAAACTTTCCAGTTTAAAATAACTTACCATGGTTTCCTGAGTGTTGTTCTTTTGTCATAAGCTAGATTAATTGTTTTAACTAAGTCACCTAGGTTAGTTTTTCCAATTAGAGGTTATGTAAAGATACTAATATGTGGAAAAGTCTATGATTTACTGACACACAGAGAACTAACAACTGGAATATTTCAGTTTTGAACAACCATGAAGCTTAACCTTCCCACTAGTTATATATCATTGCAGCTACAGTCCTAAATCAGAGGCCTGACAGCTGTGAGGGTGTGGGAGAGGTAGGGGTAACAGACCAAGCTTGGTCACTTGCTTCCTCAAGTGAAGGAACAACATAAAAAAAGTGGTAATAAAATAGGAAAGAATTTTTCTTTCAATGTGGCCCTATAGGGAAGACAGGTCTAGAGACAGCCTAAGTAAATTGTATTTAAGATACTGCCAATAGCTTTAAATCTCACAGAGGGATGACAATGGGGCAGTACCAAGAGGTATGCATATCTGAACAGTCTTGGTTAAACTGTTCACTAGATGACCTTTATATCAGATCTATAGAGTGCTAGGTGGACTAGTGGAGATGCTTGCATGCAAGGCTGGTATTCTTTGAAAATAAGATAAGATAGAGAGACCACCATGACTTAAAGGGAACAAGTCAGTGGAACAAAAGGAAGTTAGTTGAGGCAGTGCCTGAGTTCAGGATAATGACTGAAGACTTCTAGGTCCCATTCTTGTGGTCTGGAAGAGGACATTGTAAGAGGTAGTGGTTGATAATGTCTTGAAGATGATGGCCCTCTACAGCAAGAAAATATCTTAGTTACTCTCATTTTGATGTCTTTCACTTTGAAAGGGAAGAGGAATGAGGTAAATTTTGGAGAAATCAAAACTTTATTTGTGGTTTTTAAACAGATAGTCCTTAAATGATTAACAAGTTTAGCTGCAAAAAGGAGCCGGAATACAAGCTAACGTTTAGCATAGGCCTAGCACGTAATATGAAGATCGAGATGCCAAGGTTGTGTCCTGTTCGATATTCATCAAATTTTCAGGCACAATGAAGAGTCAGTGCTTTTAGTAAAAGCAGGCTAAGTAAGTCAAATTAGGGATTGTTTCACTGTTCAGTGACTCACAAATATGTCATCCCCAAAGGTCATTTAAATTAAAACTCTTCAGAATGTAATATGAGCCTGATTCTGGCACAATGATTGTATATCACACCATGTTACTCATATATTCTAAAAAAGGTAGCAAAGTGGAAAGTCAACCACAAAGAAGGCAGGAGATTTTGCTGCCTATATCAGCCATTCCAATCACTGCTACTAATTTCAAATGCTTCTGAAAGTCTTCTAGTATCCCCAAAACCCAAATTATTACATGTTCCTATAAAGCTACCATATTTAATTCCCACACTTTGACATTACTGAGTCCCCTTAGTACTATGTGCCTTTGTTTGTTCAGATTATGGGAAAAATACCTTTCACAATTTAAAGAGTAACTCATCTGATCTGAAAATTGAGAGTTTAGGAGATATGGCTTTGTGCCTCTCCACCTGTAAATAACTTACATAAGAAAAACACTAATACAAGCACCAAAAGGAAAAATAATGTGTGGTCTATGAATATGTAATTATTAATGGTTTTCTTCATACCTTACACACCATTCTACATCGTGGAGTCAAAATAATATTATAGAAAAAACGATCCTGCACTATTACTTAAAAACATGTTACATGCGTAAGTGTTTGCTTTGTATGGTGCAAACATATCACTTAAATGTATAAGAATATTAAGATGTCAACTCCTACTAACCCAGATATCCAGAGACACAGAGGCTCCCAAAACCTCATCACTGAAGTAGAACTAAAATGATCCCAGGGCTGGAGAGATGGCTTAGTGGTTAAGGCGCCTGCCTGCTAAGCCCAAGAACGCTGGTTCCAATCTCCAGGTCCCACGTTTAGCCAGATGCAAAGTGACGCAGCTGCACTTGACCACAAGGGGGTGCACACATCTGGATTTCGTTCACAGCAACTGAGAGACTGTTGGCGCGCCCATCTCTATCTGTCTCCCTCTCCTTCTCTGTCTCTCTCTGTGTCTTTCTCCAAAAATAAATAAAATAATAGTAAAAAAATTAAAATGATCCCAATGTGGCTCAGGGAAATTCATGGAAGAAGGGGTGGAAAGAATGTTAGAGCCACAAGTAGGGTCATTATGCACAGAGACTTGGCCTATCCTCCATAGCTCTTGACTACCCCCACAATGCAGGACCCACATTCCCCATTGATGAGGGTCCCTTTGGAAGAGGGAGGTCAGGGAGGAGAATAATGGAGTCACCATTATGAATGTAAAATTAGACTAATATAAATAAATAAATAAATAAATTATTTTAAAAAAAGAAAGGAACTGCTAACTACATGCTCTTCAGAGGCTCGTGTCACACTCACAGATTTCTATTTACCGAAGGTGTGAATAATGAAATCTGTATTCTTTACAAACCACCATGATCTGAACCTTTTCTTATAGAAATAGAAAATGTACTAAAACACCCTCTGTAAAATATTAGACACTTTCAGAATATGCTGGCCTTGTTTAGAACAGAACATACTTCCATAATATTAATGATTTGTGTGTTTTTATCTCAGTTGAATGTAAGAACCACAATGTCAAAAATACTTGTCATGAGTACCAATGTATTTATTGTAGCAAAATTATTACTTAATATTCAATAAATGTTCAAAAACACTGTTAAAAAAAGAATATTAAGATGTTCAGTAGATTGCTAAAAGTCTGTTTCTCTTAAATAATTCTGTAATCAAACTAAATAATTTATTTGAATAATTCATTGGAAGGTAAAAATGAGGTAAAGATATGTTACTTGATTTCTTTGTGTTTCACTCTTAAAATTTTGAGAATAATAATATTTATGGATAATTACTGCATTTACTATGAATTACTGATGAAATAAATAAATAAAAGTTTATGAATGCTTAATTTTTAGAAAGTAATACCAAACATAACAAAGAGTTGATAAGTACCAAGTATTTATTAGTATTGCTACTAATACTGCTATTGTAGCAGGGATATTTTTTTAAGTTTGTTAAAATATTTTAATTTATTTGAAGAAATGGAGAAAGAGAAAGGAAGAAGAAAGAAAGAAAAAAAGAAAGATGCAGGCAAGCAAAGAAAAAGAGAAATAAAGAAAGGGCCCACAGAGGCCTCTTGCCATTACAAACACACTATGGATACATATGCCACTTTGTAAGTTTTACTTTACATGGGTACTGGGAAATTGAACCTGGGATGGCAGACTTGTAAGCAAGTGCCTTTAAAAGCTAAGTCATCTCCTGATTCCTATGAGATATACATATATATATATATATATATATATATATATATATATAGTATAATTATAAATTGTTATAAATAAATATTATATATAATATATATAAATTATTATTATATATAATATATGAGAGAGAGAGATATAATGGGCACACCAGGGCATCCAGCCACCGCAAACAAACTCCAGATGCATGTGCCCCCTTGTGCAACTGGCTTACGTGAGTACTGGAGAGTTGAATCTGGATCCTTTGGTTTGCAGGCAAATGCCTTTACCACTAAGCCATTTCTCCAGCCATATGGTGGGAATTTTTGAATGAGGTGTTTTATTCAAATACAACATTTAAAAACAAGGCATGCAGTAAGGACTCTGCTTTTTTCAGGTCACTACATTCTATTCAAAATACTGAAATGACTAAAAAGTAGCTAAAGAAGAAAATCTAATATAAAGGGTTTCATTTACCTTTTTCACAAAAGCAAGAAATTAGATAATAGATGAAAGATAGTTAATAGATGATAGATAGATAGATAGATAGATAGATAGATAGATAGATAGATAGATAGATAGATAGATAGATAGATAGATAGATAGATAGATAGATAGATAGATAGATAGATAGATAGATAGATAGATAGATAGATAGATAGATGATAGATAGATATAGATGGATGATAGAGTGTTTGGGTGCAGAACTTGCAGAAAATCAGCAAAAGGCCAGTAATTGTATGAATGCTAGTCTCAATAGATTAGACCTAATAGCAAAGAACCAAGACGGTATCCAAAAACAGTTGAATGAGAGAGAGAGAAAAAGAGGACCTCAAGAACCAGCTAGCTAAGCTCAATGAAGACATAAATAAATGCATCATTAAGAAAATGATGTATAAAGGGAACTTGGCAGAGAAATGGAAATGATTACATTAAAAAGCAGTAGAAAATACAAACCAAATTGAACAAGCTCAAAACTCTATAGAAGCTCTTAAGAATAGAGTCAGCCATGTGGAGGATAGAAACTCAGAACTGGAAGACAAAAGAGAAGAAACAGTTCATGAATTGAAAAGTTTCAATAAGTTCAAAATTTTTTGAGAACAGAACATGAGGGAACTATGGGATACCCTTAAACTTTCCAACATTTGGATCATGGTAATACCTGAAGGGGAAGAAATTGAGACCAAAGTCATGGAGAACTTATTCAACAAAAATTAATGAAGAAAACTTTCCCATTCTCACAAAAGAAAGTCCCATCAAGTTACAAGAAGCTAACAGAACTCCAAACAGACTGGATCAAAGGAAAAATTCTCTAAGACATATTATCAAAGAGAAACTCCTAAAAGCAGCTAGGGAGAAATGACACATTACATATAAAGGTAACCCCATCAAGATTAATTCAGACTTCTCATGATGAAAGCCAGAAGGGCCTGGAATGGAACACTGCAAAGTCTAAGAACTTATTCATTCCAACCCAAATTACTCTACCCAGCAAATGTTTCCCTCATAATAGATGATGAAAGAAAAACTTTCCACGATAAAACTCAGCTTTACACTATATGAACACAAAGCCAAACCTACAGAGAGAACTTCAGGGAATTCTCCCCAAAGAAGAATCAAAAAACCAACCTCAAGTGCCTACAAGAAGCAGATCACAATAACCAAACTCAGAGAAAGCCAAAAACTACAAAGGCCAAGAAAACACCAAACCAAATAAACCACCACAACATGGTAGGGATTAAATCAAACCTCACAATTATTACCTGAACATTAATGGACTTAATTCACCAATCAAGAGATATAAGCTAACAGGGTGGATCAGAAAATTAGACACCTCAATCTGCTATCTTCAAGAAACACACCTCACCACTAAATACAGATACCTCCTCAGGGTGAAAGGGTGGAAAATGATATTCCAAGCAAAGAGAAATAAGAAACAAGCAGATAAAATAGATAAAATATCAGATAAAATATACTTTAACCAAATGTAATCAAAAAAGACAAAGAAGGCCACTTCTTACTTATCAAGGGAATGATCCAGCAAGAGGATATCACAACCATCAATCATTATGCAACAAACACAGGTGCACCACAATTCATAAAACAAAATGTACTTAACAACAAAACAGAAATAACCACCAACACCATCATAGTTGGGAACTTCAATACTCCACTATCAGCAATAGATACAAAATTACAAACAGAAAATTAACAGGGCAATAAGAAAGCTCAACAAAACCATAGATCAACTAGATCTAACATACATCTATAGAATATTCTTCCCAAATTCCATAGATTGCACATTCTTCTCAACAGCCCATGAAACCTTCTCTAAAATATATCATATACTGGGTCATAAAGCCTGCCTCCATATATTTAGGAAGATCAATATAATCTCCTGCAAGATAGCAGATCACAATGTTGTGTTGCTAGAAATTAACAACAAAAAAATGTGTCAGAAATCCCGCTAGCTCCTGGAAACTAACCAACACACATTTAATCAATAAATGAGTAGTAGACAAAATAAAAATGCAAATTTTCTAGAAATAAATGGCAATGAGAATGCATCATACCAAAATTTATGGGACACAATAAAGATGGTCCTCAGGGGAAAATTCATAGCACAAAATGCCTTCATAACAAAGACAGAGAGTCCCAAATCAATAACCTGACCATCCACCTAAAGGCACTGGAAAAACAAGAAGAATCAACCCAAAAACTCCAGATGGAAAGAAATATTTAAGATCAGAGCAGAAATTAATGAATTGGAAGCTAAGAAAACTATTAAGAAAATTGATTAAAAAAAAAAAAAAAAAGAGAGAGATGCTTCTTTGAAAAAATAAACAAGATCAATAAACCCCTGGACAATCTGATCAATTGAAAAAAAGAAAGACTTCAAATTAACAAAATTAGAAATGAAAAAGAAGAACTCACAAGAGACCTAAGTGAAATTGGGATAATCATCAGGACTTTTTTCAAAAACATCTACTCCTCAAAACTGGATAATATGGAGGAAATGGATGAATTTATGGACTCATTCCACCTACCAAAGCCAAACTCAGAGCAGAGTAATCTTCTAAACAAACCTATCACACACATTGAGATTGAAAAGGTAATCAAACACCTACCCAAAAAGAAGAGTCCAGGACCAACAACTGTCCAAGCAACATGTGATCTAAGCTTCTCAGTAGCAAACAACCTGATGTGATGCTCACACAAAGGTAATAGTGGCACACAGCCATGGTGGGTAACTAATTGATCTTGGCTAACAGATCTGCTCACTGGAATGGAACCCATAACTGGAACTGGGAAACAAGTCAGAACCATATCCAAAAAGCAAGCCTGCTCTCCAATATCAAGCTCCCACCAATCGTGGGCTACAAGAGGGCCTATATCTATGAAATTCTCTCTAAAATAATAATGGCTATCCCATTTATCTGGTGCTGACCTCTTTTTCAGTTGGAGAATTTGCTTCTCTTTTACAGATGGATGCAGAGCCTGAGGAGAGAATCAGTCCATCGCACCTCACCAGGGCCCCAGCTGATGCCATGGAGTAATGGGGAAATGAGCAAGAGTGCTGCTTTCTTGGTGAACCTGGTACCAACACAAGGGTGAAGGAGATAGACACAGAGAACACTCAACTCCTACCAAACTAGATATCCAGAGGCACAGAGGCTCCCTAGACCTCAACACTGAAGTAAACCTAAAATGATCCCAAAATGGCCTAGGAAATTGACAGAAGAGGGGTGGAAAGCTTGTTAGAGCCTCAAGTTGGGAAATTATGCACAGAGAAATTGCCTCTTCCCCATAACTGATGGGTACCCCCCATAAGGAGGGTCCCTTCAGAGGGGGGAGGACAGGGAGGAGGCTAAGGATGGTACCAGCATGACTATATACACACTATCTACATAACTAATTAAAAAAAGACAGAAAGTAAATTTGCTGGAGATGGTGAGGCCATTGTTGACAGTAAACTAATCTTTATTAAGTAATCCTCTGTGCCAATGTTTTTACTGATATTATTGTTGTTTTATTTATTTTTTTCTTTTTTTTTAATTTTCAGGGTAGGGTTTTACTCTAGCCCAGGCTGACCAAGAATTGACTATGTAGTCTCAGTGTGTCCCTGAAATCACAGTAATTCTCCTACTTCTGCCTCCCAAGTGCTGAGATTAAAGGTGTGTGCCATCATACCTAGCTATGATATTATTGCTTACATCCTCATACCCTAGCTAATGAAGCAAACATTCTGGTGATTTGACTCATAATTGGAACTTTGTATAGCATAAATCTGATGAGATCAAACCACAGGTTGGTGTGACCAATAAAAGTATAACATAAACCCAAACACAGTTAAACTCAAATATTTCTGAAAGCACACATGTGCTTCACTCATGTTGATCTCTATTGCATGCTCAGTTTCATGGCTTATGTCAGCCTTTATCATTTATATCCACATGAAAACACCACAAATGCCAGAAACAGAGAGTCAATCATACTAGAATTTATTTAAACATACTTGAGGAAAAACCAATCATGTTGATTTTGATGGTTATACTGACAGACTGATACAAAATATAAAGTCAATCAAGACAATTTAGAGAGGTGGTTTGTAGTCTGCAACTATCTTTGAGAATCTGCTCCTGAGTTAGTTTAGCAACATGTTTAGTGATCATACTTGAATCTTTTAGAATAGATCTCAAGAAAACCTAGAATTACCTTAATACATGCTGCTAAAATAAGGGACAAAATATGTATAGAAATGGAGACTTCAGCTCAATTCATATTTGAGCATCACTGTTATGAGTATGTTTATGAACATAGAAGATGGACTGCAGCCCCAATTAGTTGAACACACTATTATAAAAACACTTCATGTATTACTTATACATTAGGTGAAGAAGAGGAAATTATCATCTTGTGTTAATCATCTCAAAGTCTACATTATGGAAGAGGTGATGATATAATAATCTATCTAGGGTACTGTCCCATGCCTTTAATCCCAACACTCAGGAGGCTGAAGTAGGAGGATCACCATGAGTTCAAGGAAAACTTGGGCTACACGATGAGTTCCACAGGTTATCCTAGGTTAGAGTAAAGCACTGACTCACAAAAACAACAAAATAATAATCTCTGGTGATACACAATAAGAGGATAATAACAAATAACTCATTTAATTATTTTTCTGAAATGTTTAAATATTAAATGGACATTAATCAAGTCAATAATAATTGTATAACGATCTAAAAGGTATTTGAATAAATTCATAGCACAGATGAATGAAACAAAAACTAAGACATTTCTAATTGAACAAAGAGTCAAATGAATTTACAAACAACCATCTTATAAGCCATGCTTTACCAATTATATTTAAAAACATAATACCAACTTAATTCATCACATACTCTATTCTTCACACCAAGAGTACTAAGAAAATAAATTCAGGCTTGAATTTGAATTTCGAATGTTCATATTATTAGTTATACAAAGGTAATCAACTTATAGGTAACTGACAACCCTAGATGAGACCTTACACACCTCCTAGGTTGATGTGATTGCAGTAAAGTAGCACTAGTTGGTTAAGCACCTGATAATAATCGCAAACTCAAGCAGGTTTTCACCATAACAATGAATTAAAAGCCACCAAAATCCCAGTGAATTTGCCTGTAGCTTTATGTCAAAAACATTCATATAAGTGACACTGAACAAAACAGTTGCTATCCTTGGAAAGTTTCTAAGCATTTCCTAAATACTAACCAACGTAAAACTATAGGAAAAGAAGTATGTCATATTATTTCTCCATCTTGGAACAAAGCCCCATTCTAATCCAATGCCTTGAGTTCAATAAAACACACTCCTGCTTTTGTTTGCAACATGCATGTGTACTAAACATTTGAACATTGCTTAAGTGGTGTCAAAACTATAAATGCCTTAAGAGAACATTTGTTTGTTTGTTTGAGACAGGTTATCACCACGTTGGCCAGGTTGGCCTCAAAAATCACAATTTTCCTTTCCTCACAAGTGATAGGTTTATAGTTGTGCATCATCATATCCATAGGTGAACAAGAATCAAGAATATTGATTTTCTAAGACATACTTGAGTCCTCATAGAAAATGTCAAAGTCAGTTAAAGTAAGAAGCACATTTTCAGATAGCTGGGAAAGAATCATAAGAAGAGGTTTGATTTATTTTCCTGTGTGTTTTTTTTATAAAACATTATGACATTATTTTCTTAATTTTAATATTTTTAATGTCTCACAACCTTTATCTAATGCTTTCTTCGATGCATCCTTCACCTCTTTGTTCCTTAGACTGTAAATGAGGGGGTTCAACATGGGAATCACCACAGTGTAAAACACAGAGGCCATCTTGTCTGTGTCCAGGGAGTGGTTTGATTTGGGTTGTAGATACATGAAGATCAGTGTTCCATAGAAAATAGTAACAGCCACCATATGGGATCCACAGGTAGAGATGGCCTTGCGTCGCCCCTGGGTAGAGCGGATCCTCAGGATGGCAGCAATAATAAAGAGGTAGGAGGTGAGGACAATGGAAGAGGAACAGATCATATCAAAACCAGCAAAAGCAAAAATCAGAATCTCCTTTATGTGTGTGTCTGAGCAGGACAGAGCTAGGAGGGGCAGGTCATCACAGTAGAAATGGTTAATGACATTGGGGCCACAGTAAGTCAGGCGGAAGGTGATGATGGTATGGAAAAGGGCAACCAGAAAGCTGTAGATATAAGGAACTGCCACTAATTGAATGCAGACTCTCTTTGACATCAGTGTTGAGTAATGCAGGGGGCTGCAGATGGCAACATAGCGATCATAAGCCATGGAGGCTAACAGGAAACACTCAGTGATCATGAAGGTGAGAAAGCAGCCCAGCTGTGTAGCACAAGCATGGAAGGGAATTATGTTACACTCCACCACAAAGTTCACCATCATCTTTGGTGTAATTGCTGAGGAGTAACACAGGTCAACGAAGGCCAGGTGACTGAGGAAGAAGTACATGGGTGTGTGAAGTCGGGAATCAATCCTGATTAAAGCAATCAGCCCAAGGTTGCCCAGCACAGTAACTAGATAGATCACCAAAAATATCACAAAGCAAGGGGCTTGGAGCTCTGGCCGGTCTGTAATACCCTTGAGGATGAATTCAGTGACATAGCTGACATTTACTTCATCCATTTATTTTAAAGATGCGGATTTTCCTATATTTGAAGCATAAAGCAGCATTTCTCATGTCCTTGTCTTATTCTGAGAAAAGATTCTCAGTGTCTTCTTGCTCTGAGCATGTCACATTGCTGGAAAAACACTCAAGTTAAATCTCTCAGGAGATGTCTTCCTTCTTTCTCCAGGGGGAAAAAACTTTACTTACAGAACAGTATTTCTAATTGTAGAAAATAAAAGAGAATAATATTGATCAGAAATGAAATATTATGTACTGTTTGTTCAATCTTTTATCACTTTATTTCTGATGCATATATAACTACAGGTGCAAAAATAATATATCAAGATATTCTGTATATTAACATATATGAAAATAATGTTGTATCTCCCATAACGATTCACTTTCCTATGTCTTCTCTACCATTTAGAGAGTATTTAATTCTGTAGAAAGTAAAAGAAAATTCCTCAAGAATTACTTAAATTATGTATGTAGAAATTTGAAAGACACAATTTTATTCTAATTCAAAATTCTCTACCTTTTCAAGTTTCTCACTCAAGGAATCTACAGATTTCAAACAGGTCATTAAATAACCTATTGTTAGGGCTGGAGAGATGGCCTAGTGGTTAAGGCGCCTGCCTGCTAAGACTAAGAACTGGGTTCCAATCACCAGGTCCCGAGTTCAGCCAGCTGCAGTGACACAAGGGCACAATGCCACACTTGACCACAAGGGGGCGCACACATCTGGATTTTGTTCACAGCAGCTGAGAGACTGCTGGCGCTCCCATCTCTATCTGTCTCCCTCTCTGTCTGTCTCTCTCTGTGTCTCTCTCCAAAAAATAAATAAAATAATAATAAAAAATAACCTATTGTCCTAAACTACATATATGTAGTTTATAAATTTGTGCCAATATATTTCTGTGGCTTAAAATATCTAAACCATTTACTCTGGTATGCTTTTAAACATACTGAGGAAATATTCCATTATAAAAGGTTTATGAAAACATATAGATATTGGTGAATTTTTGATACACATTATAAAATAATTGCAATAAATTTTATTTTCAAAAGCCTATACCAAAAAAAAAAAAAAAAAAAAAAAAAAACAGGTTCATTGCACTAGCCCAACTTTAACATGTTTGAATTTGTTTATGCTATAACTTTACAGAGCACAACCATATAATGTTAACAGGAAAAGGCTTTTGAGAAATGATCTTGTCTAAACTCTTCATGATTTAATTTTAATATACTAGTACTACTACTACTTTATCTATTGGGATTGCCTGTTGTTTTATCATAGACTCAACTTAGTACCTTACTTAAATTCACTTAAAATGGTCTCTTATTTTTCCTGAGCTGAAGGATTCAATAAACTTAAAAATCTAAAGACGGGGCTGGAGAGATGGCACAGCGGTTAGAGTGCTTGCCTACAAAACCTAATGACCTGAGTTTGATTCCCCAGTACCCACATAAAGCCAGATGCATGTGGTGCATGCATTTGGAGTTCATTCTCTCTCTATCTCTGTCTCTCTCTGATTTCAAATAAGTGAATAAAATAATTTTTAAAATAATCTAAAGACAATGGGCTGGAGAAATTGCTTAGCAGTTAGTGTACTTGCCTGAAAAAACCCAAGGATCCAGGTTCAATTCCCTAGTACTTAAGTAAACCAGATGCATAAAGTAAAGCTCATTTGCAACGGTTGGAGACTGTTGCACACCCATTCTCATTCTTTCTCTCTGTTCTTGCAAATAAATAAATAAAAATATTTTTATAATGTATAGACTAAAGTTCATATGAAAATCTGAAACTGCTCATAGATATAATATTTATATCAAACAAGTACCTTACTACTCTATTTTATCAATCTTCTGATTTTTATTTCTTTTATTTTTAATTTTATTAGTTTGCATACAGAGATTTAGATATTTTTCATTGTGTTTTTTCAAATACAATTTATATTTTGTTGATTCTTGTCACCCCTTTCAATTCCCAACCACCCCCTCTGCACCAATTCCTTTCTCCCTTAGTATCTTCGCCCATTCTTGTGATTTTTTTAAAAAATAATTTGTCTCGTTGTTTCCAACTAATTTTTAAGTTGAAACAATTACAATTTGTAATATCTGTTTCTTAAAGTGCTTTTGTTTTGCCCAAACTTTTCTGCATATTGGTGTCAACTATGGCCTTTTAAACAGATCAGTACAATTTAACCAGTATACCTGGGTATATCATAGGTTCACCAAGATGGTTCTAATGTACAGCCATGATTGAAAACTAGAAGCCTAAAGAATTGGACTTCTAATTCTAGACCAGTTTTAGAAAACTAATTACTTGCAACTTCCTAACATCCACAGCTACTCTTTTATAAAAATGACTTGCCTGAGAAGACAGCTGTGTTCTGCTTTTTTCTTCCCTTTTAAAATCCACTGTTCTCTGTTTTTACAAAAGTAAGTCAAATTTTACATCCACCTTTAACCCATCTACAAATCTTGGCTTTTGTCTGTGCCTTTAAAAAATATTTGAATGCAACTGTCCAGACAGAACTTTGGCCTTGATATCCATGACCTTGCAGTGCCTAGCAATACCTTCGCAAGACCCTCATAATAGAAGAAAAAGATGATGACATCAAATTAAAAAAGAGACTAATGGAGAGAGGGGGGGATTGGAGTTCTAAAGGGGAATGGGAGGAGGGGAGAGAAATAGCATGTATTTTTTGTATGTAAGTATAGAAATTGTCAATAAAAAATAAAGTAAAATAATAAAAAAAATTGAGAGAGAGAGAAAGGAAGAGAGAATGAATGTGGGCACACCAGGGTCTCTTGCTACTACAAACCAACCCTAGATGAACATACCACTTTATACACTTTGCTTTATTGGGTTACTGGGAATTGAAGATGCAGACAGGCATTGCAAGCAAGCACCTTTAATCACTGAGTCAATTTCTCGAGCTCTTATTTGTATCTGATCTCAAACTTCCTGCCTCAGCCTAATGAGTACTAGGAATATAAGCATGTGCCACCAGGACCAGCCCATCTGGAAAGCTACTACAATTTCTTCACCTAACATACACAATTCATGGCAGAAAGTGATGGTGCACACCTTTAATCCCAGCACTCGGGAGGCAGAGGTAGGAGGATTGCTGTGAATTCAAGGCCACCCTGAGACTACATAGTGAATTTCAGGTCAGCCTGAGCTACAGTGAGACCCTACCTTGAAAAACCAAAATAAATAAATAATAATAATAATAATAATAATAAATACACAATTCACTGAATAGTTTGAAACATTGTTTTTATCAACCTGCCTTGAATATGATATATTTATCATTAATATGAAATTTCAAGTACAAATTAACTTTGTCTTTCCTGAAAGTGGAAAATGATAAGATTTTAATCATTTTATATGAAGTCATATTTGACATTAGGTAGTCTCTCTGTGATATATATATATTCATATATAATGGATATCTAAAACACACAAAAAATTTGGTGCTTATTTAGAGTATTAGTAGAGAAAATGAATATTACTTACCTGTATAATTTGAGGAAACCATTTGCTTTTCTTATTTTTTTACTGTTCACAAAACTTCCTCAATAATTAAGTCTTTTAGTCCTTTCTTGTAGTAGACTAATTTTTAACACTGAGCAGTTTCATTTATAGCGCACACTCTCTCTCTTTAGATTCTATTCTGCCCATTTCGTGTTGAAAACACAGTTGCAGGACAAACTAAATCACTGTCTTACACTGATTGTTCAATGACTCTGATTCTTAGCACCCAGGGTCGTCTCTGTGGTGTCTCTCCTCTAGAATCTGACAGGACAGAAGTGCTTTGGGGGCACAGAAAATATACTGCATCATGAAACCTCCTCCTCCTCCTATCCATTGCTCAGGTGGTCATGTAATTCCTGATTTACTCACTGTTTAGAATTAAAAGGCGTAACTGGAACATTATCAGCATCTTCAGAGCTTTGCCAACCTAAACATCTTTCATTTTAAAACTGTTAAAAGCTTCTTACTGTTTCTTTTCTTTTTTCTTTTCTTCCCTAGATGGGGCTAAACTTTTATTTGACATTGGGACCAGTGTCAGAGTCTCTGTGAATTCACCATTCCCAGCTTGTTTTCTTCACCCCAACTTAGTAACTAGACAGAGAAATGCACTGGGAACCAAATATGTTCATCCTCAGTCACTTCTTCAGCCATCAGATGTTTCCTGTATGTAACCAAAACACTTCAAAACCATAGGGCCTGACATGAAAACAAGCTGGGAAACCCTGGATTGAGACTGATTCTTTTGTAGTCTAGATTAGAGTCAAACACTTTCTGATAAGCAATATTATGAAAATGATATATCAATAAACTATTTCATTTCAGAACTGAAAAATTATAATCTTAATTTAAGAAACATTTTTAACTTGGTATGATGGTATATATGTGGTAATCCTAGCATTCAGAGGCTAAAACAGAACTGTTGCAAATTTAAGATCAGTATTTGGCTACATAGCCACACACAGTTTAAAATAACAAATAAACAAAGACAAAAAGAGCAATTTACCTTTTGTCCCAAGTGTCTTAGAAACAAAATCCAAAGTTTCAAACATTTTTGTTTTTCTAAAGACTGACTGGCATTTAATTAAGAAGTTAGTAATGGAGAAATAGCTTCATAACAGAATTTTATACAAGAAATCTCACCAGTGCTCAGAACTCTCCTCCAGCAGCCATTTAACAATAATTCTTTTCTTGAGCATTAATATAAAGGGGAATATAAATTCCAAGAGGTTAGCTTCACTTGAAGTTTTTTAAGGAGAGTATGCCTTGAAGGGTGAAGAAAGGAGAGAGGGAGGATGTAGGGAGGAAGGGGGTGAGGATACCAGGGAAGAATGGAGGGAGAGAACAAAAGCAGGGAAGTGTATTTTAAGTAAAATAGATTGTCTTAAGAAAGTTCTCGAAGCTTCTGGAGTTCATCTGTTGCACCATGAGGCCGGCATCTGGAAGCCTCTGTACAAATAAAATATAGAACATAGGCTGATTTTATTCAATACTACAGCTCTAGGAAAGAGGTGTCTTATGGAAGGCTGGAGTATAAGCAGGGCTGGCACTTAGCTCTGCACCCAGTCTCCACCTAACTAACCTTCTTCCTAATGAACTTGGCTCCCAGTGAGCTCATGCGGAAGTTGTCTGGGTGATTTATTATTTCCAAAGTCCCTTTAGATTCATACTTGAATCTCTTGAGGTTAATGAAAGCTGTGATATTCCTATGTTTTCCTCAAGATAATAGTGGCACAAACTAAGTCATGGATTTAAGCAAATACCTTTTTAATATCTGTATTCCTGAAGGAAATGAACCTCAAATAGGTATTTTCAATGAATGCAACCCAATGAATGCACTTCCTTCATTTTGATATTAAACTTTGGTTTGTGAGATGATGGAAATAATACTTAATATTTTGAATACTGTCTATACTTCCCCAATTTTAAAATTAATTAAAATTGTACTTTTATTATAGTGTTTTTGAAAGTATTAAATAAGTTAAAATATGTAAAGGTTTACTAAACTTTGATAAGTACTTATTGAAAGACATTTATTCAAAAACTAAGACAAAGTAAGTGACTACAAATAAAATATTGTCATAAAACTGAAAGTTTAAAAATTCTACCATAGTTTCAACCTCTATCTTGGTTAATCAGGAAAAAATGTATCAAATCTTCCTTGCGATTATCTTTGATGAATGATATCTTCCAGAACTACTCAGAATCCATTTTCCCATTAGTCTTTATATCTCAGAGAAGTGTGTGTCCTGCGTGTGTGATTTACCATTCCAAGATGTGTACATACACTAAGCATATGTTCTTAGTGTTCATCTCATTTTTGCCTGAATTTATTATATCGCTAGATTAATTTGCTTTTTTATGTCTTCTATGTGCACCTTTTAATGGAAAAAGTGAAGCTCACTTTTTTCATATTACTACTTTAGACCATCAGAATACACTAACTTTGTAAGATAGGAAAACTACTACTTGGAGGGCTAGAGAGATGGCTTAGTGGTTAAGGTCGTAGCCTGCAAACCCAAAGGATGTAGGTTTGATTCCCTCTCTCTCTCTCTTTCTCTCTCTCTCTTTCTCTCTCTCTCTTTCTCTCCATCTTACTAATTTCTAGATGTGGGTTGAGCCTACTCTTACCAGAAATGGCTCAGAAGGGAAAGGTGCTTGCTTGCAGGCCTGCATACCTCAGTTTGATTCTCTGGCACTTATTTAAAGCTAGACACAAAATGGTGCATGCATCTGTAATTCTAAGTTGCCCACATCCATGAGAGGTGGAGCAAAGAGAATCTAGAAGCTCCTGTGCCCACTAAACAAGCAACATACACTGACAAAAAGAAGGGGAGCTCCTGTTTCATGCAAAGTGTAAGAAAAGGACAAAAACCCTGAGGTTGTCATACGCACTTCATTCACACATATATTCACATACACACACAATTATGAAAATACTCCTGTTTATCAGTTTTGTGTTTGTTTTTCAAAATCAAAAATGAAGCATTTAAATCTTTATTAGTGGTGAAATTCAGTCTCTTCTTCAATTGCAATCTGTGCTTATTGTGATATGTGCATTACCTGCCTGTGTGTCTGAATGTTTGTGTGTTTTTGCAAATACACAACCAGTTCCTCCTAATTAAAATATTTCCGCTTGAAGGGAAGGGTAGGCCCAGGAGATCAAGTTTGGGAAAGCTGAAACTTAAAAGTTCTTTGAGGCTACTCCTCAAATTTATAAGAATAAGAAGTAGTTAAATGGGTCTGAGGAGATGGCTTAGCAATTAAGGTGCTTGCCTGCAAATCCTAATGACCTGGGTTCAATTCCCCAGTACCCACATAAAGCCAGATGCACAAAGTGGCACATGTGTCTGGAGTTTGTTTGTCTAATTTAGAGGTCCTGGTGCACCCATATTCTCTCTCCCCCTGTGTATGTCATCTCTCTCTCCTCTCTCTCTCTCTCTCTTTCTGTCTGCTTGCAAATAAAATAAATATTTTTTTAAAATATTAAGAGGCAGACTCTGACCAATGTTCTATAGCAATTTTCTCTGAATTGAAAGAGTCTCAGGAGGTCAGCAAGTTTGGGGAAAAGGTTGTGAGACTCCTCTCTAAGGTTATATAAAGGATAAACAACTGCTTGGGGACAGATTCTCTGACCAGCTGAGATGCCTGTAAGTCATGCAGTGTATTCCATGATGCAGTTTCTGTGAGTAGTTACCAATGCTGAGATGAGCTTTCTGGCAATGTATCTGCCTTTGAGTCCTCTAGTGCTCCTGTAAGCAGCTCCCTAACCCTGCTGTGTAAAGTAATCCCAATGATCTTGTTGGCTCACTAAAACTGGTTTTGGTGCCCTAGTGCTTTGTTCTGTCATCTGTGCCCTTTCTGGGGTGAATAAACATGGGTTTATATTTCCCCAGGGAAAATGTTTCACACAACCACAAAATACAAGTGAAAATACTTGCAAATATTCTTGAACAAAATATCTACTGCCTTCAACTTCTCAAGACCTCTTGACATGGTCCCCTTTAGCTTTACACCCGTCACTGAAGGCCAGACCTTTTTAGGTTATGTTACATTCAAGGATGAATGTATTTTCATTATTGTTGAAACCTGAAAACACTGTTCATTTTCTCACTCCTTACCTTTTGTGACACTATCATATTTTCTTTGTTTCTCTCCATCTTACTAATTTCTAGATGTGGGTTGAGCCTACTCTTACCAGATATTTGTTCCCCAAGTACCTCATTTTTTGTAGAGACTTGATTTAAAAACCACAATTTGTATTTTTAAATTATTCTTGAGCTTGATGCATGTTATAATTTTTGAAAATTTTTAATTTTTTAATTTATTTCTTTGAGAGAGAGAGAGAGCAGAGAGAAAGAAAGAGAGAGAGACGGAGTGGAAGAGAGAGAGAGAATGGGCACACCAGGGCATCCAGGCACTGCAAATGAACTTGACACATGTGCCACCTTGTGCATCTGGCTTACATCAGTACTAGGGAATTGAAACTGGGTCCTTTGGCTTTGTAGGCAAGTACCATAACTGCTAAGCCATCTCTATAGTCCATTATCATTTTTTAAGTCAAAGTTTTTATTTTATTCATTTGAGAGAGAGAGAATGGGCATACTGGGACTCTTGTCACTACAAATGAACTCCAGACACATGAGCCACCTTATGTATCTGGTTTATGTGTCCTGGGAATTGAATCTGGGTCCTTTGGCTTTGAAGGCAGGTGCCTTAACTGCTAAGCTATCTCTCTAGACCCTCTGCCCCCCTTTTTTGAGCATGTCTTATGTAGATCAATCACACACCTCAAACTTGTCATACAGCCAAGGCTATGCAGGAACTCCTGGCCTTTCTGTCTCCTCCTCTGCAGTGCTGTGATTATAGGCCTCTGCCACTGTACATACTACAATTAGGCTATAGTTGATGGCTTTATTTTAGACATCTCCATTCAGTGTCAGACTTATAGCATACCCTTAGTATGGAGTTTAATGAGTAGCCTATGAAAAGATAGCTAAAATTCTCAGTTCCCAAGCTCGATTTTCCAGTCCTAAATCTGATCCTTGTGCTGTGTGCTTTATCTGGCGGAGTGCCAATGAATGCTGTCCTATTGAAGCAGTCACATGTGAATATTCATCCCAGGCACTTGTGACTTCCTCACTTCTCAACATTTACATCTAATCTATGTCATGGAGATTCACCTTGCCCTTCCTTTCCACTTCCATTGCCATATTCCAACCCCAGGTTTCATTTCCTTTCTAAGACTGATGAAAATGCATCTCAATTAGTCTGTAGTAAACTTTGAAACACACACTCCATTGATTACTGCCTCACTTTTAAAACTTCAGTGACCTTCTTAGAATCAAGGTAGGTATTTATGCAGGTGTCTTCAGGGTCCTTTACATCTCACTTGTGCTTCTCCTCCTGCTCTACTTGCTCTACCTACAGCAGGCTTCCTTTCTAGATACCATAGCAATCTTTCATTTCTCTCTGTATCGTGGGTTCTTTGGCAGTGGCTACCTGCTCTGGCTTTCTGCTCCTTTCTCCTTCAATGCTGCCCCTTTTGGCCAACATTTTCTTGGGAAATCAAAAGAAATGCAATTTACCATGAAATATATATATATTTTTTTTTTTCTCAATGTTCTGCACTGATGTTTGGACAGGATCATCATAGTCAATGATTGCGTACCGCAGTACAGTAAATGACTGTGTACATGTGTGACTATTTGCTTTAGGTCTTTTACAATAGCTTCTGAGCTCTGTGAAGGCAAGGACCACCTCTATTTTGTTCACTACTGTTCTTGTCTACCAGCACTGGTCTTACTATGAAAAAAGTCAAATGATATCATATATTTAAATACTATATTTAAATTAAATTATTTTACTCTGTACAAAATGTATAAAGAACATATCAATACAATTTATATCAGATGGAGCAAAGAGTATATTTTTAATTCTTCATTTGAATTTCTCAGTGTCTCAAAACTTATTATTTGCATTACCTTCTGTAGATTTTTATAGTCACCTAGTTTACCATGGTCACACAGACAGATGAGGAAATGAACATTTATGGGTTTATAATCAAGCCCCACCTCCTGAATGCCCACAGCGCCACTGTAGTGACCAAGTCTTTAATATCTGAACATTTGTGGGGATAACTATATGAAGTTAATTAGAGGATGGTTTACTTCAAATTTAACATTGGAAAAATAGTGGAAAAGAACATGAGTTGTTCTGATCTGATCATGAATTGAGAAATTGAATTTGGGTAATTACTATTGAATAGTCATAATATCAGTTCTTCTAATTTTATAATTTTGAAAATAATACATAATGACTACTTTTTAAAAATACTTATCACATAATGATTTCTTAAATAATACATAAAATGATTAAATTCCATTTTAGTTATTGGGGTTGGTAATATTGGTATATTCCTATTAACATTATGAGAAGATAGAATCACAGAAAATAAAAAGTAAGACTTTTTAAAGAATAAAGTAAAAACTTATTTCATAATATATTTGGTCAATGAAATCTAAGGAAACAAAGGAATGAGAATATTGAAATTTTACCCTACCTAAGTTTTCTATATGCTTTAGATAATATTTCTTAAATAAAATGAGAAAAAATATTTACAATACTGTGAGATCTAAGAACTAAGACTTACCTCAAAAGAATGGTACAAAAGAGTGTTAGAAATATGAGGAAAGTGGTAACATTCTTCTCCTGCTCAATATATATATATATTGGTTTTTTGCAAGGTAGGGTCTGCTCATATATTTTTACTAAATTAAATTGTTATTTATTTTTTTCATTATGAAACTTTCTTTTTATTTTTTTTTCAAGGTAGGTTCAGATAGCCAAGACTGACTTGGAACTCACTCTGTAGTCCCAGGCTGGCCTCAAACTCATTGTGATCCACCTACCTCTGCTTCTGGAGTGCTGGGATCAAAGGCATTAGCCACCAAACCTGGATTCATTTATGAAACTTTTATACAGGTATATCATGTATTTTGACCTTGCCCCGTTCCAAATGACCCTCTTCTCTGGAACTTTCCCTTCCACTAGCACACTTTCCTTCCCCATTAATTCTATCTTACTTTCATGCATTTTTTGACTCACTGAACCAAATTAGGGTTGCTTGTGTGATCATGGGTAAGCGATCATTCATTGTAGAGTGGGCAACTGACCAGTGGCTACACTGAAGATGACTCTCCCTCTCCTATCAACTTTTAGCTGTCATTAGCTACTTTTGGAGGTATGGGGGTCTTATGAGTTTTTCACCATCAATGGTGAAATTCTGGTAGACTCAGTCTTGTGCAGTACAGCACAGCTTGCTGTGAATTTGTAGGTGTAATGGCTATGTCATATTCAGATGACAGCCCTCCTCCCTGCTCTGCTCTTACATGATTTCTGGCCCCTCTTCTGAAAGGTTCCCATAGAAGTGGAGGGAGGGGTTTAGATGTCCTGTTTGGGGCTTACCAGATCAATAGTTACTTATTCTCTGCAAATTTACCAGCTATCCATCTCTGCATTAACCTCTGTCCATCGTAGTAGAAATTCTGATAGAGGCTTCAAGCAGTACTAATCTATAATTACAAATATAGATATGTAGAAAGCAGTTTGGCATGCTGTGTTTTGCATAACCACAGCAGCAGGCTCATTCCCACATGAGGGCCTATGTACCTAGCTCTACTAGGCTTTTGGCAAGGTTTACGGTATCAGACATGAATTCTCTCCTGAAGTTGGCCTTAATCTAAACACACAGTTGTATGGTTTCTCCCAAAACATCTATGCCACTAGTAGGCAAAGCTTGCCTGGCATATTGGTTGAAGAGTACGCAGGGTCCACAGCTGGGTCTAACTATTGATGTCTTTTCTCCTCCAGCAGCTTGCTTAGCATCTTTTGGTACAAAGAAAGCTAGCTAGCAGGGAGGGAGCTCCCAGTTCAGTTCCAGCTTTGTTTCTTTTAAGTTCTGCCATGGAAATGTCTTCACCAATAGGGATTTGACATCTATATCTGGTAGGTAACCAAGAGCAGTAGTCATAGTCTTACTGTTTTTTGGTGTAACAACGTGATGGAATGTTTCAGTGGGAGAGCAAGCTCAGTCTTAACTCTGAAAATAGTTTAGAAAAGTGGGACTTTTTAGATAAGAAGGCGAGTGGGTGTCAGTGAACAGGAAATGTCCACAGGAAGCATATGAAGTAAGAGGGATTCTGGTTAAACCAATCTAGCAGAAATCTTGATGGAAATATGCCAGGCTGATCAGACCTCCACCTGGTATGTGAGGGATGAGGAAGCTGAAGACATAGTATTGAGGTGGTCAGATATCAAGGGCCAGTGTTCTTGCCAAGCTATTGTGGCAGGGTATTTTGTTAAAACTGAATGTTACAAATAAACACACAGATGGGCCTAGAAGAAGTCCTGGGATCTCAAGTAATGTTTGGCCAATCAAATAGTCTTCATCTGTCAATCTGTTATCTACATTAAACTACCTATTATCTACATGCCTATTTATCCATCTAATCAATATCTTAATAGTACAATATTCATTCATTATATTACTACAAATGGCATAAGTATTAAGATTTTGCTATAGTTACTAAAGGGATGATATATAATTTATGCTTAAGGATCCTAAAAATTATATACATGCATATATATATATATATATATATATATATATATATATATATATTCATTATATTCACTATACATTTGCATATATATATGGTTAAGAATAATTATTTAAATAATATGACTCTTTCTTTGCTTTCTAAAATTGATTCTATATCATGATGTTCTCATGAGGATTAATGATATGGTGTAGACAGGCACTTTGACAAGGCTAAACATAATAAACTTCTTAAGTAATGAGTAAATTTCAAACACTCATTATTATTATTAAATAGTCATTCTATTTATATTTCTTGTAGAATCAGTTACTTGCAGTTTGCAGTTAGTTTAGGATACATTATTAGTTTATTCTTCAATATATTTCTGTGCTGTATGTAGGTTTGTGTTTTTTTTTACATTTTTAAATTAAGGCTTTCCACAATTAGAAATGTAAATAGTGGAAGACCTTACATTCAGATGGTGAGCAAGCTCCAAATCTTCCCACTGAGCTGCTTTATCTCCCAGAGGAAGCTGTATCAAGGTAGAGCCATGAACGTCCCCAGAAGAGCCATCATTATCTAAGCATAGGAAAATTAAAGTGTATATTCATTAATCTTAATAAAGAAGTTAAAACTGTGTTTGTTGTGATTGCTATCAGTTAATACAACTCCAAGAAAAAGTTAAGGAACTCATCATTTTAATAAGGCCCCTGGAAACTGATTAACCAGAAGTCCTAGGTAATAAGATAGGGAATTCTTTTTGTAATAAGGAGTTTTATAATAAGACCCAGAGAGATAGTTTCATCAGCAGCAGCCACGAAAACTGGCTGCAGTTTCTTTGCTTTTAATGATCACTAATTATTTACTATAAATGAGATGAGGAATCAAGCTTAAAGAAAATGTCACTTTTCTCTTTTTCAATATCCTCTGAATTTTTGAAGTCTGACTAGAAATAGAATCACTAAGCTCTCTCTTCGCATCTTTTGTAGTATTGGTGACAACAGGAGCTTAGTAATTCCTGGATTCTGTGTAGAGATACTCATAATACCCTGAGGTCTATGGTTTGGGAACATGACCAATACTTAAAACTTCAGATTTAGGGCCAACCTGCAAGTTTTTTCACAATTAAAATGTATGACATGCACTCTGCCTGGAAGATTCAACTAAATCTAACACTTTCCTGAGCAAAAGAATGTAGCAATCCCCAAGGTAGAGCTCTACTCAAATACAGAAAGGGAATAAAACTAAAGGTGGATATGCACATGTTAGCAATGTGCATGGCACATTCCAAGTTTGCACAGTTTGGATAGGTTAGTTGTCAGCAAGCTGCAATCATTAAGTTCATGACTGACTTCTGCCTATGAATAATATGTTATAAATTGAGTTAAGATAGAAGGATTATGACTATGGCCTGATAATTTTCTAAAATCACAAGAGGCCACAAAAATCTCACTGAAAATAAAATATGTTAAATGATACTAAAATAAATCACCCTAGTTAATAAATACTGAAATAAAGTTGCTTGAAGGAAATATTAAAAGTTCCAATTTGAATAATTAGAGAAATGATATCAGCTCGGGCTAGTTAACAAGGGAAGGCATTGGGGAGCATATCCATGCTTAGCCAGTTATGCCCATGTAACTTTACAGGACTGAACCTAGATACCCCACAAATTAACAAAAATTGGGAAGGGAAACCTAGGTTAACTGAATTTAGAATTAAAAGGAGGAGGGAAAGTGAATAAACAGAATTCAGCCCAGTATATGGCTAAGCATTTTATATAGCTGGTGTGTGATTAGCGAGGAGGGGAACAGTCCATTGTGTTTCTAACTTAGTCAACCTGAATGGTCTTTAACAGCCTACTTTTCACTCTATTAAAATTTAATATTTTCTTTTTTACATAAAAATTCTGATATCATGTGTAAATTTTATATATATATATATATATATATAGAGAGAGAGTATGTGTGTGTGTGTAATTATAATTGTGTGTATATTTTCATGGTTAAGCGAGTAGTTTTTACTAGGTTTGAAAGAACAGAATATTAATTGAAGAAATATATAACTACATAGTAAGAGATTTGAAATGTATATTAATCTTAAAAGTCTGTCTCAAAGGAGAAAATAGAGTTCTATTAATGGGTCATAATAGAAATCAAATAAGTGAAATAAGTGTATATAAGTATTTCAAATAATTTTATCCTTGGTCTTTTAAACACTCATATTTCACCAAAAGACTGTTGATGTTCATTCTTAAAAAAAAACTTTTTATTGATAGTTTCCATAATTATAGAAAATATATCATGATCATTATCCCCTCCCATCACCTCTATTTCCCCTTCCCAAATCTCCCCTCCACTGAATCCCTTTTTTTTTTTTTTGCAAGGTAGGGTCTCACTCTGGTCCAGGCTGACCTGGAATTAACTCATCTCAGGGTGGCCTCGAACTCTCGGGGATCCTCCTACCTCTGCCTCCCGAGTGCTGGGATTAAAGGCGTGCACCACCATGCCCAGCTCCTTCTTTTTTATATTTATTATTGTTAATAATTATTAGTTATTGTTATTATCAAGATGTTTCATATGGATACATCATGTGTTGGTACCCTCTTTTCCTCATCCTTGCCTCTATTCTGTTGTGGGTGCTCCTGAATGGGGTTGCAGGTATTCCCCATGGGGTTGTAGTTTATGCATTGTGGGCACAATAGTCAGTTACTTTGGGGAGGGGAGCAATGCCTCTGGTGGTGATGTCTTAGCTCTTACAATATTTCTGCCCACTCTTCTGAAAAATTCCCTGAGCCATGTCAGGTGAGTTTTAAGTCAACTTCAGTGATGAGCTCCTAGGAGCCTCTGGATCTCTGCTTTGGTAGGTGTTGAGTATCCTCAGGGTCTGTTTCCTTCACCCTGGCACTGATTATCAGCTTCACCATTCATGTTCATCTCCTCATTCCTCTGTGGATTCAGCTGTGGCTTGGCTGAAGTGTGAGGGGTAGTTTATCTCCTCCTGTCTAGCTACCTTTCTCCTTTCCGGGTCCACCATACAGACCCTGGGGGATATCTGGGAATTGGGGACCCAGGGGCACTTGGAGCAGGAAAGCTGTTGATGTTCATTTTATACCAGGGTCTTGTTATGTGTTCTCACAGAATCACAGACATTTTCTGCCTAATGGACTGTATTTTGGGGAAATCTACTTCAGTGTACCATTTATAACTTCCTTTCCCACAACAGTGTATGGTAAGAGTATGGATTACATTTGCATTGATCTCTTGTATTGAATTAATATTTGAAAGATTGTAGGTTCTCCTTTTGAATAAACAAAATAGACTAATCCTTAAATGAGTTTCTTAAAATGAATTATTGTATGATGAAAAGATAAAAATTAAAATGGTAACCTTTGATCTATTTTATATATAAAATAAATTGATTAAGATAGCAATAAACAATATTACAATGTTCATGGAGTGTCAGGAGCAAAATATAGTGGAATCTGAAAAAAGACCATTAGTGGTAAAGGGTAAAAGTACAATCACTTAAGAGTACATTGCACCTTGAGGTTTTTGGTGTCAGGGTTGATAAAAGACTAGTGGATATAATACAAGCATTTAGGAGTTCAGAAAGTTGAGAGGGGTCAGGTCAGATTGGACTTGATAGGATTTTATTCTGTGTGAAATGAACCCACCATTACGTATATGCATGCTATAGATGACAGTAGTGAAGCTTATCTAAAAAATGGTCATCATGGCTACTATGTTAAAAATCAGAAGGCACAGGACATGGACCTGGGCAGAAATTTCTTGTGTTGGAAAGGCTGATGGGCACAGTAGTAGTGTAGTTGATTACATGCTGGTGGGTGGTGGAGACATTGAAAGTAGCATTAGCCAGAATGCCCAAAGAGTGGGTGCAAGAGGTGTAAAGGTCCTCAGGAAGATCCAGCCAGATCTGGTTTCCATGAACTAAGAAGGCCAAAAGGAGTGGTTTGAAGTGGGGTATTGAAAATTCAGGTTGGACATTAAACTTAAGAAGCTTAGTACACATTCAAATAAGGATATTTTACAGTATGTTGAATATGAAAGATTAGAATCCAGAGGAGTACAGTAAAGTGAGCCTGTGGCTTTCCAATCTTTACAGCTGACATGGCTATGGAGATATCTGGGTAAACTATTTGTTTACAAGCATGAGGACCCAAGTTCAATCCCCAGTAACCATATAAAGAAAAGCCAGGAGTGGTTGTGCATGCCTATAGTTCCAGTGTTGGGTAGACAGAAAGAAGAGGATCCCTATAGCTCTCTGGCCCACTAATCTAGATATATGAGGAGCTCTACTCCATTGACAATCATGTCTCAAAAGCAATGGTCAGTATTCCTGATAATAGCACTTGACTCACCCCGACAAGCAAACACATGCATGTGCCCACACAAATATATACACATGCACACATGAACCCACACACACAAAAACACATATATGTATGTACCCCATTTGTATGCAAAAAAGAACAATAAATGAGTAACTGGATTTACTTTATGTAAATCACAGTTTATTTATGACAAAGAAATTGTGTTACTAGAGTAGTGGTGGGACCTGGAATAACATATTTATTAGAATTGTTTCTGCTGAAATGAAAGGAGATATATTTGATCATTATATAATATATACTATCCAAAGTTCACATTGCATCATGAAATATGTACAATTACTTTGTTAAGCAAAATAAGAACAGAAAAACTCATAGCTTTTCAGGGAGCATTATCATAAACAGTAATTTAGCACTAATAACAATGTTTTATAGCAGCCATGTTTGCATATTCAGCATCTAATATTTTAATTTTATTTTGGTTTGTTTTTGTCTTTGTGAGGTAGGGTCTCATTCTGATCCAGGCTGACCTGGAATTAACTATGTAGTCTCAGGGTGGCCTCGAACTCTTGGCGATCCTCTTACCTCTGCCTCCTGAGTGCTGGGATTAAAGGCGTGCGCCACCATGCCCGGCTTTAATTTTTTTAATTTTAATTTTTATTTATTTATCAATTAGAGACAGAAAAGGATAGAAGGAAGGAGGAAGGAAGGAAGGAAGGAAGGAAGGAAGGAAGGAAGGAAGGAAGGAAGGAAGGAAGGAAGGAAGGGGAGGAAGGAAGGAAGGAAGGAAGGAAGGAAGGAAGGACAAAAGAAAGAAAGAAAGAAAGAAAGAAAGAAAGAAAGAAAGAAAGAAAGAAAGAAAGAAAGAAAGAAAGAAAGAAAGAGACAATCAGAGAGAGAGAGAGAATGATCATGCCAGGGCTTCTAGCCACTGCAAACGAACTCCAGATGCATGTGCCACCATGTGTATCTGGCTTACGTGGGTAATGGGGAATCAAGCCTCAAACCAGGGTCCGCAGACTTCACAGGCAAGCACTTAACCACTAAGCCATCTCTCCAGCCTGGTATCTAATTTTTTTGAGACAGGGTCATACTGTATATTCCTGACTAGCCCTAACTTAGTCTTTCAGCTGCCTCCCAAGGGATTTTAACATGCTCCTCCACACACAGTTGTATTGAATGTCTCTGATTTTAGTTATTTTGTTCTAAAAATACTGTAGTATTCTAAATTAACTATGAATGTAGTGGCTTATGATAGCATTATAATTTCAATTTAAAAATAACAAAGTATGGGCTGGAGAGATGGCTTAGCAGTTAAGGCACCTGCCTCCTAAGCCTAAGAATGCCAGTTCCAATCTCCAGCGGTTCCAATCTCCAGGTCCCACGTTTAGCCAGATGCAAAGTGACACAAGGGTGCAATGCCACACTTGACCAAAAGAAGGCGCACACATTTGGATTTTGTTTGCAGCAGCTGAGACACTGCTGGCCGGCCCATCTCTATCTGTCTTCCTCTCCCTTTCTCTCTGTCTCTGTGTCTCTCTCTGAAAAAATAAGTAAATAAATAAATAAATAAAACAAAATAACAAAGTATGAAATTTAATGTACAATATAGTATTAGTATATGTAGCAAATTGTCATATTCTATGATTCCAATTTAATAAAGTATATAAAATTTTAAGAACTTATTTTGAATATTTTACATAGTGCTACAATGCAGTATCTGTTTTTCCAGGGCTTCCTATTGTATCATATGTTATAATACCCCTAACATTCATTAGTGTGTTACATGTGGTAAATTTTCATTCTTTTAAAACATTTTTAAAATATGTTTTATTTAATTTTTTTATTCATTTGGAAGCAAAAGATGGAAAAGTGAAGACAAAGAGAGAGAATTGGCACACCAGAGCCTCCAGCTGCTCCAAATGAACTCCAGATACATGTGCCACTTAGTGCATCTAGCTTAACATGGGTACTGGGGAATTGAACCCAGGTTGTTAGGTTTTATAAGGCAAGCACCTTAACCTCTGAGCCATATCTCCAGCCCAAATTTTCATTTTTTCTTTCATCATTTTAATTTTTTTGTTTTTCTTTTTCTTTTAATTTGAAGGAGACAGAGAGAGAGAGAATGGGAGCTCCAGTGGCCTCTCACCTGCTATGAACAAACTCCAGATATGTGTGCCCACTTGTGCAAATGTGCAACATTGCGTGCTTGTGTCACTTTTAAGTCTGGCTAAACATGGGACCTGGATAATCAAACAGGCATTCTTAGGCTTCACAGGCAGGCACCTTACCCACTGAGCCATCTCTCCAGCCCTCTTTCTTTGGTTTTATGAAGTAGGGTCTTGCTCAAGTCCAGTCTGACCTGGAATTCACTATATAGTCTCAAAGGTGGCTTCAAACTCATGGCAATCCCCCTATCTCTGCCTCCTGAGTGCTGGAATTAAAGGCATGCCCATGACACCTGGATATCTTAATTTTTTGACTAATACATTAAAATTGATTAAAGTTAATTACTAATGGCAAATGTCTTTATCACAGTTTAAAAAGTTAAGAATAAATAGTAGCATAAAACTAATTGTCCCCAATTTAAAGAACAGTTACATTTAATGGATGATTTATACAAAATTTTCATATTTTGTGAATTTAAACATTTACAAAGGTGTATACATATTCTTTGTTACAAATTGTGTGTGTTTATGTGTGTAAAGTATGTGTGACATGTGTGATATATGGTTTTTGCACATGTGTGTTCAATTGTGTGTACCCCATGCCCATGCATGTGGAGGTCAGAGAAAAACATCAAGTATCTTCACCGATCACTTACCTGTGTATTTCTTTCCTTGAAATGAGGCCTTTCCCTCAATCTGGAGCTGCTGTCCATCAGGTGATTCTTCTATCTCCATAGAGTAGTGTTACTAATCTGTGTGGCCACACCCAATTTGGTCTTTGGACTGAAAGGCCTTCATGTTTATGTCATGAATGCTCTTAACTGACTGGCCATCTCTTTAGACCTTTAAAGAACTTTTTATTAATATATGTGTATGTGTGTGTGTGTGTGTGTGTGTGTGTTTATGTTTGTATTTCTGTGTGTTCTATATATCCATTGTTTTATAACATTTCAAGATTTTTACTGTGTATAGAAACTAGTTGGTTTTATTAAACTATTTATAATTAAAATTTTGTTTAAATTCCTGTTAGTTGTAAATTAATAAGCAAGGTAAGTTATTTAATTAATAGTAACAAGTGAACTGTTTACCTAGTTTTTCAACATTTCTTATTTATTTATGAGAGAGAGAGAGAGATCACTAGGGTCTCTTGTTACTGCAAACTAACTGCAGACACATGCACCCAACACTTTATGCATCTGCCATTATGTGAGTACTAGGGAATTTAACCTTGGCCAGCAGACTGTACATGCAAATGTCTTTAACTGCTGAGACATCCATCTAGTCCCTTGTTTATCTATTTAAATATTTTTACTTATTTATTTGCAAGTAGAGCAAGAGAGAGAAGAGAGGCTGATGGTCAAGATGGCGTCTGTGTAAACATTCCTCACCTGGCGTGGAAGGAAAGGCAAGACCTTTAGGGTTAATTAGGGTTTGGTGGGAGGGCACCGAGGACCAAAGCAGGGAATCCTCTGATTCCCACTCTCTCAGGGACCACCAGTCCCCCAATACCCTCTCAAACAGCCACCTTAGCCGTGGTCTGAGCTACAGCTTTCTTCTGCACTAGCTAAGCGGACCCAAGCCAGCAGGCTAGTGTTCACCCCACCCTAGGTTTCCTCCACCACAGAGCTCCATAAGCAAGCTCCATCACCCATGATGTCCCACCCCCGCCCTCCATGCCTGTGGGAACTTCATTCCTTGGTCCCCATGCCACCGACCCCCCCTTCATGCCTGCAGAAACTTCACTCACTGGGTCCTGTGCAGCCCCACCCCAAGCCTCCTGGCCAGGCCTGCTCTCCCTGTGTCCCTGCACCACCCCACCTACATCCTCCCGGCTTGTGGGACCTCCACTCTCTTGGTCCCCACACCATCCTACCCCCACCCTCCCTGCCTGCGGGAACTCCACTTGCAAACTCGCCCCATCCCTCTCATACAGAACCCCCCACATGCCAGCTCCATCCCAATCACTGATGCCAGCCCCTGCTGCCGGGCATGGTAACAACATCCTGGGGTGTGGGAACTACCAACTCAAAGGCCAAATGCCATCCCTCCTGCTGCCTCACTTTCCCTCCTCGCTTCCCTGACCCAGACCTAAGCCAAAAAGTTATTCTTCACTATTCCCTCCCCTTTCCTGCCACCCCATCTGGACCACCATCAGTTTCCCCATGTGCTTCATCTGACCTGTAGCAACCCCATATACCTGCTCTGCCTTGTAACAGGACCCTGGAATCCCAGCCACTCCCTGCAACATAGTCCCAAGGCTCCACTGTCCCATCCCCTCAACCTTCATATCATAGAACTACCATGCATTCCCATACTCCCCACCTCTGCAGCCCAGAAGCAATACCAGTCTGCTTTGACCCATTGTCCCCCATACCCTGTGCCTTGGGACACCTGACCATGCACTCCCATGCTGTGAACCACCAAAGAACAAGCCCCTTCATCAGACCCTCAGACCCTCACCAGACTCTCAAGGGCTCCTGCTCTCTGAGAAGGCAGGCCCCACTGACAACAGAGGCCTAATCAAAATAAACATAAAAGGGAAATAATCACAGAAGACACTTCAAGGTAAACTACAGCTTCTTGTTACAGTTCACAAGATTCCATCACTGTGGTGGGCAGACCACAGTGCAAAAGAAATAACATTAAAAAATCAAATGCGGGCTAGAGAGATGGCTTAGCGGTTAAGGTGCCTGCCTGCTAAGCCTAAGAATGCTGGTTCCAGTCTCCAGTGGTTCCAATCTACAAGTCCCACGTTTAGTCAGATGCAAAGAGATGCAAGGGCGCAATGCAACAAGGGGGCACAACATTTCATTCACAGCAGCTGAGAGACTGCTGGCGCGCCCATATCTATCTCTCTCCCTCTCCCTCTCTGGCTGTCTGTCTCTCTCTGTGTCTCTCTCCAAAAACAAATAAAATAATTTTTAAAAATTAAAAAAAATTAAATGCAAGTAAATCCAACAAAATTTCCCAGTCCTACAATGGATGTCTCTAATCAAAACATATAAGAGATAATAGGATCAGTACCACAAAATGAAGGTATAGGCAATGCAACCCTAGCCAAAAAAATAGCAGAATTTGCAGAAAATCAAAAAAGGGCCAATAATTGTATGAATGCTATTTTCGTGAGATTAGGCCTAATAGAAAAGAACCAGGAAAGGCCCCAAAGACAGTTAAATGACCTGAAGGAGAGAGGAAAAAGAGAAGACCTCAATAACCAGCTGGCTAAACTTAATGAAAACATAAATAAATGCAAGGATGAATTCAAAAAGCACTAAAAAAAAAAAAATCATAAAATGATGTGAAAAGGGAACTCAACAGAGGGTGCGAAACTATCCATAAAAAAAGCAATTGAAAATAGAAACCAAATTGAACAAGCCCAAAACTCTATAGATGCTCTCAAGAATACAGTTAGCCATGTGGAGAAAAGAAACTCAGAACTGGAAGACAGAACAGAAGAAACAGCAAGTGAATCCAAATGTTTCAATAAGTTCAAAAATTTTTGTGAACAGAAAATGTGGGAAATGTGGGGTAGCCTTAAACATCCCAACATTAGGATCATGGGAATACCAGAAGGGGAAGAAATTCAGATTAAAGGAATCAAGAACTTATTCAACAAAATTGTTGAAGAAAACTTTCCCACTATCTCAAAAGAAAGTCCCATCAAGTTACAAGAAGCTAACAGAACTCCAAACAGACTGGACCAAAGGAGAAATTCTCAAAGACATATTATCATTAAAACCCTAAATATTGATAACAAGGAGAAAGTCCTAAAGGCAACTAGGGAGAGCATCACAGACCTACAAGAAGCAGATCACAATAACCAAACTCAGGGCACACAAAAAAAAAATTCAAAGAACACCAAACCACCACAACATGGCAGGGATTAAATCAAACCTCACAGTCATTACTCTTAATATTAATGGACTTAATTCACCCATCAAGAAATAAGCTGGCAGGATGAATCAGAAAATTAGACCCCTCAATCTGATGTCTTCAGGAAACCCACTCCAACACTAAAGACAGACACTTTCTCAGGGTGAAAGTGTGGACAATGATATTCCAAGCAAATGGAAATAAGAAACAAGAAGGTGTTGCTATACTAATATGAGATAAAAAAAGACTTTAAACCAAAAGTAATCAAAAAAGACCAAGAAGGCCACTTCTCACTTATCAAGACAACAATCCAACAAGAGGACATCACAATCATCAATCTTTACACACCAAACATAGGGGCACCACAATTCATAAAACAAACCTACTTGACAATAAAACAGAAATAACTACCAACACCATCATAGTCAGGGACTTTAATACTCCACTATCAGCAATAGATAGATCATCCAAACAGAAAATTAAAAGGGAAGTAAGAGAGTTCAACATCACCATAGAGCAATTATACCTAACAGACATCTACAAACATTCTACCTACAATCTACAGATTACACATTCTTCTCAACAGCCCATGGAACCTTCTCTAAAATAGATCATATTAGGGCCACAAAGCCTGCCTCCATAGTTTTAGGAAAATCGACATAATTTCCTGTATGATATCAGACCACAATGCTGTAATGATAGAAATTAACAACAAAAGGTATGCCAGGAATCCTGCCAACTCCTGGAAACTGAAAAACACACTTTTAAACTATAAATGGGTTGTGGATGAAATAAAAAATGAAATTGAAAAATTTCTACAATTGAAAGACAATGAGAATACATCATATCAAGACTTATGGGACACAAAAATCATAGCACTAAATTCCTTCATAACAGAGAGATCCCAAATCAATAACCTAACCATCCACCTAAAGGCATTGGAAAAACAAGAAGATGCCAACCCAAAAAGCTCCAGACAGAAAGAAATAATTAAGATCAGAGCAGAAATTAATGAACTGGAAACTAAGAAGACAATTAAGAAAATTGATGAAACAGAGAGCTGATTCTTTGAAAAAATAAACAAAATTGATAAACCCTGTCCAATTTTATCAAGCAAAAAAAAAAAAAAAAAAAAAAAAGAAAGGCTTCAAATTAACAAAATTAGAAATAAAAAATAGAGATCACAACAGACATAAGTGAAATTGGGAAAATCATCAGGACTTACTTAAAAATCTTTACTACTAAAAACAGGAGACTATGAAGGAAATGGATGACTTCCTGCACAAATACCACCCACCAAAGCTAAACCTAGAGCAGATTAATCTCCTGAACATACCTGTCATACCCATTGAGATTGAAAAGGTTATCAAACCCTTCCCAAAAAGAAGAGTCCAGGACCAGATGGCTTCTCAGGTGAATTCAATCAAACCTTTGTGGAAGAAATGAAACCAATTTTTCTCAAACTCTGCCACACAATCAGAGAACAGGGAAAGATCTGCAACACCTTCAATGAAGCTAGCATCACCCTAATTCCAAAGCCAGGCAGAGATGCCACAAGAAAAGAAAAGTATAGGCCTATTTCCCTGATGAACATAGATGCAAAGATCCTCAACAAAATCCTCACAAACCGAATTCAACATTATCCACCTCTATCAAGTAGGCTTCATCCCTGGAATGTAGGGGTGGTTCAACATACAGAAATCTTTCATTGTAATACACCACATAAATAAGCTTAAATACAAAAACTACATGATGATTTCAATAGATGCAGAAAAGGCCTTTGACAAAATACAACATCACTTCATGATCAAAACATTGGAGAGAATAGGCATGGACGGTTTATATCTCAACATAATAAAGGCTATATATAAAGCTCCTAAAGCACAAGTAATAATTAATGGGGAGAGGCTGAAGGAATTTTATTGATAGGGCCTTTGTCAAATATCAAGTAGCTGGAGTTACTTGACCCAAAGTCTGGGTCTTCTATTCTGTTCCATTGGTCTATATTCCTGTTTTTATACCAATACCATGTTGTTTTTATTACTATGGCTTTGTAGTATAGCTTTAGATCAGGTATGATGATGCCTCCAGAGGTATTTGTTTTGCTGAGGATATGATTGGATATCTGAGGCCTACTGCCATTCCATATGAATTTTGAGATCAAGAAGTTGGGACTTTTGTTGGTATTGCATTAAATCTATATAATGCTTTTGGTAAGATTGCTATTTTCACAATGTTAATTCTGCTTATCCAGGAGCATGGGAAGGCTTTCTATTTTCTCATGTTCTCCTCAATTTCTTTGGAGGGTTTTTATGTTTTCATTGTATAGGTCTTTCACTTCCTTGGTTAATGTTATTCCAAGATATTTTATTTTCTGTTGCTATTGAAAATGGGACAGCATTGCTTATTTCTTTCTTTGTATCATTGTCTTTTGCTTATAGAAAGGCTACTAATATTTTTGCTTTTATCTTGTATCCTGCTACTTTGCTGAAGGAGTTAATAACCTTTAAGAGTTTTGAGATGGAGGTTCTTGGGTCACTTATGTATAGAATCATGTCATCTGCAAATAGACCTAATTTAACTTCTTCCTTTCCAATTTGTATACATTTTACTTCTTTTTCCTGTCTTATTGCTTGAGCTAGGACTTCCAGTACTATGTTGAGGAACAGAGGAGAGAGTGACACCTGCCTTGTTCCTGATCTCAATGGGATTTCCTTCAGTGTCTCCACATTATTATTTGGGATGTAGGAGCTTCATATATAGACTTTATTATTTTGAGATATAAACCATCCATGCCTATTCTCTCCAATGTTTTCATCATGAAGTGATGTTGTATTTTGTCAAAGGCTTTTTCTGTATCTATCAAAATGATCATGTGGCTTTTGTGTTTAAGCTTGTTTATGTGGTAGGGAGAGAAATGCCATGGTTTTATTGTCTGTAAGTATAGGAAGTTGTCAATAATAAAAAAGAAAATGTTCAACGTCCCTAATCATCAGAGAAATTCAAGTTAAAATAACTATGAGCTCCCACCTTACCCCAGTAAGGAGAGCTAACATTAAAAAAAAAAAATGAAAACAAATTCTGGCAAGGCTGTGGAGAAATAGGAACCCTTTTTCACTGTTGGTGGGAATGTAAAATGGTACAACCACTATGGAATGCAATATGGAGACTTCTGAAAAGGATGACTATAGACCTACCAACAGATCCAGTTATTCTCTTACTGAGCATTTATCCTAAAAGCTCCAAGCCTCAGATTAGAGAGGTTTGCTCAACCGTGTTTATAGCTGCTCAATTCATAATAGCTAAGAGCTGGAATTAACCCAGATGTCCAACATTAGATGAATGGATAAAAAAGATGTGCTATATCTACACTATGGAATCTTACACAGCAATAAGGAAAAATGACACAAGGAAATTTGAAGAAAAATGGTCAAACATAGAAAAGATCATTCTCAGTGAGCTCACCCACAGAAAGATAATTTTCACATGGTCTCACACATCTGTGGCTCCTAACCTGAATCTGCCCAAGATGCTGTCATACCTAATGAGCACCTTGAAGACCAGACAATAGGGAGGGTGGGACGAAGGTGGGAAAGAAGGTAAGGGTGAGGGGACACAAATAGGGACCCAATGGAAATGGTAGCATAAAATCCTATATTCTTAACAACAGACTAAAACATTGATCCTTCAGCAGGCCAGTAGAGGGAACACCTAAACCACAGGGCCCTGGAGAGGACATCATGAAAACTAACCTTAATATTTTCCTGTTTCTCTCTCTCTCCTTCTCCTCTCTATGCTCTCTTTCTCTTTTATATTACCTATCTTTTTCTTCCTTCATCTTCCTTGGCACTGACTTGTAACTCCCAGTTAACTTTCACAATGAGCTGTTGAGCAGAAACACCTACAAGGTTTCCCAAAAGAAGACAGATTTGTGTTAGAGTTCTTGATTACCCACCAAAGGTTAATGGTAAGACCCTACTGCTGAAGACCCAATGTGCTGTTGGGACAAAACATGGAGTGACCTGGTATGACCTGGCTGGAATCTGGAAGAGGGTCAGTCCCCAGACAGTTAGCTTGTCTAGTGCCAGAGGGTGTGACATGAGTGAGGGGGGAAAATGACCAACATCTGTCCAAACAACTCATAGTCTAAGCTACTCAGCAGTAAACAACCTGATGTGATGCTCAAACAAGTGCAATAGTGGCACACAGCCATTGTGGATAACCAACTGCTCTTGATTTGGCTAACAGATCCACTCAGTGGAATGGAACTCATAGCTGGAACTGGGAAACAAGTCAAAACCATGTCCAAAAAATAAGCCCATTATCCAATATCAAGCTCCCACCAATTGTGGGCTATATGAGGGTCTACACATATAAAATTCTCTCTAAAATAGTAATGGCCATCCCATCTATCTGGTGCTGACTACTCTCTCTGTTGAGAATTTACTTATCTTTTTCAGATGCTCTCTGAACCTGAAGGGAGGATCAGCCTATTGCACCTCACCAGAGCCAAGCTGAAACCATAGAGTAATGGGTAAAATGGGCAAGAGTGATGCTTTCTTAGTGAACCTGATACCAGCACAAGTCTAAAGGAGATAAACACAGAGAACACTCAACTCCTACTAAACCAGATATCCAGAGAAACAGAGGCTCCCAAGACCTCATCACTGAAGTAGAACTAAAAAAAAACAAACAAAAAAAAAAAAAAAAAAAAAAAAGAAAACATCATGACTCATTGGGTCATTATGCACAGAGACATTGCCTCTTCCCCATAACTGTTGGCTACCCCCATAATACACAACACATTCCCCAATAAGGAGAGTCCTTCAGAGGAGGGAGGACAGGGAGCAGGCTACCGAAGGCACCAACATGAATGTAAAATTAAAATAAATTATATATATATATATATTAATAATTAATAAATTTATTATTAATTAATTATTAATTAATTATTAAATTAATAAATAAAATATATATAAAATATATATATAGAGAGAGAGGAGAATATGAAAGAGTATGCCAGGTCCTCTAGCCACTGCAGAATAATTCCAGACTCATGTGCCACTGTGCATCTGGCTTTATGAGGATACTGGGGAATTGAAATCAGGTCATTAGGCTTTACAAGCAAGCAAGTGCCTTAACCACTGAGAAATCTCCCCAGCCCTTGTTTAGCTATTTTGACAAGCACTTGAATACCTGTCCCCACCAATACAACATGTGAGTTTTAATAGTTAAAATTAGAAAAAACAGTGTAAATAAAGATAACTTGTGATTGCTTTCTTTTCCATGTTTGATAAAGAAAAAAATGAGGAAATGGTATGTCTACCTAACAATTAATAATTTGTAGATATAAAGTAAAAAAAGTTAAGAGATCATTAGACAAATGGTTACATCAAAATACTTCTCATTATGATCCAAAGAAGAAACAAGGAGAACTGTGATGGCATTGGTTAGAAAGGACTGTGACATTATGTGATTCAGCATGTATTATTACTTGGTTTTTGGCTTACTGAACAAACTAGATTCCACACATAGAACCAAATCTTGGGGTTCTGTTGGGAGTATGAGGACTCTAATTAATATATGACTTCATGTTACTTTTGTCTTTAGAAATCAGTCATAATCTGGTGATAACTTCCATTAACAGATCCACAAAGGCCAATAACCTTGGGAAATTGTGTCTGGGGAATATTATTAACTGTGTACAAAAGCAGATCCCACATGCTGGCTTACCTCACTAAGAAGGAGTCAGTGAAAGGAGACTCCCAATGCAAACACTCAGAGTAAGTTTTCTTCCACAACCAGGTAGGTGGGAAGTTCTGTCAGTCACTTGCAATAGAACCCTCTCCAAAGTCTTCCACTATTTTTACTACTCAAAAACCCATGAGCTTGTGTAGCTCTGCCCCAAATAAATAACTCTCCAAACTTTCCAAAGCAAATGCTCCCTCAACTACTCTACAAATCTTTGGTATCCATATCTGTGTAGCGGAAGGAAAACTTGCCATGCATTGATAAACTCAATCCCCTTGCACCAAGAGCATTTGTATGAATGAGAATCACCTTTCTCTGAGGAGAAAATGTGTTTTGAAAGAAAGTATATATCAAGTAGGGATGTTTAAGGAAGGAAAATAAGCCTGACTGCCCAGTGTTTAAATAAAGTAATCCAATACCAAAGCTCCCTCTACTTACCTCTCAATAATCAAAGTGACTATTAACATGGAAGACTGAAAGGGGAAATAAAGTCTGTATGTTCCCATGTCTGAAAGTGGAAAAAATACTGGTCTCTTCACCACTTTCTCATTCCCTTTTTTATTCTAAATCTAAAAGGATAATCTCCACTGCTAGTAGCTGTGTTAAATGCACCATCTGGAAAACGAGTGAGTTAACATTTCATTCTGCACCATTCTTGCAAGATGGTTTTTGTTGCCATCAATGAGAAAGTAAATAATTGAGGGGACAAAACTTTTTGTGGCATATTTTATGTATATATATATGGAAGTGTCTACTTGGGCTTTGGAAAATACATTAAGCAATAAATACAGGATTAAGTTTGGGTCAATTTAGGATGCACAGAAGTAAAAATGACAAATTTTCACACTAAATTATTAGAAACATTTTACTCTGGGCATTACGCTTTAGAAATAAAGACTACTATTGTTTCTAGTTTGCATGATTCTCTTTGAATTTAATATGGAAATTTTTTTCTTTTATTTTCTTCCTAAAATTCACTAGTTTTCTTAGACACAGAAGTGGAAGGGGGCATATAACTTCTGAGAGCCTACCATAGAAATTGTGATGGCTGAAACAGTTGTGCACTGAGAAGTCAGATAAAGTAATTGTCAGTGTGGAGCTCAGCAAATCAAGATTCTAAGAAGACCTTTTGAAGAAGATGTCAGTTGGAGAAATTAAATGCCTTCTTTGGTACAGAGTCAAAAATAAGTGATTTTTAGCTTCCTCAGGAAAATGACAAATACTTTGGCTCTGTCTTCTTTTCCTGATTCCTCCTCCATGTTACATTGAGATACACTCCAAGTCACAGATGCCAGGCTGGCTGGGATTTCTGAGTATGGACCAGGGTCAGGGGTAACAGAGTCTCATTTGTTAGATGCTAAAAATAGTTATTTCTTCTCTCCTCAAAGTGATAATCACATTTAATAAGCAGAGATATATGTTTTTTATTTCATGGAAAAATATACATTGTTGAAAACATTTAAGATTACAGTAAGTAATTAGACTGATAGCTTATACTAATACAGACATCTATACTTTCAATATATGCATAAGAATATGCAAAAATTACTAACAGTGCATTATATTTTAGAAAGCTAATATTTACAAATGATTTAGTTATATGCAAATTTAAATCTTGCCTCCTTTACAAGTAGAAATTTTTAATGACACCTTCTTATCCTCCTTATTGGAAGCACAATACACCTTTTAGATAAACACAAGATGCAGATCTCAAAATTAAAAATACATAAAGTATAATGAATAACATTTTGGAGTTAGTCTACTAAAGTTTTGCTCCATCAAGCAAAAACTAAGGCAGAAAAAATAGAAAATGGTTTTCTTCTTCATAACAAATATAACAATATTTTTATAAGTGTATAGCATCAAACATTTTAAATATATGGATTGTTTCACTTAATTATTAATTTCTTCCCTCACTCATTCATTCATTTATTTGGTTTTCTGTGCAGTGTGTGAAACTTAGGCATGTACACTACCATATATGAGGCAAATATCCACTACTGAGTTGTATCCTCAGCCCAGTTGATTTCTTTTTGATTGGCTTATGTATTTTGGTCTTAAAAAATGAGAAATAATGAGGCCAGTGAGAAATGGACATATTTGATATGTTACTGTACCAGACAATATCTTCTCAAAATCAGGACACATAAAAGCTGTATCTGATTAACAATATATTTCCTAATAATTTGTTTCTGTTTATTTTTTTAATACAGATGAGAAAGTTGACTAAATGGCTGAAAGAAATACCACCATGGTGACCGAATTCATTCTGTTGGGGTTTTCAGTCCCCAGAGAGATTGAAATTATTCTCTTTCTTCTCATTTTAACAGTGTATACCCTAACTTTGGTAGGAAATGTTGGTATGATTTCATTAATCCGATTGGATTCTCAGCTTCATACACCCATGTACTTTTTCCTCTGTAATTTAGCCTTTGTAGACCTTTGTTATTCCTCATCAATAGCCCCCAAGTTCCTGGAGACTCTGCTGACCAAACAAAAGTCAATATCTTTCTATGCATGTGCAACCCAGCTGGGCTTCTTCTTGAACTTCTTGATTTCAGAAATGCTCCTCCTTGCAGTAATGGCTTATGACCGCTATGTGGCCATTTGTAATCCTCTTCTCTACATGGTGATTATGTGCCAAAAGGTCTGCACATGGCTTGTCCTGGGTCCCTACATTTACAGCTTTTCTGTTGCTTTGCTCCATACAATAGTTACTTTCCAACTGATCTACTGTGGCCCCAATATTATCAATCACTTCTATTGTGATGATGTCCCTTTAATGGCTCTCGCCTGCTCAGACACCAGCCTCAAAGAGATTCTAATATTCATCTTTGCTGGATTCAACATGATCAGCTCTTTGACCACTGTCCTTATTTCTTACTTGTACATTGTGGCTGCCATCCTGAGAATCCAGTCTACAGAAGGAAGGTACAAAGCTTTCTCCACTTGTGCCTCTCATCTGACTGCAGTCACTATATTCTATGGGACACTGATCTTCATGTATCTGCAACCAAAATCAAACCATTCCCTTGACACAGACAAGATGGCCTCAGTGTTCTATACAATTGTCATCCCTATGTTGAACCCCATGATCTACAGCTTAAGGAATCAGGAGGTGAAAAATGCCCTGCGGAAGGCCATTGAAAAATGTTATGTCCTGCCTTTAATGCACTTCAAAAAAGGAATTTCATGACTTGGAAGATGCCATTTTCAGATATGATTTTTTACAAAATCTTTTAAATAAACTCATTTTCATCATCTCTTATGAGTAAAATCCTTTCATGCATGTTTTGTATTCATGCTAAGTATGATAAGATACACTATTTTAAGGCTTTAACAAATTACTGCTGTCTGTGTATGTGGCCTAATGTCAGTATCTAGGAAGGTTCATTACAACTGATAGTGTTATGATACTTTCTGCCTTCTTATGCAAGGTGTACTGGTGCAGGACAGAGGAGGGAGCACTATGGTAAACTTTATTTGATGTAACCTCCTGCTCCCCCAATGTCCTTTATGTGCCAACAACCATTTTTCACTGTGCCTGTGGCAACCACAGTACTTGTGATCAGATACTCTCTGAAATTCTGTGATGTAGGGATTAATTTCATGTATCACCCTAAGGAGGTTAAGGGATTCTCTCTTAGCTTTTAATGCATAATTATTCAATGTGTCTGTGAGGGAGTTTCTGGAAGGTTTGCTTTTAAGTCAGCTGGATACTTACAAAGCATTGTCCTAAATAATTTGGTAGGAATGACTCAATCTGTTGAGTACAGAGATGCAACAGAGCTGGAGAGGAAGGATGATTCTCTCCTGCATCCTGAGCTGAGACATCTGTCTTCTCCTCCTCTCCAGCCATCAACACTTGGTTCTTGAGCCTTCAGATTCTGGGGCTTATATCAGCTCATCTGCATCTATCTCAGTTCAAATATTTGAATGGAAAAGGAAAGAATGGATCTCACACAGTACATTTGAAAATTTAGAAGGGATTTTTGGATTATGTTCCCTTAAAACCATGCAAACAAAGCTCAATGTTTGGACTATGATAGCAACTATATTGACTCCTTGGTGTTAAGCCACAATATGGACTCCTTGGTATTAAACAACTATACTGATGTCTGGATGCATCATCTCTTCTGTAGTGTTCTTAGTCAAACTGTCAAGGAACATCTAGAAATCACTACTTTGCATAGTTAATTTAGCCATCGGGATGCAGTTTTGTTTGAGATAAGGTAAAAAAGGGACTATGATCTCTGGAAACTAGTCCTTATTACTAGATTTGTGCAGTGAAAATTATCTATTGTTAAAAGACACGGTAGTGGGGTATATGCCAAAATTCTGTGGACAGAAGATGATGATAATACAGGATTTGGAAATAGATAGAGATAGATGACTTATTATGATCGATATGACAGTTAAATAGAGGACTGATATACACAGATGGATAATAGATAAATGAAGTTTATTGGGGTCCCCTAGTGAAACTGTGGAGGCCTGGTGAGAGGATCCAAAATATTCCATCTGCAAAGAAAGACCATCAAAACTGGTAAGTGTGCAAATCTCAACAGCCTCTGAACTAGGAATGTTGATGCTAGTACTCCCAGCCTGAGGCTGAACACTTGCCATTCTCACTGATTAGTAAACATTAAAATAATAACATGGGTGAGATTTAGCAATTTTCAATCCTGAATTCTAACCCAATGATGTATCAAACTATAGTGAAAAATGCAAAAATATACTAATTATATATTTGTTAACTTAAAATTTTATACATATCTTCTTTCATTGTTTCTATTATTAAATGCACATGGATATCATTTTAAACAAATCTTTTCTGAGCACTTTTTATATAAATGCTCTCTGGGAGTCCCATATTGTAGTAACCATAGACCCTATATTTATAGTAATTAAAATCTTACCATCAAATCAGGCTAACAATGTTTATAGTGACTGGCTAGAGTTCCAAGGTTAGTTCTTAAATATCAATTCTTTCTAAATCTGGCATATTTGGTAATTTTGTAGTTTAAAGTTGATTATGGAGAGTTATAGTTCTTTGTTGAACACAGAAAGCATTATTTTTAACTCAACTCTTTTTCATTAAAAGAAAATTCCTCCAAGATTAGGATGAAAATTACTTAAAACAACAAAGATTATGTTTAATATAACCTCATGTTTACAATAATTCAGATTTTAAAAAAAAACAGCAAACTGATTACAGTAGCCACCAAGTTCAAGTGAAAAGGGTGTGATTACTAATCCTGATTGAAAACTTGATTGGATTGAAATTATAAAGGACATGTCTGGATGTACCTAAGTGTGTTTCCATAAAGAATTAATGAAGGCCAGAAGATCACCTCTGAATGTAGATGTTGTCACCCCATAGGCTGGGCATATGGATGGAACTAAACGGAAGAAAGGAAAAAGGCAGCTAGTACAAGAATTCTCCCTATTTGATTCCTGGCTATGGTGATGTGAGCTCCTCTACTCTGCCATGTCCACTTCACCACAATAGACTGAAAATTCTGAAATCATTAACCAAAATAAATCTTTCTTCCCTTACATTGTTTACAATCAGACATTTAGTCATAAGAAACCAAAGCCTAGCCAGATGAAGGGTTGCCCACTTACACACATTCACACATTATATCTTATGGATTTTCTAGACACTACCATGTAAGAATACCTTACTAGAAATTGTCCATTGTTGGGCCTTGGAGGGTCAAATGAATAATGCAAGGATATTGTGTGTGTGTGTGTGTGTGTGTGTGTATGAACACACATGTGTATGAGAGAGAGAGCATAACTAATATAAATAAATATTTTCTAAAACTGGGATATAGGGCTAAAGAGATGGTTTATCACTTAAACACAGTTGCTTGTAAAACCTGAAGGCCTAGATTTGATTCCCCAGGACCCATGTATAAAGCCAGATGCACAAATGGGTGCATGCATCTGGAGTTAATTTGCAGCAGCACTTGGCCCTGGCATGTCCATTCTCATTCTCTATCTTCTTACAAATAAATAAATAAAATAATTAAAAAAATAAATATAGTAAAATTTGGATATATTCATAGAATTATAATGAAGGTTGAAATTAAGGGAAAGACTGATTCTTCCTTGGAAATCCTGTGGTATTCTAGATACTATCTTTGATATGTTAGACATTTTTGGCAAATATGCATTATGAGTAATTTAGAACAGAAATGAACCTGCCAGTTCTAGAGCCTGGGAAGTGGAAAGGCTAAGGTCAAGGTTCTGGCTTTTGGAGAAAGCTGTTTTGTAGTGTCCTCACACCACAGAAGGTAAAAATAAGCAAAACCAACTCCAGGGATCCCTTTGCATATTAAGTGATTTAGCATACTCAAAAGCACTGAGCCCTTCTGATCTCACAGCTACTATAGGCCTCCACCTCCCAACACTCTCTAATTAGACATTGAGTTTCTAACACATGCATTTTAGAAAGGACAAAACATTAAGATGATAATCTTATGCCCCTTAATTCTAAAATTCATGTCCTTCTCACATATAAATTTCTTTCTCATGGGACATGACTATCTTAAATTTTTTCCAACAAACATTTTAACCTATGTGTAAAGTCTCACCCAGTCCCTACCTGGCTGAGACTCCAGGCATGTTTCATCCTGAGACAAATTTCTCCTCAGTTTCAATGCTGTGTAACATCAAGTGTATAATACCCTCACAAAATCTAATCATGGGCAACCATAAAGCCAGCATTCTCATGCCAAAAAGGAGAAATAATATAAAGCTATTAGGTGGCAATCCATTTTCAAAACCTTGAAGGGCATTACGTCAGATTGTTTCCTGCTGGGTATCTTAGACTGCAAGTTGTTTGGACCAATGTCAGACATTTATCCCCAGTTGCTCGTGTAGCACCCTCTGGTACTAGACTAGCTAACTGTCTGGGGACTGACCTTCTTCCAGATTCTGGCCAGGTCTCTCTCTGTGGAGAATTTGCTTATCTCTTTTCAGGTGGACAACGAACCTGAAGGGAGGATCAGCTAACCACACCTCACCAGCTGAAACCATAGAACAATGCAGGGGAAGGGCAAGAATACAGTGCTCAAGGCGATCACAACACCAGAAAAAGGCTGAAGGAGATAAACACAGAGAACATCCAACTCCAACTAAGCCAGATATCCAGAGACACAGAGGCTCCCAAAACCTCATCAAGGAAGCAGAACTAAAATGACCTCAATGTCCAAGGGGGCGGAAAGATTGTTAGAGTCACAAGTTGGGGCATTATGCACAGAGACTGGGGCCTACACCCCAGAACTCTTGAGCAAACTCACAATGCACGATACACATTCCCCATTGATGAGGGCCCCTTTGAAAGTGGGAGGACGGGAAGGAGGACAATGGAACCAATACTATGAATGTTAAATCAGAATAATATAAATAAAAAATATATATTTATTTAAAAAAAACCTTGAAGGATTAATAATAGATAATAAGGCTAGAGAACAATCATTTACTCTGGACACGTAGAAATGGGGTTGTCCCTCAAGGCTTCTGGAAGTGCCTCCCTGATGTTTTTGTTGGGAGAAGCCCTCCCCACTCACAAAAGTTGGAGACAGAGGTTTGTGGCTTTCCCAGACTGGTGTCTCTTCAGGATCTGGGATCCTGGGAGCATTACTACAGTCAGGAGTCAACTGCATATATCCCAAGTAGGGATTTTCTGCAATACCTTCTGAGACAGGTCTCTGCAGCATCACTGAAATTAAGGGCTAGAGGGATTGCTCAATGGATAAAGTATTGAACATGTAAACATATCTGAGTTCAGATCCCCAGACCCCACATAAAATCCAGAAGTTGTGGAGATGTGGCACACTTCTGCAATCCCAGCACTGCTAAAGGTGAGATGGGAGAATTATCTAGAAACTCATGAACAGTTAGCCTGGAAAACAGAGCAGTGAGCAGTGTGAGACCCTGTCTTAAATGAAGTGGAAAGGAAAGATTGACCCAATTGTCCTCTGACCTCCACAAGTATGTCACATTCACACACATGAAAACACACACATGCACACACACACACACACACATGCACAAGAAAGAAAGAAAGAAAGAAAGAAAGAAAGAAAGAAAGAAAGAAAGAAAGAAAGAAAGAAAGAAAGAAAGAAAGAAAGAAAGAAAGAAGAAAGAAAGAAAGAAAGAAAAAGAAAGAAAGAAAGAAAGAAAAAAAGAAAGAAAACCAGGTACAAATTGCTGACAATTCCAGAAAGAAGTTGGAATTATCTCATCTGCAGTTATCTGGAAATAGTTCAGGCAGCCAAGTGTTTCCCATGAAATCATAAGGATCTGAGTTCAGATCATCAGTTCCCATATGAATGCTGGGCATGATATCATTTGCCTCCAATCCAATGCTTAGAAGGAGGAGTCAAGTGGATACCAAGGGCGTACTGATAATCTAGAGTAGTTGAATCAATAAACTCTGCATTTAGTGAGTCCATGCCAATAAATAAGGTGAGAGCATTTGAAAGACCCCCAACATGGATGGGCCTCTGGTTTACACACACACACACACACACACACACACTACTACACACACATGGGAAATCATATGCACAACACATGTACACCACACACCCACACATAAGCAGCACCAACAGAAAATGATTAAGGCACTTTAAGTGCTATAACTCATACATATCTAAATACAATGAGTGTTAAGATAGGATTGCAGTATTTCCTTATGCAACAGTGAGAGTTAGGGGTTGAGTAGCCCCTCCACATGCAGTTGTCAGAATTCGGTTTAAGGGAACTACATCAGTAGTACCATGTTTAAAGGAGAAGAGAAAGCCTGTCTAATAACCCAAGTATTCAGAAAAATTTAGTACCAAGTATGTAACTGGCTAGAAAAAAAGATAGGAACTGAGTGCTACAGACGGGTTGCTAGTCTTTCATTTCTAATAGAGAAGGTGAAATATTAAAGACAGAAGGACATACTTGCCACCGACATCACAGGGAACATGGCCTTGGACTATCAGGAATGAGACGGTGAAGCTCTGAGTAAGTAGACTTTGCAAGAGAAGCCCTAGATTTGTACTTCACCCTAAAACCTGTGAAGCAAGTTTGGGTAGTTTGAAAACATGAAAATGTTGAAATAGCTCAGTTGTTAAAAGAGCTTGCCCCACAAAGATGAGGACACAAGCATGGGTTCTATTTCCAACAGCTTTGTAAAAAGCCACATATGTTAGCACCCATCAATCATCCCAGCATGGAGCCGGGCATGGTGGCACACACCTTTAATCCCAGCACTTGGGAGGCAGAGGTAGGAGGATCACTGTGAGTTTAAGGCCACCCTGAGACTACATCGTGAATTCCAGGTCAGCCTGTGCTAGAGTGAGACCCTACCTCAAAATAATAAAATAATAATAATAATAATAATAATAATAATAATCCCAGCATGGGAATGCACAGACTGGAGGATTCCTGGGTATAACTAAGAGCAAGCATACCATAATTGGTGAAGCCTAGTCTCACGAGAAGCCCTTTCTCAAAAGAGATGGACAGTGTATCTGAGGATGACATGAAAGGTTGTCCTCTGAACTCCACACGTACATGCACATATGAAAATGCACCCTAACACACATGTACCTGTACCCATGAACACACATATGAGTATACCCACACAAATATGTGTAACTTTGAAGTATGCTGTAAATACAGTTCTAGTAAAAACATATGGTACTTTTCAATCATTCCTCCAGTATCAAAAATTATTAGTGTGATCTCCAATACCTTACAATTTTAGACACATTCTAAGTTGTTAGAAAAGCATCACTTGGTAAATGAGCAGAAATTACATTATTGTCTGTCCTTGATTTAGTCAATATTGCCAGAGACATTGTCATCCAGAATGCTATTTCTCTCATCCTCTGCATGCACTCACTTTTACAGCTCTTTTGATATATTAGATAAGCACTTACCTGAAAATAAGCTCAATTCTTAGGAATCACTTCTCCTGGACATTTGGTTTGCTGTTGGTATGATAGCAAGAGTCACCAAGTACAGACAAATGTATATTTGAACTTTAACAGGAATGCACTAAAAATAAGTAAATTGTAGATGGAGCAGTTTAGATAATTAGAGAGATTTTTCAGAATTTTACATCAAATCCCAATGTAGTAGAAAGCTTCAGGTTCCCTGAGATAAATTTCCAGACCAGGCACAGTTATGGAGGAAGGGATATTATTTATTGAAGCTTACAGATCCAGGGGAAGTTCCATAAGGTCAGAAGACGCAGGCCTGCCTTCACAGGACTAAACACAGAGAGAGAAGCACAAGCCAAAAGCCACATAGCACTGCACACTTCAGGAACTCCAGCTAGGCACACTTTGCATATCTTTGGACTGAAATCCTAAACCCACCACCATACCTTAAAATCCACCCAGTGACACTGCCTCCAGCCTGCAGATGCAAACTACAAACTAATAAAGCACTGAATAGCTGGGTGTAGTGGCACAGACCTTTAATCCCAGCACTCAAGAGGCAGAGGTAGGAGGATCAACATGAGTTCAAGGCCACCCTGAGACTACATAGTGAATACCAGGTCACCCTGAGCTACAGTGAGACCCCACCTTAAAAATCTAAAAAAAATAAAAATAAATAAAAAAGTTAAAAAAAAACACTGAATATGTTGGGGGGCATCTATTAAACTACCACACCCAGTAAGCTATGATTTTGAGTTTTTATCATCACAGTTGAATGTGTGCCCAGTATGGTAGTATGTTATATGGATATTAATTACCAAAGGCAAATAAAGCTAAAATTGATCATATAACTCAGAATCTAAGTATGTAATGTAAGATTAGTGAGAAGACAGAGCCAACAACATCAAATCATATTCTCAACCATGGGGGGAATGTGCTGGTCCTTTGTAGCCCAAAGTAAAATTTTAAAATATACAAAATTCATACTTGATTGTCTTTTATTATTGATGAAGGTAGAAAAGTCTTTTTTTTTTTTCAAAATAGCTTACCCTCATAGCAGAATTGCCACCACATTCAAAAGTGGAAATTAAAGTGGAAAATGCAGCTTCTGACAAACAAGCAGTGTTGAGAAATAAGAACTGCATACAAGCCTGATAATAATAGAAACACACCACATGCAGATTCTCAAGACATCTTCCTTGCTAGAAAGTTTTTGACTTTGGAACATTAAACATGGATTACATTTACATAGCCATAGGTAAGGAGTATATGAATGCTCAAACTTCTATTCCTAATAAAATGATTTATATCACAAGATGAGGAAAGATATACAGATAAAAATGCCCAAAGAAGTAATGCTCAAGTCTCCTGAGACTTTCTTATTAACATTAATCAGTCTAAGCTTTTGTGAAAATTCTTCCAAAGGTTACATTCATGCAATTTCATTTACAATGCATATGATGTGAGAGTGTTGATACATAGAATCACCCATGCTTAATAATTAGAGTACATTCATAAAGTAAAGAATCACTTTGTTCTATTTAGTTTAGTCTATTTAAGAATTGCTGTTAGACAGATTTTTGAGTATGGGGTTTTCTGTTGGTCAAATACATATAGACCAATATGACACTGAAATGTCTGCTGCTATTTCAATGCTTTAAGTTTGCCTTGGCTATTGCTTTATTGACTGCCTCTTTCACATCCTTGTTCCTCAGACTGTAAATCATGGGATTCAACATAGGGATAACAGTGGTGTAAAACACAGCTACCATCTTCCCCTGTTCCACAGAATCCTCAGTGGGCCTCCTAAGATACATGAAGATGAGGGTTCCATAAAACATAGAAACAGCTGTCAGGTGGGACCCACAGGTGGAGAAGGCTTTTCTCCTGCCATCAGCAGAGTGCATGCGCAACACAGCCACTACGATGAGGGTGTAGGAGATGAGGACCACAGACAGGGAATATGTGAAGTTAATCCCAGCAATAATAATCATTGTGTATTCCTTGATGTGCACTCCTCCACAAGCAATCTTGATGAGAGGAGGATCTGCACAATAGAAGTGGTTGATCTCGAAGTTTCCACAGAAGTATAAGCCATATGTCCATAATGTGCACATCAGACTCACAGAGAACCCATAGACATATGGCACAGAGATGAGCCTGACACACACAGTCCTGGACATCTTACTTCCATAGAGCAAAGGGTTGCAGATGGCCATGTAGCGATCAAAGGCCATCACAGCCAAGATGTAGACTTCCACGTGGACCAAGGCAATGAAAAAGTAGCACTGTATCATACATCCCTCATAGGAAATGGTCTTTGTCTTAGACAACAAGTTTTCCAGCATTTTAGGGGTGACATTGGAGGAGAACCACACATCCACAAAGGACAAATGACTGAGGAAAAAGTACATAGGACTCTGAAGCTGGGGGCTGACACTGATCAGAATGATCATGCCTATGTTCCCCAGCAGAGTGACCATGTAAACTACCAGGAACACCACAAAAAAGAGAACACGAAGTTCCTGACGTCTGGTCAACCCCACCAGAAAAAATTCCGTTACATCTGTAAAATTTGGCATTGCCTTAGCATAGACAGAATCTATGTTGCCTATGAAAGAAAATAATATATTTAATTCATACTTGAAATTTTCAAGGTACACATTATTATTCTATTACATTTTTGGTTTCTTTTTCAACTGAATGCTTTAGTTGTTTATAAAAAACACAAAGTAAGCATTGCCTTAACATCACTCAAAATTTAAGCCATACCTACAATACATTCGATACTCCAATTTGAAAAAGATTTCAAAATCTTCCTTTTCATGCTTTCTTTGTATACTGTCCATCCAGTACAATCAGAAATGGGAAGGTGTAGTCAATGTATATATAACACAGTCACACTATATTGAGACTATTATAACGTCAGAAATCTCAAAGTAAATTTTACAAGCAGAATGTTTTTATGATTGTTAGGTAAATAAGAGCTATAAAGTTTGTTTCTACAATAGAAGTTCAGTCAAAGCTTTTCCTGCATAACAAATCTTGACCTAAAATAAATTGTCTATGAATTCTAATTTTCATAATTTCAAGTAGAAGTACTTGTTATTGAGATCTTAATTTCATATTAAGTATAAAATACATATGATATAGCACCCAGGATTATAAAAAACATAAGCTAAAGGTAACTGATTTTAGGCACTCTCTGACATGTACCTCTTTGCATATGTCATTACAGCCATGTAGCTGCAAGTATTATGTCACTAATCTTGAAATTACTTCAACTTTCCTAAGTTAGGTATTGCATGTAATACATCTAATCACATATATAACTTCAAGAGTATTCTGGCCCTTCACTAGAATCATATTCATTTTGTACCATATACTATTTCAGCATATAAAAATTCTCTGAGAATGATTACCTTAATAACAAAATCCCAGCTTTATAATATTGCTTGAGGATGAAGTGTTTAATTTTCAATCAATTCATTTTTTCTATGAAAGGGTCTATGGAAAGAATTTTGATTTTTGGTCCACTTTACACATAAAGAAACTGCAGCAGAGAATTATACATACCTGGATCAGCAATCTATCAATTGTCAGGGTTGTGTTGCCTTCTGAATAATTTGACTTCATTTTTGCACTTTGATAGCCATTTTAGTACCTATTTTGTACCTTATTCTATTAAAATATTCCTTTTCATTTAAATTTCAATACTGATTATCCTCCAAGACAGAAGAAAATAATCACTTCTATACCTCATTTATGAATTAATATGGACTTCAGGACCTCAGTGAGGGCTGAACCATAGAGACAGAGGATCCCTGAATTTCCATTTCTCTCTTAAGTTTAGATGATCACATTGGCCTAAAATCAGATGGGAAGTGACTTCTGTGGGAAAATCACTATTTTACATAGCTGTAGGTAAACTATCAAAATGAGGAAGATGGCAGAATGTGTAATTCACATATACGAAGTCAAATTCATTTTCATTAGTATTTCAATCTCTTTTTCATGAAGACAAATACAAAATTTATAAAATGCTGGATTAATTATTTTTACTGATTCACTGTCTCCATGACTATTGGCGTATAAATTTACAACAATACCATAAAAATCAGTGGTACAATGAAACACTTGCATAAAAAGTGTAGAATAAGGTCATAGCTTTCCTTCTAAAATAGGATTATAAAATTTACTGTACCTATCTACAACTCAAAGAGTCTAAAACATGCAGACCTACCTTCCCAGCAGAGAAGACATCACATCATAATATCTCACTATTTATAACAGTGTGTTGAATATTGGAGGAAATGAGAATAACTCCCTAAGGTACTATTGAGACAATTATGAAAAAAATAATGAAAAACACTCTAGAAACATCTCTGGGGTAAATTTAAAAGATTATCATTGAGAGTACTAATGTGATTATAAAATTAAAATTTGTGACATGATGATATCATTTGTCTACCATTGTGACATGCTTCAGTCCACTTTCATTCGTACACTGGTAATAATTCCTCCCATCATAATTGGTATGCACCACTTGAAATGTTGTCTGGTTATGTTCCTTTATATATTAACTATTCCAAAAAGCACCAAGTGTGAGGATAGATTATATCAGCATTATATGCCCTCTGCATCTTGTATCTTTGTTTAGGTGTTGGGTTCTTCACAGTATAGATCACATGCAAGAACATGGAAGAAGTTAGAAGATGGGCTTTGAACTAAAACAAAACTGGAAGGAAAACTTTGGTTCTAACAATTTATGTAAATGTGAACAAATATAATCTGCAACATTCTTCTTGGTAAATAGCTGAAAATATCATCTTAAACAGACTTTAAGATGTTATCAGATAATATAAATTAATATATATAAAATAGGGCTGGAGAGATGGCTTAGCGGTTAAGGCGCCTGCCTGCTAAGCCTAAGAACCCTGTTCCAATCTCCAGGTCCCACGTTTAGCCAGATGCAAAGTGACGCAAGGGCGCAATGCCACACTTGACCACAAGGGGGCACACACATCTGGATTTCATTCACAGCAGCTGAGAGACTGCTGGTGCACCCATCTCTATCTGTCTCCCTCTCTGTCTGTCTCTCTCTGTGTCTCTCTCCAAAAATAAATAAAAAAATAAAATAAATAAAATATATATATATATAATATAAATGTAAATATAAATATCAGGGAATGGAAATTTTGTCCAATATCTCTTCCATATGAAACATTCAAAGAACTGCACAGTCATTTTCACAGACTTTTTGAATATTACCTACCCACCTCTATGGCATTGTGACTAACATCAGTTTCTCTTTGAAGAATAAATATGCAAAAACAAACTATGGAAGTGCATTTTGAAAGCCCTGGTTTAGATAACTAACACAATGAAAGAATACATGCTGCTCATCAACACTGACCTATATCTCATTCTGGTCATATGGACAGATTTGTAGTCAGGGAAAGTTTTATTTTTTTCTTTTTTTAAGATTTTATATTTATTTTATTTATTTATTTATTTATTTATTTATTTATTTATTAGAGAGAAAGAGAGAGAATGGGTGCACCAGGGCCTCTAGGCACTTCAAATGAACTCTAGACACATGCGCCCCCATGTGCATCTGGCTTACGTGGGACCTGGAGAATCGAACCGGGGTCCTTAGGCTTCACAGGCAAATGCCTTAACCACTAAGCCATCTCTACAGCCTGAAAATTTTCTATACCCTTCAGTGCACAGGAACCCGGAAATCTTAAGTTCTTATCACCTCTTATGAAGAAAGCCTATTAAGTAAATTTAAACTCATTTGCATGAAGAAATTATTTAATATGTAATTTATCAAAAGAGTACATTTGAAAAAGAAAAACGTATAGTTGTGTATTGCATTAACTTACCTTGTGTTTTCTGTACCCAAACAAAGTTATTCCCTTGGTTGTCTGATAACATGATATTTAATAAGGTAAGTTGTTAAATTGTTTCTGTATCTATGAACTTTATGAAATATGAAATATCAAGTTATTCTTAATATTACCATGGCAGTATTTTAACTACATATATAGTCCTAAATATTTTTCATTTAATGTTCAAATTTAAAAAGAAAACATGTTAGTACTATTATCTTAGAAACAGACATAAATAGTATGTTATGTAAATTCAATTTAATTTATTATAGCCTCTCAGGCAGACTGAATCAAATTTATGAATGTACTCCTGGTAAGCACAATTTAAAGGTCACTCCTCCTATACCTTTCAGTTATTTGAATTTTATCAAAAAGGAATATTATTGGCACTGACTCCTTTATGTCTGTTACCTATAGTTCCAATGAAAGACTAGATTAGATCAGGTTAACTATGAAAGAGTTTCTGTGACAAGGGACAGTAATGATCAAACATTAGGTAATTAATCAACAATGTTGCCTTCAGAGAAAATGTACAGAAACAATGGGGTTGGGGGAGGGTTCACACTAATCAGAATCTACAGGAAGCCATGCTAGTCATGGTGGAAGAAACCTATAATCCTAAAAATTAGGAGGCTGAAACAGGAAGCTCTTGAGTTCATGGTCAATATAGGCTGCAAAGAAGGACCATTCCTCAGAGCCAACAAAAATTGGAGTCATTGGTGCCAGCACTTCCAAAAGTAACTAAGTTACGAGGTGCGGAGGAAAGGGTCCTTATGCGTGGTCATGTGGCAATAATCACTTCCACTAATTCATTCTCAGTAAGTGCACTTGCATGTGGTATGTAAAAGAAAAAATAACCCCCACAGAATATATTCAACTGGGACTTTGGTTCGTTCTTGTACTCTGCTTTGTAATGGCTCTTTTATTATTTTCATTTCTCATGTTTCTGCCATGGCAGCTTGTCCCCTTCTCATGCACTAATTTATATTTTGGGTCAGAACATAATACAAACCCAGAGTAGTCACTATGCTAATTCTCTCAGGATTAATGAGTGCAGTACTTGAGGAAAACCGAAAGAAGCACATTGGAACTCCTTCTGCTAAAAACAGACTCCTGGGGCTGGAGAGATGGTTTAGTGGTTAAGATGTTTGCTTGCAAAGCCAAAGGATCCTGGTTGGATTTTCCAGGACCCACTTAAGCCAGATGCCCAAGTGGGCGCAAGCAGCTAGAGTTTGTTTGCAGTGGCTGGAGGCCCTGGCGCACCCATTCTCTCTCTCCCTCCCTCTCTCTTTCTCTCTCTCTTTCTCTGCCTCTTTCTCAAATAAATTAATATTAAATAAAATATATAAAAACACAGACTCCTCACTTGTAATATATGTGTGTGTGTGTGTGTGTGTGTGTGTGTGTGTATACACACATATATAATGTTTGTGTATTCTGTGAAGTTCTTGTTTATAATGGAAAGTCAGATCAGATTATAAGGAAAAATTATCCAACACAGAGAGAGAAGGGGAGATTTTCCTTATGATCCCAATGAAAATCACTTTATGCATTAATCTATCTTTATTGTATCACTGTATCATGCTAAATTGTGTAATGTGATTTTTTTCTCCACTAGGAATAAAACAATATTAAAGATTACGGTTTATACTGACAGATCTTTGATGAATGACTTGGAAATGTTTTAATTTTGTGTTGTTTTGCTTTTGTTTTCTCTTTTGCTCAATAGTAACAGTTTGTTCTCTTTTTTCATCACTCAATATGAATTAATAATGATAATAATTTATAATTTATTGTTTTTCCATGGACACAAGAAGATATAGAACCTATTCCAAATAATTTTCAAGCAAAGAATAATTATTAAATATCCTTTATCAATAGCACATAATAATCAAATCTAATCTGAATTGAAAATCTATCACCTTATCTTTGTCACACAAAACACAATGGGGCCAACAAAGTCTTTCTATAAAAACTAAAGTAAAATGTAAAACACAAGCTTTATTCTTTCAGTCCGTTTTTTCTTGCTAATGAAGGTAAATATTGCCAACAATCACACAGAAATAAAAACTAAGTCCTCTGTAGCCAGATGTTAAACATCATGGTAAACATCTCAAACCTTGTAGAATTTGTGACCCTAAATGTGTGCCTCAAAAACAAGAAGCAATTTAATCTGTTCCCCAAGGAATGACCCTGGGGAAGTATATCTCTTGAAGGAGAATTAATGAATTATTTTTTCAAAAGTTTTTATACTTTTATTTTTCTCCCATTTCCAGTTTGTTTGAGGGGTCTCTTAAGTTCACCCCCACTGCTGTAAACAGATATGAGACTGAGTAATTTATAGGTAACAAAGGATTGCTCAGTTCACAGTTCTGGAGACTGTGAAAACCCAGGTCTAGGAGCTTCATAAGCTGAGGCTCTTGTTTCTGGGGACTCTGCAAAGTCTGCAGTCCACTCAAGGTATCACATATGGTGAGGAACACATGCAGCAGCACACAAGTAGGCTTCCTACAAAGGTCTCCAGATAGCCCAGTTACCAGCTAATCTGTGAGTGGATTAACCCATTCATGATCACTGAACTACATGCACCAAACTGCTCTTAAAGGTTCCACTTTGTCCCATCACTTAACTCCTCAAAATGTGGACTAGAATTCAATGAGGGTCATTGATAGTCTTCGAAGCATCACAATTGGTTATTGAAATCAAATAAGTTATGCTTTGGATCTGAATCATATCAAATTTATTTCATGATATTATTCAACCTGCATACAACAGCCCTATGCCATATAATTTACAGTCTACACCAGTTCTTTATTACCCAAACCATACTTTGCTTGATTACATTCTCCTTTGCTATTATTTTACTTACATTTTTAAATTTATTTATGTTCTCAAACTCCATCATTCTGACACTAAGCTACATCCACAGTCCTAAATCCATAGGAAGACATATTATAGTCAATTCATTAATCCAGGCCCAGAGAAACAAACCCTACATGTTCTCCCTTAGATAGGGATCCTAGCTTCAATTATTTTTAGATTTGTACATTTAAGTTGTTTGTAAAGGCCAGAAAGTAAGAAAGGGCCCATAGGAGAAATGGGAGGTATGAGGTCAGATATATGTGATATGACAATAGACAGGAAAAAAATACAGGGATGGAAATGTTTAGTGGGGATAAGGAAAGATATTGGGACAAAGAGAGAGTAGAGGGAATGTTAACCAAAACTAAGGATGCATGAAAAGGCCATATGGAAAACTAGTTTTTCTACATTAATTAAAAATATAGGATCGGAGCCAGACACAAGAGCAGAGGTTGTGCTGGGGATCTGACAAGATGGCTTGGCTGCCCCGCAGGATCATTAAGGAAGCCCAGTGTTTGCCGGGCAGAACCTGTCCCTGGCATTTAAGCAGAACCAGATGAGAGAAACGCCCATTTCTTTTTCACGTAGTCTTTGCTGGTCCTCAGGATTCCTCCTTTGACGGAGGGACATTTAAATTTGAGCTTTTCCTTCCAGAAGATTACCCAACGGCAGCACCTACAATACATTTCATGATCAAAATTTATCATCCTAAGATAGACAAGTTGGGGTGAATATCTTTAGATATTTTGAAAGACAAGTGGTCCCCAGCACTGCAGATCCACACAGTTCTGCTATTTACCCAGGATTTGTTAAGTGCCCTAATCCAGACCATCCATTAGCAAAAGATGCAGTGAAGCAGTGAAAGACCAACGCAGCCCAAGCCATAGAAACAGCAAGAGAGGGACTAGGCTATATGCATGAACAAAATTTAAGTTGATCTGGTCATTGAGTGTGCATCACTTCGCCTGTTCTGCCAAGACTTCCTCCTTTTTTTGTTTGCATTTAATGGACACAGTCTTAGAAACATTGCCAAATAAAACCCAGATATTTTCAGTCCTTTGTGATTAAATGCACATTAGCAAATCTCTGTTGTGTCTGTTGTCTCCGGATTCACTGTGTAAAGTCTGGAAGTATCTTCTGGATTGCTGTGAGACATGTAAAAGCTGTGGCTCCCTGCTTTTATTTCTTTCTCCTTTCATGGCTTAAGTGTAAAGCATGTGAATGAAGGTAGTTGGTTATCCGGGTTAGCTGCAGGGTCATGGGTGTTTGTATTCTGTTTTTTTCAGGGGAAAAGTAGCTTTAAATTTATGGGCTCTTTCCCTTCCCCCACTTTTAATGAGATATAACTGGATTGTTTAAAAGCAGATAACCAGTTCTTTAGAATATGCTCTCTAGCTAAGCCTAACTTTATTTACATGTTGTAGATGAACAACCTTGATTGAACTGAAATGGGAACATTAAACAAATACGACAGCCCTCACTAATTACATTGTGACTTTGCTGTCAAGAGTACATTTCCACCTTAAAAAGGGGGGAAAAGGGGACGAAAAAAATTTACCATTTTCCATGTATTTATGTGGGAAAGTTGCTTATCTTCTAACTTATTTGACACATGTGCTTTGAAAGAGCAATGGTGCAGCTTCACTGATATATGCAATGGTGAATCAACTGCTACGTTTTAACTTAGGTAATTAGATTCATGACATATAAGAAAAGAAAAGATTATGTTAGGCTCCAAGCATGAAATGCTCCAAGTATCAATAAGTTAAGTCAAATGAAATGTCTGTCTTTGGACAGATGCAAATGAAAGAGCAGACTGAGATCAAATTGTTGATGCCATGAAATCCATTTACACTCTCCACCAGCCTAGCCTGAGGTAAAACATATGTAAAGTGAATGGCTTCCTCCCAGTTTTACAGATAACAGTTTTGCATTCATGGGAACCCTATGGACCTCAGTAAACCAGGACATCACTCTACAAGGTGTCAGAGATAATTATTTTGACTGACAATTCATGTAAATATCTGTAGAGCTCTATGCATAGCAGGGAAGAAACTTTTACAAAATAACTTGGAAGTCCTTCCTGGGTTGTCAGGCTGTCTCTAAGTTAAAATCTAAATACTGGAGAACAGACAAAACAAGTTAAAAGAAAAAAGAGCTGAGGGTTTCTAGGTGATGCAGAACAGTTAGTTAATGCCATGTGTAATATAGCTTCATTGTGAATATGTGACTTTGAAATTATATTGTTGGTATTTTATAGATATTAAAAAAAATATAGCCGGGCGTGGTGGTGCATGACTTTAATCCCAGCACTCGGGAGGCAGAGGTAGGAGGATCGCTGAGAGTTCGAGGCCACCCTGAGACTACATAGTTAATTCCAGGTCAGCCTGGACCACAGTGAGACCCTACCTCGAAAAACCAAAAATAATAATAATAATAATAATAATAATAATAATAATAATAAAATAAAATAAATAAAATCATATATATATATATATATATTCAATTTACTGGTCCTGTGTGTGTGTGTGAGAAAGAGAGAGGAGCAGATAGGCAGATACATTAACATTAGTATATATTAACAAGAAATAACTTTGTAAAGAAAAGAAAGGCACATCTTGATTACCATGTAATGGTGGTCTTTGAAAAGCATTCATGTGCTTTGTTTTAGGTAAAATAGTTTGCATTTCAATCCCCATAGTAGTTCTTGCACTAGGCCTCATAGCCAAAAAACCATTCACAAGAGACATCCATTGTCAAGCTGAAATTTCTCCAATCCTACTTCATAAAAAATTTAAACAGAATATTATCTACCTGCTCAGAATAATGAGAGCCCAGAGGGATAAGATTTTACACTGATTTTATTAAAAAGTGACCCAAAATCATATTGTCTCCGTGTGTGATACTACCTGTGCATTAAGTAAAACCTTCTCAAAAACATTACATCTATCATCATTAAGGGATATGTCAGAAACATTGATAAAGACTTGATTTCCCACGTTGGGACTTCCTTACTAGGGAATACAGAAAGAAACCGGATGATGTCATTAAAATGCTGCATTTGCATAATGGAAAATGAATTCTGAGGGAAAAATAACTCTAAGAAGAATTAGAACTTTTGGACAGATATTAAAGACACTTCAGATGCTGTTTAATTCCTGTTTGACAGTTGTTTGGGGGGACAGTTTTTCCCCATGTTATTAATATCAAAATATAACAGTTAATAATAAATGTTTTAAATAAATTGTAAAATTTTAAATAATTATTTAAGTAAATTTAAATAAATTGTTAGTAGACAAAAATTTGCATATTTCTTTTCACTAGTGTGGAATTGTTTTTCTTTTTTCAATTAAAAAAGTTGGTTTGACAAAGTGAAGTAAAATACATTTCCTACACAATGCTAGTGATGAACCTTAAATAGGTGTCTACTCTTTTGACACTCACAGATTTAATATATTTCTCTAAAACCCAACTTAATGCCCAGTTATATGCTGATAACAAAAAGGAGAAAAATATAATTTTTCTTGTTGGTATTGTTGTTGTTGTTATTTTGATTTTTTGAGGTAGGGTCTCACTCAAGCCCAGGCTGACCTGGAATTCACTATGTAATATCAAGCTGGCCTCAAACTCAAGGGGATCCTCCTATCTCTGCCTCTGGAGTGCTGGGATTAAAGGCCTACACCACCAACCCTGGAAAAATATTTTATTTTTATTTGAGAGTGAAAGAGGCAGATAGAGAGAGAGAATGGGTGGGCCAGGTCCACTAGCCACTGCAAATGAAACTCCAGATGCATGTGCAACCTTGAGCATTTGGCTTTATGTGGCTCCTGGGGAATTGAACCTGGGTCCTTTCACTTTGCAGGCAAATTCCTTCACTGCTAAGCCATCTCTTCAGACTGTAAGTTTACAATTGAACCAGGCTTTCATAAGAAAAGTTGGATGAATAGGAAGAAAGAAAGCAAGTTCAGTGACCACTATATTGAATTCATGGGCAGAGTTGCCCTGTCAAGCAACTCTTTCAAACAAGCAATGTCTTGGGCCTCACTTAGAATTTAGCACAAATACATTCACTTTGGGTTGAGTAAATGTTCTCTAAAAGTCCAAGGTTGAAAGACTTGTTCCCCAGCCATAGGAGGTTGTGGAAATTTTAAGAGGCACAGTCTATCAGCAAGCCAGAGTCACTGGGGACATGATCTTGTAAGGAATTTGGGACCCAGTCTTTTCTTCCCAGTCCTCCTTCTGTGAGTTGAAGGACTTCACTAGATGAGGTATTGAAGTGTTTCACAGCAGCAGGACCAACCAATCACAGACTGGAATTTCTAACACTGTCACCATATAAACCTTCTCATTTTATGAGCTAGTATCTGTAACCAGTATTTGTTACAGTCACAGAAATTCAACGGATATGGACATGGATCTTAGAATGGTAAAAAAAAAAAAAAAAATAAAATAAAATAAAAAGACATATTTAGGCTTCAGCTCATGTCACTTCCTGCCAGAGACTTCCCATCTGTAGACAGTAATAGATTAGCATGAGCCGGACATCTGAGGCTCCTACGTCATTCTGTACCACTGTGCTTGGCTTCACTGTCTGCATTGCATTTTATCAGTCTGTTCCTAGGCGATCTCCTTAGTCTGTTTAGGGGCCTGCCAGTCTGACCCCACACTCTTCAATGCAGTAAGTAGTTCCTCTGTCTTTCTTATTGTAGAATACATTTTGTAATGTAATGTAGTATAAGCAACATAAATTACATAAATGGAATACTTTAAGTTGACAGTAGCAATCACTGTCTCAATTTTGACAGTTCAGCCAGGTAGACTGAAAACCTCAGGGTGGCTCATACACATTTTAGCTCACCTATTGTATTTGATTTTATAAGAAGAGCTTTGTACTTGAGTAGGAACTCACGAGAAAGATACAAAAGTAAAAACAAAACTAGTCACAATCATTAATTTTATGAAAAGTAAATTTTGCCATCAAATTATGGATTTAATCCATAGTACTAAATGATTAGGATTAAGATTAGTGATACTTATAGCCATGGTTTTATATTATTGTCCACATATTACTACTGACATATCCATAGTAATTTTTTTTTGTTTTTTTTTGTTTGTTTGTTTGTGTTTTTTGTTTTGTTTTTCAAGGTAGAGTCGCACTCTGGCTCAGGCTGACCTGGAATTCACTCTGTAGTCACAGAATGGCCTCAAATTTATGGTGAGCCTCCTACCTCTGCCTCCTGAGTGCTGGGATTAAAGGTATGTGCCACCACACCCAGCTATCCATAGTAATTTTAATAAATATTGATTTAAACAACAATCCAAATATAATTCTATTTTGAAAGGAGAGACATAGAATTGGATATGGGATTGGGAAAAGAATACTTGCTCTTTATGTTTAAGAATTCTGGGCTGGAGAGATGGCTTAGCAGTTAAGGCACTTGCCTGAAAAGCCTAAGTACCCAGGTTCAATTCCACAGTACCCGCGTAAGCCAGATGCACAGGGTGGCGCATGCATCTAGAGTTCGTTTGTAGTAGCTAAAAGCACTGGTGTGTCCATTCTCTTTTGTTCATTGTCTGCCTCTCTCTTTCTCTCAAATAAGTAAATAAATAAATGATAAAGAATGCTAATTAATTATGGCTATATTCAAAAATTAAGTGGGACAATAAACAGAGCTTAAATTGTGGTAATTCTTAAAAGAAAATAAAATGAATACAATTCATTTTATCAGCATGAGGTTTCTATTTACAATATTGTTTGACAAACAAAACTATATGTATTCATAATTTTAAATAATGATTATTACTAATTTTAACTAAATGTACACATTTGTGTAACAGTATTCAAAGTATGATGAAATCACAAAATATATTCAATATAATTATTTGATGGTTTATTAGAATTTTGGTTAATTAACACTGTATCCATCTAAAGTGTCTGGTCCATGCTGTGGATGGGGGTAGATCTCAAAGCTCATAGTACCTCATAAAAATCAGGGGGTGGGCTGGAAAGATGACTTAGTTGTTAAGGCTCTTGCCTGCAAAGGCAAAGGACCCAGGTTTGATTCCCCAGGACCCACATAAGCCAGATGCCCAAGGTGGCATATGCATCTGGAGTACGTTTGCAGTGGCTGAAGGCCCTGGTGTGCCCATTCTCTCTCTCTCTATCTGGTTTCCTCCTCTCTCTCTCTCTCTCTCTCTCTCAAACAGATGAAATAAAGTTAAGAAAAACAGGGGGTATCCATTCCCCACTCTATACAGCATGAGTCACATGTCTTCTGACTTTATAGATGTCATGTTAAACATCACTGGTAACCAATCAGTCCACTAGAGGTTCAAAAAGAAAGTGATCAGTTGAGAAGAGACACATGGTAATTGTAACATACTTCATTCCCAGAAGGAACCTGTGTTTACATTCTAACCCAAAGGCATAGAAGTGTCCTATGGACAGAAGGCAGACAACTTAAAAGAGCTGATGGATAAGTGAAAACTACCAGCATACTAACTTTGGTCATCAAATTTCATTTTATGTGTCTTATATAAGAATTAAATTTTAGCATATTGTTCTCTGGTGTTTTATCATATTTCTTTATCCCACTCAATAGCACTTCATGTCACATAAAAATAATGCCTAGAAAAACTTCTTGTGAAATCAAAGAAAAATTATTATTTTTTCAGAAAGATGCTTTTTTCCCTTAACAGTTCTTTGGCTAATGCTTTTTCACGTCCTTATTTCTAAGACTATAAATCATGTGATTCAGCATCAGAATAACTGAGGTATAAGATACAGCTAACATTTTCCTTTGTTCCACAAATGACTTAGATATGGGTCTGAGATCCATGAAAAAGAGAGTTACACAGAATACGATAACAGCTGTCAGAAGGGAGCCACAGACAAATAAGCATTTGTACTCGCCTTCCATAAAGCTCATTCTTGGGATGGAAAGAAAAATATAAAGTTAAAAATGATGAACAAACAAAATGAGAGGTTGAATCCAGCTACAACTAACTTTTAACGTTTCTTTGTTGTAGGCGTCAGAACAAGCTAGCTTAATTAATGGAGGATCAGCACAGTAGAAATGGTTAATTTCATTGTGTCCACAGAAAGCCAGATTGTCTCCATCAGGACACATAAGGCGATGATGTACAAGGTGCACACACTCCTGGATATAGAATTTTATGGTACCCTTTCCAGTTGGGTCCAGTTTTTTGCCCCTCCACCCTTACCCTGCCCTCCCACCGACCATCCCTAATGTCCAGTCCTCAAGATGTTTATTAAGTGTGTCAGCATCTCAGGTTAATGGTAAGACCCTACTGCTGAAGACATCATATGCTGTTGGTATGTAACATGGAGAGACCTGGCTGGAATCTGGAAGAGTGTCAGTCCCCAGACAGCTTGTTAGTGCCATAAGGTGCTACATAAGTGTCTGGGGGAAAATGACCAACATCTGTCTAAGCAACTTGTGGTCTAAGCTACTCAGCAGCAAACAACCTGACATGATGCTCACACAAGTGCAATAGTGGCACACAGCCATGGTGGGTTACCAACTGCTCTAGATTCAGCTAACTGATCTGCTCAGTGGAATGGAACTCATGCTTGGAAATAGGAAACAAGTCAGAACCATATCCAAAAATGAGCCCGTTCTCCAATATCAAGCTCCCACCAATAGTGGGATATGAGAGGGCCTACACCTATTAAATTCTCTCTAAAATAATAATGGTTATCCATGTATCTTGCACTGACCTCACTCTCTGTTGGAGAATCTCTTCTCTCTTTCAGATGGATGCAGAACCTGAGGAGAGAATCAGCCCATAGCACCTCACCAGGGCACCAGCTGAAGCCATAGAGTTATAGGGGAAATGAGCAAGAATGCTGCTTTATCAGTGAACCTGGTATCAGCAAAAGGGCTAAAAGAGATAGACAGAAAGAACACTCAACTCCTACCAAATCAGATTTCCAGAGACACAGAGACTCACAAAACCTCCTCATTAAAATAGACCTAAAAGGTGTGGGTCCTTGCTATTCCCGGGGTTGTTGGCCACCAATGTCCTGGGCACAGGAGGAGTTGGGGGGGAAGCAGGATCCTGGAGCAGCGGATGAGTGTGAAGGGCAAGGAACCACCCGGGAGGCAGTCTCATGGATGGCACGATGTCCTTTATTCAACAGGGGAGTGGATAAACACTTGAGAAAGGTTGAGAATGCACGTACAGACTATATGGTGATAGGATACATAGTTTATGGGTCGCTATCTATCTGGCTAGTGTCGGAAGACAGAAGTTGTGAGGGAGAAGTTGCAAGAGACATAACAGAAGTGGCGGGAAAAGCTACATGACTTCAGCCACATCTTGGGTGCCTACAGCAGCAGGGAGACTGATTACTGCCATATAAGGGTCTTTAGGGCAGCTAGCCACAAGGTCAGGAACTGTGGGGAGGTGCAAAACCTGACTATGGAAGATGCTTTTGGGATAAGGGGGTGAGGGCCTGCCGGTTCTGCCCACTTTGGGCAATGATGGGGCACACTACAACCTTGAGAAGGGAGGGCCCACTCCATTGCCAGAGTGGGTTCCCGACAATAAGGCCAGCTGCAACCCCCACAGCCCAAGGTCCCTGGCCATATCCACCAGCCCAGGCCAGCTTCCTCACAGTTCCAGCCCATGTTTAGCAATGCCCAACAAAATGAACCCAACATGGCTCAGGGAAATTCGTGGAAGAGAGGGTGGAAAGATTGTTAGAGTCATGAGTTGGGTCATTTTGCACAGAGTCATTGCCTCTCCTGCATAACTGATGGCTACCTCCATAAGCAAGACTCACATCATCCATTGGGGGGAGAACAGGGAGAAGGCTAACGATGGTACCATCATGGCTGTATATCTACTATATACATAACTAATAAAAAAAGATAGAAAAGGCACAAACATATAAATTAAACCAGTGTTACAAAAAGATTTTAAAAATCTTTCAAATTATTTTTACAACCTTGTACAAATAAAATTTTTTTTTAAAAAAGAAACAGTTCCTTCAATGTAAAATGGCTTACAATACTTACCTGATTTTAATGAGTTTCTAATAACATAGATTTGAATTAAAATGTTCAATTATGTTGACTTTATGAAAGGGGCTTTATTTATTATATATATTAAAAATTTGCCAGGCTGGTGGTGTATGCCTTTAATCTCAGCATTCTGGAGGCAGGTTAGGAGGATCACTGTGAGTTCACAGTTACACTGACACCACATAGTGAATTCAAGGTCAGCCTGAGCTACAGTAAGACCCTACCTCAAAAAAACAAAAACTATATTTATATTATATCTTACAGAGTAATTTTATCTTTTTAGGCTAGTTCATTAATTTTATGGTAGTTTCCTCATTTTTAAAATGTAAAAGTCCATACATTATATACCATGTGTCATTTCCAGTTCAAGTCCAGTTCCAATACAGATATATTGGCACTTTAATTTAGGGATCACAAGTGAAAAACCCACTCTACCATTTCGATTTGTGTGACCTTAAATCCCTCAGTCTATGGCAAAGCAAAAGGAGTCAGACAGTTCCAGGTCAATCACACTAAGTCATCTTTTCACTTATGCTTTATTCAACACAACAAAAAACTAGTAGAACCTCACATATTTTCCTGAACTAAAACACGACATGCAGAATGTCTGTTCAGGGAGTCTATGCCAATAAATTCAGCCTGATATAATTTTGCCTTCCTTTCACCACTACTCTTTTTCTTGTAAACTACCCCCACATGGTTCCTGGATTTATGCTTATATTAATTAGAAAACTCCAATAGACAAGGAATGTAGCATGCATCCCAATGAATGAAACTGTTTAACTCACCTGTATGGGCTGCTGGCACTTACGTCTACTTATAGGTTTAGAAGCGAAGATGTGGATCAGAGAACCTAAAAACTAAGAACACCAATACCCAGAATACCCAGGGACAAAAGATGGACTACTCCACTTAGACAGAGCAAACAATTTATTTCTTTCCTGGGGCTTTTTTTTTTTTTTTTAACTGGATGGTGCTAACTCATACTGTAGGAACAATATTTATTCTTATACAGATTTAAATATTAATCTCTCCTAGACCTACCCTCTTTGACATACCTAGAAATAATGTAAGACCCATTTTCTGGGCAGCCCATAGTAAGTCAAGTTCACACATAAGTTAACTATCATACAAATACTTTCAAACATTATATCCTTCCTTTTCTATTTGTATGGTGGTTCAAAAACAATCACAAACATATATGATAGATGCTATTATAATTTTGCAACTGATTCCTTCAGTGAGGTTCCATTAATTCACCATATTTATAAGGTAGAATAAAATTCAGAGAAGGTTTTCTGACATAGAGAACAGAAAGCTTATTAAAAATTTGGTAAAATATAACCCCTTAATATATAAACTATAAACTTGTAAAGACATTTTTGGTGTACAGCATGGTCTATGGTAAAATCTAATTTTATTTGGTTGGAGAAGCCATCAGGTAGCAAAACACAATGATGTTATATATTACTGCCTCTGATGAAAACAGTTGGGATGTTACTGTTATGTGTAACATAATTATTGACAATGACAGCCAGATAAATGAGGAGCACTTTAAACTTCATGGTACTACTGTTGGAAGGCAGATAGCCATGTGAATGTGACTAGAACGACATGATAGAAGGGGGAAAATTTCCTCTCAACAGAAATGTGACCATATTATACTCCTCTAATGAAATGGCCATGAAAAATAATTTTTCAAATAAAAAGTTCATCAGAAATTGTAGTATTGGAAGATCATTGAGGATATAGTCAGAGAATGTGATCTGCAGACATATACACACATTTTCCACCAAAAAGAGAATATGCATTAATACAAATAAATCCAAGAAGACAAGCTGCAGCACTGGATAACTGGTCAAGCTCAGGAAAATAAAGTCCTTTTCTCTGGTCTGGATTATTCTGAACATTTCCAGATGACTTCTTCTGTTTAAGGAGATAAAAGCAGACATTATACATGATTCCATATCTATTTTTATATATTTACATATTTTAGAAACATTCCATCAACTTACAAAATTAATGTTATCATCTCCAATTTTTTAAAGTTTTTTTTTAAGTTTTTTATTTTTTTAGAGAGAGACACAGAGAGAGAGAGATAGACAAAGAGAGAGGGAGAGGGAGACAGATAGAGAATGGGCTCTCCAGCAGTCTCCTAGCTGCTGTGAAGGAAATCCAGATGTGTGCACCCCCTTGTGGGCAAGTGCGGCATTGCGCCCTTGCGTCACTGCATCTGGCTAAATGTGAGACCTGGAGATTGGAACCTGGTTCTTAGGCTTAGGAGGCAGGCGTCTTAACCGCTAAGCCATCTCTCCAGCCCCATCTCCAATTTTTTAATCTATCCTTAATATCTATCTCTCTGCTATGTAATATTTTAGGGAGTATAATCTATGCATCAGATTAAGCAACATAAAACAGTTACTATTAAACAGGTTTTGATCTCTTGGCATAGACAATGCCATAGACTTTAATTATATAAAAAAATAAATGTGTCAAAGAAATACATATAATAAAATAATATTGGTGAAGGAAATCTCCAGCTAAGAACTAAAGCGAGCTTTTTTTGAGTAAATATATGTATCAGACTGTCATAATTACTTTTTGTATTAATACATATATTCTGCTATACAATTTCTCAATGATAAAGTACTATACCTTTAATATCTTGATTTTTAAAAGAAGGAAACTTATGCAAAGTGAGACTGATTTGTTTAGAAAATTTCATTTGAGAATTCATGTGTTAATAATAATTTATATAATAAAAAGCAGAGTCGTGAACTAACCCTAAATCTCACCTTATTAATCAAGTTGAATTTGTTTACGTATTATAAAACTGGACACTTTCCTGTTTCATGTAACATCATAAAAAGTCTTATCCAACATGCTTTCAAAGATGGGGGTGATTGGGTAACTTATGCTATGACCTTTTCCTTAAATGAGCTACATTAGGAAGATGCATATGCTGATGGAGGAGGGGCCAAATCAGTGTTAAAGCCACACCTATGGGAACCTCCTTCTTATGTATATAACTTCAGGTTGATGATGAATCTCTAAGGCTTTATTGCTTGGTATTACAATACTAACTAAACTCACAGGACTGATATGCAGAGCAAGAGAAATGCCATACTGAAGCAATGTGTGAACTGAGATAAGATGTTTGGTCTTTATCTGATTTATGTGTACATGCATGTGTGTCCAAATTTTCTTCACATCCTATTAGTTCAATATCTGATATGTGAATGGAAATGTTAAGCTCATAAAATTGTAATTCCATCACTAGATTTTGATGTTTTTCTTGAAAAAAATTACTAATTTAGAGTATGGACTTTTAGTAAGATAGGGAGAAAAACATAATTTTTTCCTTAGGAATTTTTGGTACCTATCTTGATTTTCTTGAATCTTCTTCCATGATCATATTTCCAGTTTGTTCAATAAAGTAAAGCAACCAGCAGAATTAATTTTGAAGATGAAAGCTTCATGAATATAAATTGCCTTTTTGAAATCTCTCAACACAGATTTTCATTTCATAATTCATTACTAAATGGATTATTTAATAATTTTAGATAAAATTTAGGGTGTATTGAAATTGTTCATTAAAATTCATGAGTATATATGCATTAAATGTGCAACACAATGTAAGACAGCCATAAACAAATGACTTTGCACAGATGCTATGGTTTTTGCCATAGTAAATTCATCAAAGTACATGTGTATAATTTTTCATTTTTCTTAAACATGGGTGTATTTGGGTTTCATATTCTCGAGTCGATCATAAATGCCAGCATCATTATGATCACTCTTGTTTGCTCTGAGAAACCTTATTCTTTTATTACTGATAATATGTTATATCAGGATAATTTGTTGCTCCATTCAAAGACTCATTTCTTCACTTTGGATATGTGCTTCCTTTTTATTCCACATTTATTATTGAACATTTATTGATGAATTGATTTGTAAATATAGCAATATAAACACTGAGATGGCTTAGCAGTTAAGGAGCATGCCTGTGAAGGCTAAGGTCCCAGGTTCAATTCTCCAGTTCCCACATAAGCCAGATGCACATGGTGACACATGCATCTGAAGTTCATTTGCAGTGGCTAGAGGCCCTGGCATGCCCATTCTCCATCCCCCAATCTCAAATAAATAAATAAAAATGAAACCTTTAAAAAAATAAAAACTGAGCTGAGTAAAATGTGATAATGAATGAGCTGATTTTACAAAATGCTTTGTGTGTTTGAAAGTTCTTAAGTAGAAGCCAACAAGCTCTTAAACAAAAAAGTGAGCAAAACAGTTCTTTGTTTATATGTGTTTCTGAAAACATTGTAAGCAATCTGAATTTTCAAATGAAAGTATTTAAACTACAACACTGAATGGAAATAATTGTACAGGGCAATGTTGAGTGAATGCATCTGAAAATCTCACCCTAGATTAAACATTAATCAGGAATAAAATGCTTAAAGAAAGAAAGCTGTGAAATGCAATGAAGACTATGGATATCCCAGGGAGTGAGTAGTCTTTGTCTCTTTTTCATTTTGCCATATCTAAATATATGGCAAAAATTTTACTGCTTTGCTCAGCACTGTCTGGTCTAGGATAAGAAATTTGTTTCATAATCATGTGGAGAGATTCAATTTATTCAAACTGAATGAGTATTTCTTCCCTTTGTAACATACTTTCATATTCTTATACTATAGTATATAACATATGGAGGTGTTCTTAATTTCTCCTTGTAGCTTCACAATGCTTTATAGTATTATTCCATCCTAAGGCTCCTTGACAATTCTTCTACTCTAGAGCTACATGTCCCTTCTGGAGATGCTCAGTAACTATGTGTTCTTTTATACTATGGAAATGCAAAGTCACTAGAAATCCATCATTTAAAAACATAACTTGTTATTTCATGCATTTACCACTGGAAAGTTATAAGAAAGTGAACATTTCACTAAAATATTAGACGTTTAATAACTGAGTGGGAAAAAATAACAGTGAATACAATCTGAACTGTAGTACAAATATCAAATATGTGGTCCATTCTGCAAAATATATGAGTAAAGGGCAGATAAAAGAAGACATGAAAGAATTCTTGACTCAGAAGTGTGGAATGCCATTGGTTAACTCACAGAAGTCACAAATGTTTGAGAATAGCCATGGGCTTTTGCAAAAGCCCCTCTTTACATGTTTCAGGAATTAACGTCTAAAAAAAACAATAAGACTTGTTTGAAAGCCTGTGTGTTATGTTATGGCAGGAGGAAGGTTACATATTGAACATTATCCTAACACTGGGAAGAACAAAACATGGATTCCAGGTAGATGTCATGATGTTGCTCTAAACTGCCTCTCCTACAGGTGACAATAAGTCTAGTCAATAGACATGGTGATTGCCATTTAAAATAGTAGATTGAAGTCCCTGAATAGTAACTGGTTCAGAATCTTAAGCCTCAAAAAAAAAAAAATTCAACTAATGACAGTCAACTTGTTTTACCCATTTTGTCTATGTGTGTGCATACATAGTTACAAGTTTGTTTGTATAGGACAAAATTTTTTCTAGAAATCAAAAAATAATAGTAACCCTGGAAAGTCAGAATTACAGATGAAAATGGGAAAGAATAAATAATTGACTCTTTTACTTTATACCCTTTTATAGAGCCTGGATAGTATACTATAACAAATATATAATTTTAACAATATAAATATAGCATATACTACTATAAATATACAAGAAAAGTAATTAGTCCCCACATCTTCACATGTGCATTTACACTTACATGTATTATATAAACTATCTTTTGTACTTCTGCATTGTGAATTTTATTGTAAGATTATAGCTTTTCATCATAGATATAAAATTAACTGCCATAAATTCTATTAAAGATGGATGTTCTTCTCATAAATAAACTTTTATTTGACTTGCAAGGAATATATCTGTGATTTTACTTTAAAAGCTTATTTCTTCTGATGAGTTTCCAAAAAGCCTGTTTCACATCCTTGTTCCGCAGACTATAAATGATGGGATTCAACATGGGACTTACAAAAGTGTAGAAAACAGCAATGATTTTAGACTGTTCCACTGACTTGTCCGTGGGTGGTCTAACATACATACAAAACAAGGTTCCATAAAACACAGTCACTGCCACCAGGTGGGACCCACAGGTGGAGAAAGCTTTGCGCCTGCCTTCAGCTGAACGCATCCTCAGGATGGCAATGAGAATGAGCATGTAGGAGATAAGGATTATGAGGAGGGAGTTGGAGAGGTTAAATCCTGCTACCACAAACATGGATGTTTCCTTAATGAAAGTATCTGAGCAAGAGAGTCTGATGAGGGGAGGATCAGCACAGTAAAAATGGTTAATGATATTGGAGCCACAGAAGGTCAAACGATATGTCCACATGGTTTCCATCAATCCACTCAGAAACCCATAGACATAAGGACCAGCAATCAGACGGATGCAGACTCCTTTGGACATCTTACTGCTGTATATCAAAGGGTTACAGATGGCCATGTACCTGTCATAAGCCATGACAGCTAGCATATAATATTCAGTAATCACCATGGCAATGAAAAAATAACACTGGACCAAACAAGCAGCATAGGAAATGGTTTTCTTTTCTGATAAAAAGTTCACTAACATCTTGGGAGTCACATTAGTGGAATAGCATAAATCCAAGCTAGATAAACTGGCCAGAAAGTAGTACATAGGGGTATGCAAGCGAGAATCTACCCTGATCAACACTATCATCCCAAGATTCCCCACAACAGTGATCAGATAGATCACAAGGAACAGCACAAACAGGATGGGCTGAAGCTCTGGACGGTCAGTTAATCCCAAGAGAATAAATTCAGTCACCAGGGTGGAATTTCCTCTGATCATGTTCTTAGTTATAGGCATGTTCACTTAGATAATTTAAAATGATGAAAGAAAAATGAATGAAATTCTCTTTAGATGTAGTTTCTCTTATTCTCCCAATATCTTTGCCCGCCGTCTCTTATTCACTGTCATGTTGCTATTATTAGTCTGAGGACTATGGGGCCAGTAGTTTTCTGAAGTCAGACCCAGCCTCAGTCAGCCTACTGTCCAAGATACAAGTCTCTCCTACAGACAGCAGAACTCTAGCCACCAGCTTACTTTAGAATGTGGATATGACTGAACATTAGTATGAAAATACATTGAATTTACAACTTCCCCTTAAAGTTCATTGTAAAATAATGGACTTCTAACATTTGTGTTTCAAAAGATTTTTGTAGTTACTTTACTTTGGAGAACTGAATTCCCTGTGTGCTATATTGGAGAGTGCAAAGTTGGAGGCAAAAGTAAGTTCTCTGGGATCTGCTTTAGAGCTACCACCATAATATTCCAGGATATATCATTTATATGGAGCTACACAAAGATGAGGTTCCTAATGTTCCATATGTGTTTTAAATAAATGATTTTCGGTTACAGCAATTTTATGAGTAAACAAGTAGATGTCACGAAAATTTAGATCACGGTTTCATTTCTCTTCTTTTTATTTCTTTTCTTCATTTATCTCTGACAACATTTTTTGCTTCAAAACATATAACAAAAATTGGCAAATTTGTGCTTGTAGTTGAACCCAAATCTGATTTTAGCTGTTGAAACAGTTCAGATCTCTTTATTATAGTATTTTGATGTCTAAAATTACAAAGAAAAAGCAAATGAAGACAGTCATTCTTAGTATTCAGATAAATCATATCTTTTGTACAGATTGAACAGATAGTTTCATACTATAAAGGCAGCCAATATCAACCTAGTAAACAAAGAAAATTGAAAATTGTATGCTTTGTTTAATATTCTAAAAATATATTTTATAATGAAGTTTTGTGATACCTTTTGTTATTTTATAGGTGGTGCAAGAAATAGGAAAGGGGATCAAAATGTACTTAGCAATGGCAGCTACTTACATAAACAGAATGTGTGAAATAGCTGGTGAAAGAGTCAACTGAAGTGCCTCAGAAAGTGGCTCTCATGTAAGCAGCCACTCTCTCACTGTGGAAAAAAATTTTTACATACGGTAATATGGGCTGCCTTTCTGAGATCCTAAGAGTCCTTTAGAAATATCAGATCCCATTGTATATACGCAAAATTTACTAAAGTAGTGTTGACAATTAATTTTATGTCTAATCCCATTTTTAACTGAGATACATAAGTCTTCAGGCCTGATCTATGACTCAGATAATTTCATGTAATGGCAATGACATCAACTAGATAGCTGCCTTGTATGAGTTCTTTATAGGACTTGAATCATGTAATAGCACAAGTTAGTAGCTGTGACTCTACTAGGCTCTCGAATGTCTCATACCTTCCTCATTAAATAAAAACAATCTAGTACATAAATGTTATTGAATAAAATGAATACAAGTTATTTTATTTTGCTAGGACATTTAGGAAAAATGTAATAGTTCTTGCCTTAATAAAGTGATTGCTACCTTATGGTAAGAATGATGAAAATCATCCTTAATGTTCAATAATAAAGATGTGCATAAAGTGGCTAGTTGTATTAGAGAATCAGAGATGATATCAGTGGACAAGAGCCTTTACTTAAGAGTCAAAGAGTAGATCAGAATTTGCAGAAGAAAAAGACTGGAATAGTATTCAGGTAATGTGAGCACTGCATGCCTCAGGAGACTTTCAATAGAAAGGGAAAATAATTGAAATATCAGGGATGAATTCAGAAATATATTTTCTATTGTGATAAAAAGAAGCAGTTAGCAGCCAAATGAGTTTGAAGTCCCCATCAGTTTTTACTGTGTTCAGTATTTTCTGTGGTAAAAGGAAGGCTTATGCATTTAATATTTATAAACGTTATCTTGCATAAATTTTACCATTTTGTAACTCTTATTCTGATATAGAATACCAAATAATTAAAACTCAGGTACTGAAGAAATGTCTGAATCCATTTTAATGGGTATAAATATTTTGTTCTTGATATGAGAAATATCACACAGAAAAATGTGAAAGAAGTGAGTAGATAGTAGATACCATTTAAATAAAGGATTTCTCAGGACAGTGGTGTCCAATCTGACATTTTTGGCTAGTTATGAGTCAATGTTCATAGTAATGAAATTGACAACATTTACACACACATATTATATATATACAACAGAAATATATTTTCTCAAAATGTTTCATTGACTATAATATAAAATTACTTTCCTCTGGATTTGGATGATGAAAAATAAATCAGGTAATAAAGCCAACATAGAAAAGCATGAAACATAAAAATGATATTTTTAACCATTTTTATTTATTTGCAAGCAGAGAGAGAAAAGAGACACAGAGAGAGAATATGTGCAGCAGGGCCTCTAGCGATTGCAAAGGGAATTCCAGATACATGCACCACTTGTGCATCTGGCTTTATATGGGTACTGGGCAATCAAACCCTGGTCATTAAGCATTGCAAGCAAGTGCCTCAACTGCTGAGCCGTCTCTCCAGCCCTAATTTTAATATTTTTAATTATTTATTTTTAATATTTTAATTCAGTGTTACGATATATGTTTATTGTTATTATTTGAAAAGGCAAAAAAAGATATTACTGTTACCTATTAGTTATATAGTTTCTATCACTGAGCAGAAAACAAAAGAGGTGTAATCCATGGTAAATAAGTAAGTATGGGAATATTTAGGTGAATGTTAGAGTGACTAGAATTTCCTATCCTACCAACTAAATAAAAATCAAAACTCAGTAATCAAAAGCACACTCAATAAATCTACAACTACGAGTGTCAGTATTTAAAATTCTACACACAATTTATTTCCTTCCTTCCATTTAATATGCAAATGACAGAGGTGGCAGAGTGCATGGAGCCAATACAGCTACTGCCACCTGCAAAAGTCACATGCACACAAATTAGTGGATGCCCTGTAAATTGGACTGAGTGAGTCTAATGGAGCCAAAGGGAAAAAAAGAGAAGCCAAGGGGAAGGACCAAGAAAATAGAAGAGTTACTAATGTTTAATTTTAATCATTCAGCCCTGTCTTACCTCCAGTAAGCATTATGATATAAAATGAGAAAAAAAAAAGATGAGGAAGTGATATTTTAAGTTAGGGGGGAAAAAAGGTGAATAAGTCATGTTCGGTGGCATCATGCATTTTCTATGAATAAATTCCCAGGTAAGGGCACTATTCTTGTGTGTTTTACTATAATGGACTCTAACACTTTCCCCCTCCTGTTTTTTTCTTCTTTTATTACATTGTGTTGTCTCACAAATATAAGGTTTGAGTACATTACTTCATTAAAATGAATAACATATGTTTTAAATCCCAGTTGACATTTCATATAATTGTCTGTTGCCAAGAAAAACTCTTGAGATTTCATTTATATAACATTCTCTTTTCTTGGCCCATTGACTTTCTTTCCATGTTTAAAGTTTTCCTCTATTCAATACCAGTCTTCAGTGCCCAGCATGTCTAAAATTGTGATCACTCACTCATGAGTCACCAATCTTACAGGCATGACTATTGATGGAGCTTTTAGTTAGTATTATCTTTGTTCATTTAGTTTCTATTTTCAATAGTTTAATGACAACCATTTTAAAGTTCTCTAATTTTGTTTTTGCTAACATGAGTAAAATCCCAACTTTATTTGTTTCATTTTGAAATTTTTGGTATGATTTTTGTGAGCATGTGAGAATTATTGTTACAAAAGATATTACTGTAAAGTATAAGTAATATGATTAATTCAATTAATTCCTCCAATGTGGTCTTTTATTTTTTTGGTTTTTCTAGGTAGGGTCTCTCTCAAGCCCAGGCTGACCTGGAATTCACTCTGTAGTCTCAGGGTGGCCTCGAACTCATAGCAATCCTCCTACCTCTGCCTCCTAAGTGCTGGGATTAAAGGCATGTGCCACCACACCTGGCTCCAATGTGGTCTTTTAATATGACTTTAATATTAAATGAATAATAGACATGTCATTTGTAAAGTAAAATGATTAATGTAGTGATATAACTCCAATACAATTTTAATAAACTTTAGTGACTATGTTTAAATAAGAACTATTCACTTGTTTGAACTATATAAAAAATTCTAGGGCTGAAGAGCTGGCTTAGTGGTTAAGGCATTTGCCTACAAAGCCAAAGGACCTCAGATACATTCCCCAGGACCCACATAAGCTGGATGCACAAGGAGGCACATGCATCTGGAGTTCATTTGCAGTGACTGGAGGCCCTGGTGCATCCATTCTCCCTCTCTCTCTCTCTCTCTCTTTCTCCATCTCTCACAAATAAAATATATTTTTTAAAATTCTAGATGAATATTCAAACATGTTTTGTTGAGCTGTAACTCCTTATAATAAAAATCCAAATTGACACTAGAAGAAAAGTGTGAGCATAGAAGGTATATTCTCATGCCTACCTGACCCCAGGAAAGATTCACTCAGAGACACTAGTGGTCCAAGCAATAGGATGACAAAGATGATTTATACCTGGTTTATAATTTTGAGCTTTTATCCCCAAAGTATTTTTCAATACACCCTGAAGAATAATTAAAATGTTGCTACAAAAGGCATCTCCAGGGAAAACAGAATAATTGGTATAGAGGTTGACTCAGTAGAACCTTGGGATTTGAGAAATGTGATTGCATCAGTGAGCTTGCAGTTTGGGGTCATCAGGACTTCATTTTCAGATTTATATATTAGGAGAAATCACTTATCCCAATCAGATGAATGGTACAATTGCTAATGGAATAACCTTATGGCATAATTTATGGATTTTGATGTTTCTGTGATTACATCCCAACTTGAAGGGTGGGTTACACAGACACCTACAAAAATAGCTATAATAAACTAAATTACAAAATCCAGTGAGAAAAACAATTTTTTACAATGCCACATAGTGAGTAATAGCAGAGTAATTTCAAAACATTAGACCTAAGACTTAGAAAGTAATGTTTTGTGAAAAACATACTGAGCATGTAACTTTGAAACATATTATTTATTGGCCAACACATCATAGTAAACAATATATTTCAAAATATGCAGCCTACCTTTTCTTTTTTTTGGCCAAGCATTGAATTCCAACTCATTCAAATGATAAAAGCAAGACATGGGGCATGTGTGTAAATGGTTGTCTTATTATGAGGGCAAAATAAACTGTCAAGTACTTTACAAAGGTACATTCTCCAAATGATTCTCAAATCATATTTCCTTCCATATTTTCATCCATTCTCATTCTGTGTCACTTTCTCTTTCATTTCCTGCTTTTGTATCAACCTCAATACAAATGGGTCCTCCCGATGGCCTTATCCATTTCTTTCACTTCTATTTCTCCCAAACATCCATTAGTTAGTGACTAATTACATTTTATTAACTACTGTCGATTTTATATGTACATATATTGGTTTTTGATCGCATTCACCTCCATTACTTTCCCTTACGTTCCTCTTCCTCCCACTGAACTCCTTATTCTTCTCAACTAGTCTTCTTTATAATACTTAGTACTTTTTTTAAACTCATTGATTTAATTAGAGTTGCTTGGATTAGCATGTGGAGGGGAAATAGTTATTTACTAAAGCATGAACAACTCTCTAGTGGCTACATCACTGAAGCAAGGGACTTTGTCTTCCTAACTTGGTGCCAATCGGTCCTTAGAGAGGGATGGAGCTTCACGAGTGCATACCCCATTCATGGCAGAAGGTTTACAGCCCAATCTTGTGCAAGTTTGCAAGGTAACTGCACACTCTGGGGTTCATGAGCACAAAGGCTAATATTTCTTATTATATATTGGCTTAAATATCAAGTCTTAGGAAGGACCACTCCTGTGTACACTGAAAGTTGCATAACACAACTGTATTTATCCCATCATATTCTTATTCTATTTCTTTATAATGGTATCACCATCTTAATTCTAAATGCAGTTCATTTTTAATATTGATAATATTTCCTTCTATGCCTTTGTCCAAAAGGGAAAGGACACAATATTTTATATCCACCATACACCATGCACTCCATACAGTACTCAGAATATGATCCCCAATAACTTATTAACAAACAGCACTTTATTCCACTGAGAATTTAGAATATAATGCACTCCCTTCTGGGAGCTCATGTTTTTGAACATTTAAACCCAGCAAACTGGTGCTATTTGGGAAGATCATGGAACTTACTGACTTCTCCCCATTTCCTATTAACTTGAATGAAGTTGAATTTAAAAGCAATGGACTAATATTATTGGTGGAGGAACTTTTACAGCACAATAACATTGAATTTGTGGTGTGGCTTTTATTAATTGCCCTGATTCTGACCTAAAATGAAGGAGCAAAATACAGAGCAGAAAGGGGAAAATTTGAGTTTGGCACAGAAATAAAATGGGAGAAAGTTAAGTGTTATAGGCACAAAAACTGAGGCTTCTTATACATAATTATTAAAAATATTACTACCATTAAAGATATGCCAGCTGTTCTGCATTGGGACAACAGGAATGATGCCTGGAGGCCATACCCAATTCACTGAAGGCTCCAGATAGGAAAAATATGAGTTATTTGAAAGGAAAAATTCTGAAGGAAGAACCTCTGCTCCCTAATTTCAATATACAGAAGCTGCTATAGTTTTGCCCCATGGGCACAAAGCTTCTGACAGAATAATGTGGCAGCATTACCCATGTGGAAATAGGTTTGTAAGAATAAAAGATTAAAGATGCAACGGATGCATGGAGTATTTCATCATGGTTCCAGGAACCACTTGGGCTAAGCATCATGACACAGATTTGGATTTCTTGCAAGGAAGTCCTATGCAGCTACTGAGTGAAGCTACGAAGGTTACCCTATGTTGCAATGCATACAGGAATATATTACAGATGTCAGCACCATGAAATAGCTGCCAAGAAAAGCTTCAGGTCAGAAGAAATATGGTGCACCAGAGAGTCTACAGGCAGTATAGCTGAAGAAGCAGAGCTACCCAAGATTTTTGGAGCCCAGAGGATTTCATGAATCCCAGATACCAGACTAGAATTTCGTGCTTGCCCTGTTGGGTTTTGGTCTTGCTTCTAGTCCATCTTTCTTTGTTATGTCCCCATTCCTTCTTTTTGGAATGGGAATGTTTACTCTGTGTGATTATATGTTGGCCATATGTAACTGGTATTTTTGAATTTACAGGGCTCACAATTAAGAACAAACTACCATGAATCTAAGACGAGATTTGGACTTTTGAATAGTGTTGGGATTATATAATATTGTAAGGAGTTTTAAAGTTCAAATGAATGCATTTTCCATCATGGAATGATCATGAAAACCATGCAATGAGGTGGAAAGTGGTGGTTTGAATATAATGCGCCCATAGCTCACATGTTTGAATACTTGATGCCCAGAAAACTGGTACTTGCGAAGGCTGTAGAGCCTTTGGAAGGATAAACCTTGCTGAAATAACTGAAAGAAGATGAAGAGGATAAAGAAATTGGTTGTATCATAGCCGTTTTACCCTTTTATTCTCAAATCATTTAACTTCTGGTACACACACTCCTCTTTTTCAATATTTTGTTTTCATTTATTTATTTGAAAACCAGATGAGAGAGAAAGAATGGGTGTGTTAAGGCCTGTAACCAATACAAATGAACTCCAGACATAGCCACCATGTGTACCATGTGCACATGGGTATTGGGAAATCGAGCCTGAATCCTTAGGCTTCACAGGCAAGCACCTTAACTGCTATGCAATCTCTCCAGCCCCCACATTCCTCCTTTTAAAGAACAGATTGGCTGGGTAATATTTGGTTTTTATTTTTTTTAATTATTAAATTAGTGTATTAATTAAGGGAAGTACAGAGCCAAGGAAAAGCACCCAAATTGCTAGAGATCCTACGTGGAGGGCATGGATAAACCACAGAAAGAAAAAAAGAAACTTCAGGGAACTCTTGCCATGTGGGGAGGTAGAGGGGATAAAGAACCCATGTGGAGAGTAAGGGTTAGGGAGACCTCCCAGCTGGGCCCAGGCCCAGCTGAGGGAAAAATTCACTCACAGATAGAAGTTACCAAGTGGGGCTGGAGAGATGGCATAGCGGTTAAGGCGCTGCCTGCTAAGCCTAAGAACCGGGTTCCAACCTCCAGGTCCCATGTTTAGCCAGATGCAAAGTGACGCAAGTGTGCAATGCCGCACTTGCCCACAAGGGGGTGCACACATCTGGATTTCGTTCACAGCAGCTGAGAGACTGCTGGCACGCCCATCTGTGTCTGTCTCCCTCTCCCTCTCTGTCTGTCTCTCTCTGTATCTCTCTCAAAAATAAATAAAATAATTTAAAAAAATAAAAAAAGAAGTTACCAAGTGGTTAGAGAGCCTACCTTCACCTTGCAAAGGTACTTATAACCTTATAGTGGTGGGCTGTCTTTTGGTACAGGTGAAACAGAGGGACCTCTGGTTGGTTAGAGCTAGGGGTTCTCTCAGGAAGAAGTTAGCCTTGACACCAAGTTCCAGGGATTGAACTTGAACAACAACAATGTTTAAATCCTATGAAAGACCTCCCTCCCAGGTCTAGGGAACTAGGCAAGAGATGAGAAGTCACATCATCTTTGATTTCTAGCAAGTGCACACTTTCTTACTTCCAGTGATTTAATCATCCTAATTGTACCACTTTTCATTACCCGCACTCATGAGAAGACACTCTAAGTGTTATTACAGGACTGGGGATGATGACATCATATCTTAAACTACTTCTGGCTGAATGGGGTGTAGAAATGTGTCACTTGGAGAATCTCTCCCAGAGAGGGAAACTATTCTAAGGAACTCTGAAAGTGTATTGATGGAGCGTAGGAAGATAATCTTGAGAGAAAATGTTGGGGAAAAAGAATAAAAGCAAGGAGTTAATGAGAAGTGAGCACAAAAACTGGTCACACCTAGGGTTATTCTTCTTGTGGTCTTCTAGGCCTTGTGGAGCAGATGAAGTTGGACTGTCTCCAGAATTGTTCATCAAATGGCACTGTAGTGTCTAACATAGCCTGATTTGTTTCTGCATGGCTTGTAAAACAGATGCAATATGAGCTCAGATATATATATATATATACACATACATACATACATACATACATACATATATAACCTTGATAATGGTGAATATACCACACTTTGTATCATAGTCTTTCCGAGTGTACCTTTTTAAATTTGTCCTGGAGGTAGCCAGGCCAAATCTTGGTACCACAGAATCACTAGGTGCCATTAAGGGCTATGAAATTATATTTTTGGCCTCAGGGTTTATTTAATGATGTCCCAGTAAAAGTTGGAAGTGATTCACCATGGTTCCCATTATAAGGAAGTCTTCTGAATTAAGGAACAATTTGTTAAAGTCTTCCCTTTATATATTTTAGGTTTGAAAATAACCCTTTTGACATCTATGGTTTTAATTATAGAACTAGAACTATTAGAGATGGGGACAACATGTCCACATCCAAGTGCTTAGTCAACATATTCTACCTCTCTAGTCTTTCTCAAAACCAAATGCTTCTTTAATGAAAGTTGCCAGACACTTTTACTCAGGTTACAGTATTAGTCTCCTATCAAACACTCCTAATAGTGCATATCCTCTATTTACTATTTGTTCCTTCATTTTACTACTGTCACAGCTGGTAGAATTGTAAAAACAGTAACAAACTCATACCTGTGAGAACAAAAGTTCCTATTTAAAAAAAAAAAAGCCACACCATAGCAAAATATCATAGAAGGCAACATAGTTTTTAGTTAGGTCAATATTCAACCTGCCTATCAATATTGCAGAAATATATCAAAAATACCAAGTTCAGCACAACAGATTTGAGGTGAAGAATGTGATTCTGCATTTATCACACCCCCTGAGGTAAGGCCAGTGCTACAGATTTGTAACAGATACTTTTCTCATGACAGTGAGAAAATACCAGGCAGATAATGAAGGAAAGAATTATTATTTTCATAAAATGGTTTAAGAATGGACATGATCAATCATATCTAGAAAGCATGTAGGATGAGTATGAGGCAAATGCAAACAAGGAAAGAGAATGATGACTGTTGTGGTCACCCTCTCTCCAGAATTGTTTTTTTTTTATTCCATTATGGACAGTCTAGATGAGGGTAATGCTAAATTTTAGGGTGACATTTTCCTCCTCAAGTAAACCTCCTTATAAATGTCAGAATAGTCATACCTAGAGATGTGACTCATTAGTGAGTTTAAATCAAATAATATTGAAAATGAGCAATGGTCTACATAGTGCATATTGAGGAGGAAGACCTATAAGATTCATGGGGTTCATTTTCTTCTAATATGAGCATTTTAAGTAAGATACTTAAGGCATACTCATACAGATGTTATAACATTAACAAAATGCAAATACACCTGAACCAAAATTATAAAAGGTGTTCTGGAAAGGGAAGGGATTTATCCCGTCCTGATAATATTTCTTCTGAGGACAGATTTCAAGGCCTGCTTTACATCTTTGTTCCTCAGGCTGTAGATCAGTGGATTCAGCACTGGACTTACAAAGGTGTAGAAGACAGCAATCAGTTTGGACTCCTCCACAGTCTTTTCAGTTGGAGGTCTTACATACATGCAGAACAGAGTGCCATAAAATAAGGTGACAGCCATCATGTGGGAACCACAGGTGGAGAATGCCTTGCGCCTTCCCTCTGCTGACTTGATCCGGAGGATGGCAACAATGATGAAGGCGTAAGACACAAGGATTATGGTGAGAGAGCTGGAGAGGTTGAAGCTTGCTGATATTAGCATGGCATGTTCTTTGACATAAGTATCAGAGCAAGAAAGCTTGATGAGTGGGGGATCAGCACAGTAGAAGTGGTTGATGATGTTGGATCTGCAGAAGGTCATACGGAAAGTCAGAATGGCCTGGAAGAGCCCATCTGAGAATCCATAGACATAAGGAAATATGGCCAAGCAGATGCAGACTCGCCTGGACATCTTCACACTGTAGCGCAGAGGGTTGCATATGGCCACGTAGCGATCATAGGCCATGGCTGCCAGCATATAAAACTCCGTGAGGAGAAGAGCAATGAAAAGGTAACACTGTATAAAGCAGCCAACAAAGGAAATGGTCTTCTTCTCTGATAAGAAATTAGTCAGCATCTGTGGGGTTGCAGTGGACGTGTAGCACAAATCCACAAAAGCCAAGTTAGTGAGGAAGAAGTACATGGGCGTGTGAAGACGAGAGTCTATTCTGATTAACACTATCATGCCCATGTTGCCTAAGACAGTGACAAGGTAAACAGTGAGAAACAGCACAAAGAGGAGCGGCTGCAGTTCTCGGCGATCCGTGAGCCCCAGTAAAATGAATTCTGTTACCAGGGTGCAGTTGGTGACATACATGTCCTGAGAGCCAGCATCTTCACTGGAAGCTACGGAAATCATGTATACAGAAAGATAAAAATTAATAAAAGTTGAAAGCATGCTGTTTTTAAAACACATCTTCCAAACTAGAGCTTACTATATATAGCTCATGTGCATTTTTTACCAAACTATTATTTCACTTGTATTTCTCTTAAATTGCTATTATATATGTAACTCTGTATGTATTACTTATACTAACATCCATAAAAAATTAACTATATCTCTTTTATCTCTGAATGACATACTTTTATACTATACATCCTATCCTGGTATCCCAGGTTAAATGCTATGTTGAGGCATTTCTAACCCTAACTCCCATAAAATATGAACCTGCTCTAATCGCTTTCTGTTTTCTAGTTTCAGCATATCCAAATCAACTGTAATTAATTCTAAGCACAGTCATATCACAGTAATACATCCATTTTCTAATTTATCATTTTAAAAGTAGGGACAATTTCTTAGTAATTGTTATGCCTTGAATGTTTAATTTTATATGTTGAAGTACTAAAACAGCAAAAATAAGTAACAAGCTGGGCGTGGTGGTGCACGCCTTTAATCCCAGCACTTGGGAGGCAGTGGTAGGAGGATCGCCGTGAGTTCAAGGCCACCCTGAGACTACATAGTTAATTCCAGGTCAGCCTGGGCCAGAGTGAGACCCTACCTCAAAAAACAAAACAAAACAAACAAAAAAAAAGTAACACAAGACAGAATGAGTGATATATATACACACTCCTGGGATTTTTTTTATTTTATATGTGGAGAAATAATTGTACTCTTCCATATTTGTGTAAATAAATTTCTTAGCAGTCTATAATTCAATAAAATTTACAGATATTTTCACATAGCCTTGGAATATTGTGCTCTTTAGTAGAGTTTTATTCAGTCATAAATAAGAAAGAATCATGTCATATGCAGGAAAATATGTGAAACTAGGTGGCATTTTGTTACATAATAACATACACAAAGGTATCTTTCTTGATTCTTCAGGAAGAAACATTTTACATATATCCATGTAATAAAAACTGGATTTTTATTGAAGGGTAAGGGAAGGGGGATAAGGGAGAACGTTGATGATGGGAAAGATGGGTATTACCTAGGATGGATGTGATCAAAGCATGGTCCATGCACGTATGCAAATCCACAGTGAAACTTAGTGTTATCAAGCATATATAAAATTTGAAACAAAATATCCAGAATATTCTAATACAAGACCTCACTTTAATCATGTTCTTTCACCACAAACAGAAAGAAGATTATGTGAGGCTATCTGAGGAAGAGTTTTTGAGGAAGGATAAATGGGAGATTTAAAAAAAAATAGGAAAATAAGAGATAAATCTATGTTTGGAAGAGTAATTGTGAATTTAGATTTCATAATGACAAGGAGAATAATCCTGCAGTTGCTTTTCATCAAAAAATTTTACTCCATTGAAAGTCTGACACAACTCTACCTATGTTGTTCCCATGAAGAATATGAACAGAGGTTGTGGAGCTGCTTTTCAAGAAGTTTCTAGGATTAAACAATATTGCTCACTTGGTAAAAGTCTTGGCCTGGCATATGCAAAGCCTAGAGTTTGATCATTAGCACTGTATAAACTGGGTGTGGACACACATACCTGTAATCCTAGCACTAGTACTTTGGAGGTAGAGGCAGTAAAATCAGAAGTTTAAAATCATCTGTGGCTACATAGGCACTTTTACACAAGCCTGAGCTACAGAAGACCCTCTAGTGGATATTTTCAAGATCTTCCATACCCAAGAAGCCCCAGAAAGAGAGCAGATGGTGGTTACTGGAACAGAGAAAAATGAACAAGATGTAAGAACTTCAGCTATACATTTAAACAGATAGAATTTAAACTATCCTTTGGTTGATTTGTAAGAGGACCAGTTGACAAGTTAGCCTCAGGAATTTTAATTTTTTCTGACTTTTAAGTTCTGAGTTGCAAGAGTTAATGCAATTACCAGTTAAAGTGGAAGTAAACTACTCACAAGAGAGAACTAAATGCTATGAGTAATATATGCTTATCTGGCTATGGATATAACTCAGTGATCGAGCCCCTGTCTAACATATGCAAGACATTTGGATCGATCCCCAAGATTAAAAAAAAAAAAAGTTAATTAAAAAGGATAGGTTCATCAAGAAAGAAAAGCACAAGTCTGGCTGCCCATGTTTTGCCAGATAATGATTGCAACTTTTAAACAAGAAACCATCTTGCTTCAGAGATAGGTACTTTGCAGGACAAGAAGAAACAGGGAGACAATGCAATGTCAGAAAGAAGTAAAAGATACAAAACCTGAAACTGGGACCAAATCCATAAACTACTGGGTCCACTTCAGACTGAAATTGTGAAGACCCTTGTTCAAAATTTTAAAGCTTCAAGCTCATGGAAGCAGAATATTAAGTCATATTTAGGACTTTTCTACAAGAATGCAAGCCTGTGATAATAGAACAGACAATATACTTGTGACCCAGCTGTGCCTGGAGAACATATGGTATAAGAACTCACAGTGAAGTTAATGAAGAAGCTGTGCAGAGGCCTCCTACCTCCAATCAAAGTAAATAAATAAGTAATGAGAGATCTCTCCCACAATTAAGGGTCTTTGGCCCAAATAAGAATGTACAAGAGTACAACCTATTTCAAAAGCATAAATTCTGTAGGCTGTTAAATTACAAATGAACAAGCAAGACTTCAGAGAACATGAGAAGTAAGGAAAACTCTCAACAAGAGTCCACTGTTGTAATGGTACTTAAACTTTAAGTTTGTTTCTTCATTTATTTATATTGACTCATTAATAACTCCACAGAAACTGAGTCCTTACAAAGTGAATGCCTGCATTCAACATCTTACCATCCCAACTGTGAGGAGCTTCTAAATCACATGGTACTAAGGCTATGATCTCTCTGGGAGAATAACCCCCATTCTTCATCTGAAGATGGCCTTAGACTTTGTGGTAGTGAGTGCAGTTTTCCCACTCCTTTGCACCAGTGTGAGATCATCAGTGTATCAACTAAGATCAAAACAAATGCAAATATACTTAATGTTAGGCCATAACTGAACTTCAGAGTCTACTGCTTAAAGCTAAAAATAATGTCGGAAAAAAAAAAAAAAAAACCTGGGCGTGGTGGCGTACGCCTTTAATTCCAGCACTCGGGAGGCAGAGGTAGGAAGATCGCCAAGAGTTCGAGGCCACCCTGAGACTACATAGTTAATTCCAGGTCACCCTGCGCTAGAGTGAAACCCTACCTCGCAACACCAAAAAAAAAAAAAAAAAAAAAAAATGTCAAGTGGCTAGGGAGATGGCTTAGTGGTTAAGGTGTTTGCCTGCAAAGCCAGAGGATCTTGCTTCTACTCTCCAGAACCCACATAAGTCAGATGCAAAAGAGGGAACATGCATCTGGAGTTCATTTGCAATGGCTGCAGGCCATTCATTCTCTCTCTCTCTCTCAAATATATATCTATATATATTTATATCTATCTATCTATCCATATATCCATACATCCATATATCTATATCTATATCTATATCTATATCTATATCTATATCTATATCTACATATGCCAGGTTATAATTTTAGGAAATGGTGTTCAAAGTTAAATTTTCTCTAGAAATATCTAGTGAAATTTTTCTCACTTTATTCCTGTAAAATAAGAGATAAGCCATATGGTTGAGATGCACTACAAAAAGATAACAACTAGCTGCTTTGAACAAGAAAATTTCAAGGTCACTTAAAGTTTGGATGAAAATGTTAGCTAGCATATACCATAGCTGATATACATTAATATGCAATGCTAATGTTGTAAATGTAATTGATCTTTTTCATAGCCTGCCTCCCTTCTCTACTTCTTTGTATACAACCCCTAAAAGAAAGCATGTCTTCATTCACTGGTAAAGGTTAAGGTTATTGTTGTCCAGTCAATTGTAAAATTGAGAAAAATCCTAACTCTATTGAATTAAAATATAGATAAATTTGCTCTCAAATTGTTACTGTAAAATAATTTCTACTTTACCAGGAAAAAATGGAGGCAAAAGCTCAAAGACTCACTTCTGGGTGTGGCACACATCTCCCTTCTCATTCTCTGGAAATGTTTTGATGCTTCTGAAAGCTGTATAATATGTCCTACTTATACCAGCAGTAGGGTGGCAGAGACACTCCTAAAGCAATTTACAGAGGGACTGAGGACTAGCAGTGATGAATGCCACAATGGAATTCAACCTTCTTGAGTTTAATTGGAATATTCCGGGATCTGAATCTAATTATCCACCTCAGGTAAATTTCCCATAATTTCATACTTAATGGTGCTCATCCTATGAATTCTTTAGAGGTTACACAAAATTTATCTTGATTTTATTTTTAGCTGGTAAAAATACTTACCATAAAATCTAAATTCCTATCACTTTTTAGTGCACAACACCATGGTGACCACTCCAGAGACAAAGTTTTACTGTAGATAGCCAAAATTGATCGTCCTTCACAGATAACATTTATAGACCTTAAACAAGAAATCCCTATGTTACTTATTCCACCTCTCTGCTCTACTCATATGACTTTAGCTAGTATAAATACTTCATATATTTAAGATTATTTTCCTTCATTGGCTGGCTTCTTTCTTTTAGCGCAATGTTTCTACATGTGTCCATATTGTCACATATAGCAGAAACACTTTTCTAAAATGCTGAATAATAAACCACTACATTTATACACTGCATTTTAATGCACTCATGGTCCAGAAGACAACAGAGTTCTCTCCATTATTTGCCTGTTGTTTCTAATGTTGCAATGAACATGAAAATCAAAATCCTGATTTCAATTCTTTTCCATAGATGCCAAGAAAGTAGTTTTGATGCAGAACAGGAGAAAAGTAGCTTTTTTATAGGCAATCAACCAGGGACAGAGGCCCAAGGAGAACATGAATGCAACCTTGCCTGCCCTGGAAATGAAGTGGGGTGTTAGGGGTTGAGGAAAGTTCTGGGGACTGAACTTGACCAACCACAATGTTAGGACTCAATCCTAGGAAAGAAAACCTCCCTCCCAGGAGGGGCCCAGATTGTTTGTGGAAAAACAGATCTAGGGAAAGAGATGAGGAGTCAGTTCCTACTTTGATTTCTAGAAAAATGAAGACTTGCAAGGACACTTTCAGGGGTCCAGTCAGTCTAAATACCTAATAAAGCTACACGACTCCCTCTAAGAAGGATTAAAACCAGCATCTGACCCAACCTCATCAAAGATGGCTTCAAGCAACAATTTCTCAGCAGGACTTCCTGCTTCTTCAAGTTTTCCTGGGCTTAGCACACCTGTGGGCTATCCCCTCCTGAGGTCAGCCTTTGGAGCCCACCAGCCAATCAGGTCTCTCCTTTCCACACCTGAGTCTGATGATGAGGCTCATTCTTCTTGGTTGTTTGACTCATATAAAGGAGCCTAACCACATGGACAAACTTTCTTGACTCTTTATTCTTGCCTCTAGGCCCTAGCTTTCTGGCTCCTTTGTAAGGGCTTGGCTCTTTCCTAAAGTGAGAGGCCCACCCTTGGTTTCTCTTTGAGCACTTCCTTGTTTTGTTTCTGTGTTCATTACTGCTTTGCACCATGTGTGATCTCTCTTTAAGCTCTGAGTTCTTTATTCTGTCTCTCAGTCTTCTCTAACCCATTAGGTAAAGGGGATCATTTGCCTTTGGCACTTCTGCTTTGCCTTCCACATGTGTATAAGCCATGACCCAGATGCATCTTCCCTAGAGATAACAGAGAGATTTTCTCTGTATCCACTCCTCTTTCTCAGTCTTGCTTGGAAATAGGAAAAATTAGTTTGGCTTGAGATTCCCTGCCAGTCTTCTCTCTGGATCCTAAATTTCCTAAAAATATTTTTCATAATTCCTAATTTACCCTCCTCTGAGTCCTCAATTTTTTGATGACTTAGAACAGGATTCAAACTTGGGATCCATGGACCTGATATCTCTTGCATCATTAGGGACATCTAAGACTTCCCTAGTCTTCAAAAATCCTGCCTCAGTTTTAATCAATTATATGGTAGTTATGGAAATATATGTTTTAATGTTATGCTATGCATTTTTCATAGCGAATACACAATTCACTATTCCCAAGAGTCATTTAGAAGAGTTTCAACTTATACAAACCCTGGAAAACTTGTCAAGCTCACATGAGTAATAATTGTAAGTAAATAAGGGCATATCACTTTTTGACAAGTGTTAGCACTTTAACTAAAACATTTAAGATATACACATAGAGAATATTAAAATACATCTTCAAAATGGAAGTCCATTGAGCCAAAATAATAATACACACAGTTTACTGGTAAGTGTAGGCACTTATCCCATCCTGATAATATTTCTTCTGAGGACAGATTTCAAGGCCTGCTTTACATCTTTGTTCCTCAGGCTGTAGATCAGTGGATTCAGCAATGGACTTACAAAGGTGTAGAAGACAGCAATCAGTTTGGACTCCTCCACAGTCTTTTCAGTTGGAGGTCTTACATACATGCAGAACAGAGTGCCATAAAATAAGGTGACAGCCACCATGTGGGAACCACAGGTGGAGAATGCCTTGCGCCTTCCCTCTGCTGACTTGATCCGGAGGATGGCAACAATGATGAAGGCGTAAGACACAAGGATTATGGTGAGAGAGCTGGAGAGGTTGAAGCCCGCTGATATTAGCATGGCATGTTCTTTGACATAAGTATCAGAGCAAGAAAGCTTGATGAGTGGGGGATCAGCACAGTAGAAGTGGTTGATGATGTTGGATCTGCAGAAGGTCATACGGAAAGTCAGAATGGCCTGGAAGAGCCCATCTGAGAATCCATAGACATAAGGAAATATGGCCAAGCAGATGCAGACTCGCCTGGACATCTTCACACTGTAGCGCAGAGGGTTGCATATGGCCACGTAGCGATCATAGGCCATGGCTGCCAGCATATAAAACTCCGTGAGGAGAAGAGCAATGAAAAGGTAACACTGTATAAAGCAGCCAACAAAGGAAATGGTCTTCTTCTCTGATAAGAAGTTAGCCAGCATCTGTGGGGTTGCGGTGGACGTGTAGCACAAATCCACAAAGGCCAAGTTAGTGAGGAAGAAGTACATGGGCGTGTGAAGACGAGAGTCTATTCTGATTAACACTATCATGCCCATGTTGCCTAAGACAGTGACAAGGTAAACAGTGAGAAACAGCACAAAGAGGAGTGGCTGCAGTTCTCGGCGATCCGTGAGCCCCAGTAAAATGAATTCTGTTGCCAGGGTGCAGTTGGTGATGGACATTGCCTGAGAGCCAGCATCTTCAGCTATGGAAATCATGCATACAGAAAGATAAAAATTAATAACTCTTGATATCATGCTTTTCTTAAAATACAGCATCTAAATTATATTTTACTATACTTCATGTATATATTAAAATATATTTTATTTATTTATTTATTTACCTATTTATTTATTATTTATCTGAGAGAGAGAAAGAGGTGGGGAGGCAGGGAGAATGTGTGTGCCAGGGCCTAGAGCCACTGCAAACAAACTCCAGATGCACGCATCTCCTTGTGATTCTGGCTTACATGGGTCCTGGAGAATCAAACCAGGATCCTTTGGCTTTGCAGGCAAATTCCTTAAAAGCTAAGCCATCTCTCCAACCTCATGTATATTTTTATTAAGCTTGTTATTTCAGGTTTCTTAAGTTGCTACTATATATTTAATTCTACACATATATTAATGCTGGTGTCCATATGACAACAGATATATCTCTTCTATCTCTGCATTGTTTTTATATGCTATTCTATCTTAAATATTCTCACATAAATGCCACCTTTTGAAGCATTTCTCACCCTACTTACCTAATATGTTCTGAAAATAGAATACAGACTGTTTGTGAAGGCCAAGAGATGGGGAAAGAGGGGATGGGATAGACAGGACTGTATGAAGTAAAGGTATTATCAGAGCACAGTACATACATGTATGTTACTGCAACATGGAAGATATTAAATTGTGTCATTTATGTGATCAAAATATTATGATAATAGCAAAATATCCACGGAATTCTAATGAATATCTGCCCATATCTGAAGTACAATAGACACAGACATAATGTCAGAAAACAGATGTGATGTAACTCAATAGTACAGCACTTGTCTAGCCTGTATACACACTAAGTTTAATTCTAGCACTGCTATATACATGTGTGTGTTTGTGTGTGTGTACATATCCACTATCATCATGACCTTAACTTTAATATCTACCTTTCTGGGTTCTGTAATATTTATTGACTTATGGGTGCATGTAAACTTGATTATCAATATATATGTGTGTGTTATGTGTTTTTGTATATGTGAATGGGTTAGGAGCACCACACACAATGTTGCTTCTCAAATTATTTGTAGAGCTGAATAAGTCATTGGATTTCCCAACTTTAATGTGGCAGGTAAGGTCTGCTTTGTCAGCCTCAAGTCATGGTGGGTATCAAACTAAATACTTGTAAAATGAGATAGTAACTAATGCACTAGGTGCATTCAGGCTATATATTATAAAATGAATATTTTATTTAAAAATCCCTGCCACTTACATTTTTTTCTAGACATAAAAACTAATCAGGTTAAAATAAATATTTCAGGTAGCAAATAAGTTTGATGAGATCTCATTTCATTCATTTTCTTCAACCACAAACAGGAGGAAGAAGTTGCAAGGCTACTTTAGGAAGAGTTTTCTAGGAAGGATAAAGAGAAGATTTTAAAAAATAGGATATACATCTCTGTTTGGAACAGTAATTGTCAGTTTATTTTTATTTATTTATTTGAGACAGAGAGATCAGCAGAGAAAGAGAGTGAGAATGGGCACAGCAGGGCCTGTAGCCCCTGCAAACGAACTCCAGATACATACGGCACCATGTGCATTTGGCTTACTTGGGACCTAGAGAATCGAACTTCGGTCCTTAGGCTTCACAGGCATGCACCTTAACTGCTAAGCCATCTCTCCTGCCCAATTGTCAGTTTAGATTGTATAAAGACAGATCTAGCAACAATTCCTGGAGTTCCTCTATATCAAATATATTTACTCTATTGAAAGTCTGTCATCAGTCTCCCTATGATGTTTCCATAAGGAATATCAACAAGGCTTGTTGGAGCAACTGTTAAAGAAATTTCTAGGACTAAAACTGTAGCTCACTTGGACTTGGTAAGAGTCATTGCCTGGCATGTACAGATCCTTGAGTTTGATCATCAATACTGCATATCACTAGAGGTGGGTACATACCTCTATATATACACATACACACATACATACATACATACATACATACATACACACACACACACACACACACACACACACACACAGTGGTTTTTGAGGTAGAGTTTCGCTCTAGCTCAGGCTGACCTGGAATTCACTATGTAGTCTCAGGGTGGCCTCAAACTCACTGTGATCCTCCTACTTCTGCCACCTGAGTGCTCAGATTAAAGGCATGTGCCACCATGCCCGGCTCAAACTTCTATTAAAAATATTTTATTTATTTGAGAGAGAGAAAGAGGCAGAGAGAGAGAAAAGACACACCAGGGCCTCCAGCCACTGCAAACAAACTCCAGGTACATGAACCCCTTTGTGCATCTGGCTTATGTGTGTCCTGGAGAATTGAACTGGGATCCTTTGGCTTTGCAGGCAAATGCCTTAACCGCTAAGCCATCTCTTCAGCCCTGTGTACACATAACTTTAATCCCAGCCCTAGTATTCTGGAGGAGGAAACAAGGAAGATCAGAAGTTCAAGGTCATTTTGAGACAAATCTGAGTGACATGAGACCATCTAGGGGTCCTCATGATCCTCTATACCAAAGAAGTCCAGGGTAGGGGGAAACAGATGTTGGTTGCTGGAACAAAGAAAAATGAGCAAGATATAAAAGTGCCAGGTATATATCTAAAGGGGTGGAATGATTAATAATCCTCACATTGATTTGTAAAAGGATCAGTTGTCCCATGTCACATAATGACACCTGATGATTGATCCTTCCATTACAAAATCAACTAGCCAAGCAGGAAGTGTACACTTGTGCAATAGTGGTACATAGCCAATATAGGTAATCAACTACTCACAGATTGAACATGAGAACCACTCCGCGGGGGCTAACTCAGATTTGGCTCTGGGAATCAATCGATATTCTCTAGAACAGGAAACCAATAGATACCAGAGAGAATCTCCTCTGTATTCTAACTAAGAAGTATGGACATACACATCAATATATCTTTCTAATGACTAGGCTTATCCTCTTTTATTCAAACTGTTCTTAGTTTTGGTTGGATAATCTGTTCTATTTTAGAGACAGAGGGAAATATGGGGGAGAACAAGGATCATCAATACATCAAGAAGAGAGAGCTGCCTGTCTACCAGGAGATGGGTCACCTCCTCTTCATCTGCTCTAGCCCTGAAGTCATTACAGGGGAAGCAGTAACAGGAATACTGTTCTCAGGGCAAGCCTGAATGACAGCAGACACTGTGGTCACTCAAACCTTGTTAAAACAGAGATCCAGAGCCTACAGAGAAAGCAACTTGATTTAATTCAAATTCAGAGACCATTGTAGAAGAGGGGCAGAAAGACTGTAAGAGCCTCAGCCTGGGTAGTAATAGCCTGAGACACCATGCTTCCCCATCTCTGAAGAGTCTGACTGAGGCCCCTAGTCCCCCCAATGAATATGAGTAATCCCATGAAAACCCTCTGCAGAAATGGTGCATGGGAGGGTGAGGCTCTATGTGTGCAACAATTTCATTGAAAAATCTGTAAATTAAAAAATGATAAGCCTTTCCTTTATAAAAAAAATAAAACATGAGGGTTTCAGAGGTATGTACTTACCAGGATGAGAAGAAACAAGAGGGTGTCAGCTCATGGAAATAAAAAAGGCAGAAAATGTAAAACCTGCAGCTGGACAAAATACATAACTGACCTGTGTCCACTTCCAATTAAAGATGTGAAGATCCTCATTCAAAACAGAAATTTCAAGTCATGGATGCAGACAATTAAATTATATCCAGGGCTTTTCAAGCCTTGTAAAACACAAGCTGCCCACCTGTGAGCCAGCTAAACAGTGAATAGGTTTTATTTTATTTTATTTTATTTTATTTTATTATTTTTATTTTATTTTATTTTATTTTATTTTATTTTATTTTATTTTATTTTATTCTCCTGGATAAATGTAGGAAATATCTTTGAGTCTGTATGGGGAATCAGATTTAGTTTTCCTGATCTCTTCTCCCCTAAAAGAGTCCCTGGCAGTCTTCAGGTTGCTTGTTGAAGGCCATTAATGCCACAAGACGTGTGGTCTTTCCTAGTTTCTTTTTCCCTAATGTAGTTCTCCTTCCCTAGAAACTAATGTGAAGATGTGACTAAGACTGCAAGGCCCCTGGACACGTGGCATGGGCACTGGACTGACTAGCCCATCCTCCCATCCAGTAAAGCCTCATTAAGTCCAAGGCAGTTATTGTCAATGATGTCCCACTTTGAGGGACCCCTGCCTACAGAAGCTTTGCCTACGTTCCTTCTGTTAAGTTTTATGTTAAAATCCTTCTAAACCTCACCCCTATGGTCTGTCATTATTTGAATTAACAAGGCAAGAACAGGGAGGCCACTAACTCAGTGAAGTTTTGTGTGACCATGTGCATTCTATACCCTAACTGCTGAGGTAAGAACCACACCAAGAGCCAGAAAAAGTTACACTGTTCTCAGAGACACCTCAGAATCCTGAAGCACAGGCAATCTGAAACACACAGGATGACATAACTGACAATGCAGTTAAGAGTAGGAGTCGCCTGCCTCCAATCCAAAATAAGTAAGTAAATGAGGATGCTGCCACAAAGGCCACATTCTTTGGGCCAAATGAGGATGTACCAGAGGGTAACCACTAACAAAATTTTATAGGCTATTCAATTACAAGTGAATGAGAACAGATCAGAGATAATGACAAGAGGTAAGGGAAAACTTAGCAAGGATCCACAGTGGCAATGGTTCTTATTTTTTTTCTCCTCATTGGTTTGTTTCTTCATTTGTTTACTTTAGCTCATTGGAAACTCCAATGAAACTGAGTCCCTACAAAGTGAATGCCTGCACTCAACATCTTACCACCCCAAGTATGAGGAGCTCTGAGATCAGGTGGAACTAAGTCTATGCGCTCCCTGTGAGAATAAGCCCCATTCTTCATCTGAAGATAGCCTTAGACTCTTGTAGTGAGCATATTTTCCTCTCTCCTGGTGGTTTTCACCAGTGTGGGATCTGCACAGTGTCAACCAAGACCAAACCAAATGCAAATAAACCCATTGTCTGGCCAGTTAACTGAATTTCCTAGTCTGCTGCCAGCAGCAGAAAACTGTGTCTATATATGATTTTAGGAAATGATTCCTAAGTGAAATTTGGGGAATATTCCAAAGTGAAATTTTCCCTACAATTTCTCTAGATATCTGTGGCACAATGACATTTTGTAATTTTGTCAGTCTGTGCCTGAAAAGTTAGAGATAACCAATAACCTTGAGATGAACTGTAAAAATTATAAAATAGTTGCTTTTTTACAAGTAGTCTTCAAGGAGACTTAAAATCTGGAAAATAAATTGGCATTTACTCATGAGAGAAAAGTAATTGATACTCTTCATAGTTGGCCATTCTTCTCTCCTTACTACACACAGTCCCTGAAAGAAGTCCTGTCTTCCTTCACTGCTAAAGATCAAGATTTGTGTTGCTCCTCAATTTGTAAAATCGAGAATTAGAACATGTATTTGGCTCATAATAATACTGTAGTATAATTTCCACTTGACTGAAAAGAAGGGTGGTAAAAACTCAAGGACTTACTTCTAATTCTTACATACATCTTTTCTCAGCCTATGTGGAAGCTTCTTGATGATTCTCTGAACTGTATAATGTATCCTTCTTATACCAGCATGAGGGAAGTAGAGACATTCTTAAAGCAGGTTGCAAAGGAACTGAGGAGTAGTGAAGATGTGTGTCTCAGTGGGAATCACTCTTCTTGCTTTTAATTGGAATATTCTGTGATCTGGAGCTAATTGGCCACTTTAGTCCAATTTTCTATAATCTTATACTTAAAAGCATTTGTCCCTTGAGCTCTGTAGAAGATAAACAGAGTTCACCTTGATTTTTTAAAAATTTTTCTCATAATACTTAACATGAAATCTATTCATTTTTTAACCAATTTTTGGTGCTCAACACAGTACTGACAACTCCAGGGAAAAGGTTTCACAGTAGATTGCTAAAAACTAATAATTTTGCACAACTGAAATTTGTACATCTTGAATAGAAAACTCCCATTTTTTTCTCTTTCATCTTTCTGATCTTCCGTGGTATGAGTTTGACTTTCACAGATACTTGATGTAATAAGAAACTGTGGTATTTTTCCTGTTGTGACTGGATTCTTCTTTTATGCTAATATATACCTTCATCCATGTCACATATAGCAGGATCACCATTTTATAAAATTGAATGACAACCCATTTTATATGCTCGATTTCTTTTTATTTTGGGAGAGGAAGGAGGTTCCAGGCAGGGTCTCACTGTAGCCCAGACGGACTTGGAACTCATTCTGTAGTTCCAGCCTGGCCTCAAACTCACAGTGATCCTCCTACCTAAGACTCACAGGATTAAAGGTGTGCACCACTGGCTGTATAAAGTATTTCTTATCTATTCATCTTTCAACAGGCATCTGTGTTCTCTCCATTTTTCACCAATTGTGACTAATGTTGCACTGAATGTGAAAGTCAAACTCCTGCGTTTAATTTACATATATATATATATATATATATATATATATATATATATATATATATGCAACAGGGTAGCATTACAGGATTGTATGGTAATTATATGTTGTTTTTAATTTTTGAATCATCTCTATGCATTTTTCATAAGGACTAAAATATTTTTTATTCCCACCAATCATGTAAAATGGTTGAAATTTCTCTAAATCTTCCCCAAATATTATGCTTACAATAGCAGACACTATGTAGAAATTCACTACTGGGAGAATACCCATTATAAAAATACATGTTGCAGGCTAGAGAGATGGCTTAGCAGTTAAGGTGCCTGCCTGCAAAGCCTAGAAATGCCTGCTCGATTCTACAGGTCCCACATTTAGCCAGACGCAAAAAGTGACACAAGGGCACAATGCCGCACTTGCCCACAAGGGGCCTCATGCATCTGGAGTTCATTCACAGCGGCTGAGAGGCAGCTAAAGTGCCCATTCTCTATCTCTCTATCTCTTTCTCTGTCTCTCTCAAAAGAATGTGTTGGGCAAGAGAGATGATTTATTGGTTAAGGTACTTTACTGCACAGCCTAAGAACCCATGTTTGGCTCCCCAGATCCCACATAAGCCAGACACACAGGGTGACATATGTGCAAGGTCACACATGCACACAAGATGGTGCACACCCCTGGAGTTCAATTACAGTGGCTGGAGGCTCTGGCATGCCAGATATGTTCTCATGAATGTGTGTATAAGTTATGAAAGTGATATAAGCACCCTCAGCTTAATTCTTAATTGTTTGGCATGAACATAAGGGTGTCAGTGGATTTGACAGATCTTTTTTTTTTTTTTTTTTTTTTTTTGAGTCAAGCCCAACAGACTACTCTTTTTTATGAGACAGAGTAAATGTGTGTGTGTGTGTGTTTGAGAGAGAGAGAGAGAGAGAGAGAGAGAGAGAGAGAACAGGCCCACATATATTTATATCTTCTGTATTCCTTCAAAAATGATCCAAGAAGATTTTGGCTTGGGTCTATGTATTTCCTTGGTGCATGTCTTGAAGCTCTACCACAAATACTCAAATAATAATGTCACTATTTCAGCTTTGTTCAAATGTTATGTCCACTGAGTTGCTTACTCCAGCTGCATCTCACCATCTACCACCACCTGCTTTATCTTTCTGCACTGGTGTTAACACCCATGTGAAAGACACACATCTTCAGGTTTATGAACTCCCTGTAGGAAGGAAATAACGATCTCAGCATTAAAACCTGATGGGCACTAACTACCCACTATGGTAAGCCATAGTCTAGGAATTATAGAATAGTGGATAACTATATAAGTACATAGACAGGACTAAACTTAAGGTGCAATTCAATTTTTTCTCTCATTGTTTTAACACCACCACCACATACATGAAATAAGTTTTGTGAGCCTTTTAAAGTAGTGATAGGCATGGGCTGTAGAGAGAATCCAGGTGTTTCCATATATATATTTAAATATCTATTCTATCATTGATACTTCAAGAAAATCTCATGTAAGCTTGTAGATAAGGAAAGACTTCTATATTGTTTCAATGAAGATAACTTTTAGCAATAAAGGGATTGACATATTACTACTAGTATAAAGACTCTATAAGCAGACTGAAATATACATGAAAAGGCAGGATTTTCAAATTCAATGAGAAATATAAGAAATTCAAAACCGGGAAGGTTGTTTTTATTAAATATTAGAATCTCATTCTTTTCTGCAAGAACTGCAATATGGAAAGGATAAAAGTCCTAAGTTGATGAAATCAAACAACTACAACACTGGGACAATGTCTCTACAAGAGAGCACATTGTTTAAACAATATTCAATAAAATATTGCTAAACAAAACATTAACAAATTCAAATTATATGAAAATGAATATTTTGGAATGGAGAGCTTGCTTATTTATAAAACCTGACTGCCTGGGTTCAATTCTCCAATACCCATGTAAAGCCAGATGCAAAAAAGTAGTGCATGTGTCTGGAGTTTGTTTGAAGTGGCAGGAGCCCTGGCACACCCATTTTCTCTCTCTTGCATAAATAAAAGAATATATATATATATATATATATATATATATATATATATATATATATAAATGAATAAATAACTAAATAGTTAAAATGATTTTTTTTCACATAGCAAGCATCATGCATAAAAATGAAATACAAGCCATAAACACAGTGCAGTTATTTGCACCTGATAACATCAAAATATCGGTAACAAGTGCAGTATATTAAGTAGCTATTAGGAATAAATGACATCAGAATAAAACAATCGAGATTGAAAAAATAGATATCCAGTCACTTATACTTGACCAGTTATGATTCTCTGAACCCTTCCACAGGGAAAAAAAATCCTTTTCTAAGCAGGTTGACAGCAGAACTGATAGGTGAATTAAAAAATAAATAAAGGGACTGGAGAGATGGCTTAGAGATTAAGTGCTTGCCTGTGAAGCATAAGGACCCCGGTTCAATGCTCAGTTCCCCAGTACCCATGTAAGCCAGCTGCACATGGTGATACATGAGTCTGGAGTTTGTTTGCAGTGGCTAGAGACCCTGGTACTCCCATTCTCTCTCTCTGTGTCTCTCTCTTTCTTTCTCCCCCATTCTCTGTCTCTAATAAATAAATAATAAAAACTTAAAAATAAATAAATAAGTATTCCTGTCCCAATTTGCTAGTAAGAGTTACAGATTTCCAGGAATGAGTAGTTATTCTCTTTTGAGGCAGAGCTACTAACAGCTACTCGCTAAATATGAAGAAGGGAAAACTGATGGGGATAAGGGAGGGAATGTGGCATAAATATAATCAAAATGTAATGCATAAGTCAAAATCTCAAAAACCAAATAAAAATCATATATAAAAAGAATATGGGGCTGGAGAGATGGCTTAGAGGTTAAGGCACCTGCCTCCTAAGCCTAAGAACCCTGGTTCCAATCTCCAGTGGTTCCAGTCTCCAGGTCCCACGTTTACCCAGATGCAAAGTGACGCAAGGGTGCAATGCCACACTTGCCCACAAGGGGGCTCACACATCTGGACTGCTGCCACACCCATTCTCTGTCTCCCTCTCCCTCTCTCTCTGTCTGTCTCTCTCTGTGTCTCTCTCCAAGAATAAAATAAAATAATTTAAAAAAGAATATGATATACAAATGGAAAATATATCCAAATGGAAGATATATCCAAAGATTTCCTTTGAGATATAACTTGTATAAAGTAAAAAAAAATAATAATATTTTATGAATGATGAGAATCTGTAAAATATTTTGGATGCCTAATGAATCTAATGAATACTTATTATCATAGCATTGGATAATTCTATATTTTGTAACTTTTCACCAGTGAACACTATTTATGAAATCATGTGTTCTTTGTTGATTTTTTGGTGTGTACCTATGTATATGCATAAGATATGTGTACATACAACCATGTTTATGCGTGTAAGTATGAGTACAACTATGTCACAGTGTGTGAAGGTCAGAGTGTCTTTATTTTCTCTCCACCTCATTTGAGGCAGTGTCTCTTATTATTGTTGTCATTTTTCTTCATTGTTACATTGGCCAGACTAGCTGGTCCTCAAGCTTGTGGAAAATTGTCTGGTTTCTGCTTGATACTTGTCATCAATATGCTTGGACTACAGAAGTCAGCCATAGCTTCTGTCTTTTATGTGGGACTTGGGGATAGATACCTGGATAATTAGATTTGAATATTGAGTATTTTATCCACTGAGCCATCTCTGCAATCCCTCTCTGTTGATTTTGTTTGTTTGTTTGTTTTTGTTTTTTGAGGAAGGGTCTCACTCTAGTTCAGGCTGAGCTGGAATTCACTATGTAGCCTCCAACTCATGGTGATCCTCCTTCCTCTGCCTCCCAGTGCTGGGATTAAAGGCGTGCACCACCACACCAGGCAGATTTTAAAAGAATAACATTGCCTCTAGGAAAGTTTCTTATGATTTAAAACATTTGCTGATGTTGGAGTGTAATCTCTACTTATCAAATTAACACAACGGAAAGTCCCACAGGTGCATTAAGAAAACAAAAATATTTGAGAACAGATGGTGATTTATTGCTTTAAATGCATTAATTTATGAGACGATAAGGGTATCTGGCATACCTATAAGCACACTTTACTTAGCAATCACTTCTGGACAATTTTCTTTATTGCATTTTTAACATCTTTGTTCCTCAGACTATAGATGAAAGGGTTTAACATGGGACTCACAAAGATATAAAAAACAGCTACAATTTTACCCTGTTCTACAGATGTTTCAGAAGGAGGTCTCAGATGCATGCAGAACAATGTTCCAAAAAAGATCGTAACAGCTGTCAGGTGGGACCCACAGGTAGAGAAGGCCTTGCGCCTGCCCTCTGCAGAACGGATACGCAGAATGGCTATGAAGATGAAGATGTAGGAGATGAGGATAATGAAGAGAGAGCAGATAAGGTTGGAACCAGCCACCACAAACATGGCAGTTTTTTTCACATAGGTATCAGAGCAGGCAAGAACCATGAGAGGGGGATCTGCACAATAGAAGTGATTGATCTCATTGGGGCCACAGAAGGACAGACGAAGCATCAGGATGGTCTGAATTAGACCATTTACAAAGCCATAAATGTAAGGAGCGACAACAAGAGAGAGGCAGACGCCTCTGGACATTTTGCTAGTGTATAACAAGGGCTTGCAGATGGCCATGTAGCGGTCATAGGCCATCACTGCAAGCATGTAGTAATCTGTGATGATCAAGGCAATGAAAAAGTTGAATTGTATCATGCAACCAGTAAAAGAAATAGTTTTTCTCTTGGACAAGAAATTAACAAGCATCTGAGGGGCTACAGTGGTAGCATAACAAAGATCTACAAAGGAGAGATGGCTAAGGAAGAAGTACATTGGCGTGTGAAGCTTTGAGTCACTTCTGATTAAGAAAATCATGCTCACGTTGCCCGTTATGGTGACAAGGTAGATGACTAAGAACACCACAAAAAGGATGGGCTGAAGGTCGGCTCTGTCTGTCAGTCCCAGGAAAATAAACTCAGTCACTAGTGTGTAGTTCTTCTTTAACATCATGCTTGGCTTCAATTAAGACCTAAAGAAAAGAGAAAAGAAGAAAAGAAAAGAAAAGAAAAGAAAAGAAAAGAAAAGAAAAGAAAATATATGAATATTCTTATACATTCAACATCCCATACTTTCATGGTATACATCTTTTTCCTCTTCCAAACTTGTAAAAACATATGACGTAAAGAAATGGCCTTGGAAGTATGTGTTTAATTTTTGAATTTCTAAGGAGTTCCACGTGTTATAAGTGTATATGTGTGCATGCATTTGTACCTAAAAATGACATGCTGCCAGGTTTCCTATAAGCTTTCATATTTTTTCATTTATGTTTTCCATGGTTTCAAGATATGCCCACATTAATTAATAAAAATTTGTTATTACAAGGCTTCCTCATTCTAACATTATTTTTTAATTTTTTAATATTTTATTTTTATTTACTTATTTGAGAGAGAGAGAGAGAGAGGCAGAGTGAGAGAGAATGGGCCCAACAGGGCTTCCAGCTTCTGCAAATGAACTCGAGATGAACATGCCACCTTGTGCATCTGGCTTACATGGGTCCTGGGAAATCAAACCCCGGTCCTTTGGCTTTGCGGACAAGCACCTAACCACTAAGCAATCTTTTCAGCGCATTTTTTTTTTAATTTTTAAGAATTACCTCATTATCTTACTTGTGATTTTTTTTTTCCAGAGAGAGAAATAATTGGTTTGGGGAGAATAAAAGTAGATCTTGATTACATGCATATAAAATATTTATCACATATACCCAGAAAGTAGATACTCTTGTAAACAAACATGTACACATATAGGTATATTGGTGGTTTTAAATACTTATGAGAGGGCAATGCTTAAGGGATAAAATAATATGTAAAGATTCTGCTAGGGACACAGGCAGTAATGAAAAAGAATGGAGAAACAAGTCCTCAGACCACAGTGATTTGCTTTACCTCTTCCTCACTCTAACACTTGTAAAATATTTCAGTAATGCTATCACATTTATTCAATGTAGGTTCCTTGAAACATAAATTGTATCATGAAAAATGCAACTGAGACAGTAGCTAAGAAACCACCTACTGATTCACTCATATTTGTGCAGGATAAAAGTAATTAGAGATTATATCAGGCAGCACTGAATTCTCCCTTCATGACATATTTCCAGGTGTTACATTGCCTATGCTAAGATAGTTACAGCACCAATGACAGGACTGGGTCACTTTAAAAGATACTTTATGAATTCTTAATTCCAGAGTTCTTGTTCATTACATTATTTCATTATGCAAACAAAGACTTTGTATTTATTGACTATGGTCATAAAAGACAAAACAAGTCCTATAACTCAATGATATATTAATTATTTCATAATTTTCTTTATACTGCTTATAAATGCTAACTAAATCCTTTTTGAATGGTATTTAATGATTTTCAAAAAAGGCTAAAAATATTCATTATAATTAGCACCATCACTTTTTTACTGTGGGGAATGAGACAATTTAAATAATTAGAATCCCAGATAAATTAACTGTTTCATGACAATACCTTTCCTTTTAAGAAAGGAAAATAAAAAAGAAAGAAAATATGCCCAGAGAATCCCACATGGTTTAAGATTGAAAAATCTCACAAAGAGACATTTTTCAGAGAAATATATGGCTCTCATGATATCAGAACTTTCTCGAACTTGAAATCTGCTGAGTAGCTGTGACTACTTCCATGTGAGGAATTTGATTCATGAAAATTTTCCAGTATGTCTAAAACATAGGAAGTTACTAAAAAATTGTACTGGGGCTGAGATGTCTCAAATGTGAACTGTCTGCCGAACAAGTATGAGGTCCTAAGTTAGAATCCCAAGCACTCATATGAAAGCAAGGCACAGTGTGTCCATCTCTAACTCAGACATGGGGGAGTTGAGACAGGAAGATCCTTGCAGCTCATTGGCTACCAGTCTAGCCTAATACATGATCTTCAGGTTCAATGAGATTGTATTGTCCCAAAATGTAAGGTGGAGGGTAATGAAAAAAGACACCTTACACACACACACACACACACACACCCCTCACCCACAAAGTTATTACAACTGGCATGTGACATAATGGTCAAAATGAAGTTCTATTTGCCAACAAGATTCAAAATTCAAAGATGAGCTGCTTAGGGACAAGGATTGTGTCTAACAGATGGAGCAGCATAGACATGTGAATGAGTACTTTCTCAACAGAACCCAACATCGGTCTAGTTCTACTTCCATCACTTTAAAACTACTCCGCTGCATATATTTATTAAGGAAGACTTACTCTGAGATGAATATAAGCATTTTGATAAGGATAATTACTAATCAACAAGTTAGAATTAAGCTCAACATTTATCCATTAAAATAAAATCTAGGGGGCTGGAGAGATGGCTAAGCAGGTAAGGCACTTGCCTAAGGACCCAGGTTCAATTCCTCAGTACCCATGTATGCTAGATGCACATGGTGGCACACATGTTTGGAGTTTGTTTGCAGTGGCTAGAGGCTCGGGTGTGCCCATTTCTCTCTCTCTCTCTCTCTCTCTCAAATAAATAAATAAGTATTTTTAAAAAAATAAAATAAAACTTATCCAACAAAATTTAGAAATATTTGAATTACAAAATTGAAAGAAATATGGTTAATTCTACCTGAGAAGAGAAAACAGAGTGATCTGCCCAGTGGTAGGCATTCATATGGAAAGGCTGGAGTGTTTATACAGAACGCTCTCACAAGGATCATTCCCTAGGGTTCAATTGTTTCTTTCAGCAAATTATGTAGATTAAGAACATGTCCTTTCTTCCTTTTTTGAAAACCTAAATCCCATGGAAGGCATGAGTTTTGCTCACTATCCATCAGGGATTTGAATCTCCCGTTAATGTAAAGCAATGAGACTTATTCCTGGCTTAGGCTGTATTCAATGTTAATCTGTTTGTCATTTTTGCTATTGTTTTATGCCTGATGTTTTAAAGTGGAGGTCTGCATTCTGTGATATGGAATAGCTCATAATACTGATTGAGCATTTTGGAGTCTTAAGAACATATGAAGATAAATTAACTTGAAGTGTCAATTTACTGATTTTGAGCCTTACACCTATATTTTTAACAGAAATGATAGTTCGTACTCAAGGCAGTTTGTGTATCTATAGATAACACAGGCATTCTGTGGATTTTCTTTTGCCACTCACATCCAAATGACTCATATTTTACACTCATACTTTAATTCCCCACCCCACCCCCAGAGTAATAAACTGCACACGTACAGCTACTTTGAATTTCATTTTAAGGCTAAGTTGGCCAATTACTGGAACTAGAAGAGGTAGGAGGTGAGGAGAAAGAAGCAGCTCCATTTATTACTCCTTCTATTTCTGTTCCAAAATAAACATGTTAAAGTGGGCATGTCCATCAGAGAACTCCTTATGGGGTGCTCCTTGAGAAAGGTGGCAAGAGAATTGCTCTCTACCTTCTGCTGTCACTGGACTCTAGAAACCGTAGCCACTGCTCTTGATCCCACAGGCTATGAGCCACGGTGCCTCTAGCTTCTTTGAATACACTTTTTAAAATTTTTTTTATTATTTTATTTATTTTTGGAGAGAGAGACAGAGAGGGAGAGGGAGACGGATAGAGATGGGCACACCAGCAGTCTCTCAGCTACTGTGAACGAAATCCAGATGTGTGCACCCCCTTGTGGTCAAGTGCAGCATTGCGCCCTTGCATCACTTTGCATCTGGCTAAACGTGGGACCTGGAGTTTGGAACCACTGGAGATTGGAACCAGCGTTCTTAGGCTTAGCAGGCAGGCGCCTTAACAGCTAAGCCATCTCTCCAGCCCTGAATACACTTTTTTAATTGACTCCCTTAAGGTCAAGTATCTGTGGAGAATTTTGCAATATGCTGTGTATCCAGCCTAGACCACCATGACATGTGTTATTAATAATTATTACAGTGGAGGTAACAAGTGTGCCAATAATTTTACTTTGATAAGGTTGAGGATATTCTTTGTTTTCCTATTTTTAGAGCTTAGAAGAACCATTGAATCACTCTCCTGGGTCTTGACTCAACTGGGGACTACATGTAAAGGTTAAATGCTGCCATTACTGGCAATATGACAGTCAGATTTAAGCCTGGCTATATACAGCTGAGACATGCTTTTCTTTTATCTCTGAAATGATATTACCTAGATATAGAGAGCAAGGGAGAATAAAATATTTTAAAACATTTTTTTAATTTTATTTGAGAGGAAAAAAATGGGTGTGTCATAGCCTCCTGCCACTTCAAATGAACTCTAGATGCATGAACCACATTGTGCATCTGGCTTTATGTGTGTATTGGAAGATCTACCTCCATTTGTTCAAATGAAATTAAATAGACCAATACATATTTGATCATTATTTTCTCTTCTTTTTCACACGTATTCCAAAACCTGTCCATCAGATTGTTTTTAATTCTAACTACAGAATATTTATATCAGTAAGTAAAAAACTTGACACCTCTTTTTCCAATGACCAGTCCCAAGTAAGTATTTTCTTCCAATTTGATTATTGACTAATATTATAAACTTATGATATCTTTAAAATCAGCTAAAATCTTCCTTTAAAAGTAACCGTTTTAAATAAAGCCAGAATTGAGCTAGGAGCTTCTTCCCTGCTGGCTAGCAGTTAGTTCTGGAAGTTTGAATGCAGGCTGTTGGAGAAGTAGAGACAGTGTTCTCTAGCAGTGGTCCCTGCAAGCAACACAACTTACATGGCAGGTAAGATGTCCCCACTGGTGTAATAGTGGCATAGCTGATCCTTATATAAATGTGGCAAGCAATAGCTGCAGCATTTGAAGGAAACAGAGATATATGTAAAATACAATTGTAAGCTATATAACAATGTTTTATTCTGCAATCGTCCACATATATGGTAGCCCCATATGATTAAAATGGAGCTGAAAACTCCTGTCATCTAGTGATGTCACAGTTGTAAGATGATCACATAGTCATGACTATGATGAGGTTGGTGGAAACAAACTCCCTGTGCTGCCAGTCATGTAAGAATGCAGTACACTAAATAACACTTGACTATGACAATAAATAGCTATGCTTATGTGTTCACTCTGATATAATCCTTGTCATTCCCCAGAGTATATTCTTACTTAGAGAAAATGTTTACTGTTATAAGAATTTTCTGTTAACAAATTGCACCCATTTCCTGATCCTGTAAATACATATAAATGTACACATATAAATATTCTTCTGCATTCAGAGGGGCTAGAGAGATGGCTTAGCAGTTAAGGTCCTTGCCTGCAAAGCCAAAGAACCCAGGTTCGATTCCCCAGGTCCTACAAAACCCAGATACACCAGGTGGCACATATGTTTGGAGTTCATTTGCAGCAGCTGGAACCCCTGGCATGCAAATTCTCTATCTGCCTCTTTCTCTCTCTCAAATAAATAAATAAAAATTTAAAATATTTAAAAATAGAAAGGTAGCTAGATTATAGATATCAAGAGGGGCATAAGTAGAATCTTATTCTATATATTATATATGTTTTATTGGATGCATGTGCATCAGTGTGAAGAATGTAGTTTTTATATTCTATTTTCTATAAAGCATGTAACTTATATTTACTTTCAAAAAAGGTTTCTGCAGTTGTAACTTGCCACATACTGCAAAAAAATCATGAGCACATATCCATTCCACATGGCCTTTTCATAGGAAGCTTTATAAACTGATTTAAAAACAAATCTTGGAATTTACATAGATATTGTTATAACTTTGTCCCTAATAAACATCCACTGTTAGGACTTGTATATACTTTAAAATTTTATTTTATTAATGTATTGTGGAGAAATGCAAATTTTCTATTACTCTGAGTCAGGAGATATATCCTGCTAATGCATATATAAATGCAAAAATGGGATCATCTATTGTAGATTAAGACATGTTCAGTTAATTTCACAAGAGTAGAAAGTGTGGGACACAGGAACTAAGTATATATGATCACAACTTGCAAGACCCACGTGCTTTGGAAAAAAATCTCCAAGCCATAAACATGCAAATAACCCATTACCCTCAGAAGTTCACACCCTCACACAGGAAATAAAGAACTCACTCAAGTAGGAGAGGGACTAGTTGGGAAAAAGGGGTTCAGTGGAGAAGTGAAGGAGAGGGTGGTCAAGAGGAGGTAATAGGAAAGGATTTTGATCAAAAAACCTTAAATACATATATAAATACATATAAAATTTGTCAATAAAATAATTATAATAGCAGAATACAAAGAGTACAAAGTTCCCAAAACAGTAAATCATCAAACTTATTTAGGCTGGGATCTTTTCCTGGAGGTTTAGTTTCTGCAAAATACTGAGAGGTCTAGTCTGAAATTTGATAACCTGCCATCTAAAGGTCCATTTATTTCTCATGGAAATAGTTGAAATCTGTGCTCTCCACCAAACCACTTGTACTTGGGAGAGTGGCTTAGGAACTTAAAGAACAAAAGGCATTTCAGGGATCTGAGACTACAGTGAACTCCTCATTGAATCAAGTGGTACAGAAGTGAGTAGACTCTGCCTCCAAGCACCAGGAGTTCCAGTTAAAATATAATGACTACTCATTTCTACTAAATTGTGGTTCTCAATTCATTTAATTTATGCATTCAGGAAACCACTATTTAACCAGTGAATTTATAAGAGGACATCCTTGGTAGAATTGTCGGGCAATTCAATGTTGTTCCTTCTGTCACACAGCTTGCAGTTATAAGTAAATGATTATTAGAGGGTGGTGTGGAATAATAATGACCCATGTGATTTTTCTTCATATTCCATAACACTACATAGTTGAAGTTCTTTCTTTCTTTATATTTCTCGCTGGTCCAAATATATATGTTTCCTTGCATTAAAAGAAAGGGAGAGAGAGAGAGAGAATAAAGAATAAGTGAACAAAAGAGAAATAAAGGAGTAAAGGAAGAAAGAAAAGAATAAGATTTTACAAGCAAGATATCTATATGAAAATTGGACACATAATAGGGTCTAAACTACAAGACTAATAGGGAAAAAAAGTAGACAAACTGGAAATTAAGGTGTCTTTTTTCTTTTTATTTATTTATTTACTAATCATATTTTTTTTTCATTTGAATTGGAGTCTCTATATATAACCCAGGCTGAACTTGAACTCCCTAGGTGTCTGAGGCTGGCCCAATGCTTATGATTCCCCTGCCTTCACCTCCAAATTTCCTAGAAATACTAATGTCTTCCACCAATCCCATGTATTATGATTTCTCTTAACTGCATACATTTTATTCTGCTCTAAAATATTTGACCTAATGTGAGCAAAATCAAAACTGAAAAATGTCAGAAGTAAAAAGAGGAAATATCTTTATAAAACTGGGGCTTAGGAGATAGCTGGGCAAGTAAGAGCACTTGCCTAGCAAGCATGAGGGTCTGAGCCTGGATGAGTTTGATCCCCCTAAACCATGTAAAAATTTGGACATGGTCACTCATATCCATTTACCCCATCCTGCTGGGGTAAGGGACCAAAGGACTGCTAGGGCTTGCTGGTCAATCAGTCAGACTGAAAATTAAAGCTCTGGGTTTAGGGAAAGAATCCATTTGAAGGAGACAACATGGAAGTACAATCAACATTTTCCTCTGACTTCCCCACACAGGTACACAGGACAGACATATCTGCATACACTAATACATACACTAAACTACACATACAACACACATGTGCACCAAAACAGAAACACAAAGAATATAACTCAAAAAACTAGCAAATGGGGCTGGAGAGATGGCTTAGTGGTTAAGGCGCCTGCCTCCTAAGCCTAAGAACACCGGTTCCAATCTCCAGGTCCCACGTTTAGCCAGATGCAATGTGATGCATGGGCACAATGCCACACTTGACCACAAGGGGGCGCACGCATCTGGATTTCGTTCGCAGCAGCTGAGAGGCTGCTGGCGCGCCCATCTATCTGTCTTCCTCTCCCTCTCTCTCTTTCTCTCTCTCAAAAACAAAAGAAAAAACTAGCAAATGATAAGGAGAAGGGGATATAGCTCTGGTAGTAGAATGATTGCATAGTCATGTGCAAAGTCCTTAGTTTATTCTCAAGTACCACATAAACAAAGTGTGGTATGAGACACCAGTAATTCCTGCTCTTGGGAGGTAGAAGCAGAAGGAACAAAAGTTCAAGGTCATCTTCAGGTACATAGTAGGTTGGCTAGCCTGTCTTAAAAAGGCTAAAAATGACATCATTATTTGGAGCATCAGATATAGCTCATTGACAGAGTATTTGCTTAAGTACTACAAAATTTAATAAACACACAAACTATAAACAGGTTTAATATATCTAAATTACATGCAATGTCAAAAAGTTTATATAGTATACATATGAACTATTATAAATGTAGGAAATAACCCAGTTGAAATATGTAACATGTAAATGGGCATACAACTAAAAAGCAAAAAAAGTGTGTATTAATGTGAATACATTAAAACTTAAGTTCATATTTAATGCCAAACCAAACACAAATAAGGAATAACAATGCACTTGGAATACATAGGCTAGAAAACATCTGATAAGAACTCTACAAATGTCAGGCATGGTGGCACACACTTTTAATCCTAGCATTCCGGAGACAAAGGTACGAGGATTGCCATGAGTTCGAGGCCACCCTGAGATTACATAGCGAATTCTAGGTCAGCCTGGGCTGGAGTGAGACCCTACCTTGAAAAACCGAAAAATGAAAACACAAACAAACAAATAAAAAAAAAAGAACTCTACAAATGCATGGGTGTTAGCAAGAATGTAGGATTCAAAAGCACACACTATTGATGGGGCTGCCAAATAGTAAAACAATTGACATTACACAGGATTAAAGATGTTCATATCTTATGGCATAGAAATTACCAGCCCAAATAAGTGATTTTTTTTTTTAGTGGTACATATCTAGAGTTATACATTGGAGTACTTTACTAAGCTTTTGTACTATCAGGAAATTATATAGTATAAAAATAGAAAGATACCATTGTTCTCAAGAAGAGAATGGATAAATATTGTGAATGGATACATATTTACATATAATCAGAGACGATATTAGTGAAGTTGCTGTTACATGTATTAATGTGGAAAATTACAACCATGATAGAGAAAAATAAAATAACTGCAAAAGATAGACAGATGAATTTATTTTCATCAAATTTGATATTTAAAAGATCCACATATTTTAATAAGTGTAGAAATACCTAACAATTGATGTAACATCTCATCAAGCTAAAAAAAACGAGAAGCAGTATATTTATATTATTAATATTGAGTTCATGAACTGTGAACCAGGCAGTGAGGAGTCAAATTTATAATACATTGTTAATTCAATTACCTGATAAAAATTAACATTGTGTGAAAATATGATATTGATTATTTGTGCTTACAGAAAGTGCCTTCATGTTATTTTATAATTTTATCTTTAGGCTGGAAATAATATGCTACAAACTTTATAAACACTAAAAGTAATTGAGTAACACAGGTAAATATAACCTTAATCATATATATGGAATATAATGTAATTTTCTATGAAAAAAACAATGCAACAAAAATGAAATATAAACCAATTCATATACATAAAATAATACATGACAGCATTTCAAAGATATGAGAAAGTAAAATGGAAAACACGATTACAAATGCAAGTATGCATATATCTATATATGATGAAAAATGGCTTACATGATTAAGAATTCTAAGAAGAATGAGACAAAAATATAAACATTAAATTTTTAAGAGGCATAAAGCATGATCACAACAGAAATTTGAATAGCGAATGTGCAAATGAAAGTGTTACATTATAATGAATTCTTTATACACACATAATATCTAAAAACTAATATGTCTAAAACATCAAATACATTCTATTTACTTTAATACAAAGGGCAACCATAACTGGGTGTCATGGCACACTCCTTTAATGCCAGCACTTGGGAAACAGAGGTAGGAAGATCTCTGTGAGTTCGAGGCCACCCTGAGACTGCATAGTGAATTCCAAGTCAACCAGGGCTAGAGCGAGACCCTACCTTGAAAAACATAGAGAAAATATGGGGGAGCTATGGTAATGAAAGAATGGAGAGTGACCTATTGATGGGAATACATGCTCAGTAATAAATGAATATTAGGTCCTTTTTTTTTCTATTAAGCCCTTTAAGAGAGTTTTATATTTCCATCAATACCTCATATATAATTATTCAATTGGATTAGTAATATCATTTGAAATATCTATCATAAAGTAACAATCAAAGAAATACCTCTCCAATTTTTTTGTACTATATACTTCACATAAAATTATAAAAAAAAAAAAAAAAAAATAGGCAGGTCCGAGCAGTTCCGGCAGCAGCGGCGTCCAGGAAGCGTAGTTTCGGGACTGTTCTTCAGCGCCTCCGCGGGCAGCATTTGCAGGCGCCGCCAAGATGTCCAAGAGCTCTGCAAGCGGGGGACAAGCCCGATCGCAGGTCGGCCAGCCTGTGGGCAAAACCTGCTCCTGAGAAAGTGGAAGTGAATCCGAAAGCAGCAGCAGGAAAAAATAAACCTTCACACAAAAAAGTGCAAGCAAAAGGGAAGAGGGGAGCAAAGGGCAAGCAGGCCAAAGTGACTAAGCGGAGACTAAAGAAGACCTACCTGTGGAGAACCAAGAGGCAAAGAGCAAGGACAGCCCAGCCTCTGAGGATGCGGGAGAGAAAGGAACCAAGGCTCCGTGTCCCTCAGCGTCCCTGTCTGCCTTCTTGTACATAAGATCGCCTGCTCTATATTGACTTTATAAAGCACTGTGAATGTTTCAGTGGATATCTAGTCTTCGGATTACTTTTGTTAATTCACTGAGATGGAACTCAAACCTCCAGCTAATAAATTAATATATGCATGACTAAGTCTCATATGTGAATTGTGAAAGCAAAAAATTAATCAGTGGCAGATAGTGATAGGCTAATGTATAATCAGATAGTATATCTGTCTTACATACCTGTCACCTTACTTAATAAACAATTCCTTTTGGACAACTTTCCTTATTGCTCTTTTAACATCCTTGTTTCTCAGACTGTAGATTAGAGGGTTTAGCATGGGACTCACAAAGATATAAAAAACAGCTACAATTTTACCCTGTTCTACAGATGTTTCAGAAGGAGGCCTCAGGTACATGCAAAATAATGTCCCATAAAAAACGGTGACAGCCACCAGATGGGACCCACAAGTAGAGAAGGCCTTTCGCCTGCCTTCTGCAGAGCGGATGTGCAGAATGGTGATGAAGATGAAGATGTAGGAGATGAGGATGATGGACAGAGAACAGGTGAGGTTGGAACCGGCCACCACAAACATGGCAGTTTCTTTAACATAGGTATCAGAGCAGGCAAGAACCATGAGAGGGGGATCTGCACAATAGAAGTGATTGATCTCATTGGGGCCACAGAAGGACAGACGAAGCATCAGGATGGTCTGTGCCAAACCATTAGCAAAGCCATAAACATAGGGAGCAGCCACAAGAGAGAGGCAGACACCTCTGGACATCTTGCTAGTGTATACCAAGGGCTTGCAGATAGCCATGTAGCGGTCATAAGCCATCACTGTGAGCATATAGTAATCTGTAATGACCAAAGCAATGAAAAAGTGGAATTGAATGAAACAGCCAATAAAGGAAATGGTTTTTCTCTTGGACAAGAAATGAACAAGCATCTGTGGTGTAACATTGGTGGCATAACACAGATCTACAAAGGAGAGATGGCTAAGGAAGAAGTACATTGGCGTGTGAAGCTTTGAGTCACTTCTGATTAAGAAAATCATGCTCACATTGCCAGTTACTGTGATGAGGTAGATGACTAAGAACACCACAAAAAGGATGGGCTGAAGGTCTGCTCTGTCTGTCAGTCCCAGGAGAATAAACTCAGTCACTACTGTCGTGTCGTTCTTCTTTAACATCATGTTTGACTGAAATCAAATGAATCCTGAAGAACGAAAACGAAAATGAGCCCGACTTTTGTCATTTATCCATTACCTTTTCAAGTCATCTAAGTTTTTTCTCTAAAATTATAAATATATGTAACATAATGAAATAAATGTTACTTATTATATTATTTACTATTAATACTGAGATTAGTCATATAAACATGAAAATTGATAGGTCAATGCGTACACACACACACACACACACACACACATGCATGTATATAAACATGACAGCTGTATTTCAACTGGTGTTTGAAAACTTTACTACTGGTATATTCAAACTTGAAGAGCTTTTCCATTACAGCTTTTGTCATATTTGTTTATTAGAGTTTCCAAGAATATACAGATATAAATGTTTTTGTTTAAAATTGTAATCTTATGTTTTGATACACCTTTGGGGAAATTGTGAAAAAAAAATTGTTCATGATGGAATGTTCTTTAAGGGAAAACATAATGTTCTAAAAATCTGTGGAGAAACAGTAGGGGAGCTGTACTGAAAATGCTTAGAAATGATCCTCAGTCTATAGTGATTCTGCAATGCTAAAACTTGTTAAAATGATTGAAGAAAAGAAATAAATTCATAGATTCTTTATAAAATGTAAACTGATAATAGTCATGTTAATTATAGAACTGAAAAAGTGTTTAAGATACCATGAGGTGCACTTTCCAAAATTTGGGCATTTTTTTAAAATTAGACTAAAAATGACCATAATGACCATTATTGAAAATTGACCTCTTCCTTCAGTGACTATGTTTTATGTTCCTTGCTCTTTTCTGATATGTATCATGAGACCAGAAATAAAATTCACTGTAAGGCACGCCATAAATTCTATATTGAGAGGGTCCATTCATTACTTTATCCCATTCAGCACATAAGAACTTTGAAATTATTGGCTAGGGTAATAAGACATAAAACAAATCACCTAAATGAATGAAATTCTTACTATCTTATGTATTTCTTTTTTTTTCAACATATAATTCCCACTGAATTTTCTCATAACAATTTCTAAATAGACAAATATTATCTGAGTGCTGAAATGTTATTAGTGTTTTAATTTATTGAAATATCAATTGAGGCAAAATACTTAATGTCTCCTTTTTTTTTTCTTTTTTATTAGAGGGAAATGATGTAATGAAGGCAATGAGAATTCCAGATAATATAACTCTACTATATGGTAAATGACTTTCTTTTAAGAAAGAGAACACTCCATCAAACATGATTAATACAAGAAAACATAGAGTATTTGGAAGGGACAAGCAAATGGAGTCTCTGAAGACAAGCAAGGCTTAACATATCTGAAACCCACCATACCCTGAAAAGCTCTCATGTCATGCTTCATGCCACTGCCTAGACCTTCAAACTGTCTGCACTGTGGGATCTAACAAAAGTGATGTCTCCTTGGCTTGTTTTCATCAGTTTCTCAAGCCAAGAAACTAATTTACCGAATGCACTTTCGTGAAAGTGTAAAGAATTAAACCTGATGCATAATAAGCCTGGATGTGGTCATTTTTGTCAGGAAAGAGTAGAGAAATTATGGCCCAATGTTTATAGTTATAAAGTAGTATTGTGAACTCAAAGGAAATCACAAAGATCACCACTTAATACCATACCTGATTTTCTTCTGTTCTTATGAAACCAGTGAGAGTAAGCACAACATGATAGACTCAGCAAAGCGTAGAAGTTTCTGGACGTCTGCACTCCCTCTTCTGGAGTGGAAATTTGAGTTCCTCTTGTTCCTAATTATGGCCTGGATACATTATTAATGCTACGTAGCTTCACTTTCTCTTCATCAAATTTCTACATGAATAACTGATTCCACGTGAGGAAATGAATTCTGGAAACTACTTTTTGTTATTGTTTTTGAATCAGGGTCTCTGTAGCACAGGCTACTGACTCTGTAACCCAGGCTTGTCTCAGACTCAGAGCAATCCTCCTATCTTAGCCTCCTGAGTGTGTGCCATTACCTGATGAATTCAAGGAAATCTTTAAAAATTTTCCTGGCAGATAGTTGTAGCCACTAATATTACAGTGGAAGAAGAAAATCAAATCTACAGCAAGTTAAACATCAGAAAATGAAGGAGCTTCTCAGGGTAGAGGATTACAGCTTGCCTGTGACTTCAGACACAAGAGTAGCTAGGTCAGTTCTTTCCTAATTAGAAGCAGTCAATAATACTGATAATGTTCTTTGGGGCCTTCTCCCTTTCCATTATGCAAAAACTATTCCTGTGGACATTTATTCATGAGTATCTTCCTCTGAGATAAACATTTAAATTGAGACAGTGTCTAATGTACCATATTGGGATTTAGAATAATTTATTTTTAAAAATTAAAATGCCCATTTCTGGATTCTGAGCTTAAATGAAGTATGTGTAATCCTACCTGAGAAAATGGAGTGAGAACAGCATCAGCAATATGAAGGACCTGAAGATTTTATAGCCAAACTGTCTCCCAGGGACCAAATCCCTATGGTTCTATTATTTTTCTTACAGAGGTAGCTATGTTATAAACAGCCTCTATTCCCTGTTTTGAACATGCTAACTTCATTGATGACACGAGTTTCATCTACTCAAGTCATCAGGCAATCAAATTTCTGAAAAATAATTAATCAAGGGAATACAATTTATTTTAGTTTATTGAGAAGGCCTTTATGCTTTTAACTGTGAAAAACTATAAAAATAGCAATAGTACATGACATAGGAAACACGTTTTGGAGTCTAGTAAAACTGGAACATCAGTTATTTTTTCTAAAGTGTGGACCAGTTGAAAATACAGATGCTTGTCAATCTTTTTAATAGAAATTGAGTTCTAGGAACATGTCTTTACAGATGATAAAGAGGTGGTGGAAGTTCTCACTTTGCACTTCTGCTCCCATCCAAATGTGTTTTCTTCTCTCTCTCTCTCTCTCTCTCTCTCTCTCTCTCTCTGTCCCTCTCTCTCTCCGCTCTTTCTCTAGCTGTCACCTTGTCACTTCTTGTTTCCACCTGGAGTTATGGAATTGCACCAGTAGAGTTCTTTTGGTGTTTAGTTGAAATCTGACTTTGGGACAATGGAAGGAATACACGGAGGTCGGAGGCAGGAGGAAAGAAAAGAAGCTCAATTTCTTTTCCATTTTGTTCCTGAACTAACATGAGCAAGTGAGTATGGTCACACTAACCCAAGGAGAACAACTTCCTGGATGTTTCCTGAGGGAAGAGGTAACCAAGCATTTTCTTTCTGGATCCAGCTCTCACTGGACTCTGGTGCAGTAACTACTGCCCTTGTTCTCTCAAAGGCCGTAGATTGATATTGTTAATCTTGTTTCTTTTCTCAACTTTTCATTAGATTTACCCAAGCTAAGGCATTGGACAAGAATTTCTTTTTATGTTGTTTTCCTTCCAGACCATACTGGAACTCAGTGGTTGTTTATAAATCATTGGAATAATAATAGTTGTAATAATATTTTTGTTGTTAAATGTTTAGGATATATATGGGTTCATCATTGTTGGGGCTTATGAAGGTCATGGAACCACCCCCCCCCTTTTTTTTGGTTGTTTTGTTTGATTTATTTATTTTTACAAAAAAGTTATACTTTTTTTAAATTTATTTTTATTTTTATTTATTTATTAGCAACAGACAGAGAGAGAAAGAGGCAGAGAAAATGAGAGAGAGAGAAAGAACAGGCACACCAGGGACTCCAGCCACTGTAAACGAACTCCAGATGCATGTACTACCTTGTGCATCTGGCTTACGTGGGTACTGGGGAATCGAGCCTCGAACCGGGGTACTTAGACTTCACAGGCAAGCGCTTAACCGCTAAGCCATCTCTCCAGCCCCAACAAAAAAGTTATACTTTTATATTCCCTCTCCCCCACCATTCTACTGAGGGCCCTCTTCTTCTTCTTCTTTTTTTTTTTTTTTCCAAGGTAAGGTCTCTCTTTACCTCAGGCTGACCTGGAATTCACTATTTAGTCTCAGGGTGGCCTCGAACTCCTACCTCTGCCTCCCGAGTGCTGGGATTAAAGGCATGCACCACCACGCCCAGCAGAGGGCCCTCTTCTATACAGTTATTGGTATTCATTGTAGGGTGCTAATGGCCTCCATGAGGTCTGAGTGACCACCACAGTGTCTATTGCTCTCCCTGGAACTGGTTTTTAGGCAGTAATCTGAACCAGCCTCTCTCTGGATCCTAACTCAGTTATTGCAGGCAAATTTGGATTTATGTATACTGCTAGTTAAGGCTTTCTGCTCCTCTCCCCTCAACTGATGACACTATGATGCAGAAGAGAATCTGGGTAGTTCTGGACCCCTATGTCCCTGGTTAGGGCTATGACCAATCACAATGTTCTTATCCATCATATACGAGAAAAGGGGGCTTTTGATTAACAGACAAGCAGCTTCATTAGATAATTTGAACATCTTATCAAAATCCATCCACATTGTTATGGTAAGCACTCGAAAAGTATAGAGAGAAGATTCCAAAAGATCCTATAAGGCATTCTTTCCAAAGCAGCACAGTCTTCATCCTTCCACTCCCTTGTGACTCTTCATGTCCCTGGAAGTTTCTGAGTCATGTTGTTTTCCTTCTCCTTTTTCCCTCTCTCCCTTAGACATATATCACATTCATGACTTAAATGCTTCAAGATTAAAATATTCCTACAGTTAACTGAAGAAGAAATAAATTGCCAATGCCATGAGACATCAAAGCAAATGTCAGTGATGTCTGTTAAAGATAGTAAAGATACTCCTTAAAATTGAACCATGTTTTTATTAATCATTAAGTATTCCCCTCAATAAAACTGAAGCTTTTGGAGAGCAGTGAATGAAAGTGATAACAAAATGAAAGCAAAACATTATTCTGTGCCCCTATTAACTCCTGAACTACCCTCAATCTAATATTTAAAAAAATATTATTTATTGATTTTTTTTATAAAAAGCTGTACTCTTGGAACCTTTTTCCCCCACCCAATTCTGCTGAGGATCTTCTTCAGTGGGGTTATTGCTGTTCATTGTGGGGACCAAGAGACCTCAGTCAGTCTGGGGCAGGGTATACAATGCCTCAAGCTATTCTCATGCACCCTGAGACTCTTAACAATTTTTCTGCTCCCTCTTCCACAATGTTCCCTGATTCTTCCGTGAGCAAGATAGGGATCTGATTTAGTGTTGCTTTCTCAGAAGAGTCTGGATCTCTGTTTTGATGAGGTTTGAGTGACCACAGTGCCTGCCACCATCTCCCAGAGCTTGTTTTCAGGCTAGCCATAAGAGCAGTATTTGTGTCACCACTTCCTCTCTAGTGACTTCTGAGTCCTAGGCAGATGAGATGGAAGTGACTACCATGTCATGGTAGGCAGCCAGCTCCCTATTCTTGATGTATCCTGATTCTCCCCAATATTCTCCCCCATCTGTAGGATAGAACATCTTCTCCAATCAAAGGAGAGAGCAGTTTGAATGAAAGGAGATAAGCCTAGTTACTAGAGAGAATTATTAATGTGCATGTCCACTTTTCTTGATTAAAAAGCAGTGGAGGTTCTCTCTGGAAACTATTGTTTTCCTCTTCTAGGGAATCTGGCTTGGTTCCTGGTGCCAGATATGAGGTCACCCACTCAGTCTCATGACCAATCCATGATCAGCTGGTTACCTGCATCTGTTGCGGATCAATTCTTGCTCAACTGGTTTATTCTGTACCTGAAAGATCTCCTGTTTATTCAATTGGTTTGGCAACTGTTATTCTCCAGCTGCTGTCACAGCACTTTCCAGCACTGTGAGGGCTACCTAGGAGGGAAATGGATTCCCTCTCAATTCCAGCATGATCACTTGGTATACTGTGGTTGCAGGCTGTGGTGTCTTCAGCAATAGGGAGTTGTCTTTTAACTCTTACAGGTATTTTGTCAATGGCCTATATTATTTTTGGGACCTTGGGTCTCCCTGACCAATAGCTCATTGTGGAGGAGAAACCAATTCTGGCCCTGGGAGATACCAGCCAGAACCCATGGTTTTAAGGTTACAGTTTTTCCATCTTTTATGGAGCTTTTCTGTTTGTGACCCCTCCCCATTATTGAAGGTAATGACATGTAGAATGGTATCCAGGGAGAAGGTTTCTATGGAATTGATTCGTTTTTCCATTAGTTTTGTATATTCTCCCCATTTCCCCTTCGTCTACCCCGTAAGGTTTCCCTCCCTTTCTTCCTTCCTTCTTTCCTTTCTCCTTCCTTCCTTCCTTTCTTGATTTTTTGCTACATCAAATTGTTGTCAAGTAGCCCTTCCTCACCTCCATCCCTATTTCCTAGCTTCATACTAGTACCATGTCCCTACTGTTAATATTTATAATTGCTAACAATTAACTAAAGCTGGACCAGGTTAGGAACTGCATGTGAGACAGGACATGCCATGTTGTCTTTCAGAGCCCATGTGACCTCGTTCAGCATGGTTTTATCCAAGTCCCTTCATTTTCCTTCAAATTTGATTATTTCATTTTTTTTCTTATCACTGAGTAGAATTCCATTGTGTATATGTTCCACAACTTCATTAACCATTCATTTGTTGGTGGGCATATGGGCTCCTTCCAGTTTCCTGCTATTGTGAACAGAGCAGCAATAAAATTGGTTAAACATGTGCCTTTATGGTATGCAGTAGAGTCTTTAGGATATATGTCCAAAAGAGGTATAGCTGGGTCTAATGGAAGTTCTATTTCCAGCATTTTGAGGAATCTCCATACAGATTTCCATAGCAGCTGTATAAGTTTGCACTCCCACCAGCAGTGAATGAGGGTTCCCCCCCCACACACACACACACCTGCCAGTATGTGTTGTCATTTGATTTTTGGATGATTGCCATTCTGACAGGGGTGAGATGGAATTGCATAGTCATTTTAATTTTTTTTATTATGAGAAAGAACCAGAGAAAGAGAGAATGGGTACACCAGAACATCTAGCCAAATTAACTCCAGACACACACAACACCTTGTGTATCTGGCTTTATGTGGGCACTGGGAAATCAAACTTGGGTCCTTAGGCTTTGCAGGCAAGCTCCTTCACTGCTAACCCATCTCTCCAGCCCTCTCGGTCATTTTAATTTGCATTTCCCTGATGAGTAGAGATGCTGAACATCTTTTTGAGTGTTTAATGGCCATTTATATTTCTTCTTGGGAGTCAATCTGGTATTTGACACCATCAAGATAAAAGAGATGAGCAGGGTGTGGTGGTGCGTGCCTTTAATGCCAGTACTCAGGAGGCAAAGGTGGGAGGATCACTGTGTGTTCAAGGCCAGTCTGAGACTACATAGTGAATTCCAGGTCAGCCTGGGCTAGAATGAGACCCTACCTCAAAAAAGCAAACAAACAAAAAAGCTAAAAGAGCTATTGCAATAAATACATTTTAGTACTTTAAGTGAGGAAATATAACTTATTAACCAAATTTGAAATTATAGTTTTATTGTGGGATTAGAGCTCTAGGATTGATTATATAGCCTTAACAATATAGTAGACCCTCAGGCCATATCAAAAAAATCAAAAATGCAGACTAAGGGAAGAGTAAGTTATGAGATTTTATTTTAGGATGACTTGAGGAAATATGGAACAAAAGCAAGAAAACACCCAAACCAAGAGAAGTTCCCCAAGCCAGGCTGGAAAGGAGGAGGAGAAACTGGGAAAATCTCAAGTGGAAGCTTGTTTCAAGTCCTTTAAATGAGGAGTCCAAATACATAAATAAAATATTAACAAACTTGGCATCTAAAGAGAATGAGCCTCATTGCCAAATTCAAATGTATATGAAGGATCTTGATTGGTTGCTGGGCCCAAGAAGGATGCTAACTCAGGAAGGTCCTGCACACAAGTACTAAGCCCAGAAATAGTTTCAGAAGAATCAGGAAGTTGCAGCTGCTGCTGCCCCTGCTACTCACAGTCATCTTGGATGAGACTGGATCAGACTGGATTTCTAGACTTACCAGGACAGAGTGACATCTGTATTTTGGGGGCTTGTTCCCCTCCAAATCAGAAAAGGCTAACTTTCTCCTAATCCATATCAGTTTCTTCCATATAAACATTTTTGATGTAGATTTGGCTACTGCTTGAATTTATTTGGCAGATAGTTATAACATTACAGTAGAAATTGCAGCCATTTCATTAAGCCAAGTAGACAGAAACACAAAATCAGAATGATAATATAAAAAGTCTATGAAGAATTTTACCAACTTTGACAAGGACTTAACAAGTATGTTTAAGAGAGCTAGTGTGTGATTATCCAACTCTTTCCACTTTTTTGAGTAATTATGGTCACAAATACACTAATTTATTCCATTTTGGTGTCTTTATGTTGCTATATAATTACATATTGCATGGATGTATGAACTCTGAATTTTCTTTAAAATGAAGTTCATCTTTAGAACAATAAATGGCTTATATAATCTCCTTTGAATTTTTTAAAGTACATTTCAAGTCATTTATACTTGATTTTTTTTTTCCTTTTCTGAGACTTGTGAGGCCACCCACGTATATGGAAAGTTGGCTTGGGTCTGTATCCATTATCTCCTGCTGCTTTCTGGCCTCCTTTTGAAGGGTCCGAGAATCACTCCATAATGAAGGCAAGAGAACCAGACAAATGTGCACAGTAAAAATTTATTGATAACCGATCAATTGGGGACTCAGCTCTGCCTCAAAATTGAGACTTGAGACTGCAACCCCCCAGAGCTGGGGAGCAGGGTTTATAAAAGGAAAAACCTCAAACCAGTGTATGCAGCTGGGGGATACAGACAAGCAGAAGTCTCCCTTGGAATTTTCATACGTGTCAGCAACTTTTCTGTTTTTGTCAGGTGAGTGCTTACTTAAGGGGTTTTACAAGCACATGTGGTTAGGGCAGCAGAGCTTTGTGAGTATTTTGGAAATAATTTCAGGAACTTCCAAGTTGGGGTGGGGGCAAGTCACTGAGGGGTCTGGGTTGGGAAATAGCAGGCAGCAAGAAAAAAAACAACAAAATGGAGTCGGCCAAGCTAAGTGGCCTAAGAATTATTCTGAACAAAAGCAAGCAAGCATGATTACAAAAGCAGAGTTGTTGCAGTTAGCATCAGGCACAAAGTGGGACCATACACTTTCCACCTGGAGACTGTCTTACTGCAGCTCACCACACCTATGCATCTCCAGGCCATTTCTCCTTCTTGGCCAAACCTGCCTGCTAGGCGTCTACTGAGCCAACTGCACTTTTGTCTTTACAGGAAAATCAGGCTTAGAAAGTCTTCTATGTGGGAGGAAACTTCATAGTATAAACTTCTCAGCCATAAACTCTTAGATACTTGCTTAATCATATGAAATTTAGAACTATTTTGGAAATTAGTACACATGAGTACATCCACGCCACAAGCTCACATAGGAACTGTTTAAACTAAATTAATAATCACTTTTCTCTAGCTCCCCAATAATTTGATTCAGAGCCAAAGTATAAAGTGGAAGAAATTTGAAGCACTTATCTTTGAAATATCCTTCAATCCTAAAACTTAACTTTCCACTTTCCCCCTCATCCATGTTCATGCTTACACAAAAGGATGAGTTTGAGGTTTCCAAAATTTCCCCTTTGTCATGGCATGCATTTTAAAATATCAAGCATTAATGGTGAATTAATTTCAAGTAAGGAAGATTCTCTTAGACATAGGAAAGATTTACTTTATTGTTAATTATCACTTGTTATTATTCATATTACAATTAATGTGAACTTGGCCAAGGAATACTAGGCTTTATTCTGATTTCAAGTATAGATGTAAAGGAACTGTTAAATGAATCAACATTTTTTCCAAAATTATAAATACAGCTTTGGATAAGCAATCCATGTCAAATAGTCCATGCCTATGAACTAAATACCTAGCATACTATTTGAGTTAATTTCACTTATACTAGTCATCACCACTTGGTTATTAATTAATTCAGTGTCCATCTCTAAACATATACCATTTATTTGATTTCTTATGTAGATCCCTTTAAAGGATATCATGATGAAATTGATAATAATTCCATTTTGAAGCATTTAATACCACTAAAATAAGTAGACAGTCATAGAATGAAATAAATACAATAAAACTAAGGACATTCATATTACAAAAATATTATGGTAGATGAGGATTTGATGAACCAGTCATGGAAAGATCTTCTGAATATAAAGAATGCAGTATATTTTAAATAGCCCTTAAAATAATCACAATGTCAAAACCAACACCAAATACTTTTAAACTTATTAACAGATGCTATACACACCCAATGATCAACTCCTAAGCTGAGATTCACCTATGAAGGTGTAATTTTGTAAATACTCCCAGAGGGCCCCCTCCGTGATCTCCCATGGTGATGATTCTTGACTAATGCTTCAGGGATGTGTCTCCCAGAGTAATATAAATCCTCCCACTTTGAGAACCTTGATGAGGCTCAGAAAGCACTGTTCCTTCACAGGTAAGTCTGATAGTCCAAAAATAACTCACAGAGTTAGTATTTCATGTTTTCTCCTTTTAAAATAAATGGAATGAGTAGAGACATAAGTGTTGCTACAGGGGATTTATGCCATTCCTGCTGTCTCATGGACAAGAGCTTTCTGTATTCCTCCCCTTTTCTGCTCTTAAGTACTTTAAGTTCTGTCTATAGTCTGATAAAATCCCTCTAAACCTAGAAAGGAAAAAAAAGAGATTTGCCACAGTAAGGGAGAGAAATGCTAGTTCCTCCCTAGTTCCATAGGTAGACACAGAAGTGACTATTATAAATCATCATCAATATTATTGTTATTTTTGACATTTTTAGATAGGGTCTCATTCCATATTCCAAACTGGCCTGGCACTGTTTAGAGGAGGTTGTTGTTGACCTATTGGCAATCCTTCTGCCTCAGACTCCCAAGTGCTGAAATTGTCTGAGTGAGCCACCACAGCCAGCTTATGTCACCTGTCTTTATACCATTACTGAATTTGTTGACCTTTCACACTGATTCATCCCTCTTTGTCCAAGTTCTCAGAGAATACCCTCAGAGGTCAGAATTCTTTGCATTACTGCCAGCTATATGTCATGCATAGTACTTTAATTTTTCTTAACAGAACTACAGAAGCATAATCAGGTTTCTTTCCAATGACTCTCTTATTTACGCTAGAATTATTTTATATGTTTACTTCTTATCTTTTATTGGGATATAATTATTTCTCACATTTTTTTTCAACCATCTTCTATTCACAATGACAGAATACCACTGACTGAAGAAGAAAGTGTCTTCACAATACATAATATGTACATGAACTTGTGCCCTATGTCATTTTGGCTTATGAAATGTAATGCATGACAGAAAAATTCTTAGATGTAATTCACCACAAAACATCTGCAATACTCTTGTTAAAACTCTGAGTGTATTAGTGAAAATGGTAACAAACACTCCTCTTCTACTCCCTATATCAGTTCATATCCTGAAACATAATTATATAAACTCTGTTTTCATATTTGGTGTTCTTGTGCACCTCATGAATCAACCTTGATCAGTAAGTAATAACAGTAGGGTGGCAAGATGTTTGATAAGATTTTTATCTCTTTTCCTTCTAATGCATGAGTAATAAATAAAAAGACTTGAGGTAGAATTGTGAAGGTTCATAAAAAGATTCTGTCTTTCAAGCATTCTAGAAGGAATAGGTTACTATACGGACCAAAATCAGAATGTGTCTTGATTTTTTCCTATTTACTTATAGAAAATTTTTCAGGTCCATTAATGACAGCAAATTGTATAGTCATTCAGGAGGGAGGACTTCCTGCTAAAGCAATGACAGTGCCTTATAATCCACTGTAAGGGGAAAATAGAAACTATGAGAAGATAAAGGCACCTATATATCAATTAAAAATCATATTTATTTAATCTAATTATGCCAATTGTATAGTTAATACTTTGACTCTTAATTGTGTACCACAAGCATATGAAATTTGTTAAAGATCTCATATAAATGTGTATACCCTCACTATATTGGGCCAAGAGTCAGCGTTCACTATTTTTTAATTTTTAAATTTATTTTAATTTTTACATTCATGTTGGTACTCTGGTAACCTCTTTTCTGCCCTCTCCCCTCCAAAGGGACCTTCCTCATTGGGGTTATTTTTAAAGCACCTCATCTGATTCCAGGTTCTCTAATGTAAATATGGACTTGATAAAGCAATATAGTAGGTATACTTTAAAGATATGTTTTTTTCTGTAAGTGGACTTGTAAAATGTGATGTAGAGATTAAATATAGTTTTTTTTTCCAGTCTAGATTCACCTTTTATCTACTTTCCTGTAGTCTAACCTGAAGATTTTAACTATCAATTACATAATGACCATTAGCACTAGCTTTACTGCTTAAATAAAGCTATTGATTGCCCTTTTACCTCTAATTTTATTTCCTTCTGTACAATAACAGGCCAGAGTTTTGTGTAATAAACCAGACTCCATTAGTAATATTAGAGATGTAAGAAATCTATACAACATGAAAAATCAGCTGCTCTGAGTTGGCAAATTACATTATTGATTCCTTCATTCATTCAACTTAGGGTTTATATATCTATACTAGGATTCAGTCTTGTACTCATCTTTGATGAAATAGTAAAAATTCTTATATATATGTGTGTGTGTGTGTGTGTGTGTGTGTGTGTGTGTGTGTGTGTGTAACAGCATAATATAGAATGACAGGCAAAAATAGCTAACTAAAATTTTCAGAAGCAATAAGGAGTATGAGAAAAAATGTCATGGTTCTTGATGAAAAAGGTATTTAGAATGGAGGTAACTTAAATGGCCAGTTAAAGAACTATCAGAGTAGGTGTTATTTTAAGAGAGATCTAATTAAAAACTCGGAAAGAGTCTGAATCTGAAGTTTGACAGATAAGTCTCATCTATACTAAAGATCCTATGGATTGACTTTGAGTAGAGTAGCATCATCATGTAGAGATGGAATGTAGCACATAGAGACATAAAATTACCTTGGACTCTTAAAAAACAGCTATTTACAATTATTTTGCTATTTTCTATTTTTTTCCTCTCCCATTTAGCATGTGTGGATATATGTTATTCTACTACTTTATCTCCTCAGATGCTTATTAATTTCTTTTCTGAGAAAAAGACAATTTCCTACACAGGGTGTCTGACTCAGTGTTTTGTATTTATGACTCTGCTCCTTACTGAGTATTACATGCTTGGTGCCATGGCATATGACAGGTACCTGGCAATTTGCAACTCTCTACATTACAGCAACAAAATGCCCAGGCTAGTTTGTATCTGCCTGGTCACTTTTACCTACTTCTGGGGCTGTATGGTGGGCACTGTGCAGGTTATATTGACCTCACATTTGTCCTTTAGTGGACTTAACACCATCAACCATTTCTACTGTGCTGACCCACCCCTCTTAATGTTAACATGCTCTGACACTTACATAAAGCAAATGGCCTTGTTTGTGTCAGCTGGGAATAACCTCACAGGCTCAGTTCTCATCATCCTCATCTCCTACATTTTCATCCTCACTACCATCATGAAGGTACGTTCCAGCGAAGGGCAGAGGAAAGCTTTCTCCCCCTGTGGTTCTCGCCTGACAGCTGTAACTATGTTCTATGGGCCCCAATTCTACATGTATCTGAGACCAGCCCGTAAGATGTCTGTTGAGCAAGGTAAGATTGTGGCAGTGTTTGGTATCTTTGTGAGTCCCATGTTGAATCCATTTATCTACAGCCTGAGGAACAAAGATGTGAAACAGGCATTGAGGAGAGTGTTTATAAGAAACCTTGGTAGAATGGAGAAAAGTCCTGTCGCTACAGTCTCACAATAAAATATTTAGAAATTCTTTCATCTGTTGTACTTGAATTCAACTCTCTAGAATAAAAATAATACAGTTTTGTGTATGCATAGTTTGGGATCAAGTGACTATTAATGCAAATATTGAAGGTGAAAGCTGTAGGAAGTAATGGTCGAAAGAAAATGTGGCAGCTGACATCCAATGCTCATGACTGAACATGGTCATGTGCTCATCTTAATAGTTCCTTTTATTTGACTCGACAGAATATCAGTTCTTCCTTTCACATCAAAGATCAGTATTGCAATATTGAACTTCCCTATGAACAAGCTGGTTTATAGCATATCTCCTGATAGGAAATGTTCTCCATTTATGTGATATATTATGTCATTTTCTTTAATAAAATGTCATTGCCATCTCTAAACTAAGTGAGATTTCTAATCCAAGATGCTTTTCTGACCTCATCATGTTGAATTTATGTCCACTTATTATGAATTTAAAACCATGAATGTATTATTACAGCAAAATGAAAAAAGTTATATCATTTTTGAGCCTAAAATGTTTCATTAATTTCCTTTAATTAAAACCAATTACTTCTTAACAAGAAATACCAATTCCTTAAATACAGGTTATTCATAACATTTTATCCCTAAAACTTTACTAAGAACTTTTAAAAAGTTTATTTAATATAATAAAATTTCACACATATGTTAACCACAACCTGTACTAATGGCTTCTGTAATATGAATGAGAGTCTGGTTTACATGTTTTATAACTGAATTTCAACATAGCTGTATTCAAAATTACCTGATACTCTTTGAAGTTAGCATTTTAAAAGTGCATGATTTAACCTGACATTTATGTAACACATTTAGCACATAAATTCCTTTTATTACTTAAGTAACCATTCATCCATCTTTAAAATGGCTTTCATAAATACAAGACACTGCTTCTGATCAGTGATTCTATTAAAATAAATTTCTACAATTTGTTCTTATAAACTTATTGTTTCTTTTTGGAAATACTAATGTGTAAAATTACCAGCAGTAAATGGATATCCATGCTCCTCCCTAGCATAGATAGTATAACCTTTTGTACTGTGTGTTCTATTGTACCACAGGTAAAACACAAATGGACAACATGCACAGGTTGGAAACAATTTATCGTAACATCTTTCATTGTGTGCACAAATTCCCAATGCCATAAGATGGTAGCAATTTTGGTAGTCATGGTGCAGTGAAGGAAAGGGGAACAAAGTCTGAATAGTTTTCTCTAGAAAACTATTATCTATAATGAATATGAGTGTTAAAAGATGGCCAGTGATGGCATTAGAATGACAGATTTCTATCCTAGAATTCCAGACAAAGAAACAACTATGATAAACCTTGACAAATTCAAAACTTTCAAGAAAATAGTTTTTTAAAAATGTTAGGGACTTGGTTGTAAAATGAATCTGGATGAATGTATAGCTAAAACAGAGGTGTAGCTCAAGTTTTTGTTATGTGTATATGTGTGTGTATGCATGTTCACCATGCGTGTATGTGTATGTGTGAGTGTGTGTGTGTGTGTTTGTGTACTTTTGCATATGTGTGTACATGCATGTGAACACCAGAGGAAAACCTGACCTGTCATCTTTAGGAACACTATCTACCTCCTTTGAGACAGTGTCTCATCACATTATAGTTTGCCAGTTAGGTTAGACTAGCTAACAAGCAAGACCCATGGATACACATGTCTGTTCCCTGGTGCTGGAATTATAGGCACATGTCACCATGTCCAGAGTATTTTTAAATATTTTTATTTATTTATTTATTTATTTATTTATTTATTTATTTGAGAGAGAGAGAGAGAGAGAGAGATACAGAATAGGCAGGTAAAGAGAGAGAATGGATTGCCAGTGCCTCCAGCCACTGAAAATGAATTTCAGATGCATGTGCCCCCTTGTGCATCTGGCTTACTTGGGTCCTGAACCAGGGTCCTTGGGCTTCACAGGCAAGCATTTAACTGGCTAAGCCATCTCTCCAGCCCATGCCCAGAGTTTTATTCAAGTACTTGTGATCAAACTGAGATCAATTATAATGCAAGGCAAACACTTAAAGACTGAGGCATCCTCTCTGCCCTCAATCAATGTCTAATGCACTGTATTTTCCTACCCCCTTACTTAAATTCCACATTTAAATAAAGATCCTTTAAGTTTGTAACTTGGAATCTGGACTATATTGGAAATACTGAATTTTTTATTGTTTTATTTCTTTCAATGGTAATAACTATTTGTCATGGAAAACATACACATAGGCACAAAGAACTTTCATTTCTTTTTAATCCTGGTCCTTTACTAGTTACATAATATAACTAGTAAACATAACATTGTTACCTTTTTCAAAAAAATCGTATATAAAGTAATTTGAGATGTTATCATCATTTAATAGCTATAGAGCACTCTAGTAAAAGTGAATCACTGGATAGTGACACACTTCTTTTTTTTTTTACTTTGTTTTTAATAATTTATTTTTTATTTATATTATTCTAATTTTACATTCATAATGGTGGCTCCATTATCCTCCTCCCTGTCCTCCCTCTTCCAAAGGGACCCTCTTCAATGGGGAATGTGGGTCATGCATTGTAGGGGTAGTCAAGAGTTATGGGGGATAGGCCAAGTCTCTATGCATAATGCCCCAACTTGTGGCTCTAACATTCTTTCTGCCCCCTCTTCCACGAATTTCCCTGAGCCACATTGGAATCATTTTAGTTCTACTTCATTGATGAGGTTTTTGGGAGCCTCTGGTGACCAACTTCTTTAACATAACAAATGTCACAAATTCTAGGCATTTCAGTCATTTATGCCAACTTCTATTCTGTCTGGTCATTTGATTCAGGTGTCCCCCATAAACTTAGGTATTCTGAATGCTAAGTTCCCCAGCTGCTGGCAAATGGAAATTAAAGCCTCCTGGAGGCAGTGTATGTTGGGAGCAAGTTTATGGATGTTATAGCCAGTTTCCCCTTGCCAGTGTTTGGCACACTCAGCTGCTGCTATTGTCCACCTGATGTTGGCCAGGGGGTGATGTCCACCCTCTGCTCATGCCATTGTTTTCCTCTGTCATCATGGAGCTTCCCCTGGAATCTGTAAGCCAAAACAAACCCCTTTTCCCCAAAAGCTGCTCTTGGTTGGGTGATTTCTGCCAGCAATGCAAACCTGACTGCAACAGTAAAGTTGGTGCTGAGGAGTGGGATTGCTGCTAGACACCTGACTGTGTGGCCCTGACCTTTTGGAGCTGATTTTCAAGAGGAATGTGGAAGGATTTGAAACCTTGACCTAAGAGACACCTTGCAGTGCTGTAAGTGCAGCTTGATGGACTATTCTGGTCAGAGATGAAAGACCTGAATGTAGTAAGAACTATGGACTGTGAGGTTTGGCTTATGAGGGTGAGAAAGAACTATGCCTGGACTGTGCTTGAAGCAGTTTGTGTGAGCGGCTTGCTGTTATACCTGTGTCCTGAGAACTTGTGCAGGGTTGCTTTGCATAGAAAGAGACTGGTGTGAGCAAAGGGATATGTCAGAGAAATTAAATCTTTGGACTGAAACTTCTGCCCATTATGCTGCAATTATATGAGAGATTACAGCCTTTGAGATTGGGCCAGCTGATCTGCATTGGAATCAACAGGAAGAATGTAGAATCTTTTGAAGGGGCCTGAGTGCTCAAAGAGTTTCCTAATTTTCAAAGTCTGCTTTACCCGCCCCCCCCCCAGATTAACAAATTGGCACCCCATCTGGTATTGTGGAGTATAAGAACTGCAGGAAAGAAAGGGTCATTGAGTTTGCAACACAGTCTTGTGTTTTGGAAACTGCCATGGGCATTATGAAGCAGGTTTGCTGGATACATGCATAAAGACCTGATGGAGCCATGAGGATGCACTGTGGGTTGCAGTGGATACCTAGCAGAGATGCTGGAACCATGAATTGGCTGCTAAGGAAAACTACCAGCCCTGGATGAAGTTTTCCAGTGAGTAGCCTAGCTGGAAGGGTAGAATTGGAACTCCAGAGACTTGTTGCTGGTCATAATTATCAGCTTTGGAGACTTGCCATTGACTAGAGTTGTTGGACTTGTAGCTACAGAGTTTGATGTTTGCCCTGGTTGTTTTAAATTGTGTATTGGGTGAATATTTCTTTACTATGCCCAAGGCCATCTTTTGCAGTGTGAATGTTTATTTTGTGCCATTGTAGGTTTTTGGAGGGGCAGATTTGGTGGTTTTTTTTATTTATTTATTTATTTATTGGTATTATGGCTCAGTTAAAAACTTTGGACTATAGGGATGTTTGAACATCATTGGGATTGATAAAAACTATGGAGACTTTTAAAGTTGCACTGAATGCATTGCATTTTATATCACATATGGTCATCAGTTTATGGGGGCTAGGGATGGAATGTGGTGGTTTGATTTAAACTTAGGGGTTCAAAATGCTAGGTTCCCCAACTGATGGCAATTGGAAATGAAAACTTCCTGGAGAAAGTGTATTGTTGGGAGTGGACTTATAGGTGTTATAGCCAGTTTTGCCATACCAGTGTTTGGCACACTCCCCTGTTGCTGTATTCCCTATAATTCAAATTTTAATACTACAAGATATGTAGGTTACAGGAAACCCTTACTATATAGGGAATAGAGAGATGGTTCAGCTGTTAAAGCACTAGCTTACAAAGTCTGATAGCTTGAGTTTGATTCACAAGTACACACATAAAGTCAGATGAACAAAGTGGCACATGCATCTGGAACTCGTTTGCAGTTGAAAGAGGCTATGGTGTACCCATTCTCTCTTATTCTCTCTGTCTGTTTGGCTCTCTCTCCTTGCAAAAAATGAATAAGATATTTTTTAAATCAAATATGAAACAAATATTCATGAAAATATTCATACAATACTTCCATAGATCACTCAGTATATTCACCCGAATAAAGAGTCTAAATATTGGAATAACCCCTTACAACATGTTCAATTACATTTCTAAAATTTCTATAAATTTTTCTTGGCAATATCGATGTGTAAAAGCACCCATCATTTTGTAATTTCTTGTTTACAGATATATAAACAGTATGTTTTCTTATATTTTGAATATTAAAGTTATATCTTTAAATTTTAGCATTCTTTCATGTTTCTACTTGTAATCTGCTATATTTATTCATGTGTTGCTGCTATTATGAAGCTTAAGATGTTTTTCAGGAATTTTTCACTGCATTTTATCTGTGGCAGATAGATACTCTGACAAATTTTGGGATGCCTCGTAATTTTAAATAGTTATTTTTTCATACCCAAGTGATTTTTTCAAGACTGAATTTATCTGATAGCTGTATAAACTCAGACCAATTCTCTTCTATCTTTTATGTTCATTAATGCAGCATATTTCTTAGTACACTCACTGTTTTGGAGTATATGCTTGTATTTCTTCTTTTTTACTGGGGAACATATGCTGGCGATGGCTAGGTATGTAGCTCAGTAGAGTAATAACTTGTCTAGTATGCAAGTGTCTGGAGTTGGACTCAGAGTATCATAAAGAAAAAGAAAATATATTTATATGAATCAATTTTTTTAATGTTTAAGGAAATGAACATGTCAACTCCTCTGATTTAATCATTATATACAATATGGATTTTATCAAGCTATAAGATTTTATCCTAAATTTGGGCAACTAAAGTGTTATATCATGGACTCCATGGTGGGCAAAAATAATTTTTGCAATATTGTGAAAAAATACTCAGCATTACTATGTCCCTGGTTTCACCTATATTTGGTCAATATTACCTGTTTTCTTCCTTGAAAAAAAAATGTACTCATTTAGTCTTCCTTTACTGAGCATTTTTTTTTTTTTGTCTCTATACTACACACACATCATTGCAGTATGGGACTTCTGGTCAAGATGGTATACTAGTTGCCATGCTAGTGCTATGGAGGTGAAATTAGGCAAGAATTGTGGTGTTCCATTACTAACAAATCCTAGCTGACCTCCACTGGATTGGCAGGTGGGTATACATTTGGGAATCTGCCAATTCATACAATCTCCAGCATAGCTAGGGCACAACCACAGGATCCCTAATAGAATCTCATGCTGAGGAATTCTGGTGTTTACCCAACTGTCTTTCATGCAGGTAGGGCAGTCCAGTGATTGGCCTTTCCCAAACCTCATTCACTCAGATAGGAGACCAACCCACTGAGCATGTACATACAGTGTGTCCCATCCTGCACCACTGGCATCAGCAGGTCCCACATCCCAACCTACAATGTCCACTCTAATGGGTCCCCACCCCACAATACCAGCCAGAGGAGATTGATCTGACCTAGGCCACCTCTTCTGATCACACCAAGTCATGCATCTGGCTTCCTCTGCACTCTAAGCCTCACACCTGCCAAATAGTAGGCTCAGACCTCCAACTCTAGCTCTCAAATCACCCACCAGCCCAGATCTTCTGGAAAACTTGCAATCTCCATAACCTATGAATCTGTGGATACATTACCATCCCACTAAAGTTGGGGCATTATGCACAGAGACTTGGCCTATCCCCCATAACTCTTGACTATCCCCACAATACATGACTCACATTCTCCATTGATGAGGGTCCCTTTGGAAGGGGGAGGACAGGGAAGAGGATAATGGAGTCACCAATATGAATGTAAAATTAGAATAATATAAATAAAAAATAAATTATAAAAAATACCTTGGAATAGCAGTAACCAAGAATGTGAAAGACCTATATAGTTAAAACATAAAAACACTAAAGAAAGAAATTGAGGAAGACATAAGACGATGGAAAGACCTTCCATGTTCCTGGATAGGTAGAATTAATATTGTGAAAATTGCAATTCTAGCAAAAGCAATATTCTGAGTCAACACAATTCCAGTAAAATCCCAGCATCATTCTTCATAGAGATAGGAAAAAAATATCAAAATTCATATAGAATGACAAAAAGACTTGGACATTCAAAAATGTCCTCAACAAAAGAAACACTCTGGTGGTATCACTATACCCAACTTAAAGCTTTCCTACAAAGCCATAGCATAGTAACAAAAAGTGCATGGTATTTACATAAAAACAGATATATAGACCAATAGAACAGAATTGAAAACCCAGACATTAGTTCAAGTGACTACAGCTACTTGATCTTTAAAAAAGGAGCCAATAATGTACATTGGAGAAAAGACAGCATCTTCAACAAATGGTGCTAGACAAATTGGATAACCACATGTAGAAAAATGAAACTAGACCCATTCCTCTCTCCATGCACAGAAATCAACTCTAAATGGATTAAAGACCTCAATAATATAAGACCTGAAACTATTAAATGGCTAGAAGAAATAATAGGTGGAACTCTCCATGATAATAGAGTAGGGAAAAAGTTCCTGAGCAATATCCCAGTGGACCCGGAAATTACTCACATTGGATCTCATGAAGCTAAAAAGCTTTTGTATTTACAATCATAACATAAACAGAGCCAACAGACTACCCACAGATTGGTAGAAAATCTTCACCATCTGTAACATTAACAGAGGTCTAATATCTAGAATCTACAAAGAACTAAGCAATTAAAAATCAAACAACCCACTCAAAAATTGGGGCAGAACATAATAGGGAATCCTCAAAGGAAGAATATATATATCCTAAGAAAATTTTCAACATCTTTAACCATCAGAGAAATACAGATTAAAACTACTATGAAATTTGACCATACTCCAGTCAGGATGCTAATCATTAAAATAATTAATGACAATAAGTGTTGGCGATGATGTAAGAAACAAAGAACCCTCATTCATTGTTGGTGGAAGTGCAAACTTTTACAAACACTATGGAAATCAATATGGAGACTCTGAAAAAGATGAAAATAGAGCTACCAACTGACCCAGCTATTTCTTTCTGGGCATCTTCACTGCAAAGATATTTGCTCAGCAATGTTCAAAGTTGCTCAATACACAATAGCTAAGAATTAGAATAAACCCAGATGTCCATTGTTTGATGAATGTATAATGAAGATGTGTAGCAGTAAGGGAAAATGATATAATGAAATTTGTAGGAAAATTGATGAATTTGGAACAGATTATACTAAGTGAGTTCATAAAAGCACAGAAAGATAAACACCACACACTCTCCCTCATATGTTCTTCCTAACTTGGAATAGCTTGAGTTGCAGACATACCTGACAGGAAATATGAGGGAAGAGATAATGAGAATGAAAGGGTTGAGAGAATGGGAATGGGAAGGTGGTGAAGGTATACAAAAAAACTAAATTTAAAATGAATTGCTACTATAGAAACCTTCCTTCTGGATAACAGAGTAGAAGATGTAACCCTTAATAGAAGTATGCTTGGACTGTATGGTAAAAAGGGCCCTGTAAATGGTGGGATGAAGCATAACCCTAAAACATTTAGCTCTGACTTGTAACTTCCAATACCAGAAATTGGTCATAACCCACACTGAACTGTGGATTGGAGAGACCATTAAAGTCCCAAAAACAAGACAAGCTTGTCAAATCTTGCAGAAGAGGGTTTAGAAATAATGTCAAAGCACTTGATTACCTGCCTGAGAAAAAAAAAAAAAGGTAAGGCCCTGTTATTGAAGGCACCACATGCTGCCAACACCAAAGTGATCTGACTGGAATCTGGAAGGAAGTCAGTTTCCCCATAGTGCTATAAAACACTACATGAGCTGCTGGGGGAAAATGGCCAACAATGTTGTGAGCAAGCAGGGTACCCTGCTATATGAAAGAAACCAGCCTGACAAGATGTACATACCTGTGCAATAGTGGCACTCAGCCAAAAGCAATGAGCATTTCTCTAAATGATCAATGCTTATCCACTTTAACCTATGCTGACCTCACTCTCAGTTGGAGAATATGTTTTACTTTTTCAGAAGGCATCAATAAGCGAAGACAACTAAATGTCTATCAATGAGACAAGAAAAGATAGCTGACTCCCTGTCAGGAGATGAAAACCCTTTGCACATCAGCTAGGGCTCAAGTGAAATCACAGAGGCATTGATGAGATGAACAGAAGTGCTGTTTCCATGGTGAGCCTGACAACCTGCACTAGGGTGATGGTGATAGACACTGAGAGCACTCAAAATGTACCAAAGCAGAAATCCAGAAGCTGCTGAGAGCTGCACACCCTCCAAGGCTCTGGGATTTTTGTGGGCGGAAAGGATGTAAGTACCACAGGGTGGATAGGAATATCCAAAGGCATTGCCGCCTCCCCACAATGCCTACTGCTGCTCTCACTTACATAACTCACAACCTCATTGTGAATACCAGCAATCCCACCAAGCAGGGCCCTCAGTGGAATGGGAGCAGGGAGTAGGAAAATGACGGTACCAAAACATGATGTATACATACAAAGGTTCTACTTAATAAAATATTTTTTAAAAGTCATGCATGGTGGTGCACTTCTTTAATCCCACACTTGGAGGGCAGAGGTAGGAGGATTGCTGTGAGTTCAAGGTCACCCTGAGACTGCATAGTGAATTCCAGGGCATCCTGGGCTAGTGAGAGACCCTAGCTCAAAAAATATGAAAAAAAAATAGTAAAACTATTCTTTTTTATACTTCCAGATTATTTACAATATAATATATCCATTGTACATGCCACATTTGAAATCAAATGTTTAGAGCATATAATTAATTCTGTAATTAGGTAAATATTATTGGATAGCTTATAGAAACGACAACATAATTATCATGAAAACACAGAAACAGAAGAAATGGCCCATAAATTGACTCAATTGGTGTACAATAAAGATGACATAATAGTGGAAAACCAAAACATACTTCCATCCTGATGGGTAGAAATTGGTTGAAGTTATGAAGTAAATGGTTAAATTCAGCATTCAAATATATGTTAAAGTTATATTTCTATATAACTGCTTTTAATTTATTTTATTATTTATGACTCCCAAAAGACAGAATTGATACTCTTGCAAATATAATATAGACACAATTAACTTGAGGAGTAACCAGAAATAAAATGTCAGACAATAATAAAATTGATGTATATTATTTATTCAATAGGTTTAATTTTGTTTAGTTCAAATATAAACCTTTCCTATGAATTTAAGACAGAAAAGTAGCATACAATCTTACATAGCATATCCTTACACTGATAATTTATACATTAAAACATTTCTGATCAAAACATTAATCATAAATACAGAATGTTATACTTTTCTAGAAATAACATCTCCAGAGAAAAACTTAGCATGTGTTTAAAAATATTCAAAATTTTTACCTCAGCAATTCTGCTCTTAAGAATTTATCTTACATGAAAAGTCAGACTGATATGAACAAAAAGATATTATCCAATCATAAAATAATCAGATACTTGTTATGAGAGTATAATAGTATTCATAATAGAAAAAAATTGTATAAAATACTCCAGAATCCTGAGAGTAATTCTCCAGGTCATAGATGATGACACCATTTTGCTTTTAGTACTCATATTTTTCTATATTGTTATTATTTCTCTATAATCAATATTCACTGTATTTTAAAAATCAACATGTATATATTATGAAGTATTAAACTACATTGAAAGGACTTTCTGAAACGGCATGATTTTTTTAAACAAGTTCTCAGTTTGTAGCCCAGGCTAGACCAGAACTCTCTATATAGCTCAACTTCAGATCAATCTTTCTGCTTCAACTGGTCTTAAACTCAGAGGAATACTCCTGCCTCACCTTCCCAAGTCCTGTAATTACAAGTATGAGCCACACTCCCTGGATTATTTCTGAAAATTTATCCCATAAAGTGAAAGTCATGTTACAAATTTTTAAAGTATGTTTATTTGAGAGAGAGAAAGAGAGAGAGAATGGGCATGTCAGGGCCTTTAGCTACTTCAAACTCCAGATGCATGCACCCCCTTGTGCATATGGCATATGTGGGTTCTGGAGAGTCAAACTGAGATCCTTTTGGCTTTGCAGGCAAACGCCTTAACTGCTAAGCCATCTCTTCAGCCCTCATGTTAAAATTTTTTACAACACATGTGTATATAAACATATCAAGAATAAATACTAGCCAGGCATGGGGGCGTATGACTTTAATCCTAGCTCTTGGAAGGCTGTGAGGTAGGAGGATCCCAGTGAGTTCGAGGCCAGCCTACATAGTAAATTCCAGGTCAGTCTTTGCTAGAGCAAGATCCTACCTCAAAAGTCCAAGAAATAAAAAAATAAGTAAAAATTCATAAATAAATACCAAATTCTATGTATCATTGTGTTAGACAATTCCTTATAAGTTTACCCCTCTATATGCATCTTTATTTCTAGTTCATTATGAATGTGGACACTGTAGTCATTTTGAAAATATGTTGATAAAATGTAATCTACATGAATCATACAAAATATTAAAAACCTTTTTCTTTGCACAGAACAAAAGAATCATTCTGTTCATAATACACATAAATTATCATGTTAATTAGAAATATCATGAGAAACAGATATCATCTATTAGGATGCATAAACTATCACCTAATTTACTGCAATTTCATCTGTAGCAATAAACTTTATTAGTTTCGTCCACATATTCACTGTGTTCAGGAAGTAGAGTGTTTATTCCAAAGAGAGACTGAAGAATTTGCCTTTGTGTTCCTTTCACATGAGTAACTTTGGGCAAAGTATTTAATCTCTGTGCCTAATAAATACAAATGCTGTGAAGAGAAACACTTTAACTATTTTATTTTTATAGATAAATTGGTCATATGGAAGCATAAGCTTATAATTAAATGTCAGAATAATTTTATGCCTGATGATTTAGTTTCTATATCATTTAATAAGGATGAATGAAGTTACTTTTATAAGAATTATTCTACACAATAAATAAGCAAAGAAATTACAAATTCAAGTGAATAAACAATATGTGTAGAGACTAGAAAACAGGCAAGGGGACTTAATTTAAATTGAATTCCTCCAATCCACAGAGGACTACAAAATTAAAAATGTATACAATTATTTGCAAAATTTAGAATATTTTGCAATGACTATCAAATACAGTTTTCAAAAGGATTATATTCTAGGTACCAAATCAAATTGGTTGCTATAAAAGCAACTCTATGTTCTCCACCCCCACGCCCATTTTTGTGTTTGTTTGTAAACAAGTCTTTGAAATCAAGTGGAAATTTTGTTATGAGGAAATGTCTCACAGAATACATGGGGCAACAAAAGGAAGCTATAAGGGGCTCTGCTATAAGAAGACCCACTATTGCCTGGAGAGATGGCCCAGTGGTTAAGGTACTTGCATGCAAAGCCGAAGGACCCAGGTTCAATTCCCAGTACCCATGTAAAGCAAGGTGCACAACAGGGTGCATGTGTCTGGAGTTCATTTGCAGTGCCTATAGGCCTTGCCACACCCATTCTCTCTCTCTCTCTCTCTCTCTCTCTCTCTCTCTCTCTCTCTCTCTCTCACACACACACACACACACACACACACACATAAAAATAAGTAAATAAAACTTTCAGTTAAGGAAAAGAAGACCCACTGTCACTTCTGAGTTCTTGTTCTTCAATAATTTTTCCAGATATTTTCCTACGGTCTCCCAAAGTACTAGCCATTATAATAAAAAATAAATACATGTCTCTAAATTTAAGCAGTATATTCTAATAACCAAGAAATCGCATCCACTGTTTTCCAAATGTTATTTCTGAAACATGGTTTGAGCCTTAGACTTAATCAGTAAACCAAGAATTCAGAATTGTGCAATTTATCAAAAGTACAGGTCTGAAATATTCTTCCTCAGAAAAATCAAAACAATTTAAAGAGAACTCACTTCAACATTTTGTATAGAGATGTTATTGAAATTTAAGTGAAAAATATTAAAATACCAAAGATTTAAATGAATTTAATGTAGATAACATGAGTTTCAGTATGCAGCTATTTGGTTTACTAATAATATGTGAATTAAGATAAACGATGTGATTATTTACATAGAATTCTCTGCTATTGATTTATCCCTAGAATTTCTGATAATTAATAAAGTATATTTAACAAGAAATGATGTTTTTCTGACAGGTTAAAGACCCAAAATGGACACTGAGATTTCACCTCAAGAATGTGCACATGTTTGATCATGGACATTTTCCCAGCATATATTTGGGTGACATCAGTGACAGGACAGACCATGCTGACTCTACATGACTGTGCTTATACTACAATCATGCAGGTTATATTGATGACAGGTTTTTAACACGCTCTTGGAAACTCATAAAAATTAACAACTTTTAAAAAATGAAGAACAACCCATCCTATTGAATAGGTCTGGGAAAATTTTACAAAATACAAAATCTTAAATGGAAATGGGTTCCAAATTTTTAATTTTTCTGTAAGGTGAACATTTCAGTATCTAAGCAAGCGGTGATACACAACATGTGAGAAATGACATCAGCACTAGTAACCAGCTCTAGAATATGTGTTTGTATTAATGAGGGATAGAGTGCCAGCATTTCCATCAAAGAGAGCCAGTGATAAAATACATTCCCATGAAGGTAAAACATTGAATCACTGTATGGAATCCTCAGGCACTAGATAAAGCACAATTAGAAATTATCGGCAAGTGTAAGTATTTGTCAATTTCTACATCATAGTTCTTATTTAAAATATGTATTGATCTTAATTTCAAGGAGAAACTAAGAGTTCATGTTGATTAAAAAAAAAAAAAAAAACTATCACAAAAGTAGTAGGTTTGTCCTTTAAAAGAAAATTCTAAATTATCCCTGAGAGAGAGTTTATAGAAATGAGCACATCCTAAAATGAAATTTACTGGAATAATTTCCCCTTAATCACTTGCTGCACAGCATGGATGACATCCTTGTTCCGTAGGCTGTAGATCAATGGGTTCAGCATGGGGCTCAAAAAAGTATAAAAAACTGCAATGACTTTAGATTCCTCCACAGACTTCTCTGAAGGAGGTCTTAAGTACATGCAGAAAAGGGTCCCATAAAAGATGGTGACTGTGGTCAGGTGAGAACCACAGGTAGAAAAGGCTTTGTGCCTGCCTTCAGCAGAACGGATCCTCAAGATGGCTGCAAAAATGAAAAGGTAAGACAGAAGGATAATGAACAGAGAGCTTGAGAGAGTAAAGCCAGCCACCACAAACATGGCCATCTTTTTGACATGGGTGTCAGAGCAGGCAAGCATGATGAGAGGAGGATCTGCACAGTAAAAATGGTTGATTTCCAGGGAGCCACAGAAGGACAGGTGAAAGGTGAGCAGTGTCTGTGACAGCCCATTAAGGAAGCCGAACACGTAGGGGAATGCCACTAGAGAGATGCAAACGCCCCTGGACATCCTGGTGCTGTAGTGCAGGGGGCTGCAAATGGCCACATAGCGGTCCAGCGCCATTGAGGCCAGGATGTAAAACTCGGTGATGACTAGGGCAATGAAGAGAAGACACTGTGTGAAGCACCCAGCATAGGAAATGGTCTTCTGGCCCGAGATGAAGCTGTAGAGCATATTTGGAGTAACATTGGAAGAGTAGCAAATGTCCACGAAGGAGAGGTGGCCAAGGAAGAAGTACATGGGGGTTTGGAGGTGCGCATTGGTCCTGATCAGCACAATCATGCACAGATTTCCTGCCAGCGTGATGAGGTAGATGGCCAGAAACACCCCGAAGAGGACCTTCTCCAGCACAGGATTGTCTGTGAGTCCCACAAGAATGAAATCCATCATGGCAGTGTCGTTTGGGTAGTTCATTTCCTTGCTTTGAATGCTGAAAGTGAAAGGAAAAGTGAGGAGGGCTCTCAGGTCCCTATTGTGCATCCATTCTCATTTCATTTTAAAAAATAATTTATATTTATTTATTTATGAAAGAGAGAGAAATACAGAAATAGGCAGGTAGAGAGAGAGAGAGAAATGGGTGCACCAGGGCCTCCAGCCACTGCAAAAGAACTCCAAATGTCTGTGCCCCCTTGTGCATCTGGCTTACCTGGGTCCTGGGGAATTGAACCTGAGTTTTTTGGCTTTGCAAGAAAGTACCTTAACTACTAAGCCATATCTCCAGCCCTCATTCTGCTCATTTCTTTATGGCTATGGTGAATGTTTTGGGTGTTCTGTGTAACTTTTTGCCCATCCATTTCATTAAATATTTATGTTTTTTTCTCTCTGCATTTCAAGTACATACACTCAAAAACACAAATTTTGATTTGTTTGCCTTCACATTTCCATTACTACATACACAAGTGTACTTGTATTTTACATATATTCACACAATTCCATGTGGTTTTTGCAACACTTTAATATGCTTTTCCCCACTTTCTGAAGTTATATGATAAAATGCAAGAAAATATTTAATACATTGTTGTTGGTTACTTTCATCAAGCTAATTAACAAATTTAGAGGAAGAAGGATAAAGGGATCTTCCATCTCTGACACCTTATTATTTCAAGTGCTAACAAAAGATGCTCAACAGCTGATGCAATTCCCACTTAATTTCATTCTGAAAATAATTTTTCAATATTATTATTATTATCTATGTTAATAAAACTTTAGAATCACAAATTCCTCTCTTTTCTTTGGTACTTCATCTACTCTATTTTATTCAAATAAATTGCAAAGTTTTGATTTTACTGATTTACAATATAAGTTTACCAAGATGAACAAACTACTTTCCCTCACAGAACACACATTGCCAAGCAGATAGGGTAAGTCTATGTCATATAGTGACAGACAAAAAGAATTATGTTGGATCGGTATGTCATTGGATTCTTTTAGAAGATAGAGAAATGGTTGAAGGGTTGGTTTAGTGGTTTCATTCTCTTTCTGAACAGCCATGATGACCTGAGGGGACCTGAGACCTCCTGAGCTAGTTTCTACAGCACACATGTAAACAGGCATGGTCACATACCTATCTAACCCTAGACCTGTGAGAGAGGTGGAGAAATCTCTGGGGCTCAAGAAAAAACTCCAAATCTTTGAGAGATTCTGTCTTAAGATAAAACATGTGGGTTAGAGATGAAAAGGCACACTTGGTGTTCATCTCTGGCCTCCACAGGTGGGAACACATACACATGCATAAACCACACACACACACACACACACACACACACACATGCACACATACACACTCACTCTGTCACTGCAGCACATATACTACTCTCATGTAAAAATATCAACAGGATACAGAAGACTTCCAAGAAAGGAGCATTTGATTGGTTTGGGTTTCTGTTATATCACAAATCCAGTCATGAAAGTTTTTCTTTAGAGAAGCACCAAAGTTTTAGTTTGTCCTCCATTTCTGGTTTCATCCACACTATCAGTTTTGTTTGTGAAAATATATAAACACAAAAATTACTCCTCTGATTACCTATATATCAGATCAGCTTGTATATAATAGTACATTCATTAGAGATGACAAGTAATACCAAGACATGAATAAAATAATCAAGAGAATTCATGAACTATTTTTTCTAACAATCATGAGTTACTGTTCTTCACACAAGCATACAAAATGTATTTGTAGTTATTAGTGCAGAAAAAAAACCTACCTTTAAAGATTGACATGGTATCTTTTGCACAAACAAGGTGGGGAGAGAGATTTATAATGCATAAGCTTGATAAAGTCCCCTGAGTTTCTAAAACTAATTCTAAAGACCTGATTGTAATGTTCTTTGATTCTCAAGGGAATATACATAATATGATTCTTTGAAGAGCTGATTTTCCTTTGAGGCCAAAATCACAACCTAATTTTTGAGTATGAAGCTTGGCATACATATGCATGTTACTTTCAGCACAGACAGAAAACTAAGCCAACAATTTAAATAACAAGAAAAAATGATAACATGAAAAATATAAAAGTTTTGCATTTACTAAGGGTATATCCATTGGAATACTTTGCCTTTCCATAGGCCATCTAAAGTGACTGGGGGATAAGAAGATGGGGAAGTAAAAAATTTAAAGATTTATAATTAGGGAGGAGATGGTAATTAATTCTTATGAGAAAGCAGAAGTATTGATCCAGGCTGCCAGGATTGTTGAGGATGGACCTTTTAATTTGCCCTTGTATCAATTTAATCTATTGGATTATTGTCAGCATGACAGGAATCAAAGAGGCCTGAGAAATATGTTCATTTACAAATGAGTGATTATGAATTTGACAATTGAAGAGGGAGTTTGAAATAGAATGAAGAACAATAAATGCTGTTTGAAAGTCATTCATTCCCAAAGGAAGTGAGAAGGGTCTGGTCTGTTGGTCTGTATCTTCCAGTGCACAGGGCCTGGAAGTTCAATATGGGTTTCTTGTTGTGGGAAAACCAGGACGATTAATTAACATTGCAATAAATTTCTCCTGAATTTTATTATTTTTAAATTTATTATTATTATTAACAACATATTTCAAATAGATACATCATGTGTTGGTACCGTCTTTCCCTTCATTCCTGCCCCCATACCAATGGGGACACTTCTCTGTGGTGTTGCAGGTATTTCCCATGTGGTTGTGGTTTATGCAATTGTGGGAGCAGTAGTCATTTATTTTTGGAGGGATGGAATACCTCTGGGTATGATGCCTCAACCTGTGACTCTTAAAATCTTTCTGCCCCCCTCTTCTGCAAAAATTCCCTGAGCAGTGGTGGGTGAGTATTAAATCTCCTTCACTGATGAGCTCTTAGGAGCCTCTGGATCTCTGCTTTGATGGGTGTTGAGTATTCTCAGGGTCTGTCTCCTGCACTCTGGTGCTGATTATCAGGTTTAGCATGGAAGCAGTAATCTTGCTCATCTCCCAGTTCCTCTCTGCTTTCAGCTGTGGCTTGACAGAACTATGAGGGGTGTAGGTATCTCCTCAGGTCTAGCTACCTTCTGAAAAAGAAAAACAGATTCTTCAATGGAGAGTGAAGTCAGCATAGTTTAAATGGGTTAAGCATAATTAATTTAGGGAGAATTTGATGTATGTAACACTTCCTTGAGCCAAAGACTAGTGAGAGCTTGACAGTGGAGAACATAATCTTTGTCTCCATAGGATTCTGATCTTGTTCCCAATTCCAGATACAGGTTGCTTTCCACTGAGGAGATCTCTTACCCAATCAGAAAGTTGATGGTTACCCACTGAGGCTGTGTGCCACTATTGCACTGGCATATACATCCTGTCAGGGTGTTTGGGTCTGAGTAGCTTAGACCTCTGGTTGCTCAGACCATTGTTGGCCATTTTTCCCCAGTAGCTCATGTAGCACTTTCCAGCACTAGACAGGCTTTCTGGGAATGGGCTTTCTTCTGAATTCCAACCAGGTCTCTCCATGCTCTGTGTCAGCAGCATATGGTGTCTTCAGCAACAGGGTCTTAGTTTTTGCCTCAGGCAGGTAATCAAGTGCTTTAGGGATCTCATAGGACTCCCTGATCAACAGCTCAGTATGGGTAGCAACCAACCTATGGTAGGGAGTTACAGGCCAGAGACAGAGAAAAATTTTTCTTTTAAGCTTAGGCTTCATCCCACCCTTACCAGAGCTCTACTTTTCAGGTATTCCCCCTTACTCCTTTAGAGTGCTGTATTTTTAGGCTATCTCCAAGGATAAAACACTCTATAGTATCAGCTCATTTTGGATGTAATTTTGTGCTTTTGTTCCCCTTCCCCCTTCCCTCCCCACCAAACACTTCCATCCCTAATGTCTGGGCCTTGAGTTGACTATCAGGCAGATAAACAACTCGAGCAGATCATGCAGTGTTTTTCTTTCTGTGCTTGTGTGAGTTCACTGAATGTGATCTGTTCCAAGACTATCCATTTTTCTACAGATATAATTGCATCATTTTTTTTTCTTACTGCGGAGTAGAATTCCATTTTGTGAATGTACCACACTTTTGTTATCCACTAATTCAATGATGGGCATCTGGGTTGATTCTAGTTCTTAACTGTCATGAATGGAGCAGCTATAAACATGGTTGAGCAAATGTCTCTTTATTGATGCATGGATCATTTAGGATAAATGCCCAGTGAGGGAATAACAGGGTCCGTTGGTAGGTCTATGTTCATCTTTTTCAGGAATCTCCAAATTGATTACCATGGTGGTTGTACAAGTTTCCATTCCCACCAACAGTAGATGAGGGTTCTTATTTCCCCAAATCTTCACCAACATTTCACATGGTTAGATTTTTTTGCTGGTTGCCATAAGATGGGATTTCATGGTTGTTTTAATTTGCATTTCCCTAATGGTTAGGGATGTCAAACATTTTCTGAAATGTGTGTTAGCCATTTGTAATTCTTCCTCTGAGAACTCCCTGTTCAGCTCTCTGTCCAATTTTTGGAGTGGGTTGTTTGAGTTTTTTATTGTTTAGTTTTTTGAGTTCTTTGTAGATTCTAGATATTAGGCTTCTGTCAGTGGTATAGCTGGCAAAGATTTTTTCCCATCCCATGAGTAATCTATTGGCTCTGCTTGTAGTATGTTTGTCTGTGCAAAAGCTTTTTAGCTTCATGAGATCCCACTGGTTGAGTGCTTGTTTAATTTCCTGGGCTACTGGGATTTTGTTCAGGAAGCCTTTCCCCACTCCTATAACATGGAGAGTGCCTCCTATTTTTTTCTTCCGGTAAGAGAAGAGTTTCATTCTTATATTGAGGTCTTTAACCCATTTGGACTTGATGTTTATATATAGAAATAAATAGGTCTAGCTTCATTTTTCTATATATGGTTATCCGAGTTGTCCAGCATCATTTGTTGAAGATGCTGTCTTTTCTCTGGTCTACATTATTGGCACCTTTGTCAAAGATCAAGCAGCTGTAGTTACTTGACCTAGGGTCTGAGTCTTCAATTCTGTTCCATTGGTCTATGTTTCTATTCTTATGGCAGTATCATGCTGGTTTTGTTCCTATGGCTCTGTCATATAGCATTAGGTCAGACATGGTGGTAACTTCAGAAGTAGTTGTTTCTTTGTTTGTTTGGTTGGTTTTTTGAGGATATGTTTGGATATCCAAGTCCTGCTACAATTCCATATGAATTTTGAGATCATTTTTTCTATTTCTGCAAAGAATGATTATGGTATTTTATTAGTATTGCATTAAATCTTTGTATTCCTTTTGGTACAATTGCTATTTTTACAATATTAATTCTACCTATCCAGGAGCATGGGAGGACTTTCCATCTTCTCAAGTTCTCCTCAATTTCTTTCTTGAGTTTTGTTTTATGTTTTCATTATATAGGTATTTCACACCCTTGGATAGTGTTATTCTAAGGTATTTAATTTTTTTGTTACTATTGAAAATGGGATAGCCTCAATTATTTCTTTCTCTGTACATTTGTTCTTTTCATATAGAAAGGGTACAGATTTTTGTGCACTGACTTTGTATTCTGCCTTGTTACTGAAAGATTAATCATCATTAAAAGTTTTGAGATGGAGACTTTTGGGTCACTTATGAATAGGATCATGTCATCTGCAACTGAGGCTAATTTGACTTCTTCCTTTCCAATTTGAATCCATTTTATTTCTTTCTCCTGTCTTATTGCTTGGGCTAGTACTTCTAGTACTATGTTGAAGAGCAGTAGTGAGAGTGGGCACAACTGTCTTGTTCCTGATCTCAATAGAAACTCTTTGAGTCTTTCTGCATTAAGTATTATTTGAGCTTTGTGTGCTATAGTCTTTATTATGTTGAGATATAAACCTTCCAGGCCTATTCTTTCCAGTGTTTTGATCATGAAGTGGTATTGTATTTTGTCAAAGGCCTTCACTGCATCAATTGAGATGACCATGTGGTTCTAATGGATAAGTTTATTTATGTGGTGTATTACATTGACCGATTTCCATATGTTGGACCATCCCTGCATCCCTGGGATGAAGCCTACTTGATCAACGTGGATTATGCTTTTGATTTGTGGCTGAATTTGGTTTTCAAGAACTGTGTCCAGGTTCTTTGCATCTAAATTCATCAGGAACATAGGCCTATAGTTTTCTTTTCTTGTTGCATATCTGTCTGCTTTTGGTATTAGGGTAATGCTAGCTTAATAAAAGGAGTTGGGGAGGATTTCCTGGTCTCTGATAATGTGAAACAGTTTGAGAAAAAATAGTTTCAGTTCCTCAATGAAGGTTGATTGAATTCGACTGAGAAGCCATCCAGTCCTGGACTTTTCTTTTGGGGGAGGAATTAATTAACTTTTCAACCTACATGGATGTGATAGGTTTGTTTAGGAGATTAATCTGCTCTGGGTTTAGTTTTGGTAGGTAGTATGTCTCTAGGAATACATTCACTTCTTCCAGATCATCCAATCTCCTAGAGTAGAGGTTTTGGAAGTGTTCCCTACTGATTCTCCCAATTCCATTGATGTCTGTTGGGACTTTTCCTTTTTCATTTCTGATTTTGTTAATTTGAGACTTCTCTTTATTTTGCTTGATCAAATTGTCCTTAGGTTTATCAATCTTATTTAGCTTTTCAAATGATTTGTTATTCATTTCATTGATTTTTAAAAATTGTTTTCTTAGTTTCCAATTCATCAATTTCTGCTTTGATCTTGATTATTTCTTTCCATCTGGAGCTCTTAGGGTTGGATTCTTCTTGGTTTTCCAATGACTTTAGGTGGACAGTTAGGTTATTAATTTGGGATCTCTCTGTCTTTGTTATGAAGACATTTAGCAATAGGAATTTTCCCCTCATGACTGCCTTCATTGTGTCCCATAAGTTTTGGTAAATGGTGTTTTCATTATCATCCAATTCTAGGAATTTTACAATTTCTTTTTTGATTTTGTCCACAACCCATTCATTCTTTGAAAGTGTGTTGTTTAGTCTTCAGGAGCTGGTGGAGTTCTTGATGAGTCTCTTGTTAATTTCTACTTTTAAAACATTGTGATCTGATATGAAGCAGGAAGTTAATTCAATTTTCCTGAATTTATTGAGGCATGCTTTATGATCTAATACATGGTCTCTTTTGGAAAAGGTTCTATGGGTTGCTGAGAAGAATGTGGATTCTGTAGATTTGGGGTGGAAAGTTTTGTAGATGACCATTAGGTCTAGTTAATCTATGGTGTTGTTGAGATCTATTATTTCCCAGTTGATTTTATGCTTGGATGATCTGTTTATTGATGACAATGGAGTATTGAAGTCTCTGACTGTGATGGTGTGGGGGTTTATTTATGTTTTGTTGTCAAGTAGGTTTTGTTTTATCAACTGTGGTGCACCTGTGTTTGGTGCATATAGATTTATGATTGTGATGTTCTCATGCTGCATCATTCCCTTGATGAGTATGAGGTGGCTTTCTTTGTCCCTTTTTGATTTCTTTTGGTTTGAAGTCAATTTTTATCAGATATTAATATAGCATCACCCATTTGTTTTTATTTCCATATGTTTGGAATATCATTTTCCAACCTTTCAACCTGAGAAGATATCTATCTTGAGTGGTGAGTTGGGTTTCTTGAAGACAGTAGATAGAAAGGTCTATTTTGTGGATCCAACCTGTTAACTTGTATCTTTTGATGGTTAAGACCATTAATATTTAAGTTATTACTTTGAGATTTGGAATAATCCCTGACATGATGAGGTTTTTTATGGGTTAGTTGCTGTTTTGTGTTTTGTGCATTTTTGAGCCTGGTCTGTTTTTGGTTATTGTTATCTTGTTGTTGGCTCTTGAAATTGTTTGTTTGACTGTTCTGTGTGGAGTGTTCCCTGAAGTATTCTCTGTAAGTTTGGCTTTGTGTTCATATAATCACTGAGCTGACTTTTTTCATGGAAAGTTTTCCTTTCACCATCTTTTATGTGGAATACTTTTGCTTGGTAGAGTAGCTTTTTGGAACCCATAGTTTGTTAGACTTTGAAGTGTTCCATTCCAGGCCCTTCTGGCTTTCAGGTTTCCATTGAGAAATGTGACATAATTCTGATACATAATTTGTATCTAGTGACTTGTTTCTTTCTTGCTGCTTTTAACACTCTCCCTTTGTTTACATTGTTAAGAGTTTTAACTGATGTGTCTTGGAAAGTTTCTTCTTTGGTCCTGTCTGTTTGATGTTCTGTGGGCTTCTTGTATCTGGATTTGCCTCTCTTTTGACAGATTGGGAATATTTTCTTCAAAAATTTTGTTGAATATGTCAACTATGCCTCTGACCTGGATTTCCTCTCCTTTTGGTATTACCATGAACAACTTGTTTGGTTGTTTTAAGGTATCCCACAATTCTGTCATATTCTGTTCACTTTTTTTTTTAACTTAGCAAAGGTTTTGGCTTCCTGATCAATTTCTCCTGTCTTGTCTTCCATGGCAGAGGTCTGTCTTCCACAGGAGTAACTGTTGGTGGAGGGTTCTAGAGAGGCTTTTATAAGCTCTATTTGATTGTTGTTTTCTGTTATGTCATTTTACATTGTTTCCATCTCTTTTTTGAGGTACAATTTCAGTTTGAGTTTTGATTTTCTTGATGATTCCTAGAATTTATTTCTTGCATTTGAACAAGTCTTCTTTAAGCTTAAGCAATTGGTTATTGAGATCTTCCATTTCTTGACTCACTTTCAACTCATCTGTAGCTCTTTTATGGGTTCTAACATTTTTTAAATCAAGTTAAGCCTACTGTCAAAGACTGAAGGCTCTGAAAGACAATTCTGTTCAATTTCATTGATAATTTTGTGTGTGTGTGTGTGTGTGTGTGTGTGTGTGTGTGTGTGTGTGTGTGTGTGGTTTGCTTCCAATTCAGCAATTCTTTTGATCAGGTTCCCACTGGTTATTGTTTTCATTTGGGGATTGAATTTCTGTTGATTTCTCTATGATTTCATTGGAGGCTTTCATTTTGGGACTAGGCATCCTTGGTAGAGATCTCTCAGTTTTCTGACTTTTGTTGGCTTTTTGCATTGTGGTCTACCCATCTTGAGGAAATGCTTTATTCTATTGAGGAGGAAGCAAGTTTTTGTCCTTGTAGCATCTTCAGAGGGTGTTCTGTTTAAAATGTTAATTGGATTGATGTACTGGTGCATGATGGGGTTATAACCTCAGATGTGCAGATTGTGGAGATTTCCGGTATGTCAAATGTACCTGGGGAAATGGGAGCTCTGGTCTACGGACTCCACTTGCATGCATTCTTCACCACACGGGGATCATAGGTTTGGAAACCAGGATCCAGTAAGCTGGAGATCCAGGGGCAAGAGGCCAGCTCCTACAGTGGCCCTTGCACTCTCTGAATCAGGGGAATGTGGATTTGGGTACCCTAGGGACAGTCAGAATACCAGAGCAAAAGGCCTGCTTCCACAGACCACACACAAGCACAAGGCCTCCCCAAGGCAGCAGCAAGGGTCCAGAAACCAGAGAACTGGGATGTGGTGGACCAACCAGGAGATCTGTCCTACTCACTCCATACCATGCACCCTCTGTTGCAGGGTATCTGGGAATTGGGGACCTGGGGGCATTTCAATCAGTAAGATGAAGCAAGGGGTTTGCTTCCACAGCAAGCTCACAGGGTCCAAACAGCTCTAAGCCATCCACAGGGGTCTTTAGGCTTTTTAGGCAAGTGCCTTAACAACTGAGGCATCTCTCCAGCTCCAGATATTCATTCTTGACTAAAACATTCATTTTAAATGCAAGTAAGTTATATCATTTTAACTCCATTATAGTAATAATTACCTACAAAAGTACATATTACTCCAAGCACTTGATATAAACAAACTACTTTAACCTAAGAGTTGCTCTAATTTGGAATAGGGGAGATGGCTCAGGCAGTAAAGTGCTTACTATGCAAGTACGAGGGCCTGAAATCAGATTTCCAGCACTCATGTAAAAATGTGTGACATCGTAGCACACATGTGTTATCCCAGCACCAGGGAGGTGAAGATAGGAGGGTCTCTGAAGTTTGCTTGCTGGCTAGTCTGGTTAAGTGAGAGAGCCTAACTCAAAAAACAGAGTGGAGAGAAATAGGAAGTCATTTGACATTGACTGTCCTCAACACCAACTCTCCACTCACAATTGCTTTCACAGTGATATAAATAAACCCACAACATTAGTATTCCAAAGGTAAGTGCTTGTCACTTGACAGATACATCAACAGATTTTCTATATTTTCTGGGAAATAACTCCCACATAATGTCATCACTGAATATTCTTCTATGTGTCCTCTGTTCCAAGCAGCAATCCTACTATATGAAGGACATTGCTTTGGTGAAAATGCTACTACAAATCTTTTCCATAATTTTTCATGTAATGTGTATTGAATTTGAATTTTTACAGAAAGTTTCTTCTGGTTATTCAACAATAAAAGGAATTGCTATAAACCAAAAAATTATATTTCCCCAAACATTATTGTAAGTATTCTACATGCAAGAAACATTAGCAATACCATGAAATATTATAATTAAACAAATGTCATTTCATATGTACACACACACACACACACACACACACACACACTTCTCCTCTCTAAATTGAAGAGTAACTGTGCCTAAAAATTCCAGCTTACAGCAGAGAAGAAAATGATATTAAATGACAATCTCTGATACTGACACATGTGCAGTATTTCAGACAATAACAACCATAACTATAAATCATTGGATGCTTCCAAGAGGAAACTATTATCTCTAGAAATTCAATTGAGATCTTTAAAAATTTTTCCAAATAATTAAGGAATGCATCCTAAGAGAAAAAATCAAAAGATGCAGACAGAGAACATAGAGTCAAGGATGGAAATATTTGTTTATATTCATATGATACTATAATGGTTTTCAAAGTAGACACAGTGGAAAAGAAGTCTCAAACTTCTGCTCTCTGTATGAGCAGTTAAAAGTTACTCTTGATTTTAATTCTTTTTTTCTTGCAATTGATATCTATTATTTTTTTAAAAAACAAGATTATGTACTATAAGTGTTTAATGCAAAGCAACAAATTATGTGCATTAAAATATTGAAATTTAATTTTAAATAAACTTTATTAACAAATATGTTTTGACAATTATTGAGAACAAATACAATAAAGCACAAGCAAGCTAGCATACTTATTCCTCTAGGAAATCAATATCTATTCATATACATTCATATTTTCTACTTATAATGAACATGTGAGCATTTATATTTTGCTCAAGGGATCCCTTGAATCTGCCTGCTGAGCACTGGGGTTACCATGAGCTACTATGTTCACACAGCATCCATGGAGTGCTGGGTATTCAATCCCATGTTTTCATGCTTGATAAGCCTTATACTGACTGAACTTTCTGTTCACTCCCAAATTAAATTTATAAGGAATGAGAAGTATTCTGTTAGTCAGAAATGCCAGAGGAAATAGAGGTTTAGCTATTGCCAAGAAACATTTCACAATCACAAAAATTTTATTCACAGCCCTACCCTCATCACATACCTGTGCAGAATTTTACCCTCAGAATTCCTTCTAGTACTGGCTGTGTTTAGGATTTAACAAGTACACAGTGTGAGGTGTAGGGAAGTATCACTTAGATATAAAGGATTTCCATTTGTGCAATATTATTTTATTTTTTTTATTTTATTTTTTATTTTATTTTTGAGAGACAGAGAGACATAGAGAGAAGAGAAAAGAAGGAGAAAGAGAGCGAGAAAGAGAGAGAAGAGAATGGGCATGTCAGGGCCTTTTCACCACTGTGAATGAACTCCAGATACATGAGCCCCTTGTGCACATGTGAAACATTGCACACTTGTGTCACTTTTGTGTCTGGCTACTTGGGACCTAGAAATTTGAACATGCATTTTTAGGCTTTGTAGAAAAGTGTCTTAATTAAGCCATCTCTACAGTCCTGTGCTTTGTATTTTTATGTGTGTGCATGTGCACGCATGCATGTGCGCACACACACACACACACACACACACACACACAAGTGCAACTCTCTATGTACCACAGCACTGATGAAAGGGTCAGAAGACAATTTTCAGGTTGTTCCCACCCTGTCCACATCATTTGAAGCAGGGTTTCTTGCTTGGATTCTTACTCTGCTGCTTTTTGCTATGTTCACCACAAGCATCCAGGAAATTATTTTTAGCTTCCCATATGGCTGTCAATGTCAGCTTCATACTGCTGGGATTACAGAATCCTGCCATGGGATTCTAGCTTTTTATGTAAGATCTTGGAATTGAATTCAGGGATTCTAGCTTAGACAGGAGGTGCTTTAAACTATCCATTGAGCAATCTCTCCAGCCCAATTTGTGCTATTTTATGACTGGGTAACTTTTTGTAAATCACTTAATTTCTGTGCAAGAGTCCATATGTCATAAACAGAGAAAACCATCATTATTTCATCTACAATGCTTGATATAAATAGTCATGTAAAAGTCTCCACAATAGTTTTTCAGAGTGATGGTTGATGTTTCTTGCTAGTTTTAAAGAATTTCTGAGATAGTTTTCCCCCAAAGACTTGGACTGGGCAATAAAAACATACTACTAAAAAGTAAATAAACAGAATGTAGGTTAAAATACAACAATTACTTTTTTTTTCAACTAACAAAGATGCAAGATTGTCAGTAAATTGAATTACTATAAGTCTAGAGAGCAAGAAAAGGAAAGGAAATATACAAGTACATAGACAAAAGGCACAGGATTCTCCCCACATTTTCTATTAGGATTACAAATTTCTGGTATTATTCCATATTGATTTCTATTCAGGAAAACTACTTGTTTACCAAAATATAAAATATTATGGTGTGAAAATTTAGCTGAAGATAAGTACTTAGTCCTCTAAATGTAACTACGTTGCATCAGAAATACTGACTGAGGAAATATTTTCATTAACGTTTAGGAAATTTAATTTTATTATATTACAGCTTTCATTAAAAAAAATTGTCTGCAAGACATGCATATCAATAGGAAATAAGCAAAAGTGGCCACAGTGAGTTCATGCAGGCAAACAAGGCATTGAGTCTGAAGTAGTAGATTTTCCATTTAACAAGCTGGCCAAATGAACACATAGTTATACAATTTCCTGACAGAATTTCCCCTTGATTACCTGCTTAATGGCATTGATAACATCCTTGTTCCTTAGGCTGTAGATCAATGGGTTCACCAGTGGGCTCAAAAATGTATAAAAAACTGCAATGACTTTAGATTCCTCCACAGACTTTTCTGAAGGAGGCTTTAAGTACATACAGAAAAGGGTCCCATAAAAGATGGTGACTGTGGTCAGGTGAGAACCACAGGTAGAAAAGGCTTTGTGCCTGCCTTCAGCAGAACGGATCCTCAAGATGGCTGCAAAAATGAAAAGGTAAGACAGAAGGATAATGAACAGAGAACTTGAGAGAGTAAAGCCAGCCACCACAAACATGGCCATCTTTTTGACATGGGTGTCAGAGCAGGCAAGCATGATGAGAGGAGGATCTGCACAGTAAAAATGGTTGATTTCCAGGGAGCCACAGAAGGACAGGTGAAAGGTGAGCAGTGTCTGTGACAGCCCATTAAGGAAGCCGAACACGTAGGGGAATGCCACTAGAGAGATGCAAACGCCCCTGGACATCCTGGTGCTGTAGTGCAGGGGGCTGCAAATGGCCACATAGCGGTCCAGCGCCATTGAAGCCAGGATGTAAAACTCGGTGATGACTAGGGCAATGAAGAGCAGACATTGTGTGAAGCATCCAGCATAGGAAATGGTCTTCTGGCCCGAGATGAAGCTGTAGAGCATATTTGGAGTAACATTGGAAGAGTAGCAAATGTCCACGAAGGAGAGGTGGCCAAGGAAGAAGTACATGGGGGTTTGGAGGTGCGCATTGGTCCTGATCAGCACAATCATGCACAGATTTCCTGCCAGCGTGATGAGGTAGATGGCCAGAAACACCCCAAAGAGGACCTTCTCCAGCACAGGATTGTCTGTGAGTCCCACAAGAATGAAATCCATCATGGCAGTGTCGTTTGGGTAGTTCATTTCCTTGCTTTGAATGCTGAAAGTAACAGGAAATGTAAGGAGTGCTCTCAGGTCCATACTGTGCAGCCATTCTGCTCATTTCTTCATGTCTATTATTCATTTGTGTGATAAGAAATCTCATGAAATGCTTTAAAAATTCTACATAACATCTCCAACATGTATCTCTGTATTAGGTCTTTGTTTCTCATTTTTAGGTTTATCTTAATCGCATATCTTTCTCTCTCTCTCAAACATACATAAAACATTTTTAAAATTTGAATTTCAGTTTATCAGTTTTATTATGCAAGTGCACAAGTGGAGTTCATTGAATTTCCAGGGTCTGTGCAGCTAAAATACCCTATTGTCTCAGAGGCAGAATAAAATATGAACACCAAGTACAGTATTTTTATCTATAACTGACCACCCTCATTCAAACAAAGAATTTCTCAAATTATCCTTGTAATCTACAACAATAAACTTTCAAAGTCAACAAATGTTTTATGTGAACATGTCAGCACATGCCAATAATCTCAGTATTGGGGAGGTGAAGGCAAGAAAATTGCAGTTTCAGGCCATCTTGGGGCAATCCTACTCTATAGAACAAAACCCTACATCAAAAACAAACAAAAAATAATAATAAAAAAACACTACCAAAAGAAAATAATTGTTCTCTTTGCTTTGGAAGTTGATGTACCAGCTTATCAGTGTGCACTTTCTTGTTCTCCTGCTCTAAAGTATAAGCATAAAAGGAATTCTGCACCATCACAGAGCACACCCTACAGAGCAGGGGTGGGGAGTGGAGGAAACACAAGGACAAAGCTGAACAAGTTGCAATGAAGGAAAATGGGTAACTATCAAACTTTAGACATGCTACTCTTGGGAAGCAGCATTTGAACGGGCAGTGCAGTGCATCTCAGAATGCACGTGGGACTATTTGTTAAACAGATATATGTCACCAACCCATTCACAAGTATATTTGCTTTTGGAAGACACAGATGTTTAATTGTGGCCTCAGTATCAGCCTAACTTATTCTCTAGATTTTTTAATGTAAATATGATATGAACATAAAAATGAGTCCCATATTTCATCCTAAAACCAATGTGTATCTGGCTTTTATACACATATCAGAACCACTTGTTTAGTATAATGGACTTTTTAGAGGCTCTAAGAAATATCAATATATATACAAAATGGCTAAGGGAATTTGATGTCATGTTTTTTCCACAAATATTATCTCCACACAGACACAAATGATCTATTCTTTACTTTTCAAATCCAGGAAGTAACCTACCTGTAAATAGTAGCCTGCTGTGCACTATGCAAACAAAGTGGGAACATTTATAATGTAATTACTTAGTATGCTCTCTTGGGTCTCTAAAAAATAATTTTAAAGATCTAGTTAAAATTGTCTGTGATTCTCAAAGGCATAACCTTAACCTTATGCTATTAGGAGCTGTGTTCTCCTTTGAGGCTGTCATCTCTACTTAACATTTGTGAAAAAAAAAAACAGTATACATTTATATGAGGTCTTTAGTACAGATAGAAAAGTAATCAACTTCAATAATATAGTGTTAGAAAATATAGGCAAATGATGATTGTTATATTTAGTTAATAGAGACAAAAAAAAAATCCCATCTGAAGTTTTCCACTTTATAAACACTAAGGTGATAACATCCAATGAGACTGTGGGATAAGAAGGTAGGTGAGGATGTGAAGACAGATCATTGAGTGGTGAGGATACTAATGAAGTTCACATTGGCTTTCCATTTGTCATACTTCATAGAACTATACATGTTTTTATTTTGTGTAAGGGAATATAACTAAATAAATTTGATTTAGAGGTAATTTTTTTCTTGCCTAAGAGTAAGGTCAATCAAATTATTCACCAAGTAACTGATATTACAGGTGGGGACAAGGCTAGGAGACAAGAAAGGAAAAGAGAAGGGAAAGGAACAAAGGGAGGAAGGCAGAGAAGGAGAGAAGGGAAGAGAAAGAAAGAGAGGGGAAGAAAGTAAGGGGAGAGGGAAACATGTACACTGTTACCAGTGCTAATTCCATGTCCTAGATTACAAAATAGTTTAAGGACTGACAGCAATAGCTCTTCCTTAAGCCCATGCTTCAACTAGATTCCTTCTCTTGCACTTCAAGTAATTCACAGTTTGCTCCCTGAATACATTTTGGCCCAAACCAAATTGCTCATCACTTTCTTTTCACAGGCAAATCAAATGTTGAATAATGACATGACATGAGAGCTGGGAGACAACAGAGTTTGCCTTTTGTCAGTGTCTTTTTCTCACTCAGTTTTATTCTACCTCACATGCATATGTATTGGGCTTTACATATCAGGACAGGCTATTGAAATGTGACATCCAGTTACTTTTGCACACTTGACTTTTGTAAAATAGGTGGCATTTGAAAGAACAGACAGGAAATGGAAACATTTAGTTTAATTCTGTTATCAGAAAATACCATCCTGATAGGATGAAATGGAAACAGAATGAGTGATGGTTGAATTGATTATCTCCAAACATCTCACATTCATAACCCTTCATGGTTTCATAATTCTAAGGGAAATAAATAAAAGCTGCTTAAATTGTTTACCTAAGATGACTGAGAGATAATCATGAAAAATTAACAAAGGTATAATTGATTTCCTTATTTCTAGGTTATAAAAGGATTTAACATGGTAAAAACCACTGCATTTAAAAAAACAAAGTCATCACAGTTTCTTTGTTTTCTGTAGCTGGATTATGGCTGTGGAAATATAAATGTCATTGCCCCAAGGAATAAAACTAACTTCAAAGTGGGACGTATAGATAAGGAAGGTCGGCTTCCATTCTGCAGAATCTAACATCAAAATGGCATAAAGAATGACATGTAAGGGCTGGAGAGATGGCTTAGTGGTTAAGGCGCCTGCCTCCTAAGCCTAAGAACGCTGGTTCCAATCTCCAGCGGTTCCAATCTCCAGGTCCCACGTTTAGCCAGATGCAAAGTGATGCAAGGACGCAATGCCGCACTTGCCCACAAGGGGTGCACACATCTGGATTTCGTTCACAGCAACTGAGAGACTGCTGGTGCGCCCATTCTCTATCTGTCTCCCTCTCCCTCTCTGTCTGTCTCTCTCTCTGTCTCTCTCCAAAAATAAATAAAAATAAAAAAGGATATAATCATAAGTGAATGAAGACAAGAAAGCTGTAAGATATATGGACAATGACAATTGGACATCTAGATGGTGTATTAGGAAGCTTTGCATTAAAAAAATAATTGAGATAATTAACCAGCAGAAAAGCAGCAGGGAGCCCGGGCAGAGATCAAGCACTCTGCATACCTTGAGACTGGAATTAAGATCTGCCTCCAAACACACCTTTGGGCTGCACCTCAGGATCCGCCCCCTAGTGACACCTCTTTCAGCCAAGTGACAGGAAATCCAAGTTACAATCTATAATAAAACACCACAGTCAATTGAGGGACATGTATTAAAATTATCACAGTGTGTTTATGAATACATTGCCTATTGAGAATAAGGCAACATACTAAGTGAGAATAATTAGTACATAATAGAAATCAACAAGGCCATATTACTGGGGAAAGAGATGGCTAAGCGGTTAAGGTGCATGCCTGCGAAGGTTAAGGACCCAGGTTCGATTATTCAGGTCCCATATTAGCCAGATGCACATCGTGGCACATGCATCTGGAGTTTGTTTGCAGTGGCTAGAGGCTCTGGTGCTCCCATTCTCTCCCATTCTCTCTCTCTCCCTCTCCCTCCATCTCCAATATATTAATAAATAAAACAATAAAAAATTTTGAAAAAAGAAGTGCACTGGAGAATGGAGATATGAGTCTCTGTTAGTTAATGAAATCCTTCTAAGTTTTCTGACTGCAAAGATTACAGAGATAACCTTCTAGTCACAAAGTAAGACTTTGTAGCTCTGAGTGATATCTGAATTTCAAAAGAATAAATTAATTTTAGTGGTATTGTGGCTCCTGTCAAAGACAGCAATAATACAAAAATACTAGGAAAGTCAATTGATTTATTTTCTATATGTATTACTACTCTTTTTTCCCCCATTTATTAAAAAATGTTTTTTATGGGCTGAGGGAATGGCTTAGCAGTTAAGGCACTTGCCTGCAAAGCCTAAGTGTTGGGCATTGCTAAAAATAAGCTGGGATTGTGAGGAGGCTGGCCTGAACTGTTGGACATTGCCAGGGACCTTGGGCTGTGGGGTTGCAGCTAGCCCTATTGTCAGGAGTCCCTGGCGACAGTGACTGGCCTTCCCTACCCTATGTTGTAGGTTGTAGTGTGCCCTGTCATTGCCCAGAGTGAGCAGAACTGATGAGGCCTTCCCCCTGGACCCCAAAAAGCTCTGACCAATTCCATAAGTCATCCTCTGCCCCCCCCACACACACACTTCCTGACCATGTGGCTAGCTGCCCAAGAGACCCTTATGTGGCTGAAGTCATAGCCTTTCCGCCATCTGTCTCACCCCCACAGCTTTGAAGTCACAGATTTCCACCATTTCCCTTATCTCCCTCACAACTCCTCCCTCCACAGTTCTGAAGTCACAATAGCTATCTCTCAGCTCCTGTCTCACAGCTTTGAAGTTACTAGTTCTTCTACCACTTAGATAGCAATCCATAAACTATGCATCTGATCACCATATAGTCTGTATGTGCCATCTCAACCTTCCCCAAGTGTTTATAAACCCACTCCCCTTTTGAATAAACAAGTACTGTTCATCAGACAGTCTCCCGGGTGTTCATTGCCCATCATCATAGTTGCACTCACCTGCTGCTCCAGGATGGACCCTGTCCCCCCCCCCAACTCCTCCCTCCCTCGCCGGGGATATCAGTGGCCAATGACCCTGGGAAAGAGTAAAGACCCACACCTAACGAACCTGGTTCAATTCCCCAGGACCCATGTAAGCCAGATGCACAAGGGGGCACATGCATCTGGAGTTTGTTTGCAGTGGCTAGAGGCCCTAGTGATCCCATTCCCTCTTTCCCTCCTCCTCTTCTTCTCTCTCTCACCACAAATAAATAAATAAATAAAATACTTAAAAAATATTTTCTAAGTAAACTCAGTAATTCTATTTATCAATGAACTTAAATTATTGTGTTTATGGAATCCATGGTGACTGTATATAGCAATTATTCTCTTTATTGATCCTACTGTTCTCATCCTCACAATCCTATTTGGTTGCCTTTACCCTGCTAATTAAAGGATTGGTACAGTTGAACACATAGAGTCCACTATAAACCATCATTCCATTTATTATTTCATGGAAATTGACCTTGTCGAAGTCTTCATTTTCTGTTATTAATAAACATACATGTTTCATATGATTCATACATAATACCCTCTGTGTTTAGGTATGTTTGCATATGTATATATGAGTGAGACAACTAGGTTAATTTTTGAAACTTGTTTTCCAACCATTGGTTAAAATAAAAAACTAAACTAAACTAAATTCAAATTCTAGAAAAATATATAATGGTTGTTCTATATCCCAAGTATTGCAAAAGGGCAATGTATATAGCATCCCTTCTGGATGTAGGATATATGAACATTAGAGTGGAAGGTTGAATAGTTTTCACTAATTGTGTTAAGCATTTATATAGAAGATAAAGCAAACAGCTTTAATTAGGCTGCTTGTTAATAAATTTTGTAAAATGGAAAGAAAGTGAAACCATGTCATTTAGATGATAGAAAGGGAGTAAATCATTGTATAATGCACTGAGGGATGTCAGCTAAGTGATGAGTGAAATGTGGGCAGGACTGGTGATAAAGTGGTGATTGGAGTTGGTGACTATAAATAAGAAGGTAAAATGGACATTATAACATATAAACTAGAATAAAACTGTGTTCAATCTGTAGTCTATGGGCCACATGAGTATATGAATAGCTAATTATAAGTGTGGTCTATCACATTTGTAAGACAACAATATCATTTCCTAAATGCAAAAGATGGACACCCCTTTAAGTTAAGATATAATGTGTGACAAAAACAAAAGCTGCTCTAACTATTACAACTCAAGTTAAGGGAGATAGAAGGACTGTAAATAGTGTTTGGATGACATATAATGTTATCTCTGGTCTCTAAAGAGTTTTTCAGGGATACTGTAGTGTTGCTTGAAGTATGAAAAATGCTAGTAGTTTTTCTCATGGTCCATACTGGGTAATGTAATGGGAGTAAATGATGACTAGAAAACACAACCTGATTCCAAGGCTTCATTTATATCTATGTTGATAAGGCATCCTATCATGGATGTTTGTTGCCACATTTCACCAGCATAGATGACCCCTTATATCACTGACATAAAAATTGCACACCTAACTGACACATGTTTAATAAAACCTCCATGAAACTTTGGAAGAAGTGAAGATAAAACATTGAAAAACATTCAAATCTACCTTCAATATAATTTAGTTAGATAACAAAGTGACAAAATATTTGCACATTATTGCTATGGTTCACAGGCTGTTATACTATCTGATAAGGGTTTTGTACTATATTTTGTATTCATGAAAACTATGTAAGTGGAAAGTGTTATAATTGGGAATTATTGTCCTTGAAAGCTTGCTCAATAATCCCATTAATCCATATATGTTAATATGTGTATAACTTCAGGTACCAGGTATTTTTAGCAACTCATAATTCATTGCTGACTTTCATACCTGAAGTTAACCCTATTGAAAAAAATCATCTTGGCAAGATGTTTAATTCAACTGACAACTCATATTCCCCACCTACTGGGTTGGCTCACCAGATAGATTAATTAGACATAGACGTGTGAGAGATAAAGAAGTATGCATAGCTTTAATGCACATAAAGACAGCAATACAATCAGCTAGTATAATGACATTAAAAGTACACTACATCCTTATAGAAAAGGATAGATTGCATGGATTTACAGCATATGCTTATGTAAGATTTTCTTCACTGCCTCTTTCACATCCTTGTTTTTCAGGCTGTAGATGAGAGGGTTGAGCATGGGGATCACTACTGTGTAAAACACAGACACAACTTTGTCCTGTTCCATTGAGTAGCTAGAAGTAGGTCTCAAATACATGAAAAGAATTGATCCAAAGAAAAGGGTGACAGCCATGAGGTGGGACCCACAGGTTGAGAATGCTTTATGTCTTCCCTTTGTGGAAGACATTTTCAGGATGGCAATGAGGATGCATAGGTAAGAGATCAGAACAATCACAACACAGGTGATGACAATGAAAGTGGAAAAAGCCATGATCACAATGCCATTAACATGGATGTCAGAGCAAGAGAGTTTGAGCAGGGGTGGGGTGTCACAGTAGAAATGATTGATTCTGTTAGAGCCACAAAAGGACAATCTGAACGTCATTCCTGTGTGGATGGCTGCGTTTCCAAAGCCTGCAATGAATGATGTTGTCACTAGCATGAAACAGATTCTCCCAGACATCAATACTGAATAAAGCAGGGGGTTCCAAATGGCGGCATAGCGATCATATGCCATCACGGCCAACAAGAAGCATTCGGTTCCCAAGAAGGAACCAAAGAAGAAGAATTGGGCTGCACACCCACTGAAGGAAATGGCCTTACTCTCAGCCACGAGGTTGACCAGCATCTTGGGTGTTACAGAAGAGGAGGAAGAGGCATCCACAAAGGAGAGGCTGCTGAGAAAGAAATACATGGGGTTGTGCAGACAGCGATCCATCCTAATCAGTGCCATCATCCCCAGGTTGCCCACCATGGTCATCAGGTAGATTGACAGAAACAATGCAAAGAGTACACCTTGTAGGTCCTGGTTATCTGAGAGCCCCAAGAGGATGAATTCTGACACTTCTGAGTGATTTCTTCCCTGGGCTCCTTTTATGTAACTAATCATCTGAGCAGAGAACAACATGGAACATTGCATGTGGTCAAATGAGCACAGTAAAAATCTAAAAATATATTGTGCAGACATATATAATGTAACAGAAAAATGAATAGTAAAGACTATAGTTAAAAGTGTATTGAGGGGCTGGAGAAAAGGCTTAGTGTTTAAGGTGCTTGCCTGCTAAGCCAAAGGACTCAGGTTCAATTCCCCAGAACCCACATAAGCCAGATGCACAAGGGAATGCACACATCTGGAGTTCGTTTGCAGTGGCTAGAGACTCTGGTGTGCCCATTCTCTTTCTCTCTGTCTCCCTCCCTCTCTCTTTCTCTTTCCCTGCCTATTTCTCTCTCTCAAATAAATAAAGAAAAATTTAAAAATGTATATTTTAAAAAGTGTATTGAATTTGATGCCAAGTTAAGTTTTGTATCTGAATATGGGATATGCCATCTGCTAAGTACCTTGAGGCAAGTGTTTTACTATCCATTGCTTTGATCACATTTGATATTAACAATTTAGTGAGAATTTCAACCTGTTCTTAAGATATAGATGTCATCACTGTATAGGATAAATAAATCAGTAGTTTTATCCTTTATATGGAAGTAAAGAAAGATGAAGCATTTCACTTTAACCACTGACTTTTCCTTCTCTAAATACATGCAATATTTTAAAATATTGAAAGATAATGAAATAAATTAATATTGACTAGGAAGGGAAATAGTTGAATCCTTGGAGGCAGGGCACTTTCTATTTTTCATGACCAAAGCAAAAATTCAAGATATCTTTGTGCAGCTAAACAGGGTTCTAATGTGAATATAATTTTGAAATCACAGTTAAGGATATCAAATATTTCTTTCCACTGATCAGATAAAAAGATTTTAAGTATAAGTAGACTCCATAGAACCAGTGTCTTGATACACCTTATATACTGGTGACCTCACTTTATTAAGGTCTCTTTCTTTGGGGACTCTGAATTGAGAAATAAGAAAGGAACTTTTAATAGAGGTAGCTGGATGGTCTAGATCAGCCAACAACATATTCATGACCATTCCCACAAGAAGAACAATCTATCAATATGATGTAGTGGTAAAAGTATGGAGTTTGCTTGGGAGACTGAGGGAGGGCTACATAGTGACACTAAGTCATCCAGAGGCATTCAAACAAGTATGGAGGGCTGGAGATGGCTTAGCAATCAAGGCAATTGCCAGTGAAGTCTAAGTACCTAGGTTCAATTCCCCAGTACCAAAATAAGCCAGATGCACATGCTGGCACATGCATCTGGAGTTCATTTGCAGTGGCTAGAGGCCCTGGTACACCCATTCTCTCTCTTATCTCTCTCTCTCTCTCATAAATAAATAAAAATAAAATACTATTTTTAAAAAGTACAGAATTTGGGCTGGATGGATGGCATAATGGTTAAGGCACTTGCCTGCAAAGCCAAAGGACCCAGGTTCTATTCCTCAGAACCCATGTAAGCCAGATGCACAAGGGGGCGTAATCATCTGGAGTTTGTTTGCAGTGGCTGGAGGCCCTGGTGTGCCCATTCGCTCGTTCTCTCTATCTATCTCTCTATTTCTCCCCTTCTTTCTCTCTCTGTCTGTTGCTAATAAATAAATAAAAATAAACAACTTTAAAAAAAGTATGGAATTTGAGCCAGGTATGGTAGTGTACATTGTTTTATTTGAATTCTATATGATAAGCAACAGACAAGGATAGGACATAAAAGATTAACAAACTTGACAAGAATCACAAAGTTACCTTAATGGAGCATAAGTTTTTACTTAAAATAAATCTCACATAGTTATATTTGAGATGAATAATGAATGGGAACACCAGCTCAGAGAACAACTGGTAGTGTAACTGTAAGAATGTCACTACCAGACCCAAATTCATTTAATTAAAGTCTTACATCAGCTGGGGATATAGCCAGGTGGAACAACATCTGTCTAGGTTCAAATTCTACTTTCAAACCCCAGTACTGCAAATATTATGTATTTTCTCATAAGACATTATGATCATAGACATTTATAGCAAGATATGATGTTGTAAAATCATGTGGTGAATTATACACCTCCGTACTCTCTTCTGAATTTTAAGCAGCATTTCCTTGTGTAGCTCAATCTATCCTAGAACTGTATATCCTCTCACCTCAGCCAGCCAAGAGTTTGGATTACAGGTATATCCCACCAAAACTCACATTCCTCTACAAGTTTATCAAACATGTTTCCTGTTTCTCTGAAGTATTCTACCTATGACATTGAGATTTTGAAGTTAAACATACAGCCCAGATAATATGGACCTGGGTGTTATACTTACCTTCTTGTTATTGGAATGAAACACTGCACCAAAATCAGCTTATGGGAGAAAAGTATTTATTTTGGTTTACTGTCTTGAGTGGAAGCTCAAGAGTCGTAGGAAAAAGATGGCATGAGCAGAGGCTAGACATCACTTCTGCCATAGCAGGTGGAAAACAGCAGCAAGACAGTGAACTGAGCTCGACCAAAGGGGAACTGACTAAAATGCATCTAAGCCTGTTCCCAACAACACACCTCCTCCAGCAAGGCTACACCTCTCAAATTGCAATCAGCTTGGACCCAAGCCCTTAACACACTCGAATATATGGGGGACACCTAATTCAATCCACCATACTGGGCTTTAGATTTCCTGATATATTCCTCATATTTATAAAGGCCATAAAGTCATATATATGTCTCCTAACAATTACAACTCTCTGATAAATAAAAGTGAATGTAGTGTTTATTTAATGTAGCTGAAAAAATTTAACATCAGATTGCACGGATCTTCAAGCCAGTAACCTAAAACACAAGAAACTAAGAAATTTTACTTATTTTCCTTACCTTTATGTAACTGCTTGCCTAATTTTTAATTCCTTTGACTGTTTCTGTTATATGCCTAAATTCACAAAGAGAAAAAAAGAAAGAAAAAGAAAAATCAGAAAGATAGCATTGTCCTATGAGGAGACAAGTACTAAAACTCATTGCATTCAGTAGAGACTAAGGCTGCATTCCTTCCACTTTTCTTAAAAATGCATATCCCAATCTTGCATAACAGGCTGAAGTTCTTTTCAAAATTGATAGCTTGCCAATGCTGTACAACTATGCATGGTCCACAGTTATCATCCATCAGCCTCTTCAGGACTCACAGTGTACATCTTCACTAACTTTATGTAGGATGTATGTCTCGGTCCATGATCTCTGGGGGCTTTATCCCTCATGTCACCTCATTATAATCTCACTTGTTTTCCCCTATGAAATTAAGAAAATCACAAGCCCATTGTCTATTTCTTTGCTTCACCCTTGGGATATCCAAACATAGTGGAGAATGACTTTTGAATATCATGTTCCTAACCACCATTAAACATCCTTCTTCTCTTTCTTCTGATGGATGGAGCCATTTTAACTAGGAAATAATTAGACTCCACAAAATAGCATTCTAGCTTACCTTTGGCCCCACTTTACATAGCAGGGGAATGGACATACAATATCGTTTGGCTACTTGGATAATGTTGAGGGAGTAGAATAGAGAAAACAATGGATGCAGACAGTGAAGATTGCTTGCTGGTAAAACCTTGGTTCTGTAGATCACTATGTGGTTTGAGGTCTTTCAGTAAATCCTTCTTTATCTTATTTCTTTCATTTCCAATAACTACCTTAAGGGGTAATTGGAGATACAATAATGAATGTGAATGGCCACACACCCCCAGGAATATGGATATCAATAAAGAAGAGATCTCTTCACCCTGATTCTTTCACCTTCTCTGCAGAGTAAGAAATCTTTATCAGTATGTATGGTCCAGATTGAGACATATGGGATATTTTATTATTAAAATAGGTTTTCAATATGAGAAGCAAGGGTTTTCATCAATTTTTAAATAAAATTTTACTCATGTGTTGGTATCATTTAATTAATGTAATTTTATACTCAATACAAAAAACACAGACATACAGGATACACTATCTCTTTCATGCAGAGAATAAATAATTTGCATTATTTCTCTGGTCTTAAATTTGCCATCTATTTTTATTGGTCCCCTAAAATAAAAATATATCAAGTCTCTTTCAATGCAATATCTGAAACATAACTGGTAAGTAATAAAGGTTCATTTATTAAATAAATATATGTGTGTACAATAGTTGCATTGCAACTTGATAAAAATTGACAAAACTATGTCAAATGGAATTAGATTAAAATTTGTGCAATTGTAATGTGGGGAGAAGAAAAATCATGTAACACTAAGAAGTCAGTTGTAAAAGATACAAGACAACAGTGGCCTGGGTAAGAATTGAATGGTAGGATGGACTGCTTCACAATAGAAAATAATTATATTATGGACATGTCAGTGACCATAATGCAAGAAATATAAGTAAGCTTCAGAATATGGAAAATCATTTCTATTATGAGCTTGAGTGAAATCAAAGGGGCACCAGGTGATGTTGTAATCTTCTGCCACCTGAATAGGGAACAATCAAAAGGTAACAGGAAAAGAGATCTACATGGAACACTCTTACATTCTGAGAATTTTAGGGTGAATAATGGTGAGTGACATTTCAATAAACTTTCTCTAATGAATATTGGGACTAAAAACCTAGTACCTGAAAACAAACAAAATTACTGAGCAATTAATTGAGGTAATAAGAAGATGTAAAGATGTTGCCTTCTCTAGAGGAGCTCACACACTGATATGTGTGTTAGTAATTTTCAATAATGAAATGTGAATAATGTTGAGAATTTGTTCATCCAGTCCTCTCCCTGGGCATTGATAGAAAAGACTAGCGTCAAATGATAATAGCAGCTGACTTTCGTTGGACATGTACTATTATTTGTCAGGTGCTTCCTAAACTCAAGCAAGTTTCTGATAAACACATCTCCCACCACAGATAAATACAGTGAAATATGGACAAATAACTAGTGCAAATAATTAATAAAAATATGATCCAAACACAGTCCCTGCTTCAGAGGATGCATTGCTAAACATTTGTTTCAGTGCATCCCAATAGTACAGAGTATTTGAAAAAATATGCTCATGTGTTAAATATGAATAATACATAACCTAGAGTGATGAATCACGTTTTTTGATCTCCTCCAAGGAATATTGGCTATAGCTACAGAATAGTGTGTGGTTATAGTCTTGATGCTCTCCCGTACCAAAAGGAGTGAAGGGACCCAAAGATATTAGGAAGGGAAAAGCTGAATTGCTATATCTCAGACTTATAAATGGTATCATTATTTGAGAAGAAATTATTTAATATCAAGGGCCACTATCTTAATGGGATTTTGGAGGAAGATGGTGCATTTATTTTAGGGACATTATGAAAAATTGTGACTTTTATAGTGATTGAAAGGATAATTATAGAACCCAGTGTTTGAGGGCAAGTAGTAAAAACTCCTTCAAGGAACAGGAAAACCCTCAACAACAACAACAACAAAATTATGTCCTAAATATTTTCCAATATCCACAATTTACATATGTACTTGATATAATTATATGTCCTGCATTTATCACCATGTTATAGGAGGAGAGCATTTTAAATATACATATACAATATTGTTATGTTAATTTTAGGAAAAACAAACTTATAAACACAGCTATAGGTCACTGAAAGCAGAAAATTGGCATGGAAGCTTAACCAGCATGTTCATCATTGTGGACTTACATCCTGAGCTAGAATGTTGCAGGACTGTTTAAGGCACTTATAGGATAAATCCATATCATTCTTCATTCAAACAGTGATATGTATACTGATTATATGTATATGTAAAATCATGTTTTATTTTTCACTTTATTGCTATAGCAGAAGTTAGTTATTTCAATAACTACAGTTTTATTTTAAAAAATGGAAAGGAGGAAACTCTTCAATCAGCCTGGGCTTGAGAGAAAAAAGTTCTTCTTGCCAAAGGAAATAAAACTATCTCCACTGAAAGTTGCCAAAACACAGTAGAAAGTCCATAGCATCAGGTATACAGAACAATCTCCACGTTATGACTAATGTATGCTTAATTATTTTCTTCATAGGTAGATTATAGTTTCCCCACAACTTCTGTATGACTTGTGCCAGTACCCTAATGCCATTTAAAGTGATCTTCAAAACATTTATATTGTAAGGTGTGTGCCAGCACACCAGTGGCTAAAGCAGGCAAATCTGTAATTTGAAACTAACTTAGACTACAGAGAGAGACCATTTGATAAAATAGGAAGGGTCTGTGTTTATTCATAATTGACATACCACAAAGGACTTCACACATTTAAATTGTGAGTTTAAACATATGCAAACACTGATGATATATCAACACACATAAACTACTGGGCAGACTCAACACCTCTGGGTTTTCTCGTGTTCCTTTGTGTTTGTTTCTAATTTGAAATCACATTTTCTTTTCTTTAGTCATTACAACAATATATTAATGCCACTCTCTAGGAAACAGAAAGTACTACTCCTTTTAAATGACTTTCACACATCATCAAAACGACTTCTCAGTCATCTTCAAAATCACACCATGTAGGCATCTAAATAGAGTTGTCCAGAACAGCTCATGAAGTATTATGACTGTCTCAGTCATCACTAGGTTGTCTTAAAAACTGCTTGTGTTTCTTTTTCTTTATAATTAAGCTTGAAGAAAGAGGAAATAAAATGCCTTAGGGAATGACAGTTCAGCAAATTCTGAGTCTCCAGGGAATACAGAAACTCACTTCATCCCTTTTCTCCTGGGAGATTATTTGTGACGCTGAGACTTAAATACTTCATGTACCCAGGAGCAAAAGCAGAATGAGCAAGGGGATCTGAACCACCACCAGGGTAATGCACAGTCTGGGGCATATCCCAGAATCTTGCTCAGGAGAACTTCCCAAAGAAGAGGAACATTCAATCTGCCAACAACAGGTGGGAAGCAGGTCAGATCACATTTGGGACCAGAGGCAAAAGAAATCTGACAATTTCAGGATGGAAACTCACTGACCAGTGCTCCACTGTTAGTGGTTATTCTTGGCACCTGGTCTCTATTATTTTAAAATTTCAAAAAGAAATGCAAAGCTAAAATTTCGCTTTTAGTTATCTCATGATAAATCAGAATTTTTTTTTTTTTTTGGTTTTCTGAGGTAGGGTCTCACTCTGGCCCAGGCTGACCTGGAATTAACTATGTAGTCTCAGGGTGGCCTCGAACTAATGGCAATCCTCCTACCTCTGCCTCCCGAGTGCTGGGATTATAGGCGTGCGCCACCACGCCCGGCTTAAATCAGAAAATATTTGAGCTGTGTGTTTGTGTTGAGTTTTTATTCCCACCCTTCCAATTCACAGATGAGGAAGCTAGCAGACTGTAGCAATTCACAAAGTTCACAGCTAATTACTGGAAAAAGACTAGAACAACAACCAGGTTCTACAGATTCTCTTCAGCATTCTTTTCATATGAACTTCAAATTATGGTGGTGATACATCTAAATATAAAATATTACTCATTCTTTGTTTACTTCCGTAAGATAATATTTTGCTTTTTTAAAAATATTTCCCTTGTGCCTAAAAATGGAAACACTCACTCTCTCTTTACCATTTCTTCAAGAGTCAGAAGAGGTTGAACATCAGCTACATGGAACTAAAAGGAACAAGTGTAAAGCTTGTTTTTCTTTACTCTAATTGAGCTATGCATTTGATATTACAGCCTCATTTCTACTTGTTTTATTAATTAAGGAGAATGCCACAAAATTAAATTCATGTCTTTCTAGAGGTAAAGGCATTCTGTACTATTTCACCTCTATGACATAAATATTGAATACTTTTCAAAACTTATCAGCACAAAGTCATTTACTGAATGAAAACATTAGTCCTTGTACACAATTACTTTTAATACTCACCACATGTTTTATGTAATTATATTCAACAATTAATTTCATATTTATCAAGATTGATAGTTTTCCATTTCAAAGAACAAATGAAAACCCCTGACTCTAATAAGATAGTGTGCTAGAAGGCAGTAGCAAAAGTGATAAAGCCTGAATTTGTGTATCTACTACACAACAGAACAGACGTGATAAATGAAGAAACTTCTCACTAATCACATAAACAGAGCCTCAAATGTGGAAGGAGGGAGAAGATGCTTTTTAAATCATATTTTCCTACTGAGTGAAATAAATTGTGTGGCTTATATCCTGATGCTGCTCAGAGACCTCACTCCTTGCTCCTGTTATCTATTCATACCTATTAGTCCTTTAAATATGACAATCTAATTTTAAAATGATGTCTGGGTGTGTTTACTTCTGTATAAAGTTAGAAAGTTGGCTTCCTTTTTAAACAGTAGGATCATTTTCTCTATACTAAAATGGAAGAACATGCAACTTATTGTCTTAATGGTGGGTTGATTTTAAGTTTCTACTGTAGTATTAGGTGTGAAAATGAACATAGCACAATATAAAAATGAGCAATCCCAGAGTGCAGTTTCATTCTACCACTCATTCAGTTTGACTTTATCCACTCAACTGAAGTTTTTCTTTCTTTCTGAACCTATGAAATAACAAATATATTCACATGTAGTAATAACAAATTAAGCTTAAATAAGAGAAGGTACTTTGTTCTAGTGTTTTAGGCACCCATCTTGAAATATAGCTGACATGGAATCCATTTGAAATATAAAATTGGGCACATTTTAGTATATGTACACAAGCCCAAATTCATCACAAACAATATAAGCTAACTCTTGACATGAGAAACTTTTCTTGGGACTGTGGAGCTTGATCCTCCAGCTCTTCCTAACAACACACACCTCCACAAGGCAGTCATGACTCTGCCTTCTGTCAGAACTGAATAGCTTGCATTTTCTCCGTTTTTATAAATGTAAATGTAGCTACAAAAGAGTAGCAGTCAACCTTAGGTCACTGGGATGAACTTCCAAACCAAGCACAGTTATGGAGGAAGGGATGTATTTGAAAATTACAGATCCAGAGGAAGTTCCATAATGGCAGAAGATGTTGTCCCCCTTTCACAGTTCCAAGCAGAGAGGGAAAAAAAAAAAGCCACCTGCAGCACCATAAGCAAGGGAACACACCTCAGGAACTCCAGGAAAAGCTCAAGCCCGTTGCATATCTTAAGAATAGAATTCCAAATACACTGCACATGTTAGGGCTAGACCCTAGGATCTACACACAATGGCACTTCCTCCAGGCAGGTGGCTAGATATCTAAAGCTTTACTAAAACTGAATCTGTGGGGGACATCCATTCAAGCCATCACAGCAAGCTATCCCTTTTATGTCTTCATCCTCCTGACAAAATTATTTCCATTTTTTCCTTCACAACACATGTACCAATATATTATTCCATTTAAGCTTTGAGTACTGCTGTTTTATGAACATGCTGCAGTGCACTTTTCTCAAATTCTAATTCCTCTACTTCTTTGCCAACACTTGTCAGATTTTGTAAAATCAACCTTTCTTATGAAATAAGAGAAATGAAATAATCTTGATATTCCCCTGGGCTGACACAATTACATTATCATACTTGTATTTATATTTTTTTACTGTTCATTCTATATCATTTATTTTGCATTCCCATTATTTTGTTAGTTTCATAGCTTAAGACCACTGGTGTCCATGGCCTTTTCTCTTAATTCCTTCTGTTGTCTTGGATATATTTTAACTTCCTCTGAATTTAAAAAGACCTATCTGTGTCTGTCTTGAATTTATATAACTTCTCCTGAGATAACATCAGGTGCTCAGGCAAAGAGCCAGATGTGCAATTTCTGCAGAGCTCTGCAAGCTGTGTGAAAACAGAGAGGAGTGAGATTTGTTCCATTTGCATGAAAATCATGAGACTACTCTGGCCTTCTGCTGAGAAAATTCAGGTTTTAAATAGACCTTTTTTTTTTTTTTTTACCTACAAAATTGTATTCCAACAATATTTTTTTAAGCTTTAAGTAGTGTATTTTTAATGGAGTATGTCAAGTTGGAGAGATAAAATGGTATGCACTTCACAAAACATCTTCCCATAACAGACAATATTATCAGGGTAGGCTTTCCAATCTCCTCACTCCCCCACATTTGCAAGTATAGCCTAACAATAATTTTTCCCATCAAACATAATCAAGTATAATTATACAATGGCATGCCTAACTGAATAAACTGTAAAGAACATAGGGTAGAAAAATACTTTCTTCATGGTTCACATTTCATAAGATTTTTAGCTCTTTCTCTTTTGGTACTGCTATTTAAAAAGTTTTTAAAATAGTGCAATTTGGCATATTTGCCAAAAGTGTTCTCTTTTATTTTTGTTCCCTCTCAATTCCACTAAACCATATCTTAGCCTACTTGTCCAGGTTCACTCCTGAAATTCTGAGCTCATTGCCAGAGACATTAAGTCATATGTGTGTATACCCTCATGTAATTTATAATTTTTGCATATAACATAAATATTGTTTATACTTTCTTCACATTAACAACATTTTATACATGTAATACTTATATAATATACTTTTAATTAGGTAGCTAATGTTTTTATATAAAATGATATGTTTAGTAATTATATATTTGAAGATGATAGTGTTATATACACTATGCAAAAATATGCATATAAAAAATTAACCTTTCTTTTTAAATATTTTCATTTATTATAAGCAGAAAGAGATAGAGAAAGGGACATAAAGATAATGGACATGCCAGGGCCTCTAGCCACTTCAAATGAACTCCAGATGCATGTGTCCATTTTATACATCTGGCTTTAAGTGGGTACTGGGGAACTCAGGTTGTTAGATTTTGCAGGCAAGTGCCTTAACCACTAAGCCATCTCTCCAGTCCAAATTCAACCTTCTTAGTTGATGTTTATCAACATTTTGTTGTTGCCTAGCATGGTGGCGCATGCTTTTAATCCCAGCATTCAGGAGGCAAAGGTAGGAGGATCGTCATGAGTTCGAGGCCACCCTGAGATTACATAGTGAATTCCAGGTCACCCTGGGCTAGAGTGAGACACTACCTTGAAAAACCAAAAAATTAAAAAACCAAAAAAAAATTTTCATTGTTGCTTAATTTACCTTTCCTTAGTATGAGTATTTGATCATTTTTCATAGTTATTTGTATGATCTATGTAAAATCTTTGATAAATATCTATAGAAATATCTGATTCATTCTGACTAAATTATTTAGTTTCATATTATTGAGCTTTTAGATTCCTTTGTATAGTATATGTGCAAGACTTTTTTTTTTTTTAACCGAAATATATTCTGCAAATAACTTCTCCTAGGCCAGCCTTTCCCTGACTGGCCTAATACATGTAATGCAGTCACAATGCACTAGCAATTAGTTGAACAGGAGCAGACATGTGTCACAAACTATAAACTCTCAGATCATGTATGGTGTCATTGAATTTCCTTCTTTGTTGTGATTATAGACGTATAAAGATATGAGCACAGTATCTATCATTTCTAGCCTTAGGATTTAGAGTAATCTACCATAAAGATCACAGCCCCATGAATGACACCTCATCTTACTCTGAGTTCTCTCCTTTCCTGAGCAGTAAGCCAATTAAAACAGATAGTCTGTTCTCTCTTCAGATAGGCAAATCAGTTCATTTATGAATTGCCTGTTTTGTCTTGTTTGGTTTGGTTTGGTTTTGGCCACTGCCCTCAATTTTGTAACTTAATTGTTAACTCAACCAATGAGAGAAAAAGTAAAGAAAAATGTTAACAATTGAATGGTCCTGTGTTTGTTTTAGAAAGAAAGAACACTCAAGACACCTCTTCTTTACTATTGAACAAAATGGGTAATCACCAAGACCATTTCAAACACTTGGCATCAGGTGATGACTGACATCAGAGCTTCCAGGTCACTGGAGAAGCAGATCTTGCCATTCTCAAGAAGTTAAACATCTCCCATTGTGTGTGAGCACGCAGAGAAGACATTCAGCCATCCCATTCCCCAAAGGTACTGTTAGTCACCTAATTGACTTATCGATTTTTGAGACTCACCTAATCAAACATTTACTGCAGGAATGCATATGATATTTCAGTCACATTATTGTTTACTGTTATTCTGAATATTTCCACTGACAGGAAATTTTCTACATCCATCAATAAAGCAAAACTAGACATAAATTCAACTGAAATGATGGGTAAGGAAAACCACTCAACAGTAACTGAGTTTATCTTCATGGGCATCACCCAAGACTCTCAGCTGCAGGTCATCTTTTTTGTGATCTTCTTCATTGTCTACCTGGTCAATGTGGTGGGGAATGTTGGCCTGATCCTTCTAATATTAACAGACACTCAGCTTCATACGCCCATGTATTTTTTCCTCTGCAACCTTTCCTTTGTTGACCTGGGATACTCCTCAGCCATTGCTCCCAGGATGCTGGCTGACTTCCTGAGAAAGCACAAAGTGATCTCGTTTTCCAGCTGTGCCACCCAGTTTGCTTTCTTTGTAGGTTTTGTGGATGCTGAGTGCTACATCCTGGCTGCGATGGCCTATGACCGCTTTGTGGCCATCTGCCGACCCCTGCACTATAGTGCTCTCATGTCCAAGAGAGTTTGCTTGGCTCTCATACTGGGCTCTTACCTGGCTGGTGTAGTGAGTTTAGTGGCTCACACTTCCCTCACTTTTAGCCTCAATTACTGTGGTTCCAATATTATCAACCATTTCTTCTGTGAAATCCCACCACTTTTGGCTCTGTCCTGCTCAGATACCTACATCAGTGAGATATTGCTGTTTAGTTTGTGTGGCTTCATTGAATTCAGCACCATCCTTATCATCTTCATTTCCTATGCCTTGATCCTCATTGCAATCATCAGAATGCGCTCAGCTGAAGGACGCCTCAAGGCTTTCTCCACCTGTGGGTCTCATCTAACTGGTGTTATCCTCTTTTATGGCACAGTCATGTTCATGTACTTGAGGCCCACATCCAGCTACTCTCTGGACCAAGACAAGTGGGCCTCTGTGTTCTACACTATTATCATCCCCATGCTGAATCCCTTGATCTATAGTTTGAGGAACAAAGATGTGAAAGCTGCTTTCAAAAAACTGATTGGGAAGAGACCTCAATGACAAGAAATTAAAATAGATTTTCACAAAGGTAAACAATAGTAAAGAGATAATGTCAGGAAACTGAAAATTCACATAACTTTTCAATAAATATTACCCAAGTTTTAGGATTAAAGGAAAACCCAGAGAGAAAAAGCCAGGACATGTACACTGAAATAAACATGAACATTATTTCAATATAGAGAGTGCTTATGAACTAGGTAGTTCCTGTTTGAGCAGTAAGGTATGTTTTATGTTAAAAAACCACTAAGAGCCACATGTCCTACCTCAGTGGAAGCCACATTATGGCCCATCCACATAGTGTATGATGGCAGAATCCATGTCCATCTCCCGGCTTAACAGCTCTCAGTGGAACTTCTACACATGGTTCAATTCTCTTATTCTTTGTTACCTCACGTGTACAACAAGAATTATCATTGTAATCACTAGACAGGCAGTTGTACAAAACAGAGAATCCTGCTTTGAAATACTTTTTGGAGACTTTTAAGTGGTAAACTTTAAAAAAATATATATTTTGTTAGATTTGGACATACTTAGTATGTAAACAACACATGGTGATACCATCCTTTCCCTCATCCCTGCCACTTTTCCAAAGAGGTCCTACTTGTTGGTGATGCAGGTCAATGCCATGGGGATTGTGAGTTGTGCATTGTGGGAGCAGCAGTGAGTTATGGGGGAGAGGCAATGTCTCTGTGTATAATGTCCCAGCTTGTAGCTCTAACAATCTTTCTGCCCCGTCTTCTGCAAAATTCCCTGAGCCATGTTGGGTGCATTTTAAGTCTACTTCAATGATGGGCTCTTGGGAGCCTCTGTATCTCTGCTTTGATAGGTGTTTTGTGTCCTCAGTGTCTGCCTCCTTCACTCTAGTGCTGATGTCAGGGTCACAAAGAAAGCAGCACTCTTGCTCATTTTCCCAATTTCTCTGTGGTTTCAGCTGGGGCTGGGATGAAGGGTACTGGGTCGTTTATCTCCTCGGGTCATGCTCCCATCTCACAAAGAGAAGCAGAATCTCCAATGGAGAGTGAAGTCAGCACCAGTTAAATGGGATAACCATTATTTAGAGAGTATTTAAAGGGTGTAGAACCTCTTATAGTCCAAGATTAGTGGGAGCTTGATACTGGAAAGAAAAATTGTTACCAGGATACAATTCTGACTTGTTTCCCAGTTACAGACAGTTTCCTTTCCACTGAGTGGATCTGTTAGCCAATCCAAGAGCAGTTGGTAACCCACCAAGACTGTATGCCACCATTGCACTTGTGTGAGCATCACATCAGGTTGTTTCCTTCTGAGTAGCTTAGACTTTGAGTTGCTGGGACAGATGTTGGCCACTTTCCCCTGGTAGCTCATGTAGCACCTTCCATCACTAGATGTACTGTCTGGGGGGATTTCCGGATTCCAACCAGGTCTCTCCATGGCCCATGCTGACAGTGTATGGTGTCTTCAGTGGTAGGGTATTACCATTAACCTCTGGGGGGGGGAGGTAATCAAGTGTTCTGAGAGAAAGCAGTCTTGGTTGTTTTGGGAGACCTTGTAGGTCTCTCCAATCAACAGCTTATTGTGAATGTCCCAGTACAGAGAATTGTAGGCCAGTGCCAAGGGGAAAAGAAAAAAGAAAAAAAGAGAAAAGGGAGACATTTAAGGTTAGGCTTCATCTCACACTCTCCAGGGCCCTTCAATACAGGTGCTCCTCCTAAGGTCCTGTTCAGGGTTCTAACTTCCAGAATATAGGTTTCTATGGTACCAGTTTACTTTGGGTTCAGTTTTGTGTCTCCCCCATGCTTCTGCTTCCCCCAAGCCCTACCCTCCCTATTGTTCAAGCCTTGAGCTGCCATTTAGGGATGTTAGCAATTCAGGCTAATCCAGGTTAGGAACTAAATGGGTGAGACCATGTGATGATTGTCTTTCTGTGATTGTGTAAGTTTGCTTAGTATGATCTGTTCCAAGTTCAACCATTTTTCTACAAATTTCATTGTGTCAGGTTTTCTTACTACTAAGTAAAATTTCATCATGTAGATATACCATATCTTGGTTATCTATTCATCCATTGATGGGTACCTGGGTTGAGTCCAGTTCTTAGCTACTGTGAATTGAGCAGCTATAAACATAGTTGAGCAAATATCTCTGAACTGAGATGGGGAGCTTTTCAGGTAAATGCCCAGTAAGAGAATAACAGGGTCTGTTGGTAACTCCATAGTCATTCTTTTCAGGAGTCTCCATATTGATTTCCATAGTGGTTGTACCAGCTAACATTCCCACCAACAGTGAATGAGTGTTCCTGTTTCTCCATATCCTCAACAACATTTGTTTTCATTTGATTTTTTTAATGTTTGCTATACTTACTGGGGTAAAGTGGAATCTCTTTGCTCTTTAATTTGCATTTCCCTAATGATTAGGGATGTTGAACATTTTCTTAAGTGTGTGTTAGCCATTTGTAATTCTTCCTCTGAGAATTCCCTGTTCAGTTCTCTGCCCCACTTTGAAGTGGGATGTTAGATTTTTTTTATTGCTTAACTTTTTGAGTTCTTTGTAAATTCTAGATATTAGGCTTCTGTCATAGCTGACAAAGGTTTTCTCCCATTCAGTGGGTAATCTATTGGCTCTGCTTATGGTATGTTTGTTTGTGCAAAAGCTTTTTAGTTTCATGAGATCCCATTGGTTGAGTGCTTGTTTAATTTCCGGGACTACTGGGGTTTTGTTCAGGAAGTCTTTTTCCAGTCCTATATCAAGGAGCCTGGCTCCTATTATTTCTTCCAGTAGTTGAAGAGTTTCAGGTCTTATATTGAGGTCTTTAATCCATTTGGAATTGATTTTTGTGTATGGAGAATTGAGTGGGTCTCATTTCATTTTTCTACATATTGTCATCCAATTTGTCCAGCACAATTTGTTGAAGGTACTGTCTTTTATCCATTCTACATTATTGGCACCTTTGAAAAAGTAGCTGAAGTTACTTTACCTATTTACCTAAGATCTGGGTCTTCAGTTCTGTTCCATTGATCTATGTTACTGTTTCTCTTCCATTACCATGCTGTTTTTGTTACTATGGCTTTGCAATATAGCTTTAGATCAGCTATGTTGATAGCTCCAGAGGGTTTTTTTTTTTTTTTTTTTTTTTTTTTTTTTTTGAAGATATGTTTGGATATCTAAGGCCTGATGCCATTCCATATAAATTTTGAGATAATTTTTTCAGCCTGTGATGAACAATGCTGGTATTTTTTATTGGTATTACATTAAATCTGTATATTGCTTTTGGTAGAATTCCCATTTTCACAATATTAATTCTAACTATCCAGGAACATGTGAGGTCTTCCCATATTCTCAAGCCTCCCTCAATTTTTTTTTGTTTTTATTATATAGGTCATTTACATCCTTGGTTAGTGTTATTCCCAGGTATTAATTTATTTGTTGCTATTGAGAATGGGACAGTCTCACTGATTTCTTTCTCTGTATACATTTGTCCTTTTCATATAGAAAAGCTACTGACTTTTGTGGATTGATTTTGTGACACTTTACTGAAGGACTTAATCACCTTTAGAACTTATGCTTTCATTATCATTCAATTCTAGGAATTTTACATTTTATTTTTTGATTTCTTCCATGACCCAATCATTGTTTAAAATTGTGTTGTTTAGTCTTCAGGAGCTGGTGGACTTCTTCATCTGTCTCTTGTTAATTTCTAACTTTAAAGCATTATGATCTGACATGAGGCAGAAAGTTACTTCAATTTTCCTAACTTTATGGAGACAAACTTTATGGCCAAATATATGGTCAATTTTGGAAAGGGTTCCATGGGCTGCTGAGAAGAATGTATATTCCGAATAGTTGGGGTTGAAAGTTCTGTAGATATCTGTTAGGTATAGTTGATCTATGTTGTTGTTGAGTTCTACTATTTCTCTGCTGATTTTCTGCTAGGATGATCTGTCTATTGATGATAGTGTAGTATTGAAGTCTCTGTCTATGATGCTGTTGTTTGTTTCTGTTCTATTGTCAGGTAGATTTTGTTTTATACACTGTGGTGCACCTGTGTTTATCACATATATATTTATGATTGTGATCTGTGTATCATTTCCTTGATGAGTAAGAAGTAGCCTTCTTTGTCATTTTGTCATTGTTACTTATGGTTTGAAGTCTATTTTATCAGATATAGAAACACCCCTTGGTTGTTTTTTTAATTTCCATTTGCTTAGAATATAATTTTCCATCCTTTAACCCTGAGGAGGTGTCTATCTTTAAGGGTGAGTTAGGTTTATTGAAGATAGCAGATAGAAGGGTCCATTCTTTTGATCAACTGTGTTAACTTATGTCTTTTGATGGGTGAGTTAAGATCATTAGATTTTTTGTTTGTTGGTTTGTTTGTTTTGTTTTCTGAACTAGGGTCTCACTGTAGCTCAGGCTGACCTGGAATTCACTCTGTAGTCTCAGGGTGGCCTTGAACTCACAGTGATTCTCCTACCTCTGCCTCCCGAGTGCTGGGATTAAAGTGTGCACCACTATGCCTGGCCAAGACCATTAATTTTTAAGGTTATTACTGTGACGTTTGAATTAATGCCTGACATGATGAGGTGTTTTATGGGGTCTGGTGCTTTCTTGTGTTTTGTACTATGTTGATCCTGGTCTATTTTTGGTTATTGTGATCCTCTTGTTGGCTCTTGTGATTGGTTGTTCGACTGTTCTTTGTGGAGTATTCCCTGAGGTATTCTCTGTTAGTTTGGCTTTGTGTTCATATAATCATAGAGCTGATTATTTTCATGGAAATTTTTCCTTTCAGCACGTATTATGAGGGATACTTTTTCTGGGTAGAGTATCTTGCATTGGAATCCATAGATTTTTACTTTGAAGTAAAAATCCTGGACCTTCTGGCTTTCAGGGTTTCCATTGAGAAAACATACATAATTCTAATGGGATTGCCTTTGTATGATGTGAGTTGTTACTCTTTTGCTGCTTTTAACACTCTCTCTTTGTTTTTATTGTAAGAGTGTTAAATATGGTATGCCTTGGAGAGTTTCTTCTTTGTCCTTTTTTTTTTTTTTTTTTTTTTTTTTTTTTTTTTGGTGTTCTGTGGGCTTCTTGTATCTGGATGGGCCTCTCTTTTGAGAGATTTGTAAAATTTTCTTCAATAATTTTGTTGAATATGTTCTTTATGTTTCTGACCTGGATTTTCTCTCCTTCTCATATACCCATGATCTACATGTTTGGTCATTTTAAGGTATCCCACAGTTCCCTCATGTTCTATTCACTTGATTTTTTTGAACTTAGCAAAGTTTTTGGCCTCCCAATTTCTTCTGTCTTGTCTTCCAGGTTAGAGGTTCTGTCTTCCACATGAGTAACTCTGTTTGTGAATGGTTTTAAAGAGGTTTTTATAATTTCACTTTGATTTTTGTTTTCTGTTTTGTTATTTTGCATCATGTCCAACTCTTTTTTGTGGTATGAATTCAGTTCGAGTTCTGACTTTCTTGATACTTCTTGGAATTCATTATTACATTTGATCAAGTCTTCATTAAGCTTAATCAATCAGTTGTTGACATATTCCATTTCTTGACTCACCCTCAATTTATTCATATCTTTTTTAAGGGTTCTAATGTTTCCTTCAATCAAGTTAAGCCTACTGTCAAAAGCTGAATGCTCTAAGATACGATTCTGTTCAATTTCATTGAGAAGATTCTTGTTTCTTTGATGGTTTGCTTCCAGATTCTTTTGATCAGGGTCTCATTGGTTGTTGTATTTTCATTTTGGGATTGAATTTCTATTGATTTCTTTATGCTTTCTTTGGAGGCTTCCATTGTATGGCTAAGCATCCTTGGTGGAGATCTCTATGTTTTCTCACTTTTCTTGGCTTTTTTGCATTGTGGTCTACCAATTTTAGGGAGACTCTTCATTTTATTGAGGAGGAAATGAGTTTTTGCCCTTTAGCCCATGGACCCTCTGACTCAGGTGAACAGGGATGTTGGTGCCCAGTGGCCAGATAGGACACCCAAGCAAAAGGCCTGATTCCACAGCCCACACAGGGTCAAGGCTTCCTCAAGCAAGACACAATGACACCTACTGGGACCAGGGATCTGGAGGAGTGAGGAGACAGTGATCTGGCCTACTCACTCAAATCTTCTGTGTCTGCCTGCATACACCGCCCATACACCACCTGGTACAAGGAACCCTGACCAGGGAATTGGGAGGAGCTGGGAAGCAGGGATCTGGTCTACTCACTCCATGCAGTGTCTTCACATTAACCTTTTCAAGAAATCACAATAGGGGACAAAACAACACATGAAGGAAAAGAAACAAGGAACCAGTATGAAAGCAGAAAGTAAATTAAATTAGGGAGAGGGCACAAGGGATAAGGGAAAAGGGAAAAGGGGGAAAGGGCAACAAAAACATTTGTAGTAGTACTGAAATGATGCCTAATTCTTTTTATGCTAATAAAAATTTTAAAATGGATAGCTGTGTAAGGTAGTACACTCCTTTAATCCAAGACCTGAGGAGGCTTAGTTTCATAGGATCACCATAAGTTCAAAGCAAGATTAGACTACAAAATGAGTTCCAGGTCAACCTGGGCTAGAGTGAGACCTGGCTTCAAAAATAAGGTAATAGCCGGGCATGGTGGCACACACTTTAATCCCAGCACTCAGAAGGCAGAGGTAGGAGGATCACTCTGAGTATAAGGCTTGAGACTTGAGGCTACAGAGTGAATTCTAAGTCAGCCTAGGCTAGAGAAAGTCCCTACTTTTAAAAACCAAAAAAAAAAAAGGGGGGGGAGCTAATGTATATTTTTATCGCTGATATTTTTGTTAATCTTCTCAACAGAAAATGTTCAAATCCACAAGACAAATATAGTGACCATCTTTTCATAGATCACAGATCACAGGCTAAAGTTCTGCTTAAGCAAAAAGGGCTTTCTTCTAGCCAATCTTACCTGCAGGTGAGAGCAAACTGAGTCATGGAAAATACTTAGCTGATATTCTTTTTGAATGTATTTTGTTTCTTTCTGCCATCTGGAACAAATAAAATATTTTAAATTTTTCCTGATTTATTTGGGGCATGGGCATAGGTAGAAACTCTAAGTGTGACATGCTCTTGAGATACAAACTTATATCTTTGGTAAATGTCTCTCATTGACTGTTTTGAATTTTTTTCAATTGAATAATTTCATATTCCATGTCCTCTTTAAACATAAATTGTTCTTTTTTAAAATAAAATATCAGTAGTAGTATTAGGCAATTCTCCCTTTTAACTTTTACCAGGTTAAAGAAAAACTATTGTACATAGTAGAATATGAAATTTAGGCATTTTCATTATTGTCATATGACAGAATATAAAAGAATGCTGAATTATTTTAAGACAGAAGCAAAGTTCCTATGGCATTAGTAATATTTAAATAATACAACTGACCACAATTTTAGTACCACCTCATTGCAACATTACAGTGTTCAAATCAGCTATTTCCATATTCATTTATAATAGTTATTATATCCCAGTGTTTTATACACATGGGATTCCTCTTGGTTTATTCACAAGGTGGGCTAGCAGACAAGATAATTGAGCCAACAGCTGGGCATGATGGCACATGCCTTTAATCCCAGCACTTGGGAGGCAGAGGTAGGAGGATCACCATGAGTTTGAGGCCACTCTGAGACTATATAGCTAATTCCAGGTCAGCCTGGACTGGAGTGAGACCCTACCTCAAAAAAAAAAAAAAAAGCCAAGCTTTGCATTGATGATATTAGGTCAATATCATTTCATAAGACCCATATACATTGATATAAGTAGTGTGAGTCCCCAGTGATGGATACATTGAATGCATAGCTTTCCTTTGCATCCTTTACTGGGTTTCGCTAAATCATAATAACATAAAATAAATATACTTATCTACTTGAGTATATTCGAATATTCATGATTGCAGAAGTTTTAATAATACTTCAGTAGGATCTGGATAGCCTGTGTTTCCCTCTCCAAATCAGCTGCCATTCTTTCTCATTCTACATTCTGTACCAGGAAATCAACCGCCAAACATCATGTCAAACACTTTGACCAAACTAGAGAAAAATTAAAAGAGGAGAAGACTATAGTCAGAGACCTTATCTTCAGGACTTTTCTCAGGGAAAAGGAAATGTGTAGGCATGCCTAGGGAAGGCTACTAGTTCCAGCTAGTGATTCTCCCAACAAAAAGTTCTCTCTCCTCCTTTTCCCCATCACTCTGCAGGCCTGGCTGCAGCATTGTGAGGCAAAAGATTAATGCATATTCATTTTGTGAGTTTTATACATTCTGGTCACATGTCTGAAAATATTTTCTATATTGAATTATCCTTAAATTGCTTGCCTAGAATAAAACATCTGTTTGAAGATTAATAAACTTATCAGATAAACTTTATGTTAAGAGCAATGCTAAAAGGAACAGGTCATATGTAGGAAGCAAGGTTTGACAGCATTCAGTTAGTGTCAGGTAAACTTGCAAGAGAACCATTTATCAACATTTTTTAATATGCTCTCAATGTTATTTACTTTGGAACAGGTGGCAAGAGTGACTCCTTTTTTTTTCATGGTTTGAGACAAAATATTACTGCCATAAGGTACGGACTGGCCTCAAATTTATGATCCTCGTTTTCAGCCTAAGCTATCAGAAATGACTAGGGCCCCCAGGCTATGGAGAAGTAGCAGCAGCCTGGACCCTGGGCAAATCTTGGGGTCCCTAGAAATAGCAGGAGTAAAGCCCTTCCCCCTCTCAGGGTCACAGTGAACCTGGTCCCCTGGAAGAATCTCAGGGCCCCAAGACCAACAGGAGGAGGGCCAGTCCCTCCCCCGACCCCAGCCCAGGGCAACTGGTCATCCTGATAAGACTTAGGCTTTTCTCTGATCTTTGGCCAGTTACCTAGGAAACTCCATATATGGTATCAGCCAACAACCTTTACACAGCCCGATTCCCCTCTGACTCAGACCCTATACCTCTTCCCTTTACTATGTAGATCACCTGACCCTCTCCCTACATACTAGAATGAACATCCCTATATGCCAACTAGGCATCTGAAAACAATATTTGAACCCACCAATCCCCTTGAGACTCTCTTCCTGCTCTCTGTCTCAACTGCTTATAAAAACCCAGGTCCTTGTTGAATAAATGAAAGCTGTTCTCTGAAGCTGTCTCCCAGGTGTTTCTTCCCATTGCACTCACAGCCACTCAAGACCCTGCCCTGCCATTGCCTGGATGTCCCCAGGGAACCACAGCCCCAGAGATCTCAGGAACCACAATCCCACATCACAGAAATGCAAATTAAAACAACTATGAAATTCCACCTTACTCCACTATGGATGGCAATCATTAAAAGATCAAACAACAACAAATGTAGGTGAGGATGTGGAGAAAGAGGAACCCTCATTCACTGTTGGTGGGAATGCAAACTCGTATAACCACTATGGAAATACATATGGAGATTCCTGAAAAAGATGAATATAGAACTACCAACAGACCCAGTTATTCCCTTACTGGGCATTTACTTTATTTTATTTATTTATTTATTTATTTATTTATTTATTTATTTATTTATTTATTTTTTTGCAAGGTAGGGTCTCACTCTGGTCCAGGCTGACCTGGAATTAACTATGTAGTCTCAGGGTGGCCTCGAACTCTCGGCGATCCTCCTACCTCTGCCTCCCGAGTGCTGGGATTAAAGGCGTGCGCCACCACGCCCGGCTTGGGCATTTACTTTAAATGCTCTATGCTTCACTACAGAGATATTTTCTCAAGCATATTTGTAGCCTCTCAATTCATAATAGCTAAGAGCTGGAATCCACCCAGGTGCCAATCACTGGATGAATAGATAATGAAGTTGTGGTACATATACACAATGGAATCCTACTCAGCAGTAAGAAATAATAATACAATGAAATTTATAGGAAAATGGATGAACTTAGAACCGATCATATTCAGTGAACACACACAATCACAGAAAGACCAACACTGCATTTTCTCACTAATCTGTGGTTCCTAGCCTTGATCAGCTTGAGTTGTTGGCATATTGGATAGGCAAATTCAAAGCCCAGACAGCAGGGATGGATGCGTTTGGAGGGTGGGGAAGAGGAGGGTGTAGGAAAAAACACAAAACTAAACTCAAAATGAACTGGTACCATAGAAACTTTTCTTCTGGGGTAAACTAAAATATATAAACCTCAACAGGAGTATACAGGGAGCATGCAAAAAGAAGGGACCTGGAGAGGATGGGATGAACCCTAAGCTTAAGTATTGTTGGCTCTGACATGTAACTCACAGTACAAGTAATACATGCTGGAGACACCATATGCTTCCAACACCATACACAGAGAGACTTGACTGGAATCTGGAAGAGAGCCAGTCCCCAGACAGTTACCCATCTCATGAGCTATGGGGGGAAAGTGGCCAACAATGGTGTGAGCAAGCAAAGATCTAAGCTACTCAGGAGCAACCAGCCTGACAAGATGTGCACACCAGTGTGATGGTGGCATACAGTCTTGGTGGGTAACCAATGGCTTTCTGATTAGCTAAGAGATCTACTCTGTGGAAAGAAGCCCATATCTGGAACTGGGAACCAGGTCTGAATCCTATGGAGACAAAGATTATGTTCTCCAGTGTCAAGCTCCCACTAGTTTTTGACTAAAAGAGGGGCTACATCCATCAGTCTCTACTTAAATTAATAATGCTTATCCAATATAACCTATGCTGACTTCACTCTAGATTGGAGAATCTGTTTGTCTTTTTCAGAACATAATGAGACCCCTCACAAATCACAGGTGAAATCACAGAGGAACTGTGGAAATGAGCAAGAGTGTTTTTTCCATGATAATACTGACAATCAATGCCAGAGTGAAGGAGACAGAGACTGAGGATACTCAACACCTACCAAAGCAGAGATCCAGAGGCTCCTAAGAGCTCATTACTGAAGTAGAATTAAAACACACCCTCCAAAGCTCAGAGAATTTTGTGGAAGAAGGGGAAGAAAGATTGTAAGAGCCATAGGTTGGCACATCATACCCAGAGGCACTGCCTCCCCCCACTGACTACTGCTCTCACAATGCATGACACACAACCCCATGGGGATTACCAACAACCCAACTGAGGAGGGCCCCCTGTGGAATGTGGGCAGGGAGGAGGGAGAAGATGGTACCAACACATTATGTATCCATATAAAGGATGTTCTTAATAAAAGAAAAAGAAGTTTGCTTCTGCAGAATATTCACAGATAAAAGTCAGTTATAATGCTTTATAAAATCACAACCATCATGAGCAAAATTTCCAAACAAGTAGATTTAAATTAAAAATTAAGTACCTGCTTATATATACTCCTTAAGTAACCAATTACCAATGGCATTGATTGTTAGGAGGCACTGCTTGGAATACACAGTGCTAGGGAAAGGCTACTTACCTTTGCTTAGAGAGAATGTTCATAATATGATTAGGGATACAAAACATAAAACCTGGGAAAGGTTAGTATCATTAGCAGTTTTTGACCTGGCTTGGTAAAGTACTGTGTGGTTTGAATACAAAAATGCCCCCATAGCCTCGTGTGTTTGTGATTTAGTATCATATTTAATTCCCAGATGGTGAAGCCTGTATGAGATGGAACCAAGCTTTCTCTAAGATGTGTGTCACTTGAGGTGTTGAGAAAATGAGCTCACTCTTCCTACTTCCTCCCTGTTGATATAAGAAGATGTGACATGTAGCTGTCTTGTTTACTATGTTTTCTCTGCCATGATGAAACTTCCTCTCAATTTTGTAAGCCAAAAATAAAACATCTTCATTTCATAAATCCCTTCTGCTTGGGTAATTTTTCTAGCAATGAGTTAACTGCTACTTTATTCTTTAAGTATTCTTTTTTTTTTCACTGTTTTTTTTTTTTCATTGTCAACTTCTTTAATTGTAGACAATTAAATCCCATGGTACTTCCCTCCCTCCCTCTTTAAATATTCTTTAAGATGACATATTAGAAAGCTTACAGAATAGAAAGGACATATATACACATAAAATATACAGCATAAATAGTCAACATTACACAGAGCTATATATCAATTTAGCTGCATCTTTTGTAGAAAAATTTAGAATCTATGGCTTAGTAGGATATATCTAATGTATTGGTAGGAATCAAAATTTTACCCCTCATACATTTAGGGAATGGTGCTATTTAACTTGAACAGACTGATTTTCTGACGCACAAGTGAATTTTCTGTATACAATAACAAAATGCTTATTTAGTCATGATAAATTGTGTGTGTGTGTGTCCCCATTCAATGTTTCAAAGAGCAAGATTGCCCAAATGTCTAGTGTTTCTCATCTGAATAATACTGAAATTAGAATTCACTGGTCACTTCGTATGTATTAAACTTAGCTGTCTTTCTGGGGTTAGGTTGTTCATGTAATTTAAGGAATAAGATGTCTCTGCTGCCAGGAAATAAGCCACTGGTAAACCATAATATGTGATGATATTACGATTATTTAGATAATTACTGGTGATATCATGGCATGAAATGGGCATGGAGGTCAATGTACAGAGAGATCAATTGGTTATGCTCTTATTATGATCGTAATATAAAAATTAGTGCTATTTTAAAACGATTTAATGATTAATTGCTTGGAAAAGCTTAATTGAAACTTAAAATTTTTCTGTTGTTATCAATGATGTTGTAGAGGCCCAAGTTGGATTCTGATTATTAGGGCTTAAATAAAAAAAATACTCAGTTGTAAAAGGTACTCACTTGCAAAGCCTGACAGCCTGGGTTCATCTCCTTAGTAACAACCCAGTAAAGTCAAATGCACAAAGCAGTACATGCATCTGGAGTTTGTTTTGTGTCAAGTGGCCCTGTCATGCCCATATTACTCTCTCTGCCTCATTCTCTGTTTCTCTCTTCCTCTCTCTCTCTCTCTCTCTTAAGTAAATACATTATTAAAAGAAATTATCATTTAAATGTTAATCATTGCCAAACAGTATTTCTCTTTTTTCTTCCTTCATTTCTTTCTTTTTATTTAATTTATTGTTATTAACAACATATTTTTTTATGGATACATCATGTGTTAGTACCCTCTTTTCCCTCATCTCTGTCACAATTCTGTTGGGGACCCTTCTTAGTGGGGTTGCAGGTATTCTCCAAGATGTTGTGGGTTATGCATTTTGGGATCAGAAGTCAGTTTTTTGTCAGAGGCAATGTTTCTAGGCATGATGTGTCTGTCTCCTTCACCCTGATGCAGATTGTCAAGTTCACCATGGAAGCAGCACTCTTGCTCATCTCCCCAGTTCCTCTCTGGTTTCAGCTGTGGCTTGGCTGAAGTGTGAGGGGTAGTTTATAACCTTGGGTCTCACTACCTTCTGAAAACAAAAAAAATTGAATCTACAAGGGAGAGTAAAGTCAGGATACTTTAAACGGGATGAGCATTATTAGTTTAGAGAGAATTTGATATATGTAGCCCTTCTTTCAGCCAAAGACTAGAGACAGCATGACACTGGAGAGCATAATTTTTGTCTCCATAGGATTCTGACCTGGTTCCCCATTCCATATATTTGTTCCTTTACACTGAGCACATCTCTTAGCCAATCTGAAAGATGCTGGCTATTTATCCACCAAGGTTGTGTGCCGCTATTGCACTGGCATGTACATCCTGTCAGAGTGTTTGCTTCTGAGTAGCTTACACCTGTGCTTGCTCAGACCGCTGTTGTCCACTTTCCCCCGTAGATCATGTAGCACTTTCCAGCACTAGATGGGCTAATGGTCTGGGGACTGGCTTTCTTCCAGATTCTAGCCAGTTGTCTTCATGCTCTGTGTAAGCAGCATATGGTGTCTTCACCAATAGACCCTTACCTTTTGCCTCAGGCAGGTAATCAAGTGCTTTGACAGAAGCTCATCTTATTTCAGGAACCTCATAGGTCCCTCTGATCAACAGATCATTGTGGATAGCAACCAATTTTTGGTACTGGGAATTATAGGCCAAGACCAAAAGAAATTTTCATCCCACACTCTCCAGGGCCCTTCTCTTCAGGTGTCCCCCCTTACTCCTGTTGCATATTATACCTTTTAATCTATCTTCAAGCATAAAGGTTTTTATGGTATCCCTCCAAACTCTTCCATCCCTATTATCTGGATTTTGAGTTGCCTATCAGATATGCAAGCAACTTAAGCTGGTCTAGGTAAAGAGCCAAAGATAAGTTAAATCATTTATCTTTCTGTGATTGTGTGAATTCTCTGAGTAATATTTGTTCTAAGTCTGTCCATTTTTCTACAATTTTCATTGTATCATTTCTTCTTACTGCTGAGTAGAATTCCATCATGTGAATATACCACAAATTATTTTCCATTCATACAATGATGGGCACCTGGGATGATTCCAGTTCTTAGCTATTGTGAACTGAACAGCAATTAACATGATTGAGCAAATCTCTCTGTAGTGAAGATTGGAGCATTTAGGACAAATGCCTACTAAGGGAATAACTGGGTATGGTGGTAGCTCTCTATCCATCCTTTTCAGGATCTCCAGATTGATTTCTGTAGCAGACAGCTTCAGGTTCGCTGAGATGAACTTCCAGACCAGGCACAGTTTTGGAGGAAGGGATATTATTTATTGAAGCTTACAGATCCAGGGGAAGTTCCATAACGGCAGAAGAAGCGGTCTGCTCTCACAAGGCCAGGCAAGAGAGCAAGAAACCAACCAGCCAGCCAGCACACAGAGCAAAACTACTGCCAAAAGGTCACACAGCACACTTCAGGAACTCCTGCTAGGCACATTTGCATATCTTTACAATGGAATCTCAAACCATCACCACACCTTAAGACCGGGCCCCCAGTGACCTTGCCTCTAGCAAGGTGATTGCAGATGCAAACTATAAAATAATAAAACACTGAATATATTGGGGGACATATATTCAAACTACCACAAGTTCCTTAGTGGTTGTATAAGTTTACATTGTCACCAAGAGTGAATGAGTGTTTCTCTTCCCCATACATCCTTGTCAAAAATTATTTTCATTTGATTTTTTTTTAAATGATTTCCTACCTTACTGGAGTAAGGTGGAATCTCATAGTTGTTTTAATTTGCATTTTCCTGATGTTTAGAGATGTTGAACATTTTCTTAAGTGTGTGTTAGCCATTTGCATTTCCTCCTCTGAGAACTCCCAATTCAGTTCTCTGCCACATTTTTTGAGTGGGTTGTTTTTTTTTTTTTTTTTTTTTTTTGGTGAGAGACAGAGAGAGAGGGAGAGGGAGACATAGAGAATGGACACACCAGCAGTCTCTCAGCGGCTGTGAATGAACTCCAGATGTGTGTGCCCCCTTGTGGGCAAGTGCAGCATTGCATCCTTGAGTCACTTTGCATCTGGCTAAACGTGGGATCTGGAGATTGGAACTGGCGTTCTTAGGCTTAGCAGGCAGGCGCCTAAACCACTAAGCCATCTCTCCAGCACTGTTTGATTTTTTATTGTTTAGTTTCCTGAATTCTTTGTAGATTCTAGATATTAGGCCTCTATACAATGTGTATCTGGCAAAATTTTTCTCCCATTCTGTGGGAAACAGGCTGGCTCTGATTATGGTATGCTTGTGCAAAATCATTTTAGCTTCATGAGATCCATGGACTGAGTGATTGTTTAATTTCCTAGTCTACTGGAATTTTGTTCAGCAAATCTTTCCCCACTCCTATATCCTAGAGCTTTCCTCCTATTTTTTCTTCCACTATGAGAAGAGTTTCAGATCTTATATTGAAGTCATTAATCTATTTGGACTTGATTTTTGTGTATCGTGAGATGAGTGGTTCTGGTATCATTTTCTACATATGGTCATCCAATTTGTCCAGCACCATTTGTTGAAGATGCTGTCTTTTCTCCAGTCTACATTATTAGATCCTTTGTCAAAGATCAAGTAGCTATAGCTAGTTGACCTAAGGTCTGAGTCTTCAGTTCTGTTCCATTGGTCTATATTTCTGATTTTATGTAATTACCATGCTGTGTTTGTTACTGTGGCTTTGTTATATAGCTTTAGATTGGGTATGGTGATGCCTCCAGAATAGGGAATGGTTATAATCAAGAATTTGAATTAACAGATATTTCTGAGAAGGTAAAGATAAGTGAATACTTACACAATGTTAAGAGTAATACAAGTAAGAATAATCATATTTGGAAATAAAATCTAAAAATTACAAATCCATATGATCCAGCAACCTTGATTTTTACTACACATTCAAAAAATTCAAATTAAGGCTGGAAAGATGGTTCAGCAGTTAAAAGCAGTTAAATAAAATGGTTAAAATAACAGAATTTTAATATTCTCATCACAAAATAAAATATGAGCTAATAAACATGTTAGATCACTTGACTGAATAACCATATATATATATATATTACATGCTATAAACATATGCTATTTTGGAGGCAACCAAATAAAAAATAAACTGAATTAAATAAAAGTAAAATGGTATTTGAGCTCCTTGGCTAGGAAGGTCTGTGTGGTAGTTTGAATATATGTCCCCCAATATATTCAATGTTTTATTACTCTATAGTTTGCATCTGCAATCACATTGCTAGAGGCAAGGTCACTGGGGGCCCGGGTCTTAAGGTGTGGTGATGGTTTGAGAGTCCATTGTAAAGATATGCAAATGTGTCTAGCAGGAGTTCCTGAAGTTTGCTGTGTGACCTTTTGGCGGTAGATTTTTACTCTGTGTGCTGTGGTGGCTGGTTGGCTTTCTCTCTCTCTGCTTGGTCCTGTGGAGAGCAGGCCGCTTCTCTTGCCTTTATGGAACTTCCCCTGGATCTGTAAGCTTCAATAAATAATATCCCTTCCTCCATAATTGTGCCTGGTCTGGAAGTTCATCTCAGCGAACCTGAAGCTGTCTGCAACAGTAAAGTGGTACCGAGGAGTGTGGGGTGAGATGAACCTGACCGTGTGGATATTCGTCTTTTGGAACCTTTGTTTTGGAGGAATGGGCATGGACTTGGTGCTTGCAACTGAAGATGCCTTCTGGAGTGGTAAGCCAAGTTTTATGGACTATTCTGATGAGAGTTTGAGAATGCTAAGTGCAGATAGTACTGAACTTCGAGGCTTGGCTTATGAGGTTTCTAAGGGGAAGGAAAGACTGCAGAGGACTTTGTTGGAACTGGGCTACTGGCATAAGGGATGGCTACGTTCTGCTATCCAGGCCCAGAAAGTTTGATCAAGGTTAAATTTGTAATGGACTGATGTGCTTGGCTAAAGATATCGGACTGAGATTTTAAGATTTTGAGTTGGAAAACCTGAAGCAAGCTAAAAGTAGAGGCACTGAGACTGGTTAAGCTGCTATTGTTGACACATTAGCAATCTTAAGGAAGGTGGAAGGAAGGTGGCCTGACTTGATTTACATTAAAACAATGGAGAGGATGCCTGAGGAAAGACTGTTAGAAATGCAAACTCTTTGGAAAGAGTTGACTGGAGAAGGAACCTGCTTTTCAAGGCTATGGTTTATTTTGTCCCTGAATTTAGAATATGGCTGTGTCCTGCACACCTGGTATTAGTTTTGGAAGCATGAAAATGCATGGAGTGGTCATGAGTTGCACACGGTTCCAGGAGCCGCTGCTGAGATGCGGCATGAGGCAGGGCATGGAGACCCTCAGGAATAGGCTGGAAGAGCCTTTGGAAGATGGACCGTGGGTTGCATGGAGACCTGAAGATGTTTTGGATATACCAGGACTGTGCAAAAGGGCTACCATGGAGTGCAGTATTGGCATGGGATGAAAGTTTTCCTGGCGACTCTGCCCAGCTGGAGGGGCGGAATTGGAAAACCTGGAGATTGTCAGTCTCTGGTTATATTGAACTTGAACTGCAGAAGTTTGGTGACGGCTGATGATAGTTGAGTTTGCATTATTCTAGTCTTTCTTTGCTTTTTACCAGTTAAAAATGTTTACTCTGTGCCTTTACATGTTGAAAGTATTTAACTTGTTTGATTTTACAGGACTCACTATCTTAAGTTGATCAAGACTGTGAGAACCTTTGAAATTGGACTGAGTACAATTTACAATGTGTGATAGTTATAAATCTATTAAATAAGAGCTAAATATATTAAATAGGGGCGGAATGTGGTAGTTTGAATATATGTCCCCCAATATATTCAATGTTTTATTACTTTATAGTTTGCATCTGCAATCACCTTGCTAGAGGCAAGGTCACTGGGGGCCCGGTCTTAAGGTGTGGTGATGGTTTGAGAGTCCATTGTAAAGATATGCAAATGTGTCTAGCAGGAGTTCCTGAAGTTTGCTGTGTGACCTTTTGGCGGTAGATTTTTACTCTGTGTGCTGTGGTGGCTGGTTGGCTTTCTCTCTCTCTGCTTGGTCCTGTGGAGAGCAGGCCGCTTCTCTTGCCTTTATGGAACTTCCCCTGGATCTGTAAGCTTCAATAAATAATATCCCTTCCTCCATAATTGTGCCTGGTCTGGAAGTTCATCTCAGCGAACCTGAAGCTGTCTGCAACAGTCTGCCAGCCTTTCTGTTTCTTTAAAATGATTATCAACTGTGCACTTAGAGATGGGTGGAGGATTCTTGTGATCATAAGCAAACCTAGAATTCAAATCTGCTCAGAGAATAAACTGAAAGTATATTAGTGTAATAACTATTTTTTAAATTCTTATTGGCTTTGTGTGTAGTCTTTTGCAACTATATTTTGGGTGTTGCCTGCTGCTCCTGTGATGTATGTACCTATTTTTTTTTAACTAGCATATTTCATTGTGCAAAGAAATGAACTTTATTATTACAATTTTCATAAATGTATATAATGTACCATACACCCATTTTTCATGATGGAAAATGTTAAGCAATATAGAAGGATGAGGGCATTTTGTTCACTTCAAATTATAGTGGACATTCATTTTCAGGGGAGGGGTAAGGAGTGAACACATCAACCAGGAATCTCACAGAACCAATAATTATATTTTAATTATTAGTCTGGGACACTGTCCCTTAAGAATTTAAAGTGTAGTCATAGTGGCTAACTTAAAAATAAACCTCAAATGATTTAGAAATGCCATTTTAGGCATATGCATCATTCTTTTCTTTGAAAAGGGCTGAGTTGCATTATGTGAATATGTCATTTGTTATTTGCACATATCACCTGTTTTGTCTTGAAAGCAGGTATGAGAGTGGTGTTTTTTCTATATATTACTTATTATTTTAGGGTATATTTTATGAATGTGCCTACATTTTCAAGAGAGATATAAACATGATATTAGTAATAATAACCATCAGTATTACATCATTAAAGGTCATAATGAGATTAAAGACCTATGTACAAATTATGAATCTGTAAATAGTCGAAGGATATTATCCATCCTTCCTGACCTTTACTTTTTTGATTCAAATGGACATAAAAATATTTCAAAGTTCTGATGAAGATGAAATTAACTTTCTGCAAAAACTCAAGTAAAACACTGGCCATACAATAGAGATGAGAGTAGGTAGCAATTAATGTCAGATTTTTTTTTTTTTTGAAAAAGAAATATTCTGTTAGGGGGAACAGTGAGTTATTTGCTTTAACCAAACATCAGTGTTGCTAGCGTGTGCTTTGATGTCTCCCCATATGGCTTTCTTGCTGATTTAAGGTTAGGCTTTCTGATATGGGATCTGGCTTCCAGGATTTCCAGTTCTTGTGTTCTTCATTCTCCTCAGCACTCTTTATCTGCAGCAGATCTAACGTATTTGTTCAAGATTATTTATGGCATTAATGCATGTTACATATTGTACTATGATTAACAAAATAATTTTTAGCATTGTATCATTGCTATTCTTGTTTAAAAAAAATGATAATTTTCTCCAGCACACTTTTCAAAATACAGAGATAGATTTATTAGAGAGTTTTTTGGACTGTTTTGTCAGCTTTCCTGATATACTTATGCAGTTGGCATAAGTATTATCATAGTCAGTCTTTATAACTTATTACTATAAGTAAGTATTTTTAATTTATTTTTATTAGCACACAAAGAACTGGGTTTTTTATTATGGTGTTTTCAAGCAAGTCTTTTTGTTTCTCTTCCCCCATTTCTCCTTTCCACCTCTTTTCTTGTGCTCTTGCCTCCAACTTAGCCTCCTTTCTGCTTTTAGAACTTCACATTTCATTTTGTCTTTCCTTCTCATCACCTGTTTCCCTCTCATGGTCTCCTATCTTGAATTATAGTCCATATTTACTCTCACATCCCCTTACTCACATACATACAAACATTGAAAAATTAAGATCCACATATGAGAGAGACCATGCATTATTTTTTTTTCTCTCTGGGATGGGTTACTTCATTTAATGTAATTATTTCTATTTCCATCCATTTTAATCTGAATTTTGTGATTTTATTTTCCTTTACAACTTTGAACCACCTTTTTTATTATCCAGTCATCCATGAGTGGACATGGTTCAAAGGCCTTTATGTAAGGCTAGAAATGCTGAAAAAAAAATAGAGGAAAAAATAAGCAATATTCTGGAAGTTGTAGGTATATGTAAGAATTTTCAGAGGAAGACTCCCATAGAACAAGAAATAGGCCCAATATTTTTTTTTGAAAAAGGGACAATATACAATTAAAATGTTTCCTCACCGCAAAGGAAACTATCAGTGAAACAAACAGGAAGTTTACTGAATGGGAGAAAATCTTTACCATGCTATTTTTCTGACTGGGGTTAAATTTACTTTTAATAATAAAATTTAGTTGATAAGTTTCTAAATAAGACTTATATAAGTTAAAGCAGGTTTAACTGCTTTTAAAGGGATGTGTCGAATAGTACTACTATCATTATAATATAATAATAATTCTTTAACACTGAGAACATACTTAAGCCTAGTATAACGCCTCAAGCCTATAACCTCAGCACTTGAGAGGTGGAGACAGGAGGATCAGAAGTTCAAGCCCAGACACAATGTACAAATAGTGAGTTCAAGGCCAAGCTAGGCCATATGAGACTCTGTCTCCCAAAAAGAAAAAGAAAGAAAGGAAAAAATAAACAAAGTATGTATTGGGGAAGAAAGTTGAGCAAGCATGGAGTCTATGTGATATTATTTGCTATGATTTATAAAATACTATGTCAGACACTATGCTAAAAATACCTGATGCACTTCCCAGGGAAGTCACAAAATAATCCATACATTATGTAGTGTTCTCATTCTTATTTAACATAGGACAAGCTTGACCTTCCTTACTGTAGAAAAGGAATTTGCTTAATATAAAGTAATGGACACAAAATTCATATTCCCCATTTTCATTTTTAGAATTTGTAGTCTTAACTCTTAAATTATATTACTTTAGAGAAAAAACCCTGGACAATCATAACTAAAAACCGAAAATATCACTGTTGACCATCAAATCTACCTATCAAATGTAATTAATGAATAGCCTTGTTGCATTGGTATAAATAGCTTTTGTTAAGTTTAGTGTGTGTGTGTGTGTGTGTGTGTGTGTGTGTGTGTATGTGTGGTGTGTGTGTAGTTTTTGAAACTAGAGGAAATTGAATTTTCTAGTTTATTGTCAAAGATTTTAGATTTTTACATTTTTTTCACAAATAAACCAACTTTAATAGATATTATTTTGTATTTATACTGTGCCTTCTTCAAAAACCTTAGATGCTTTACACACATTATCTCTAATTAATCCCCACAATAACTCTGTGAGGCAGCTATTACTCCAATATTACAAGACAGGGATACTGAAGCACAGAGAGGTTAAGTGACTTGCTAAAGGTCACAGTTATGTTCACTTTAGAGCCAGGATTCAAACACTTCAGCTTCCCAGCTCCCAGCAATGAGAATCTTTAATGACAAATCTTTAAACAAAGTAACAAGAGTAGTATGTTGTGAAAATGAGGTTTCTACTTGTGACTTGCAGGACAGAGACATAAGTTAGTCATGTATACTGAATGTGCTGTGCATAACCTTATTTAGAGAAAAGCACAAGTTAACTACACATTCTGTTTTCTGAGAATGATCAACATCAAAATATTAAGCAGATCAAATTGTTATTAAGAGTTAGGCAATATTGTTCAGAAAGACAAGATTTGGAAGTAACTTACTTTTCTTGATTTTATACATTGAGATCTTGGCTGCTAGGAAAATGAATTTATCATTATGAAAGATAAAGGTAAAGATTGCTGCTAATAACAAGGACTCATTTGAGTTGTACCCACATTTAGTCCAGTCTGTGGACTGGAGAAATATAAGGAAATATGACAGAATTTCTAGAAATACAAAGTCAAATGCTGCTTCATTTTTATTCACAGGCTCATACCACGCACACACACACACACACACACACACACACACACACACACATATCAAGTAGAGTATATAAAAAAAAACTGGGTTGGTTTGGCTGCAGAAGTGGGGTACTTAAAAAGAACACCCTGCATCATATATGAATGCTATATAAAAGCTCTGGTTCAACAGGCAGACCCTTGGAAGAAAGTATTTGGCAAAAGTAGCCATTGCCCTGTGAATTGCCCTGTGAGGTAAGTCAAGACAGTAGTTAATTGACTGGCTGCTTATTTCACTATGTCTAAATAGAAGCCACATAGAGTTACTAAAATCTGTATCTTGAAACTCCATGGTTATGTTTGGTGAGTTTATTTCATACTGAGTGTTGTTTATTTTTGAAGGTGTACGTATTTCTTGTTTTTATAAATGGGATGAAATTCTGAGTGTTCTTATTAAAAGGAAGTGATTAGACCCTGAAAAACTGTTAATTGGCTGATTGCTAGGGTGAATAAAGATGTTCTCTAAGGGAATTGTGCATGGAAAGAGATTCACGGACTATCCTGTGTTTTTTTTTTAATTCAAAATGTTCTTAGGAATTGATTTTCCTTTATATCTGCATAGTATTGCTTATATGCTCATACCAATAGATCTAAGACTATGGATTTTGATATGATTTGATTAGTAAATACTGACATAGTATATAGTGATAGATGATACAGATGTACCTATGTTAATATCTGTTTTGTGTTTTCACAAACCTGTACTTAAATATCTCAGATAATCAACATGTAATACAATAATATAACTACAAATAAAAACATTGTATGAATCAAATGATTAGTTTTGTGAGAGCTTTAGGACAAATGCCAACAATTCCTGTGCTGAACACATAAGAAGAATTCTCTAATGAAAATCACATGACATTATACTACAATAGCAATGAATTACCATTTATTGAGCATTTACTGTTGATGCCTAACTCTGTTTTTAGTGATTCACATACATTTTCTCATTTATCTCATTCATCATTCAATGAGATGATGAATTGTTTTTCTCCTTTTCTATGGAGGAGGAGAATGAGGCACAGAATGGTGGCATGAATTGTGTAAGACTTTCAGCTAGTGAAGGGAGGAGCTAGGGACTGAATCCAGGCTTCCGGGTGGCAGATCCTGTACATTTGTCCTTAGTCACATGGTCTGATTGTGTATATCATGCTGTCATACTCAGAGAAACAAATTGTAGAGAGTTTGGCTGTCTTCTGTTGTCTCTATTATCACTTCTAAAGCCATACAAGCATTTCTTATTTGCAGAAGAACTTCTTACTGCTGTTTGGAGGGTCTGGAAGAAAATATGGCAGCTTCTTTTGCTGCTACTTTAGAGGAAGACAAACTTGTGACTTAACCTTTCCTTCTGCTTTCCAAGTCTGTCCTTACTTTATTCCTGGCCTTTATATTTTGGATAATTTAACACCAGTTCATGCCATTTGATTTGAAATCCATCATATAAATCAAATTATTTGAAATCACGCTAAGTGTATTATAGGCTAAAAGATATGCTTTTTATTTTATTTATTTTTTTTTTTTGGAGAGAGAGACACAGAGAGAGACAGAGAGAGAGGGAGAGGGAGACAGATAAAGATGGGCGTGCCAGCATTCTCTCAGCTGCTGTGAACGAAATCCAGATGTGTGCGCCCCCTTGTGGGCAAGTGCAGCATTGCGCCCTTGCCTCACTTTGCATCTGGCTAAACGTGGGGCCTGGAGATTGGAACCGGCGTTCTTAGGCTTAGCAGGCAGGCGCCTTAACTGCTAAGCCATCTCTCCAGCCCAAAGATATGCTTTTGATGATCTGCACCTACTTGTCTGTTAAATGTCTTCTTGAGTAAGATGACCCCTCTCTCAGGAGCCATTATTTTTACTTCATTGTAACTTCCCATGGTCTGCAAGCTCTATAAGAGTATCAAGAATGATTACTATATTTATTTGTATGCAAGCAGTATCTGGCACAAGTTGTAACACTGAAAATACAATTTTGAAAGAAACGAAAAGCCAAAAAGATAAAAAAGAATGATAAAATAGTTAGATAAATGATTGACACACACTTCTTGGTATTCTAACTGCTTTTATCTACTGTTCTTAATTGCCCTATATTTTTCTAGGTTCTTATTTTAAATTACTCAAGGCTACAAAATATTTTGCTAAACACATTCATACTGTGTATGAATTCAGAGCAAATAGGAAGAGTGAGGGATTCAAGGTGCTCTCAGCAAGTGATAACTCATAACTTTAACTTGTCTAAATCCCTGTTATTAATTTTATGTTGTTGAAATATTTGCTATCAGAGGAGTAAATTTCAGATAAATGGAACATAAATACAAATTATTAGCACTACTACTAATGCATGCTATTCAAGAACTATTACCTATGTGTAGGCATTGCTTATAATTCTTTGGACAGATTATTTTTTAATCCTTAATAGCATAAAATTGGTCCTATTATTATCATTTTAAATGTAATAAAACAATGCTAAATTTCATAGTCTAGGAGTGGGGAAACTAGAGGGATGGACAACCCATGTGACTCAGGCTTATTTTTGCTGATTTATAGTTTTTGTTCCTCTTGGTGTAAGGAAGGTCCTACAATGGGTGGTGCATCTGGGTGACTGAAGCAGCACACACTATTGTGCTGACTTTCTTCAGTGATTAGTGGGGATCACAGGAACAATGACCTTCATTAGTATCTCCATGGATGCTGTGTGTTGCTGTTGTTCTGTTACATATGGGACAAAAGCAGGATCAGATCTTACCAAGGTAGGTGTAGAATGAAAAAGACATTGAAGAATAAATATAGCTTGGGTTGATTATTGACACAAAAAATGACATTTTATTTTAGAAAAGGCAAAACTATATGCTTAACTTCATTGAGATTTGAATTTAATGTTTGTATGTCCTTCAAATATCATTTCCCAAAGCTGAAAAACATTACTTTCCAAATTGCTGCAGCTCAAATACCCAAAATACCATCTCAGACTGATTTTTACCCAATTTCTTTCAGCCATGTTCTAAAATTGAGCCAAATGGGTCATATTGTTTTTAGTTGAAGAGACTGGTTCTGTGAAAGAAAGGTGGCTTTGAAAATGAATCACATGAGAATAAACTTCACTGTGACTGAGTTTGTGTTCCTGGGGCTTTCGTCTGAGCCCAAGACACAGCTACTTCTCTTCGTTGTGTTCTTGTTCTTCTACGTGTTAACAGTGGTTGGCAATGTCATCATCATCACAGTCATCCAGATAGAACCTCGCCTTCACACCCCCATGTACTTCTTCCTCACTAACCTGTCCTTTCTGGACATTTGTTACACATCCACAAATGTCCCCCAAATGCTGTCTAACATGTTGGGGAGGAAGAAAACCATCACATTCCCCAGCTGTGCTACTCAGATGTACTTCTCCCTCTCCTTCGGGATGATTGAATGCGTTCTCCTTGGTGTCATGGCTTATGATAGATATGTGGCCATCTGTCATCCTCTTCATTATACTGTCATTATGGACCAAAGCACCTGTGTGCAACTGGCAGTAATTTCTTGGGCCAGTAGCTTCCTGAGTTCCATGGTGATCAACGTCCTCACTTTGAGCTTGCCCTATTGTGGGCCCAATGTCCTGAATCACTTTTTCTGTGAGGTGCCTTCTGTCCTGAGGCTGGCTTGTACTGATACTTCATTCACTGAGCTGGTGGTTTTTGTTTTCAGCATCATCATTGTCTTCATCCCTTTCCTGCTCATTGTTATCTCCTATGCCCGGATCCTTCTGTCTGTTCTTAGGATGCACTCAGCCTCTGGGCGGTACAAAGCCCTGTCCACCTGTGCCTCCCATCTCACAGTGGTGGCCTTATTCTATGGCACTGCTATCTTCATGTACATGAGACCACAGTCGAAGTCATCCAGGGCTGGAGGCAAGGTCATTGCTGTGTTCTACACTATAGTTACACCCATGCTCAACCCCATAATCTATAGTCTAAGGAACCAGGATGTAAAAGGAGCTTTGAGGAGGGCTATTGCAAAACAGAAGTCATAAAACCTCTGAAGGGAGCATAAAGCTCAACTATTAAAGTAAGAGAGTTACCTTCTAAGATTGAATAGAGGGACTAAAAATCACACTGACGTCTGCTCTGCTATTCATAGAAAGATCACATAATTTCACCTGTAGACTCAAGAGAATAAAATAAGCTTTTCCTCTAGGTGCAGAGTGGAGTTTTTTTTTAAATATTTTACTTATTTATTTGAGAGAGAGATGGAGAAAGAGGCAGATAGAGAGAGTGTGGGCATGCTTGGGCCTCTACCCACTGCAGCGAACTCCAGACATATGTACCATCTTGTGCATCTGGCTTTATGTGGGTACTGTACTGGGGAATCAAACCTGAGTCCTTTGGCTTTGTAGGCAAGTACCTTAATGAATAAGCCATCTCTACAGCCCACAGTGGAGTTTCAATGTGTCAAAACAATGGCTTCTATTGAGTAAATATTACTTTATTATTCACTGAGAAAACTATTTTTTCTAAATCATCAAGGCTGTAAAATAACTTATTTGAAATTATGTCAGAAGAATAAAACATCTCAATGCTGTCTTAGGGATATAAATCACTTTGATAAAGAGAAATGTCAGTTTATAATAAAAGAATAAAATTTCAGAATAAATCTTTTCAGGTGGAACATTTTTTTTTGTTAGTTTTGTATTTCCCAAGGAAACAAGATTCTGTCTACTGTTTGGTTTAGACATCATTCATTGTGATCCCTTCACATTCAACCCTGTTTTGCAATGACTCTGCTCAAAATTTCTTTCTTTAAAATAGGCTGGAGAGATGTCTTAATGGTTACAGTATTTGCCTGTGAAGCCTAAGGGCCAAAGTTTTATTCCCCAGAACCCATGCAAGCCAGATGCACATTGTCATGTATGCATCTGGAATTCATTTGAAGAGGCTAAAGATACTGGCATGCCCATTCTCTCTCCCTCTCTCTCTTAATAAATAAATAAATAATATATTTTTAAATTTTCCTTTCTCTAAGTTGTCTTTAAGTCTTTCATTCAAGTAAAATTTCTTTTTATGCTTGATGAGACATTCCATATTTTTTTCTGGTGTATGTTCTCTCTTGTTACAACAGACCAAAGAAGTTATTTATCTAAGTACCAGTTTGGTACTGGTGATTTTGAATGGATTTTATAGATATGATGATTGCCTTCATTAGGAACAGACCAGATCAAATGTTAACTAATGGATTCCTTCATTCCTTGGTAACTATGCTACAAATTTGTGACTATGTTACACATTGTCAAGCAAAATAGAAATAGTTTGTTCATAAATACTTATGATGCACAAATGATATATGCAAGTATACTGACAGATTGTAAACACTATATTTATACTGGAAAAGATCAGCAGAGGCAATGGCAGGCAATGAAAAGCAGGGTATCCCTTTCCAAGGAGGCTTCATATAAAGATAAGAAGGAAGAAAAGGCCAAATGATGAATAGAAGAGTTTTCTCAGCAGCAGGACAGTATGAAGAAAGACTGTGAAGATATGGAAGAAACCAGTGAAAGAGAACAGCTGCCTGGCACATCAAGCTTGAGTTGACTGCAGTAACCAAGAGAATTATTTATTAGTAGACACTTAATATTCTCAAGAGTGGTACATATAACTCATATTTCTGAGAATATCTATGTTATATAGAGAATTATCTACACACACAAACATACACACACACTTGAAACTTAAAATAAGTATGCACATATTCATAGATATCACAAATCTTTGAGGAGTGTTTTCCAGGTTTTAAAATGTTTCTGCCAGTCATATTTTTAAGAGAAATATGATTTGGATTAAGAGAATAGCCAAATATAATTTTGTACCAATGCAACAAATAAATTCAATAGGGCCTAAAATTGGAATAGTAGAAGTTTAGACAGAACTGTTCCTAAAATGGTTCCTCACTTAATTTAACAATTTAGAGTAAACATACAAGAAAACCCAGGAGTCACTGTCTTTCTCCAGGAGGGCTCCAGTGCCTCCTTTTTCTGATGCTGTGACCACAAAGAATAGAGAACAATGGATCATGCTGGTATCTTGGTTCTGGCAATGCTACCCCAACACCATCAATCCTTTTACCACAGCTATTGACATTTCAAGTATCTTAATGTTGGTTCAGGTTAACTCTAATCTCAAAAATAATATTCTGAATATGGGATTTAAAATCCATCTGTGATGTCTTATTTCTTCTATATCAAAACATCCTTTGTAGTCTCTGGACAGAGTTTCCAAACTTGCATTTCCTACTCTCCTCATTCATTCTATTCTTTGTACCTGGGTAAGTGGAGTTTCTGTTTTTTAAGCTAAAAATGTTCTTCCAGCACTTGGCACCCATCCACTTGTCCCTTGGGTACTGAGGCATGCTTTTGCAACTATGCAAAAGCTTTTCATCACATGAAGAACCCTTGCGCCAGTCCTTTCTATGAACAGTCTGGAGTCTCTCCTCTAGCCAACCTTCTACTACCAGTAATGGTAATCTCTCAGGGCTCACTACACCTATTTCCAAAATTTTAATTTCTTCCAATAAACTGCAGCCTTCTAGTCATCAGTCCCCATGGCTTGGTCATATCCCTTGATAACAGTGGCAGCCAGGGCATCTGGAACAGAGTTATTGTGGACAGTACTAGGAGAACTGGTTTTTAATTGTTGCTCTACCACCCTCCAATTGTGTGAGCTTGAAGGATGTATATAAAATTAAATGGGGATAAAAGTCTACACCATGGGAATAATAGTCACATTTACTTCTCAAGGTTATTGTGGAGGTTAAAATGAGGCAGGACTTTTGAATACATCATAATAAGTGCCCATTAGGTCATACTATGATATAATAGAGGAAGCTGGCAGGTTGTTTAGTCACAATGGAACCTTGGTTAAAATTGTCAAACTTTCCAAATTATTGTTAGCTTGACATGACAACTTATGACATAAAATTGATTAAAGTATTGATAATTAAGTATTGTTATATTTATTGCAAAATAAACCTGAAAATACACAGAAGAAGCAAAGTATAATTTTAAAGTGATTTAGTAACAGATGAACAGATACTCAAAGATCATCCTTATCTAAAGCATCTTTATACTAAGGGGAAATTCATTAATTTTAAATTAACATTATTAGATTAGAAAAACCATAATCACACTTATTTATATGTTTAATTTGAGCAGTTTGATCTATTCTGTATAAATTGTTGATATATATTGAGTGAATCCTTTATTATTTAAAACTTTCCACATTTTTTAAAGAGTATGTTAGCAACATGTCATCATTAACACCATCATGATTTAATCAGTCCCATTCTTTGTATTGAATAAGCAAAAGAAAGTTAACACATTTTTTTGTCTAATTGATTTTCAGGGTTTTTTTTTTAAACTATGAACTCCTGAAGTGCTACATGAGTCAAATACTCAGGGGATGCTAGAATAAGTCAGCCAGATGTAAGGTGTGGGTGTCTGTTATTTGTAACTGTGAAGTTGAAGGAAAGTGTTCTAGTACTGGGAGGGAAACAATATGATGTTTCTAAACTCATAACTAGACTTGGCCCTAAAAAATGGAGACACAAGAATGTTCCAGCAGATAACTGGAGATGGAAAAATTATCCTATGAGCTTTAAATCAGTGTCTAAAGGACAGAAAGTTGGAGCCCTCTAGCAATGTGAGGCCAAAACCAAAAGGTAAAGAGATTACTCTCAAATCAAGGGTCAGGTCGACCTCACAACAAGCACTTTGAACTTTCATAGATCCACGCTTGAAAAGATTTTTGTGTCATAATTTTATTTTGAATTAAGATAAGTTTGAAATTTATTTTCAATTTTATTTAAAACAAGAATCCTATCTACCATAACACTACAATCAACATGAGATCAAAATTCATGGATAGAGGACATCTACCAAATGTAGAAAGAAAAGAGTATTTTCCAGAGAAATAGGAAGAAAAGTGGTTAGAGGGATATGATATTAGATAATGAGCAATGTTTGGGGAAAACCAGGAACGAGGTAAGCATGTCTATAATATGTGAAAGACAGGAAGGCTGGAATGTAGTGAAGACAGAATGTTAGACAGCTGCACTGAGGAATAGCAGAGTAGCAAGAGTCAGGTCACATAGACATTATGCATCTTTGAAGGATTCAGGGTGTTACTGTAATTGAGAAGTCAGTGGAGTTTATAGATAAAAGTGTAACATGATCACTTAAATTATTATGGGGCCACTCTGGATGCCAACATGAGCAATTCACATTAGGTAAAATAGAAGGAAAGAGACCTCTTGGAAGTTTCTAGAAGAACATAAAAGATGCTTGCATTTGTGGTAGAAAAGTTGGAGCTGCCAAAAAAATTGGCCAGGGTGTGGACATAGTTTAAAGGTAAAAGTCACAGGATATTTTACTAACTAATTGGGCAGTGAAAAAATTAGATGGAAGTCAAGAATGACAGTACAAAGGAATAATGTCATTTACCATTCTGGGGAAGTTTGAAAGATGGGGTGGTAGGATAAGAAGTCTCAGGAACTCATGCTTTTCTTGACTCTCAATAGACATTCTGTAAGATGAATTAAGCAGGCATTTGGATACATGTTTGTCGAACATGAAAGGGAAATATCCTATTCAGACTCAGTTACATGTCAAAGGTATTTCAAATAATCAGAAGGGATGAGAATTATAGGCACCAACAAGTGCAAAGAATGAGAGCTATACAAGACAAAAACAGAAAATGAATCGCCTTGGGACAATAACCAGGAAAATAGGCACTGATAGAATCAGAGAGCCATGTAAGTATGATGATCTGGTAACCAGACAGTGAGCAGAGGCTGCTTTCCAGCAGAGAGCAGTGAAGAAGTATGACCAGTGTTGCACATAGTCTGATCAGAGGAGGACTCTGACCTCACGGTGGGATTCGGCTACATGCAGTCACTAAACCCCAGAGAAGACACAATCAAGATAGCTAGAAGGAGATGATCTTATATCATTCTGTTCATTACTCAGAGATGAGCATATTTAAGGACCACATTGCTAATACCAGTACTAAGAAATTAATGGGAACTGAGTGTTTGGCAAGGTTCCAACATGATAGGCTTACAAAGAAAACAAGTAGGATTTCTGTTTAATTTACTACACGATAACTTGGCTAGGCAAAAAGTTAATATAAAAATGATCCTTCAAATGTAATCCATTTGTACAATTGTTATACATATTCCTGTTTTTCTATTCTTTCTTATATTTTCATATATATGTTTTTTGAGGTAGGGTCTCACTCTATCTCAGGCTGACCTGGAATTCACTATGTAGTCTCAGGGTGGCCTCAAACTCATGGTGATCCTCCTACCTCTGCCTTCCAAGTGCTGGGATTAAAGGCATGCGCCACCCTGCCTGGAATTCTCCAATATTTTTTATTGAGCCTAAAGTGTTGCACACTAGGAAAGTGCTGAGACACTAAGCTGTATCCTCATTCCTCTGTCTACTTCAGTAGAATCTGATGGTATGCTGAGCAGAAAATCCTGCAAAGATTGGCATGGTTCTATAAAATCACATACAATACTGTTTCATCATATCATGTGTACTTTCTACCTAGCTATTTTATGTATGTACACTAGGTGCACACATGTGCATACACATGTAAACACACATCCTATACTACACATATTACACACACTTGCCTAGCATGTGTGACAGTCCAGGTTCTGTACACAGCACCTAGCACAAAATAACAAAATTTTAATTGATATATAAATACATAATTTTATATAGTACTAGAAAATACATAAGTCATGGTTTGAACTGTTTCCTAATTGTTGTATACTAATATTAGCTATAGAATATATGTAAAATACAGCTATAATTGAGTCTTTCTATGTGTGTGTGTGTGTGTGTATTTTCTCTATGACATTCAAATCTGTCCTCTTGTCTGACACTCTATTCTCTTAAGATTATATGCATTACTATGAGTAAAAAATATGCAGTGATTATATAGTGCTCCTAGATAAAGACATAGTGTATGAAAATTAAAATGAAAATTGGTTTAAAAATATATGCTAGAATAAATAGAGTCAGATTTAAAATAAAAATTTGGGATATAATAAGCTAAGAAATCCACATTCAGGGAAAATCCAAGTGATATTACAAAAAGGATAAATGTGTGAGAAAATAAGTCATAATATTGTTCTGTACTAAGCCATTATTCCTGGGGAAATATAATTCACCAATTTAAGAAACTTTATAAAATTAATTATTATAAATAAATATTATTATAAAATCTGAGTGATAGTCACTAAATGAAAATTGCACTCTGGCTGCTAAAGGAAAGACTTGTAGTATTAGCCAACAGGCAACATTATTTCTGACATATATTTATTTATGCAGAATATGGATTAAAACCAAGTTCTCCTTTTCCCTCCTCTACAGTAGGAGTGCTTGTATCCATGGGGAGGGGCAATAACACAGTGAGTGAGTTTGTCCTGGTGGGATTCACCACAAACCCTGTGATGCGACAAGTCCTCTTTGCTGTGTACTCAGTGACAGAGGTAGGAAATACCGTCTTCATTGTGCTCATCTGCAGTGACTCCCGGCTCCACACACCCATGTATTTCTTCATCGGAAATCTGTCTTTCTTGGATCTCTGGTTGTCCATGGTCTACACTCCCAAGATCCTAGTCACCTGCATCTCTGAGGACAAAAGCATCTCAGTTCTTCTTCTCAGCAGGATTGGACTACACTGAGTGCTACCTGCTGGCTGCCATGGCTTATGACCGCTACATGGCCATCTCAAAGCCCCTGCTTTATGCTCAGGCCATGTCTACTAAACTATGTGCATTTTTCATGGCAGCCTCATATCTGGGTGGTTTCACTAACTCTTCCATCATCACCAAAAAATCTTTTAACTTTGATTTCTGCCATGACAACATAATTGATGACTTTTTCTGTGACTTGCTTCCCCTAGTGAAGCTGACCTGTGGTGGGAAGGAGGGATACCTGGCTCTGATGTACTTCCTTCTGACCTCCAAGGTCATGGCACCCATTTCCTTCATCCTAGCATCCTACTTCATCATTGCCACCATCCTGAGGATCCGCTCCACCCAGATCTGCCTCAAGGCCTTCTCCACCTGCTCCTCCCACCTGGTCTCTGTCACCCTGTGCTTATGGCTCCATTCTCTACATCTACTCTCACCCCAGGACCAGCTATTCTTTGGATACAGACAAAATTGTTTCTACATTTTACACAGTGGGTTTTTTTTTTCCCATGTTGAACCCCTTAATCTACAGCCTGAAGAATAAGGATGTGAAAGAGGCTCTTATTAAACTCTTCAAGTAAATCAATCACATTCCTTATAAACAGAAGCAAAGTCATTCAGGTTATTTTTGTTGTTCTCCGTCAGACCCAGGAATTCTTCTTATGCAACTTAAAGAGATTCTGTTCTTGACACATTAAAGTTTAAAAGATCTAACATAGAAAAGAATAATTTAGGACATAAAACTTAAAGAAAATATAAGGATTTCAATAAATAAGCCAAAAATAGACAAAGTAGCTGTAATTATTGACCTAATGTCCATATCATCAATTGTGTTCCATTGGTTTATGTTTCTGTTTTCATGCTAGTATCATGCCGTTTTATTAGTATGGCTTTGTAATATAGTTTTAGATCGGGTATGGTGATACCTACAGACACATTTTTTTTTGTTTGTTTTGCTTAGAATATGTTTGGATATCCAAGGACTGCTGCCATTCCATATGAATTTTAAGATCATATTTTCCATCTATATGAAGAACGATACTGATATTTTATTGGAACTGCATTAAACCCATACATTGCTTTTGGCAGAATTGTCATTTTCACAATATTAATTCTACCTATCCAGGAACATGGGAGGTCTTTCCATCTTTTCAAGTCCTCCTCATTTTTTTCTTGAGTTTTTTTTTTATGCTTTCAATATATAAAACTTTCATATCCTTGGTTAATGTTATTCCAAGGTATATTTTTGTTTTTGCTGTTGCTATTGAAAATGGGACAGCCTCACTGATTTCTTTCTCTGTATATTTGTCCTTTGCACATAGAAGTGTTACTGGTTTTGTGCATTGATTTTGTATCCTGCCACTTTACTGAAAGAATTATTCACCTTAAGAAGTTTTGAGATGGAGACTTTGGGGTCACTTATGTACAGTATCATGTCATCTGCAAATAGGGATAACTTGACTTCTTCCTTTCCAATTTGAATCACTTTATTTCTTTCTCCTGTCTTATTGCATGGGCTAGTACTTCTAGTACTATGTTCAAGTACAACAGTAGTGAGAGTGGTACCCAGTCTTGTTCCCAATCTCAGTGGGATTTCCTGGATGTTTCCCTGTTAAGTATTATTTGAGCATTAGGTGCTTTATAGCACCTAATAGATATAGATAGATATAGATATAATATAGATATATAGATATAAACCCTCCATGTCTATTCTATCCAGCATTTTTATCATGAACTGGTATTGAATTTTGTCAAAGGCCTTCTTTGCATCATTTGAGATGATCATGTGGTTTTTATGGTTATTTATGTGGTGTATTATGTTGACTGATTTCCATATGTTGAACCATCCCTGAATCCCTGGGATGAAGCCTACTTGGTCAAGGTGAATAATGGTTTTGATGTGTTGTTGAATTCAGTTTACAAGGATTTTGTTCAGGATCTTTGCACCTAAGTTTGTCAGGGATGTAGGCCTCTAGTTTTCTTTTCTTGTTGCATCTCTGTCTGGTTTTGGTATTAGGGTGATACTAGCTTCATAAAAGGAGTTAAGGAGGATTCCCTGGTCTCAAATTATGCAAAACAGTGCGAGAAAAACTGGTTTCAGTTCTTTCGTGAAAGTTTGATAAAATTCAGCTGAGAAGCCATCTGGTCCTAGGCTTTTATTTTTGGGGAGGTTTTTGATTACCTTTTCAATCTCCATGGATGTGACAGGTTTGTTTAGAAGATTTATCTGGTCTCAGTTTAGTTTTGCTAGGTGGTATGTGTCTAGGAATTCATCCATTTCTTCCAGAGTATTCAATTTTGTGGGGTAGAGGTTTTGGAAGTATGCCCTGGTGATTCTTCAAATTTCATTGATGTCTCTTGAGATTGGTAGTGTAGAGGTTCCTGGAGTTGGAGACCCATGGGCCAGTCAATCAGGAACCTAGGATCAAAAGGTCTGCTTCTGCAGAATGGATGCAGGGTTCAGGCTTCCCCATGCCAACAGCAGAGGTACCAGTCTGGGGAACTGGGAGTTGGGGAACTAACCAAAAACTATTGCCTACCCACTAGCTAGCATACCCCAGGGATGATCCTGTCTCCATCTTCCTAGTGCTGGGATTACAGGCAGGTGTGGCCACACCTTTTTTACATGGGAGCTAGGGATTCAAACTCATATACACATGCTTGCAGGGCAAGCGTTTTACTTACTGAACCATCTCCTCATGCCCTGCTTGAGTTTAAATGTGTTTCACTCATTAAATTAACTGATTTATAAAAACATAAAATTAATATATATATGTATATAAATTTTATATATATTAATTTTATATATGTAAGATTGTGTACATTAACTGAGAGCCATGTTTCCTTCCATGATATAGATGTATATGTATTTGCAGGCATGTGTGTGTGTGTGTGTGTGTGTGTGTGTGTGTGTATTTTCCTTTCTCTCCAAGACTTTCCCTGAGTTTCAAATCTTCTGCTTTTTCAAGACTGGCAATTTCACAGTCCTCATTTTCTTTATGTTGCATAAGTCTCACAGAGGATATCACAAAAAATATTGAAATTCAAACTTTTATTTTTTTCAAGTAAACTTTACTCTTATTTTATTCATTTACTCATTGGAGAAAGAGAGAGAGAAAGAGAGAGAGAGATGCAAAGAGAAAATGGGTTCACAAGGGCCTCTAGCCACTGCAAATGAACTGCAGATACATGTGCTACCTTATGCACCTGGCTTTATGTGGAATATGGGTAGTTGATCCTTTGGCTTTGCAGACAAGCACCTTAACTGCTAAGCCAAGTCTCTAGCCCTTTTCTTTTCTTTTTTCTAGGTAAGGTCTTACTCAAGCTCAGGCTGACATAGAATTCACTATGTAGTCTCAGAGTGGCCTCGAACTCATGACAGTCCTCCTTCTTCTGCTTCCCAAGTGCTGGGATTAAAGGTGTGTGCCAACATGGCCAGTGAAATTCAAACTTTTATTTTATTTCTGTTATAACCACAGAAAGACAGATAGACTAGGATTTAAATCATAAAGACACATTTTAGGAGCTATGGTGTTAATCTGTTTCCCTCCTCCACTGGGACTTGTGTCTGTTGCATTTGGGAATTTCATAATAGAGCATCTTTTCACTGAGTCCCCACTGAATGCTGTATGTTGTTCTCAGTTTGCCTCTCCTCTCTCCATCCCCATCCTCTCTTCAAAGCAGAGCTGTTCAGAAGCACATGAAAATCAGAAACCAGTACTAGAAACTACTACTAAGATTCTCAAGACATATTACCAGAATATGGAAATAAATCCATTGGTTTTGTAGTTTCTTTAATCCTTACTGAAAATAACAAAGTTTTTAAACATTTCCCATATACTATCTCATTTAATAACTTTGTTTATTGAGTGGATGTTTAAATATATAGTCTATTTTCTGTTTTAAAAAAAAACAATTTTGCTTCTTAAAAATGATGTATATATTGGGCTGGAGAGATGGCTTAGCAGTTAAAGCATCTGCCTCCTAAGCCTAAGAACACTGGTTCCAATCTCAGGTCCCACGTTTAGCCAGATGCAAAGTGATGCAAGGGCGCAATGCCACACTTGACCACAAGAGGGCGCACGCATCTAGAATTTGTTTGCAGCAGCTGAGAGGCTGCTGGCGCATCCATCTCTATCTGTCTTCCTCTCCCTCTCTCTCTGTCTCTCTCTGTGTCTTTCTCCAAAAAAATGATGTATATATTTATTTTCCTTTTTTTTTTCAAGTACCTCTTGTTCATAAAAAGTACCACTGGGATATACACAACAGCTGTCCCTTTGAGATAATTGATATAAACTCTACACTATCCACACAATATTCACATTTCTCTGGTACTTAGTCATCACGATTTTAATTATAAGTCTTACTTACAAATTTTTGACATTGCTATTTGTTTTAAAAATCACTGACTTCATGTAGTACAAAGTTTGGTGAGTAATTATCTTATCTTCTGAAAAGATTGGAGAGAACACCAGTGTTCTGGGTTCCCTCATTATGTAGGAATATGCCAGGTAGACTAGCATGTCAGAGCAAGACTAAGGAACAATTTGAACAATTGAAATGTAGATGGTAATGGTGGAGCTTTATGAGCAGAGTCTGAGATTGGATCCTGAAGGCACAATGAATGAGTACAAACTGAGGCTGCACAGGAAGGCTGTAACTAAAGATTTTTTTGTATTTTACAAAACAGCTCAACCCATTACATTTTCCATATTTCACATTGGCCTTAGACTAAGGAGATGAATTTTTTATTTAAAGTAGTGTTATAATAATCAAGAATAGTATTCTATTTTCCTTATAAAAGTTTTATGAAAGTAATTTCAGATAGAGCAGCAACATGGATGTGAAAGATGAAAATATGGTACACATGCACAAGGAAGCTTTATTTATCTGTTAGGAAAAATGAAGCTAAGAAAATTGTAGGAAAATGGAAAACATTAGTAAAAACTATGCTGTGGTAATTCAAGCCCAGAAAGATTGAAAAAAAATCCCATGTTCCCTCTTGCATGCATATTCAAATATTATGTTTGTGTGTATGTAAGTAAGGGAATCTGAGTGTGAGTATAAGATATCAAGTTATATAGAAGACACAAAAGGGAGAAAGGATAGCTGGGTGTGGTGGTGCACGCCTTTAATCTGGGAGGCAGAGATAGGAAGACTGCTGTGAGTTCAAGGCCAACCTGAGACTACATAGTGAATTCCAGGTTAGCGTGGGACAGAGTGAAACCCTACCATGAAATAAAAGGGAGGGGGAGGAGATAATGAGAAGCAGGAGGGAGGAGGCAAAAGTAAACATGTAATATAAAGGAAAGAAGGGTATGTTTATAGAAGGGCACAAGGGGAAAAAGGAAAAGATGGAGGAAGGATGATAGACAGAAGATTTTCACTTTCCTTATGAAAAAGAGTAAGATAAGATCTGATTATGTGTGACAGAAAGATCTCTGGTTATCTCTCTTAGCGGGAAATAAGATGTCAATCCAATATATTCAAATATTGATGTCCTTCACAAATTTAAAGAAGCAAAAAGTATTTCAGTCATATGTGGGTACAGGTGTGTTGCTAAATTTGGGTAATCAATTCTTATTTTTATTTTTGGTTTACTAACCAACAGAACTCAAACTATACATGCTTCCCAGACCTCTGCCAACAACCTGGTCAGACCCTTTAAGACTCCTTTAAGTGTATATTCCCTACAGAAGCAATGGTGGAATGATCTCATCTGTGGTAGTGATGCTCAATCTTACTGTTGAAGCAGTGTGAAATGCTAGATTGAGATCTGAGGAGAATTACATTTGGTCAGGAGACAAACACAAGTGTAGCCATGTAAGACCATTCTCCAGGGGAAAGCTCATTACTTCAGGTGGAGGTATTGCTTCCACATTGTCTCTGTATGAGAAGAAACTACAAGGCATGAGACTACAAGGTGGGGTGTTCTCAGTGTTCCTTCATGTAACACATTTATAATTTTCAAGTCAAAAATTGCCATAATTTTATGACAAAGAACATCTTTGTTCTTTTATTTCATCACAAATAACTGTTCTTTCAGTGTCTTTTTTTCTACCTGCACTTTAAACCAGGACCTTGCTGGTAGTTTTTAAGTGACCATGATGTTCCATATGCTGTGGCTTACTACTATAGGCAACAAATATCTACCAGCAATCTAACCCATTATCCCATTTGAGGATTTGATGAGAAAGCCACTCCTAATTCTCTTACTGTCAGTCAGAGTCATGTCTGGATACAAGTGCCCCATACAAATCAGACAATTTAAGTAGAAATTAATAAAGATACTGTTTAAAAAGATATGTGTAGAGAATGAAAAACCCATAAGGCTTTTATTATTTTTTTTTGAGAGAGAGGGACAGATAGAAACAGAGAGAGAGAGAGAGAAGAGGCAGAGAGAGAGAGAGAGAGAGACAGAGAATGGGCACTAGCAGCCTCTCAGTCACTGTGAATGAATTCCAGATGCACGCACCCCCTTGTGGGCAAGCATGGCATTGCACACTTGTATCACTTTACGTATGGCTAAACGTGGGACCTGGAGGATACAATGGGCATTCTTAGGCTTGGCAGGCAGGTGCCTTAACCATTAAGCCATCTCTCCAGCCCCCATAAGGCTTTTTTATTCTCCATATGATATGTGCACTTTAATTCTTTTTTTTTGTAATGACAAGGAAGAATAGTGTTTTCTTTATTTTTTTCACATTTTATAATTTATTTCTTTTTTTTTCTCAAAGTCATATTCTAATCATGCCTGAAGGGAGACAGGAATAGAGCAATTATCAGGCTACAGAGAGGAAAACTTTGTAGTTAGGACAAAGAATGTGGAAAGAGCATTTATTATCACTGACCTGTAGGTGAATGTGATCTTTAGTTACCCTTTGGGTAAAGATCCTGGAAGAAAGGGCCCTAATGGCAATATTTCTCTCTCCTTCCAATTTCTCATAACAGTGGTGTAACTTTTAAACAATCTTTCTGAGACGTATTAAATAAAATTGATCTGACTTCATCAACGCAGTTCTGCTTAATTGCCTTTTTCATATTTTCTCCCAAGCTACAATACCATGAGTAATTTCATGAGTATGAATATCTTGGGATCTAATAATGGCCTTAAAAACTGGAACTACTTAATTTGAACAATAGAAATTTTTCATGAAATGTTCTTATGAATTTTGGTAGAGATGTAATTAACTTATCATTGATACAATGGGCATTTTGTACTCTTTCCATTTATAATCCATTACATGAAAATAACTACAAAATTTCATTTTTTTTCATACCACCATCATTCTATAGAGTTTTTGGAACTACTGAGGGTATAAAGGGAAACAAGTAATACCTATATTTGTGGTAAGAGATACCTATGCTAAAGGAAGAGATGGAGAATAAAATTACACAAATGACACAAAAACTTACATAGTAAACAATTTGCCAAATAAATGACTTTCAGCAGACCTAGAATGTAACATACAAGATTTTTTTTTATATTAATGTCTAATGTGAATCATAAAAAGCTTAAATTCTTATTGTATGTTTATCAGAAAGCACAAAGGCACAAATCACATTTTAAAGTAAATACTTTCAAAAAATAGCTTACTGTGATTGACAGGTTGCTATAGTTTTCAGATAAGATTGGATAAAGAGATATTCCTTAAGGTAGACATTTAATCTATGACCACTGATCTGTGCAAAGAAAAAAATATCTTTAAAAGGGGGAGGAACTGATGTGGGGTGTGTGTGTGTGTGTGTGTGTGTGTGTGTGTGTGTGTGTTCTGGGTTTAAAAAATTCTCACTGAGAAATTTCAAAGTTGAGATTTCAAAGTACATCAACAAAATATCTCTTCATATTTTAAAGCTATTAAAAATAAGACATAAATATTCAAGTCAAAAGAATGTGAGGAGCACTATGATAGAAGATTGATTATACAAGCCAGCTGATTCAGAGAGCTGTAGGGTTCAATAACAGAAATATAACAAAAGTGAAAAGAAATATGATCACCAGCAATCTAACCATCTTCACTCTTTTGCCTGATAATAGCAGCTTGACCCTGAGTGATTTTATGACATTAATAACTACCATGATCTCAAACAACACATACTTTCCACTCTTGGATATTACACTATTCTAATTTCCATAACTATTGTCTCAATTTTATCTAACCACATTCTTATAGAAAATATATAATTATACACAAGAAACACATTCTATCACAGATAGGAAATTGATACTCTAGAGGATTAAACAAGTGTTCAGAGGTGACCTTGATTTAACAGGTTAGGATTAGAATTCAACTCACATGTATATGACTCACAACTCATTCTGAACACTTCATCCAGTTTCCCAAATTTATTGTGTAAATTTATGCAAAAATTTTTGTATATCCTTACATTAATTCATTTTATCTCCATTCCTCTATAAAGTAAAACAATTGTCATTCTAATAATCAGGAATAATATCACAATCCTTCTCAAAGTGTTTATAGATTCCATTTGTATTAGATCAGCTGGGCTGCTTAAAGGAGAGGCAGTTCTCTGAAATCCCATCTTCAATTAAGTAGGTTGTAAGACCCAGACATTACAAAATTCACAATATTGGATGGAGCAAGTGTTCATTGAATTAGAATTTATTGTTTTATATGTATTTAAACCATTAATAACTTGCCTTAAACATTATATCCAGTGACTTCTATAATTATGATTGTTATACAAGGGAGGCAATCAGAGCTACAAAGAACATATTTGTATAAGATACTCCAACAAAATATAAATGATAATCAGTCTGCAAGTTCACCCTCTCATCATAATAGCCACTGAGATAACAGGTATAGCTTCTCATCACTCTTCAGACCCTACTAGGTGGAGCCCAATTCCACTACAAGCACTTAAGAAATATATTTATTTATGTGCAGAAAAGAGAGACACAGAGGCAGAGAGAATGAGCACACCAGGGCCTGTAGCCATTGCTAAATGAACTCCAGATGTGTTTGCCACCTTGTATATCTGGCTTTATGTGGGTACTAGGAAACTGAACCCTGGTCTTTACGCTTCTCAGGCAAGCAGTTTAACCACTTAACATTGATTTGTGCTTATTTTTATTGGGGGCTTCAAGGTAGGGCCTCTCTCTAGCTTATGGTGATCTGAAATTCAGGCTAGCTTCAAACTCAGTGATCTTGGGTGCTGGAATTAAAGGCATGTGCCACCACAGCCAGTGCACATTATTTCCTGAAACAGAACTTTTAAAATCCTGACTGGGGAGGATCATCCTAGGTTACCTACTAAGACTGTATCAAAATAATGAATATTTTTTGTATATTTAATTGGTCTGGGTATATATTTGTGAATATCTTTCTAAGAGATTTCTTTTTAAATTTATTTATTTATGTGTACGTACATATGTATGTATGTATTGGCATGTCAGGATCTTCTACCACTGCAAGTGAACTCCAGACCCATGTACCACTTTACACTCAGGTTTATGTGAGTGTTAATGAATCCAACCTGGGTCAGCAACCTTTGCAAGCAAGTATCTTTAACCACGGTGCCATCCTTCCAGAACTTCTATGATTTTTCTGACTGTGAAGAACAGAGATTTCTAGTCATGTTCAGTAATGTTGTACAAGGAATGATTATTTAGAATAAAATGCTCTACTTAGGGTAGACCAGAGTCTGGGTGTGATTGGCATGCTTCTTGAGAATTATAGCAAGAAACTCATTCATCAAATATTATTTATGCTATGCCGTATATTGTTTTCAGCAATAAAGGTGAACCATGCACAAAGAAATAACACAATATTCTTTCTTGGGAAGGAATTCAAGTAGGTAAGGAAATACAGAAAACAAAGAAAAACTAAATCAATTGTTCATATAACCAAACTAATATTTTCAGTATTTTAATTCTCAAATACTTTAATATGGGTCCATGGTAAGCCATTATCTCTGATTTTTTATGAATGTGGGGTTCCTTCTGATTAGGTATAGTAAGATGACAGGTAAGAAAACAATGCTCTTGTCAAAAGACTTTATCATCTACAGTTACATGAAAAATGTGCAAACTACACAGGATCTCATTTGGTCAGAAGAGAGGAGTGGCAAACATCTAAGAGAGGTTTTGGGTTTTGATTTTTTGGTGTTTTCTTTTTTTCCTTTGGTATGGTGGGAGGGGACTTTTTGAAAGAATGGGCCAAGATGAATAAATTAATTGCTCCCAAGTTTTGAATTGGATACTTTGATTACTTTCCAAAGCCTCTCATTGAGTGGCATGAGTTGATTTCTATAGGGAAACACTATCTTGGTGTGGGTGATACTTATGCAAAGGAGATAAAGGAGATGTGGGCTTTGCACTGGTAGGTTTGCAAATGAAACATGTTTGCTTGTTGATAAAGAAAAAAAATTAGAATGAAGTTTCCCAACATATAATAATCACTACCATCATTTTAATAGAACAATAAAGTCAACAGACTTTCTGTTTAATTGCCTTTTCAGATACTTTCAAAATTGTGAACCCCTGAGGTGCCTAAGAAATCAAATACACAGGGGAGTCAGAGTGGAATAAGTTACCTCAATCCACTGTGTGGAATTCTCTTGGTTGTGACTGTGAGAGTTGTAGGTAAGTGCTCTGGGCTTGGGTGAGTATATTGGAATTTTTCTGGAGCCATATACTTTAAATGGAAGTGACACGGGGGTCTCCCAGCAGATATTTAAGTAGGGCTTGGAAACTCTGATTCATCCCACATGTGTGACACACTTGGCTGTGACAATATCCGAATCTAGGATTATGCTTTTGGCACTGAATTAAGATGGCTCAGCCTAAAGAAGGGAGAGAGCCACAAAGCTCATGAGGAACTGCCAGCCTGACATGAGTAAGGAAAAGAGGTCATTTTCTCACTAAGCATCAGGACAACCCCACTTACTAAGTATGCTGTTGTTAACTTAGTAAAATTGTTGCTGTTAATATTGAGACAAGCAGAACTTATAGATGGTATGAGGAATAAATAATAAATGAAATGCTACATATTTGAAAGTAAGAACATTGCTTGACTCAGAAAAAAATGTTCAAAGTGACTAATAATAATTTTTCCAAATCACAAATACAAGGGTCATAATGAGAAGCATAACATATTATAATCAAAAGACATTAGGTCAAATTTAATCCAGAAATTTTCAATGTTTTCTATAGTAAATCTTTTATGTTCTCATAAATTATTTTCAAAAAGTGTTCTTACTTCATCTTAATGATTTAGATTAAAACAGACAACAAAAACAGCTTCATAGTAAACATAAAACTCAATGTTATATACACATTGTATGATATGTTTTCTATCAAATGCACAATGAAAAGAATACTTTCTAATTAGAAAAGAAAGAAATTACTGGTGTATATATTTATTAGATAATAAGAAGCATTGAGGGGATAACAAGGTGGAAAGGGATAAGAAAAGGTCAAGAAATGGATTCCAATGGAATCTTTATACAATACATTTTAACAAGTATATTAGAGATAGTGAAGAACTGAGAATGTGAAAATTCTAAATATAAATATACAGTGTGAGAGAGCATTCCAACCACAGGAAAGAATGATTTGGAAGGCAGTGTTTATTCAAGGGACAGAAAGAGGAACATGGGGAAAATGAAGAGAAAAGTAAAGAGGGAAATAGAAGGAGCTGTGAGCAGAGAGATAACAAAGACCAGATACAAACCTAGAGCTTGGACATCATTGTAAAGATTTTGGACATTATGCTGGTAAGACGAGAAGTTAATGGTATTTATAACAAAAAATGACATGATAAGCTGGCATGGTCACAGGACCACTCAGAACGGATACTTGACTTAAGCAGGTAAAGACAGAAGTAGGAGACAGCTAGTAGACTTTCATAATAGTGCAAGTGAAAATAATAGCCATTTTCTAGAAAACAGAAATGTTGAGGTCAGGAATACTGACCATTTTCTTGATCTATTTTAAAAGTAGATATTAGAAAATATTTTCACTCAGTAGAGAGTGATACTAAATGAATTTCTATAAAATGGAATAATATCGTATTGTCAGTGTGTGGACAACTGCAAGAGAGTTAAGTTTAGGGAGAATTCTCACTAATACACTATTTTCCTGAGGCTGCCCATAACAGATACTAAGTAGGCATCTGTTATGAATGCATGTGTCTGCAGTATTGGGAGAGAACTGGTCAAGGAATAGACGAGGTTCATACTCTCACAGGTGAAGAACATGGCACCAGAAAGGATAACATCAACAGGGGCTGATGAGGGGTGTTAAGGTGAAGAAGTACAAGTCAGGTGTCATTCCAAAATTCAAAAGCTTGCCAACACTGAGAAGATGCAATGAGAGAAGGTTAAAAACCAGGTAAGTGTGAGAACCATGTAAATCACCTATTTTTCATCAGAAATGAATAATAATTGTGTCAAATACTATAGGAAGATCAAATTAGATGACAGTCAGACTTAATAACTGAATTTAGCCATAAGATGTCATTGAATGAATGTGGTCTTCATAATAACCTTATGCAACAATATTAACTCATTTTTTATTTTACTTAGAAATATATCATTTACTGATTGATATTTATAGCCCTATGTGAAGTATTGAGTAGAAACTATTTTTCTATATTCTGAACTCATTGACATACAAATAAAAATGTTAATTAGAATTTTATTTGACTGCAAAATGAAAATACTTTCAAATGATCCTTTATATTATTGCATCCTACATATGTATTTTTCTATTGTGATATTTCTATCAAAAGGAAAACAAGACGATTTATTTAGTCATTGATGTTTTCCAGTGATTAGAACACTATTTTCCTGTTCTCACAGTGTGAATGCTTGCATCCATGGATAGGGGCAATCACACAGTGACTGAGTTCATCCTGTTGGGATTCACCTCAAACCCCATATTGCAGCAGATCCTCTTTGTCTTGTTCCTGATCATGTACACCTTGACTATACTTGGAAATACCGTCCTAATTGTGCTCATCTGCAATGACTCCCGGCTCCACACACCCATGTATTTCTTCATTGGAAATCTGTCTTTCTTGGATCTCTGGTTGTCCACGGTCTACACTCCCAAGATCCTAGTCACCTGCATCTCTGAGGACAAGAGCATCTCCTTTGCTGGCTGTGCAGCTCAGTTCTTCTTCTCAGCAGGATTGGACTACACTGAGTGCTACCTGCTGGCTGCCATGGCTTATGACCGCTACATGGCCATCTCAAAGCCCCTGCTTTATGCTCAGGCCATGTCTATTAAACTGTGCACATTTTTCGTGGCAGCTTCATATCTGGGTGGCTTCACTAACTCTTCCGTCATCACCAAAAAAACTTTTAACTTTGACTTCTGCCATGACAACATCATTGATGACTTTTTCTGTGACTTGCTTCCCCTGGTGAAGTTGGCCTGCGGTGGAAAGGAGGGATACAAGGCTCTGATGTACTTCCTCCTCACCTCCAATGTCATCACACCCATTTCCCTCATCCTGGCCTCCTACCTCTTCATCATTGCCACCATCCTGAGGATCCGCTCCACCCAGGGCCGCCTCAAGGCCTTCTCCACCTGCTCCTCCCACCTAGTATCTGTCACCTTGTACTATGGCTCCATTCTCTACATCTACTCTCGCCCCAGGACCAGCTATTCTTTGGATACAGACAAAATTGTTTCAACATTTTACACAGTGGTTTTCCCCATGTTAAATCCCTTGATCTACAGCCTGAGGAATAAAGATGTGAAAGAGGCTATCAACAAACTCTTCAAGTAAATCAATATCATTTTGTTCTAAGGAGAACAGACATGTAATGAAGTTTGTTTTAGTATTGCAAGCAAAGGTGCCCCTGAGCTCCATGAAAATACAATGTAGGTTAAAGAATTTCTACCCTTGCCACATAACAGGTCAAGAGAATAAAATATAAAATATTAGGGTCATTTAGTTAAGAATATTGGATTGAATGCAATGTTGCCTTAGATTATTAACAAAGAACTTAAGCCAAAAAATGTATCTTATGTCTTTGAAAATTCACATTAGCCCATTATCCTTACTAAATATTTGACTGACTAGTACATATAGAAAAAAATGATATGGTTATTTCCTCCAAATAAGAAAAATATGAATTAATTTAAATACTTTCCTAAGACTAGGAAGTAGATGATATCCATCTTTTTCCTTCATTTTACCATATATTCAAAGATATTAGCAAAGTTAAAAAGAATAAAACAGAGACACACCCATAGTGCTTTGGTACCAATTGTTCTCAGGAGGTTGTTACTTCTAATCTGTATGCATCTGTGGGGGTTTGATTCAGGTGTCCCCATAAACTTAGGTGTTCTGGATGCTACGTTCCTCATCTGATGGCAATTGGAAATTAAAGCCCTCTGGAGGCAGTGTATTGTTGGCAGTGGGCTTATAGGTTTTGTAGCCAGTTTCCCCATGCCAGTGTTTGTCATACTCTCCTGTTACTATTGTCCACCTTATATTGGCCAGAGGGTGATATCCACCCTCTGCTCATGCTATCATTTTTCCCTGCCATCATGGAGCTTCCCCTCAAGTGTGTAAGCCAAAATAAACCATTTTTCCCCCAAAACTGCTCTTGGTTGGGTTATTTCTACCAGCAATGCAAACCTGACTGCAACAGTAATATTGATACCGAGGAGTGGTGTCATTTGCTGCTAGACACCTGACTGTGTGGCTCTGGCCTTTTGGAGCTGATTTTCAAGAGAAATTTGGGAGGATTTGAAACCTTGGCCTAAGAGATGCCTTGCAGTGCTATAAGTACAGTTTGATAGACTATTCTGGTCAGCATTGAAATGCAATAAGAGCTGTGGACTGTGAGGTTTGGCTTATGAAGGTGGGAAAGAGCTTTGCTTGGACTGGGCTAGAAGCAGTTTGTGTGAGAGGCTTGCTGTTATTCCTGTGTCCTGAGAACTTGGGCAGGGTTGCTTTACTAGAAATGGACTGGTGTGTGCTGAGGGATATCACACAGAAGTGAAATCTATGGGCTGAAACTTCTGCCATTCAGCTGCCATCATGGAGTTTGCCTCGAGTCTGTAAGTCAAAATAAACCCTTTTCCCCCAAAAAGCTGCTCTTGGTTAAGTCATTTCTACCAGCAATGTGAACCTACTGTAACAGCATCTAACCTTTCTCATTTACCAAAATCAATCACAATTTCACATATATTATTTCTGTGATATATGGTTTAACTTTCTGGATTTTACTTTACAGGGGTGAACATACAAGGACTTCTCCCTCAAAACTGGACATTCTGACAGACTAATTGAGAGGAGGAGGGTATATGATGAAGAGATTTGTGGAGGAGAAAGTGAGGGGGGAATTATCATGGTTTATTGTCTACAATTGGAAGACGTCAGTAAAAAAAAATTAAAAAATATAACTTAAAAACCAAAAGTTGATGAAAAGTTGATGAACATGTATTACACAAAAGACAGAACTTATAGGGACAATGTTCTTCTGATACACATGGTCAATGTGGTATGAAATATGCATTTAATTTTGATTAAATTTTCAATGTAAATTAATTTTTATGGATGCCTTGTTTACTGGTATATTAGATAAAGAAATAAATAGTGGAAACAATGAGTTAGCCAGATAGACACAGGAAACTCAGGAGACCCCATGATGGAAGCAGTTGTGCTTATCTGAGTGCAGTTCAAGGGACTCAGCCAGTGCTGGCTGAACTAGTGGTAACTCAATGGAAAACAAAGACAGGGAAATTGCATGCTTGACTTGGAAAGTAATTCCAATTCAGTCTCTTGTAATCTAGAATATATTCTTCACTGCTAAGGGACATACATTTTTAATAGAAGATATTATTTTAAAAATGTGAACAGGTCTAATTGGTGAGCTACTGGGATAGAACCTCAGTACTTTACATTAACTGATTAAAACTAGAGTAAAACATTATTAAAGAGGGAATCATAGGTTCTCAAAATTAATTATTATAGACAAATAAAATGTATTCTTAAAAGTTATCAGTATCATAAACACATGCCCTGCCCCCTTCTGAGACAAAGTCTCTCCATGCAGAATGAGTGTCCAGTGACTCTATTCTAATGCTTCTTGAGTAAACAAAGAAGTTCCCTTCCTGAAATTGCTCAATAAATAGTCATATACTAAGTTCTGTTGAGCAAAGTGCATAGTTGCTTTATTTTTTGTTTAGAAAAGTTTTCTTGGCTCTAGGATCATGTACGAATCATTAAAAACCTAGTATAATATAAAAATCAATAGTATAATAATGTTATTAAATATATGGAATTGATCTTTTTGAATTTGTCTTAGAATATAGCTAAATTTTACTTCATATTAACTACATTCACTTGCTATCAGAAAGGTTTCATTTGCAATGCATTATCTTGAAGGATTCAGCACAATCTTCCATATTAATTTGAAATTTTAGCATAAACACTTCAGAAAATTTGCTTGCAAGTAACAAAACTTAAATTTTTAATAGAATCTGGTTTTTTAGACTTATCTTCAGACATATAATCTTTTTTTTTTTTTAAGTAGAATGTTTGTATGGATACATCATGTGTTGGTACCATCATTTCCCTCCTCCCTGCCCCCATTCCACTGGGGTTCTCCTCAGTGGGATTGCTGGTATTCACCATGGGGTTGAGGGTATGAGATATGAGAGCAGCAATCAATCATTGTAAGGGGTATGCATTGTCAGGAAATTTTCTCTATGCAATAGTTCTTTTGAATTTAAATGTTCTACAGAATACAAATATTAGTGGTTTTATTCATCTGGGTTTTTCAGAGAAACAAAAGCAGTAGGACGTGTGTGGGGGTGGTGGTGTGTTTTTGTGACTGTGAAATGTATGAAACCTAGTGATTTCAAGACTGCAGTGCAGCTGAATATACTTACTCACTAAATGAGCCATGGCACACATATTCAGATGGTGTGGACCACACTATCCTCTTTTACTTGGGCAGTGACAGATACTTCTTTTCTATTTAGACCTACAAATGACTGGTTTTCTTATTTAAAATTGTCCTCACAAATTAAATTCTGTGAAACTTGTATAGAAATGAGTCAAATTCTTTCTGGTTTGGTAACAGGTAGTCACAAAGCATTGTACAAATTAAGTAATCATTATTCCCCAGCTCTCCCTTTCTACTCTCCCTCTTAGATTACATTAATGGTATATACATGGATAATCTTGTGAAATATACACATATGCATATTGGAAGATATTGTACATTGTTTATTGTTCTTTATTAAATAAAAATATTTTTGAGATGCCTATTAGTCTGATTAGTATTTAATTACCTATTGCATCCAATGTTACTTTAATATGTATATACAAGAGACTACCCTGGACCTAAGAAACTGGCACAGACACAAGTTTCTTAGAGCTTCCAGTTGAGGGTTGGAGAGATATCTCAGCAGTTAAAGGTGTTTGTGTACTTACAAAGCCTGCCATTATGGGTTGGATTCCCCAGTACCCATGTAAAGCCAGATCCACAAAGTGGTGCATGCATCTGGACTTCCTGTGCAGTGACGTGAGGCCCTGGGGCGCCTCCCTCCCCACCTCCGTCTCTTTCTTTCTCATAAACAAATGAAATTTTTAAAAAGATCTTATGGTTTGGGGACCAAAGAGCAAAAGAGAGAATCACAAACAAAAGTGATTTTTTCAACATAAGTGCTAACCTAGAAATGCTGAGTCATGTATACTTTTAAGAGAGTCCCAATGGGACTTTTATTCAATTGCTAAATGATCACATGCCAGATTCTCTAGCTCAGTGGATGTATCTAGAATTTGAACATTTTTAAACTTCACATTTCCAGGCCATTTAAAACAATGCTACATTATGTTTAAACTGTATTATCAGAGGATAGCAATATAATATACATAAACCTGAGTAACCAATCCAGTAAAATGACTCCCTGGTTGAGAAATTGAACTACTATGCAACAGGATGACAGGTTTTCAATCTAATCATAACACTAAGGTTTGGATCATAAACACACTTTATGGACTCTCTATACTAATACAACTGATTTTCATCCCAGCAGTTCTCAGAAGTCATCTTCAGACAACTTGAATTACAAAATGCAAAAGCCACTTTAATGAAAGCCTACTGTGAGACCATCCAAAACTTACGAACTTAACATGAGATGGTGCCTGCAACTCTTACTCATTTTAGGGTCATTGGGAACTTGATGTGGCTGGCTCTTAATGACCTTCTCTACAACAAGCATAAAGATAGATAAATCACTCCATCCTTGGAACTAAAAACAAACAAACAAACAAAGCAAAACTGAAGCTATAATTAGCTTTCTAGTGATGAAGAATTTACATCATTCTACAAGTCAAGTGCCTTCTTCATAATTTCATAATTCCTTTTTTTTTCTGTCTTCTTTTGCACCATCAATTTTGAGTTAAAACATCATGAGACATAGTAACAATCAGCTTTGGACAATAGAAAACTTTTTCACTTCTTAGGCTAACATAATCATCAGAAGTAAAAGTGAAAGACTAACTGTTCTTAGGACAAGTTACAGTGATTCTTGTATTTGTCAGAGAAGAGCACAGAATAGCAGAGATTACTGATGCCAGAAAATTTGGGAAAACAAATATTTCCAAGTGAGATTCGACTAAAATCATAGTCAAAGCTGGGTGAGATGGCGCACACCTTTAATCCCAGCACTCGGGAGGCAGAGGTAGAAGCATCACAGTGAGTTTGAGGCCATCCTCAGACTACATAGTGAATTCCAGGTCAGCCTGAGCTAGAATGAAACCCTACCTTGAAAAACCAAAATAAAAAAAAATCACAGTCAGATGCCACCCAGGAAATCCACCCTGTTGTTTCCTCTAATAAATCAAGGCAATCCATTAATTAATCCATTAATTCTTCATATAGTCATTGTTTGTGTCCCACATACTAGTCTAGGTATTGGGCATATGGTAATAAAAAAAAAAATAGATAGTGGACTTCTAGCTATGTTGGACCCTAATGATGCAGTTGATCTCTCAAAGTATGATTAGATGCTATATGAACATATATCATTTGACTACTAGTAATTTTTTCCAAGTGTTTTCTAATTCACACAACTAAAGATCCTAAAATTCAAAAAGTTGTAGTACACATTTAAAACATTACACCATCCTTTCAGGAGCTGTATAAACATGTGTACTTGGGGCTGGGGAAATGGCCCAGTAGATAAATGTTGCAGCATGAGCATGGGTACTTGAGTTTAAATTTCTAAACCCCATGTCAAACTGTTGTGCTTGCACCAGGCTTCCTCCAGCAAAAAGGGAGGCAGAGACAGTAGAGTTTCCCAGAACCTCATAGGCCATCCAGCTTGGCAAAACCAGTAGTTAATAAGGAGAGACCCTGCCTCATACCATACAAAAGGCAATGACTTATTATCCTCCACATGCGTGTCTGCCAAAACTTGTGGTTGACTTTTTTATTGTTATCATAATCAAGAGTCCTTACTAAATACTGGACAAGAATCAAACGTTCAGCATGGAGGGCAGGCTTCTCCAGAGGAAACTGCTTCACTATTTGTATTCATTGTCTTGACGGACAGCCACAGATTAGATTATAGGAGAGTATGCTTTAAAGTACTAGAATAAGGAAAGGTTTGGGAAGGTAGTTTAGCTTAGAGAATAAATCACTAACTGGTGTAGCCTGTATAGCAGAGTTTGATCCTCAAACCCCCCATATAAAGCCAGAAACCATGGAAGACTTCTGTAATCCCAGAACTCTGATGGCAAGATTAAAACAGAGACAAAATTTTCCAGATGCTCTCTGGTAACTCAACAAAAAGAACAGCAGAGTGAGATCAAGAGAAACCCTTCCTCAGACAAGATTCAATAGTGAGAACAGACCTCTGACCTCCACACGTGGCACTGTGGCACATGCTCCCCCATAGTGACATACACAAACACATATACACACTTACATATGCCAATAATAATAATTAATTAAGAAGAGTAATAAATAGTTACTAGAATAACTTTTGTTTAACATTTTTGATGGGGTTTTTTTCTATAATAGGTAAATTGACATGCCCATTTCTTCTGTGACATGAAATTATGATTCTTAGTTTGGTCCTCACTTTGGGATTTATAGAAAATATGCCAAAGGCTCCAACAGAGTAATGGATGGGACATCTTCCCTGTGGTTGTGGAAGAAATGCTTCCCATTACTTTATTTTAAAAAATAAATTTTATTTATTTATTTTCAAGGAGAAAAAGAGAGAGAAAATGGGCATTCCAGTGCCCCCAGTCACTGCAAAAAACTCCAGACACATGGGCCACTTTGTGCTTCTGGCTTTACATGGCTATTAGGGAATCAGACTCCAACATTAGGCTTTGTAGGCAAGCTCCTTAACTGCTAAGCCATCTCTCTAGCCCTATCCATTAATTTATAAACCACAAGAATCACTTCATTTCCCATGGACTCTAAAAACCTAACATTATTTCCAGTTGTGAAATGAGCTTTTCTCTCAGTGTGTAAATTTATATTTTTTTACTCTCACAAATAATTGCATATAATTATGGAGTACAATTTCACCTGACACAAGTATGTATTGGGGGATGGCTAAACTCTTTTAAGCAACATAATCTCATGCATTTATCATTTATTAATAGTGAGAATATTTAATATTCACTTTTGAAACACACAACACACTATTATTTACCATGTTATCTTACTATGCACTAGGTTAACAGAACTTTTGCACCATCTGCCTGAACTCTGTGATCTTCAAATTATATCTACTTTTTTTCTATTCACCAGCTTCAACCTCTAATATCCAAGATCGTCTTAACTTCTTCAAAGTCAATTACTTTTGTTACACATAAAAGTAAGAACTCACAGTGTTTGTCTTTCTGTACATGGCTTATTTCACATAACATAATGTTTCCTAGATTCACTATGTCATCATAAATGATAGAGTCCCATTACTTCATAAGGGACATGGATATTCCATGGTGAATACATGCCCCATATGGATTTGACTTTTTTGAGAACTTATTATTAATGTGCTTGGCCCATTTTAATAGGGTTCTTTATTTTCTTATTACAATGTTTAAATTGATAGTTCATCTTATACTTGATATATGTCTCTACATCCTGTTTTACCTTCTTTTTTCATTTTTCATTTTTCATTTCTCAAAGTATGGCTCTGATTTAGCCCAGACTGACCTGGATTTCACTATGTAGTCTCAGACTCACCTCAAGCTCACAGCAATCTCCCTATCTCTACCTCCCAAATGCTGGGATTAAAGACTTGCACCATCACACCCAGCCAGTTTTACTTTCTTAATTTCTTTACCTGAATAACTATTAATATTAATGCTTATTTTCTGGTTATTATTTCATGTATCACTTCTTTCTAGAACAAGGGTTGGGACCACCATCATCATTGTTATACCCCAGGGTCCAGCAAAGCACATGGAGGTCAAGAAATAGGTTCTGAATTTTTCTTACTTTCCAGTTCATTAATTTATGCTCTGATCTTGATCATTTCTTTACATCTGGGGTTAAGATGCTTGGATTCCTATTGTTTTTCCAAAGCCTTTAGGTGGGTGGTTAGGTTATTAATTTGTGATCTCTCTGTCTTTGTTATGAAGGCTCTTAGTAAAGTGAATTTTCTCCTTAGGACTGCCTTCACTGTTTCCCATAAGTATTGATAAGTTGTGTTTTCATTATAATTCAATTCTAGAAATGTTACAATTGCTTTATTTTAATCTCTTCCACAACCCATTCATTGTTTAAAAGTGTGTTTGTTCAGTCACCAGGAGCTGGTGGAATTCCTAATGTGTCTACTGTTGTTAATTTCTAGTTTTAAATCATTGTGATCTGATATGACACAGAAAATCATGATATCCATGACTTCACAGTGCCTAGCAATAGCTTCACAAGACTCTCATAATAAAAAGAAGATGACATCAAATTAAAAGAGAGACTAATGGAGAGAGGGAGGGATATGATGGAGAGTGGAATTCTGAAGGGAAATGGGGGAAGAGAGGAAATATCATGGTTTATTGTCTGTAAGTATATAAGTTGCCAATAAAAATTTTTTTAAAGAAATTATGTTAATTTTCCTGAATTCATGGAGGCATGCTTTATGGTCTAATATATGTTCTATTGTAGAGAAGGTTATGTAGACTGCTGAGACAAATGTATATTCTGTAGAATTGGGGTGGAATATTCTGTAGATGTCCATTAGTTCTACTTGATCTATGGTGTTAAGCTATATTGTTTCCCTGTTGATGATAGTGGAGGATTGAAGTCCCCAACTACGATGGTTTTAGTGTTTATTTCTGTTTTGTTGTCAAGTAGATTTTGTTTTATAAATTGTGGTTCACCTGCATATGGTGCATATAGATTTATGATTGTGATGTAGTGTCAGGCACTGTGAGGTCATGGATATCCAGGCCATTTTGGTTGATCAAGTATCTGTAAGGTAGTGGGATGAGTCCTTAGGATATATGCCTAGGAGTGGTATAACTGGGTCATATGGTAGATCTATTTTTAGCTCTCTCAGAACCTTCACACTGATTACCACAACAGATGAACCAGATTGCATTCCTGCCAATAGTGTAGAAGGGTTCCTCATTATCCACATCCTCACCAGCATTAATGGTCATTTATTTTCATGATGACAGGTTTTCAACCTAATCATAACACTAAGGTTTGGATCATAAACACACTTTATGGACTCTCTATACTAATACAACTGATTTTCATCCCAGCAGTTCTCAGAAGTCATCTTCAGACAACTTGATTTACAAAATGCAAAAGCTACTTTAATGAAAGCCTACTGTGAGACCATCCAAAACTTACGAACTTAACATGAGATGGTGCCTGCAACTCTTATTCATTTTAGGGTCATTGGGAACTTGACGTGGCTGGCTCTTAATGACCTTCTCTACAACAAGCATAAAGATAGATAAATCATTCCATCCTTGGAACTAAAAACAAACAAACAAAACAAAACTGAAGCTATAATTAGCTTTCTAGTGATGAAGAATTTACATCATTCTACAAGTCAAGTGCCTTCTTCATAATGTGTTTTTTTTTTTTTTTTTTTTTTTCTTCTTTTGCACCATCAATTTTGAGTTAAACCATCATGAGACATAGTGACAATCAGCCTTGGACAATAGAAAACTCTTTTTCACTTCTTAGGCTAACATAATCATCAGAAGTAAATGTGAAAAAGACTAACTGTTCTTTGGACAAGTTACAGTGATTCTTGTATTTGTCAGAGAAGAGCACAGAATAGCAGAGATTACTGATGCCAGAAAATTTGAGAAAACAAATATTTCCAAGTGAGCTTAGACTAAAATCACAGTCAAAGCTGGGTGAGATGGCGCACACCTTTAATCCCAGCACTTGGGAGGCAGAGGTAGAAGCATCACAGTGAGTTTGAGGCCATCCTCAGACTACATAGTGAATTCCAGGTCAGCCTGAGCTAGAATGAAACCCTACCTTGAAAAACCAAAAAAAAAAATAAAATAAAATAAAATAAAATCACAGTCAGATGCCACCCAGGAAATCCACCCTGTTGTTTCCTCTAATAAATCAAGGCAATCCATTAATTCTTCATATAGTCATTGTTTGTGTCCCACATACTAGTCTAGGTATTGGGCATATGGTAATAAAACAAAAAAAAAATAGATAGTGGACTTCTAGCTATGTTGGACCCTAATGATACAGTTGATCTCTCAAAGTATGATTAGATGCTATATGAACATAGATCATTTGACTACTAGTAATTTTTTCCAAGTGTTTTCTAATTCACACAATTAAAGATCCTAAAATTCAAAAAGTTGTAGTACACATTTAAAACATTACACCATCCTTTCAGGAGCTGTATAAACATGTGTACTTGGGGCTGGGGAAATGGCCCAGTAGATAAATGTTGCAGCATGAGCATGGGTACTTGAGTTTAAATTTCTAAACCCCATGTCAAACTGTTGTGCTTGCACCAGGCTTCCTCCAGCAAAAAGGGAGGCAGAGACAGTAGAGTTTCCCAGAACCTCATAGGCCATCCAGCTTGGCAAAACCAGTAGTTAATAAGGAGAGACCCTGCCTCATACCATACAAAAGGCAATGACTTATCCTCCACATGTGTGTGTGCCAAAACTTGTGGTTGACTTTTTATTGTTATCATAATCAAGAGTCCTTACTAAATCCTGGACAAGAATCAAACGTTTAGCATGGAGGGCAGGCTTCTCCAAAGGAAACTGCTTCACCATTTGTATTCATTGTCTTGACGGACAGCCACAGATTAGATTATAGGAGAGTATGCTTTAAAGTACTAGAATAAGGAAAGGTTTGGGAAGGTAGTTTAGCTTAGAGAATAAATCACTAACTGGTGTAGCCTGTATAGCAGAGTTTGATCCTCAAACCCCCCATATAAAGCCAGAAACCATGGAAGACTTCTGTAATCCCAGAACTCTGATGGCAAGATTAAAACAGAGACAAAATTTTCCAGATGCTCTCTGGTAACTCAACAAAAAGAACAGCAGAGTGAGATCAAGAGAAACCCTTCCTCAGACAAGATTCAATAGTGAGAACAGACCTCTGACCTCCACACGTGGCACTGTGGCACATGCTCCCCCCCCACTGACATACACAAACACATATACAATAATAATAATTAAGAATTAAGAAGAGTAATAAATAGTTACTAGAATAACTTTTGTTTAACATTTTTGGTGAGATTTTTTTCTATAATCAGGTAAATTGACATGCCCATTTCTTCTGTGACATGAAATTATGATTCTTAGTTTGGTCCTCACTTTGGGATTTATAGAAAATATGCCAAAGGCTCCAACAGAGTAATGGATGGGACATCTTCCCTGTGGTTGTGGAAGAAATTCTTCCCATTACTTTATTTTAAAAAATAAATTTTATTTATTTATTTTCAAGGAGAAAAAGAGAGAAAAATGGGCATTCCAGTGCCCCAGTCACTGCAAAAACTCCAGACACATGGGCCACTTTGTGCTTCTGGCTTTACATGGCTATTAGGGAATCAGACTCAACATTAGGCTTTGTAGGCAAGCTCCTTAACTGCTAAGCCATCTCTCTAGCCCTATCCATTACTTTATAAACCACAAGAATCACTTCATTTCCCATGGACTCTAAAAACCTAACATTATTTCCAGTTGTGAAATGAGCTTTTCTCTCAGTGTGTAAATTTATATTTTTACTCTCACAAATAATTGCATATAATTATGGAGTACAATTTCACCTGACACAAGTATGTATTGGGGGATGGCTAAACTCTTTTAAGCAACATAATCTCATGCATTTATCATTTATTAATAGTGAGAATATTTAATATTCACTTTTGAAACACACAACACACTATTATTTACCATGTTATCTTACTATGCACTAGGTTAACAGAACTTTTGCACCATCTGCCTGAACTCTGTGATCTTCAAATTATATCTACTTTTTTTCTATTCACCAGCTTCAACCTCTAATATCCAAGATCGTCTTAACTTCTTCAAAGTCAGTTACTTTTGTTACACATAAAAGTAAGAACTCACAGTGTTTGTCTTTCTGTACATGGCTTATTTCACATAACATAATGTTTCCTAGATTCACTATGTCATCATAAATGATAGAGTCCCATTACTTCATAAGGGACATGGATATTCCATGGTGAATACATCCCCCATATGGATTTGACTTTTTTGAGAACTTATTATTAATGTGCTTGGCCCATTTTAATAGGGTTCTTTATTTTCTTATTACAATGTTTAAATTGATAGTTCATCTTATACTTGATATATGTCTCTACATCCTGTTTTACCTTCTTTTTCATTTTTCATTTTTCATTTCTCAAAGTATGGCTCTGATTTAGCCCAGACTGACCTGGATTTCACTATGTAGTCTCAGACTCACCTCAAGCTCACAGCAATCTCCCTATCTCTACCTCCCAAATGCTGGGATTAAAGACTTGCACCATCACACCCAGCCAGTTTTACTTTCTTAATTTCTTTACCTGAAGAACTATTAATATTAATGCTTATTTTCTGGTTATTATTTCATGTATCACTTCTTTCTAGAACAAGGGTTGGGACCACCATCATCATTGTTATACCCCAGGGTCCAGCAAAGCACATGGAGGTCAAGAAATAGGTTCTGAATTTTTCTTACTTTCCAGTTCATTAATTTATGCTCTGATCTTGATCATTTCTTTACATCTGGGGTTAAGATGCTTGGATTCCTATTGTTTTTCCAAAGCCTTTAGGTGGGTGGTTAGGTTATTAATTTGTGATCTCTCTGTCTTTGTTATGAAGGCTCTTAGTAAAGTGAATTTTCTCCTTAGGACTGCCTTCACTGTTTCCCATAAGTATTGATAAGTTGTGTTTTCATTATAATTCAATTCTAGAAATGTTACAATTGCTTTATTTTAATCTCTTCCACAACCCATTCATTGTTTAAAAGTGTGTTGTTCAGTCACCAGGAGCTGGTGGAATTCCTAATGTGTCTACTGTTGTTAATTTCTAGTTTTAAATCATTGTGATCTGATATGACACAGAAAATCATGATATCCATGACTTCACAGTGCCTAGCAATAGCTTCACAAGACTCTCATAATAAAAAGAAGATGACATCAAATTAAAAGAGAGACTAATGGAGAGAGGGAGGGGATATGATGGAGAGTGGAATTCTGAAGGGAAATGGGGGGGGAAGAGAGGGAAATATCATGGTTTATTGTCTGTAAGTATATAAGTTGCCAATAAAAATTTTTTAAAGAAATTATGTTAATTTTCCTGAATTCATGGAGGCATGCTTTATGGTCTAATATATGTTCTATTGTAGAGAAGGTTATGTAGACTGCTGAGACAAATGTATATTCTGTAGAATTGGGGTGGAATATTCTGTAGATGTCCATTAGTTCTACTTGATCTATGGTGTTAAGCTATATTGTTTCCCTGTTGATGATAGTGGAGGATTGAAGTCCCCAACTACGATGGTTTTAGTGTTTATTTCTGTTTTGTTGTCAAGTAGATTTTGTTTTATAAATTGTGGTTCACCTGCATATGGTGCATATAGATTTATGATTGTGATGTAGTGTCAGGCACTGTGAGGTCATGGATATCCAGGCCATTTTGGTTGATCAAGTATCTGTAAGGTAGTGGGATGAGTCCTTAGGATATATGCCTGGGAGTGGTATAACTGGGTCATATGGTAGATCTATTTTTAGCTCTCTCAGGAACCTTCACACTGATTACCACAACAGATGAACCAGATTGCATTCCTGCCAATAGTGTAGAAGGGTTCCTCATTATCCACATCCTCACCAGCATTAATAGTCATTTATTTTCATGATAGTAGCCAATCTGACAGGAGTGAGATGGAATCTCAATGTAGTTTTAACCTACATTTCCCTGATAAATAGGGATGTAAAACATTTTTTAGATGTTTATACGCCATCTGTATTTCTCCTTCTTAGAATTCTCTATTTAGTTTCATAGCCATTTTTAATTGGGTTGTTTGATTTCCTATTATTTAATTTTTTGAGTTCTTTGTATATCCTAGATATTAATCCTCTGTCAGCAGTATAGCTGGCAAAGATTTTCTCCCATTCTGTAGGTCGTCTCATTGCTCTATTCACAGTGTCCTTTGCTATACAAAAGCTTTGTAATTTCATGAGGTCCCAGCAGTTGATCTGTGGTTTTATTTCCCGAGCAATTGGTATTATATTCAGGAAATCTTTGGCAAGACCAATATGTTGAAGGGTTTCCCCTACTTTTTCCTCTAGCAATTTCAGATTTTCAGGTCTGATTTTAAGTTCTTTGATCCATTTGGACTTAATTCTTGTGCATGGAGAGAGATAAGGATTTATTTTCATCCTTCTACAGATTCATGTCCAGATTTTCCAGCACCATTTGCTCAAAAGACTGTCTTTTCTCAATTCATAAGAGCTAATAACTGGAATCAACCCAGGTGCTCACCATTGGATGAACTGATAATGAAGTTGTGGTACATTTACACAATGGAATTTTCCTCAGCAAAATGAAAAAAAATGATACAATGAAATTTATATGAAAGTAGATGGACAGGTTTCATCAATCTCATGCAATCATAGGAGAACAAATGTCATAAGTTCTTATTCATCTGCATTTCCTAAGCTGGATTTGCTAGATTTAGTGGCATACCTGATAGGCAACTTGAGGCCCAGAAAATAGGGATAAAAGGATGTGAGGAGAGGAGAGGGGAGGGGAGGGGAGAGGAAGGGAAGGGAAGGAGAGGTTGGGGGAAAATAAACACAAAACTAAACCCAAAATGAACTTGTATCATAGAAACCTTTCTCCTTGAAGGTAGATTAAAATTTTTAACCTTCAATAAGCTAATGAGGAGAACACCTGAAAAGAAGGGTCCTGGGGAGGGTGGGATAAAGCCTAACATTAAAACCTATTGGCTCTGGTCTATAACTTGCAGTACCAGAAATAGGTGCTGCCCACATTGAGCTATTGATCAGAGAGACCTATTAGGTACACAAAACAAGACAGGCTTCTGTCAAAGCACCTGATTACTCACCTGAGGTAAAAGGTATTGCTGAAGACACTATATGCTGCTGACACAGAACACAGAGAGACCTGGCTGGAATCCAGAAAAGAGCCAGTCTCCAGATAGTTAGCCTGTCTAGTGCTAGAAAATACTGCATGAATTACTGGGGAAAACTACTGGGCCAACAACAGTGTGAGCATTCAGAGGTCTAAGAAACTCAGAAGCAACCAGCCTATGCTGACTTCACTCTCCCTTGAAGAATCTGTTTTCCATTTTCAGAATGTAGAAAGACCCAAGGAGATAAACCACCCCTTGCATCTCAGTCAAGGCCCAGGCAAATCCATAGAGGAAGTGGGGAGACAAGCACGAGTGCTGCTTCCATGATGAACCTGAAAGATCAGTGCAAAAGTAAAGGAACCAGATGCTGAGAATACTCAACACATATTAAAGGAGAAGTTCAGAGGCTCCTAAGAGCTCATTCCTGAAGTATACTTAAAACACACCACCAAGGTTCAGGGAATTTGCAGACTAGGTGGGTGGAAAGAATGTAAGAGCCACAGGTTGAGGAATCATGCCCAGAGCATTGCCTCCCCCCAAAACTGACTGCTGCTCCCACAATGCATAACCCACAACTTCATGGGGAATAAAGAAACCCCACTGAATAGGGCCCCCTTTGGAATGGGGGCCAAGAAGAGGAAAAAAATGGTATCAACACATTATGTATCCATACAATGAATGTTCTTAATAAAACTAAAAGAAGTATCAAAAACCTGAGTACTAATGAAATGATAAAGTGGCTACCTAATTTATCCTGAATTTTTGAAAAGTCAGTGCATATAATGGGCCTGTATTAGTTACTTTCTTGTCAATGTGAACAAAAAACTGACCAGAAGCAAATTAAGGAAGGAGTTTCTTTTCAGCTTATGGGTTTGATGAAAGTTTCATGTTGGGAAAAACATGCTACCAGAAAAATGAAAACACCATGACATTGCAGCCTGGAAGCAGAGGGTGACAAGAAGCAGGCCTAAATGGTAAGATCCCAAGGCCCTCCCTTAGTGACCACTTCCTCTAGCAAGTCTCTGCCTCCTGAAGGTTCCACAGCCTTCCAAATAGTACCAACTGCTGGGAACCAAATGTTCAAACACACGAGCCTATGGGGGATATTTTATGTTCAAACCACAACAGAGCTTATCTCCAAAATTGCAATTTTACATTAATAGGCTATTACAGAAAATGAAAAATTTGATCAAAATTTATAATTTCATTTATCCTTATAGGAATAAATTTAACAGAGGTATATTACTAGTAACAAACTTAATTAAGTTCCATAATTAAATTCTAACCTTTAATCAGGAAGTTCCTCACTATTAAATATACTATATTTAATATTTAAGATATTATACTATAAAAAGTACTGAGTAAAATATTAACTAAATAATTGAATTGTGTCAAACATTGAGCTACAGGTTTTTACATAAATTCTCTGATGAAGGAACTCAGTTATTGTGTCAAGAATATAATTGGGTATATGTGTCTGTATGTGTTTCTATTTAATGATGTTACTTTTATTACAGCAGGGCTAATATTGAGTTACCATAATAAGTCAGAACACTGTTTTAGGTTGATACATGACTCTAAAAATATACCTTTTGTCTCAGATTTAAAATTTTATTCAAATTTAAATATCTCAAGCAATTTTACCTTTATATACTATTACAGAAAATGAAAGACTTGATCATTTATATTTTATATGTTCAATTATACTTCCTGGAATAAATGTAACAGAGGCATATTACTAGTAATGAACATTTGTAAATAATGAACAGATTTTCAGTAACCTAACAATTTGAAAACTTTTCCATATCCAATAAAATTCAGAAACAAAACTTCAAAATCAGACTAACTGGAGGAAGACTAATTATATTTTTTCTGTTCCCATGATCTTCCCAAAAATTCACAAAGAGGAATGTTATTAAAAGTTTCAGTGATGAAAGAAAATACTATATTGCATCACCCAACATTATAGAGTTAACAATGTTTACATCACAAGATCAGAAGAATAAATGAGTGCCTTCATTGTTATAAGAATAGCATGTCAAATTTAGTTAAAATGGAGGAATTCATCCAAGGTTTTTAAATTGCTATAAAAGAATAAACAGTGACCTTCATGTGTGTTGCCATATGGTCTGTATAGCCTTCCTTAAGGCCTCTTTGACATCTTTGTTTCTCAGGCTATAGATAAAAGGGTTGAGCAATGGGTTGATGATGGTGTAGAACAAGGCAGCCACCTTGTCTCTCTCCAGGGAGTAGGTGGAACTAGGCCGTGAGTACATGAAGAGCAAGGATCCATAGAAGAGCGTTACTGAGACCAGGTGGGAGGCACAGGTGGAGAATGCTTTGCGCCTCCCGGAGGCTGAGCGTATTCTCAGGATAGCCAGGAGGATGTTGAAATAGGAAAGAAGGATGACAAGAAGACAGGAGAGGACTGTGAAACCAACTATACTGGAAAGGATTTTCACATAAACATGGGTGTCTGTACAGGACATTTTTACCAATGGCAGCACATCACATAAAAAGTGATCAATGATATTTTTCCCACAGAAACTCAGCCGAAAGGTGTTTGCAGTATGGGCTATGGCATTCAAAAAGCCTCCTACATAAGAACCAACCACAAGCCCAGTACAGAGAGAAGTGGACATTTTACTCGAATAGAGCAAGGGGTTACAAATTGCAACGTGGCGGTCATAGGCCATGGCTGCCAGCAGATAGCACTCAGTGTAGGCTGCCGTGCAGGAGAAGAAGAACTGAGCCCCACATCCAGCCAAGGAAATGCGCTTGTCTTCTGAGACACAATTGACCAAGATTTTAGGTATATACACAGAAGTATACCAGAAATCCAGAAAAGACAGACCACTGATAAAAAAGTACATAGGTGTATGCAATCGGGAATCCACCCGGATTAAGAGAACCAGGATCATATTCCCTGACATGGTTACCAAGTATATTGTGAGAAATATTCCAAAGAGAATCATCTGCCACTGGGGGTCAGCTGACAAGCCCAACAAGATGAATTCTGTCAGGATGGTGCGATTTCCCACTTCCATGTCCACAAAGGGGAAACCTGTTTAATATGAGGGGAAACATAGCTTAATTATCCTCTCTATTAAGAGAAATAAGCAAGGTGTTAATTTAAACACTAATTAGTGGAAAAACTGTAAAGACTTATTTGTTTAAATTATTATAGGAATTACTCTTGATTCCTGTCATAGGAATTATAGGATTTCAGGCTGCAACTGTGGAATACCCTTTGAGCCGGAATGAGAATATGAATTTTAAATTACAGGGTTATAATTAGAGCTTTCATTTATTAAGTGCTTTATTCAAAGCCAGCCAGTCACGTATCAAAAAAAAAAAAGAGGAAAATGAGGAATACCAAGGTCACAAAGATTGTTAATAGTTCTTGGACAACTTGTCAGACTGAGTGAAGAGGACATGCAAGAAAAGTACCTTGTCTGATGTTGAGCTTCTCTAAAAGAAATTCAGTTTATCATTTCAAATGTTAATGAAGCCACACATGTCAGGCATTATAATGATATTTTATGAATATCAATATACTCAGCTCATCCTGTATCATAATTACAAACTGAAAAAATGTTACTAGTGCTAGTTATTACTGTAATTCCCATCCTTAATCAACTTTAATCCTCACTACAGTTTTAAAAGGTGACATCATCAGTTGATGGAATTGTGATGAAGCATAGACTTGAGTGGAATAGTCAAGGTCACAGACGGTGAACATCCCAGCTCATTAAGCAGCTCAGAGTTTCCCTAAGTTAAAGTAAATGCTCTTCGATGTGAAGTAAACACTGAAGAATTCCTGGAAGCTTGTGGGTCAGACAGCCTGGCATATACAGTGGCAAACAGGAGACCCATGCTTCTAACAACATGGAAGGTGAGAACCAACATCTAAGGTTGTCCTCTGACCTAAATATTTGTGCAGTGTTACACTGATCCACACTCACTCATGCATTTTATTGAAAATTGTCAAATAAAATTTAAATAAATGAATGAAACTACATATTTGAAAATATTGTCTCTATTTTAAAAATGTTAAATTTCTCCAAACTAAAATATACAAATGGCACAATTTCATTTAGGATCAGAATGCTTTATAGGGGAGAAATGTTGGATAATTGACTAAAATTCTTACCAATGTGTAAGCTCCAGGACATGATTTTCCAAGAAAATTTTTTGAAAAGAAAAAAATTGAAATGGTGAGATATTCAGAATGAATCATTATGTATGAATATTTTCTACTTTATTAAATATTGGCAGTGTTTTCCAACTAACAATTTGTTATCTTGGTTTTTTAAAAAAAGCACTAGCAAGAAAGGATGAATTATTCAACACATATCTTAAAGTAATTGCCTACTAGAGGAAAGAAACATCAAGGAGGCCCCCTACTTCATTATTTGGAATAAAATCAATTGCTTAATATTCTTTAATAAACTGATATCTGTTGATACACACATGCATACATCACGCATAAACATGTGCATGTATATATATAGTATAGACACTTGTCTACACATATTTACACACAAACACACACACACATAATGGTTTTACTGTAGGTATGCTGAGATTACAGATGTGTGTTATAACATCCAGATTTAGGTGGGATCTAAACTCAGGAGCTCACACTTGCATGGCAAGGGTCTTATCCTCGGAGCTGTCTCCCCAGTCCTTTAATGGTATTTGAAATTTTCTCCTTAGAGTTAATTTGGTTCATTTAACACTTATAAGGCATTGTTTAATACACTAGTTTTCTATATATGAAATAAGTATATAGAAATGTTAATAAAATGTTTAGTGGTTTTAATGAAGAATACAGCATCTTTAGAGTTGCTGCATGAAAATATAGTATGAATTCACATCAGACTTCAAAATAGTGGCTTCCACTGGGGGAAAAAAGGGCTCACCAAACTGCCCAGTAAGCACTTCTCTTAATGTCCACACCCATATATTAATGCTAGTCTCACTTTTAGTTAGAGAAGCTTCTCTTTTCAGATGGTGGCAAAATTGGGATGATTCAGAAGGCACCATGATGCTGAGAAGAACTGACAGAGGAGTGCTCAGCACTGAAACATCTCAAACCTACCTTCTAAGGCTCAGGGTCCATTGCAGAAGAGGTGGCTGAAAGAATGTAAGAGCCAAAGGAAGAGTAGGACTCCTTACAATGTGCTCCTCCAGACACAAAATGGCCTGGATATCCATGACCTCACAGTGCCTGACACTACCTACATAACACCATCCTAATAGGAGGAAAAGATGATGACATCAAATTGAAAAGGGAGACTGATTGAGAGGAGGAGGGGATATGAAGGAGAGTGAAGTTTCAAGGGGAAAGTGTGGGGAGGGAGGGAAATAACATGGGATATCGTCTACAATTAAAGAAGTTGTCAATAATAATAATAATAATAATAATAATAATAATAAAACAAATTGAAATAAAGATGGAAAATATAGGTGATTATGATTTCATCTATCCACTTTAAAAAAAGGTAAATGCTCCTGTTAATCCTTTTCCCACTCTTAGAAGGAAATACCTCTTTTCTCCTACTTCCTTATAGCTGAGGATATATAATAGCTCACAAGCAGCATTAACTTCTTTACATATTCAAAATATTGACAGGCTGAAGAGATGGCTTAGCAAGTAAGACACTTGCCTGTGAAACTTAAGGACCCAGGTTTTCTTCTCCAAGCCCCATGCAAGCCATATACACAAGATGGCACATGCCTCTGGAGCTCATATGCAGTAGCTGGAAGCCCCGATGCACCCATTTTCTCTATCTACCTCTCTTTCTCCCATCTCTAATAAATAACTAAATAAAATAAAATAAAAATATTTAAATACATATTAATACAGGTAATTTTCCCACTTGTTTCTAGGTGATGTGGGAATATGTACATGACTGAGGCATTTGTTTTCATAGTGTGAGTGCTTAACCTTAGTAAAATTATAAATTCTAATGTTAAGGCAATAAGAAATTATGACTACATCAAATTCATTAACTTGAAACACCAAAACCTCTCTGAGGAAAGCTAATAAAAGGTATTTCACAAAATGCATTACCCATTTTTTAAAGTGAATTTCAAGTATTTTAATTTTACTGGCTTGACAATAAATCAAATATCCAGTTGACTCCCTCTCTGGCTGTGAAACAATTAAAACACTTAAACCCAGAAATGATGATTATTTCTATGCCACAAACATTTAACTTTGATTTAAGCCAAAGTGTTGTAATTAGAATGTAAAGTTAAGAGCTCTACTGCAGGTATTCTTTGTTTCTGTTGTTAGCAACTGAGATTATCTAAGTGTTATATTTTTCAAACAACACACTGTTCATCATAGAAGCCACAATTTAATTGATGGCACATTATAATAAAAATAAACTAGGATTCCTAAACACTCTTCCTATTTCTCTTACTATAAAACATTACAGCTATCACAGTAACAGGCAGCAAAACCCCTAGTCCTCCTTAAAAGTTCCAGAAGATGACTTGGTGTCACTATTAAAACCCCCTCTTTAATCTTTTTCCTTCATCTGTTTAGGACCACCCAACCAAACTGGGTAAATCTTATGTTTGATTTCTCCACATTAACCTTCAATTTTTAGTAGTTCCATACTTTGATAATGTGTTTCCTAGTGTGATCTATCTGTACACTATGATATATTTTAAAAATATTTTATTTTTATTTATTTGACAGAAAGAAAGAGGCAGAGAGAGAGAGAGAGAGGATGGACATGCCAGGGCCTCCAGCGGCTGCAAACAAACTCCAGACGAATGTGCCACCTTGTACATCTGGCTTACGTGGGTCTTGGGGAATCAAACCTGGGTCCTTTGGCTTTACAGGCAAGTGCCTTAACTACTAAGCCATCCCTATGATATTTTTTATAATCCTTCTTATGCATGAGCAGGTTATTATATTAATGATGTATAAAATGATAGGTTCTAGCTAACATTTCAATGGTTTCTTTGAACTTTCTTTGACATTATCTGACTATAAATAGAAAAAATAGCTATTTCTTATTAACTATATTTAATATACATTTGGGAGAAGTTTAAATACACAGATGGATAAAATTACTATATCTTTTAAATTGGTCAGAAAGGATAATTTATAAAATTTTGATGCATTATTCATTGTTTTCTTCCTGGGTAATCCA